>CM020618.1:8832399-9338799 GCA_009829735.1 Pyropia yezoensis | reverse complement strand
CCCCCCCCTCCGTTCCAGCCTCTCGCCAGCGCCAGCCTGCCTGCCTGCCTTCCTGCCTTCCTGCCTGCCCTGCCTGCCCTGCCTGTGCCCTGCCTGCCCTGCGTGCCCGCTCCCCCCCCCGCAGCGCGCGCGTCGCGAGCGCGCGCCCGCAGCCGTTGCGGCCACGCACCGGTGGGCCGGCCCGCCGCCGGCCCGCCGGCCGCCGCCGGCCGCCGCCGCCAGCCGCCGGCCGGCGCCGTGGTCCGTCCCCCCTGCTCCCTCCCCTCCCCCCCCCCCCGCCCGCGGCTCTTACAGAATAACCCCCCACCCCACCCCACGCCAACGCACTCGGCTTCCACCGCCGCCACCGCCGCCGCCACCGCCGCCGCCGCCGCCACCACCGCCGCCGCCGCCGCCGCTACCGCTGCCGCCGCCGCTACCGCTGCCGCCGCCGCTACCCGGCCGCCGCCGTTACGACCGCTGCCGCCGGCGGTCGCCGTCCCCGTCTTGGCCACCGCCGCCCCTGTCACGGTTGCGGCTTTGTGCCGTCCCACCCCCCCCCCTCCCCCCCCCCCCCCCCGTCGTCGCCGCCGCCGCCGTCGTTGGCCAGACAAGCCGACCCTAGCGGCGCTGTGGCCGCCCCCGCCGCCGGCGACGGCGGGCTGGGGCGGGGGCGGGGGGGGGGGGGGGGGGGGCAGGGGGGGGGGGGGGGTGGGGGGGGGGGGCGGCGGCGGCCGCTGCCGCTGCCGACGGGGCACCCCCGCCGATCGAGCCGCCGCCGCCGCCGCGCCCGCCGCCGCCAGTGGCGCGTCCCCGCCGGCCGCGCCGTCGACGCGCCCGCCGGTCGCGGCGGCTCCCCGTGCGCTGCCGCTCGCGGACGCTTCCCCGCTTCCCCCCACCCCCCCTCCCCCTGTACGCATCCCCCCTCGCTCCCTCCCCACTCTGTGCATCTCCCCCCCCCCCGCCTCACCCCTCCCTGCACGCCTCCCCCCTCCCTCCCCCGCCTTCCCCCTAGGACTGTTTCCCCGTTTTGTTTTTGGCCCTGACCCGCCCGTGGCCCCATGTCGCCGCCCCCATTCCCGCTTCCCGGGAGCCCCACGGCGGGCCGCCGCTGGGGTGGCCCGCCCTACCCAGACCACCGCCCCGCCGGCCTGCCCCAGCGGTACGCGGCGCACGAAGCGGGGGGTGGGCGGTGGCCGGCGGCTGGCGGGGCGGCCTCTGGCGGCGGGTGGCCTGCACCTGGGGCGGCGGCGGCGCGGGGGGTACCGGCGGCGCTGGGGGGGGCGCCGGCGCCGCACGCCGGCCTGCGCGACGACGGGGGTGCCCCCGTGTCGTACACGGCGGCGGCGTCGGGTGGTGCGGGAGCCGGCGGCGGGGGGCGGGTGGACGGCGGCGGTGGCGGTGCCGCTGCCGCCGCGCGGCCGTATCGGCTGCCCGACGACCCGCCGCGCCGCCGGGCGGCCGCCGCTGCTGCTGTCGCAGGGAATGGGTGGGGGGAGGCTCGTGGCCCGTTGGCGGGCCTGTCCGTGGCGCCGTCGTGGTCGCCACCTCGGGGGGGTGCGCCCCCGCGGCGTCAAGGTGCCGCCGCCGCCGCCGCCGCCGCCGCCGCCGCCGCTGCCGCCGCCGCCGCCGCGTCACACCCGGTGCCCTGGTCGTCGTCACCGCCGGCACACCCTCCCCACGATGGGCGAGCCAGCGGCGTCCTCTGGTCGTCCCCGCCGCCGCCGCCGCCGCCGCCGCCGCCGCCGCCGCCGCGGCGATTGACACCAGTGTCTCTCTCGCCGGCGCTGTCCCAGCCGCCGATGCAGGTCGCGTCGCCGACCCGTGGCTACGCCCTTGCCGACCGGATGGACGCGGAGGCAGGGGGACGCCCGGGGGGCAGGTCGATTCGCGGGCGCTCTCCTGGGCTGCCGCGGTCCCTGACAAACGGTGCCGCGGGCCTGCGACCGACGTGGGCGGGGGGGGAGGCGGCCGAGGCGCTCCGCTACGCAGACCTTGGCCGGGGGCGGCCGCCCGTCGCCACCGCCCCGTTGCCGCACCCTGCGCTCGCCGGCGGTGGGCACCCGCCGCCTCGGCGGGGTGCCCGCGGCTCGCCGCTCCCACCGCTCGCAGCGCCTCCTCACCGCGGCGGCGGTTCCCCACGCGTTGCGCCGCCGCCGCAGCCGCCGCCGCCGCTCCATGATGCGGCCCCACGAGGGCGGTCTCCTTACGGCGGGGCGCCGCCTGCGGCGGTGGCCGTCGACTATTTTGTTCCCCCCGGCGGGCGCCCCCACCTGCCGCGGCCCGCTGTGGGCGCTGACGGGCGGTGGGAGCCAGTTCCCCCGTCGCTACCGTGGCTGCCCCCCCCCCCCACCGCGGATGCCGACAGGCGGTGGGAGCCGGTGGGGGCGTCGCCACCTCGCCCCCGTGCGCACGGCGGGGCGCCGCCCGCGGCGGGGGCCGTCGACTATTTTGTTTCCCCTGGGGGCCGTCCCCACCAGCCGCAGCCCGCTGTGGGCGCTGACGGGCGGTGGGAGCCAGTTCCTCCGTCGCTACCGCGGCTGGCTCCCCCCCCCTCCGCGGATGCCGACAGGCGGTGGGAGCCAGTGGGCGCGTCGCCGCCGCGCCCCCCTGTCCACGGCGGGCCAACGGGTGGCCCGTTGCGGCCAGCCCCGGAATGGGGGGGCCCGCCTGCTGGGGCGCCCGCGGGATGGGCGGCCGCGGCTCACCCGCCGGGGCCGGGGCCACGGCCACTTGTGCCGATGCCGCCGCAGCAGCTGCCCCTGGTGGCACCCTGGAGGGGGGTCGAATCCCCGCAGGTGCCGCGCCCCGAGCCCCTGTGGCAGGCACCACAATCGCCACCCTCACCGCTGCGACCACCTCCACGGCCGCCGCGACCGCCGCCGCCACCGCCGCCTCTGATACTACAGCGGAACCGGCAGCAGCACCCGTTGCCCGCGGCAGGCGGCAAGGGCGGGGGTGTGATGCCACTGCTGGTGGGCTCCGCCCTGGCCTCGCGGGCAGTGTCCCTCCCTCCCCGATGTGATGCTCCCGCGCCTCGCCGGCCTCGCGTCCGGCTGGCGAGGGGGGACGCACTACCTTCAGCAGGGGCGTCCCCAACGGGGCATTCTCGGCCGGCGATGCACATGGCTGCGGCGGGCGGCCACTCCCCGCTAGGCGGAGGGGCCCCCGCCGGGCGGGGGGCCCCGCCACGGGGTACCCCACCGAGGCGCGCGGCGGGAGATGGGCTGCCCGTGCTCTCCCCGCTGCGGCCGTTGGTCAGCGGGGGCCCCGCCTGGCTGGGAGCACCACAACAGGGTACGCCACCGACTCGCACCGCCGGCGATGGGCTGCCTGTGCTCTCCCCTCCGCGGCGGTCGCGAGCGGTGGATGGGGATGGTTGCTCCGCGACCATCTCGGCGTCTTCCTCGCTGCGGCTCCCGCCCACGGGCGATCGGCGATTGCCGGTGCAGCCGCCGCCCCGCCGGGCGTCTCCGTCTCCGCTGCCTGGCGGGCGACCCCTGGCGCAGCCTGCGCCGGCGAGGTCGTTGTCGCCCCTGCGGCTGGATGCGACGGGGAGGGAATGCCGGCCATCGCCACCGGCGGACGATGTGGACACGCCGATGGGCGCCATCGCCCGGAAGGGTGGGCGACCACCCTCATCACCGCCACGTGCGGCGTCGCCTTCGCCTCCACCGCTGGGGGACGGTGTGGCGGCATGCGCGACCAGCCTACCCGCGGACGGTGTGCGCTCCTCGTCAAGGCCGGTGGCGATGGAGGCCCCCCCACCGGCGGCGGTGTCGGCCGCCTTGCTGTCTGACAGTCTGCCCCCGGTATCGACCGAGACGTTGGAGGTGCCTGAGCGCGAGTGCTTGAGTCCAGGCGCGCGCGCCTCGACCTCGCCCACCCCCTCTTCCTCACGCCTTCCTTTGTCCAGCTCCCCTTTGCACACTGTCTCCATTTTTCCGTCCCAAGCGCACGCTGCAGCAGCCGCTCCGTTGGCCCTCCGCCGACGCAAGACGATTGAGGACATCCACGCTGTTCTAGAACGATTGTCGGAGCTGCATGCTCAGCGTCAGACGCTCCTTGGGGGGTCGTTCCCGTCGGCGTCGGGGTCGGCCTCCCCGTCACCACCTTTGCCGCTCGAGTCTTCCCCACCCTCATCGGGCTGGGTGCCCCCTCCCCCCCACCCCCCTCCCACAGGGGCAGTACGAGCCAAGAGCCCGGCGCGGCGCCGTCGCGCCCCGTCGCCGCGTACGTCATTTTGGGCGGGCGCCACCCGCGGGTCTGCTAGATCCAGAGTGGTGGCCTACAATGAAGGGAACAACCTGGCGGCGGCCGCGGCGGTGGCGGCGACTGCGCTCTCGCCGGCAGCACGTGCCGCGCTGATGGCCGAGAACCTCCGGCAGGCCACGGATGCCGACAAACCGTTGCGGCGGCACTGTTTTGGGGGACAGCTCGCGGCGGGACGAACGGGCAGTGGAGGCACGACGCCGTCGGTTCAAAGGATGCGATTTGGTGTGTCCCGGCGTGTTGCGCTGCCATGTCCTCCCGCCGACTGTGGTGTGTGCAATGGCGACCGTGGCGGGGATGGACTCCCGGCCGATTCGCCTCTCGTAGGCTGGCAGCCTACCAACCTCGACCCCGATTCTCTGCGCGCCGCCATTGTGCGCCGTCAAGCTGCGGATGACGCATACCGGCAGCGGCTAGCAGAGTTCCACGTGGCTTGGCGTTCTAGGCGGGTCCGCACCCATCTTGACGTGCTGCCGACCACTACTGCCTCCGCCGATGGTGGTATCGCGCCTGGGGGAGTTCCCGTCGGGGGCCTGTCGGAGCGTAGCGAGTCGGTGGTGGTATCGCCGGCGGCCCGCGGCGCCACACTGTCGACACCGCCTCTGCTGCCATTTGCCTCGTCAGTGCGGGGAGCTGCTTTGCCTACTGCTCAGGACGATGTGGCGCTGCCGCCTTCTGGGAAGCCTCCTGACGTGTCAGCGCTGGCCGACGGGCTGACGGCAGCGTTTGGCGGCGGCGACGACGGAGAGAGGGTCGCCACCAAAGACGGCGACGGTCTTTGTGCTCGTGGCGCCGCTGGTACTGGTGATGGTGGCGTGCGCCTGACCCGTGGCCGCAGCCCTGACAGGCGGGGTCTGAAGCGCCGTCGATCCCTCTCGCCGTCGGTGTCCAGCCTGACGCCTCCGGTCCGGCGGAGTGCCACGCCGCCCACTGTGTGTGGTGGGGTTGAGCACATGGCGAGCGCGGGCAGCGGTGGTGCCGTCGGCGACGACGCAGCTGCTGAGCCATGTCAAGAGGGCGGAATCGCTGCGTCGTCAGCGCCGGCAGCGGCGGCTGACTCTCTTCCCGCTGCCCCTGATGCTTCCGCCCTTGTGGTGACGGGCGTGCGGTCCCCATCGGCAGTCAATGACGCGGCCATGACGGACATCGAGTCGTTTTACTCTGCCACCGGGACAGGCATGCGGCTTCCCGGGGCGGCTGCAGCTGCGGTGGTGGCTGCTGCCGCCTGTGCTGGTGTCGCCACCGCGACGACCCCAACCCCCAGCCTCGCTGTGGCCCAGTCAGCTTTGCCTCCAGCCGCCTCGTTGACGGCGCGTGACCCGACCAGCCGAACCGACTCGTCGGTGGGCGCGTCTGTGGGTGCGCGCACCCGCTCCGCGGCGGCTGCGGCGGCGGCCGTAGCCGCCGCCAGCTTGCCCCCGCCTGGGGCCCACGGCGGCGTCTTGCCTAGCAATGGGGACTTAGACAGCAGCAGCAGTAGCTCCACGTCGGGCAGCGGGTCAAGCACCTCCGACGGCGTTCCCGGGTGGGTCCGCAATGCCGCGGTCATCCCTGACCAGGCGCCCCCCAGTGCCTTCCGCTGGGCCGGCGGCGGCGTCTTGCTGGACGACCCGCTGGCCGACACGGTGAACAGGCGGCTCATTAACCCGTGGACGCCCGCCGAGCGCCTCCTCTTCCTCCGTCGGTTCGTGGCGTACCCCAAAAATTTCCGGCGCATCGCCTCGGCGTTCAAGCGCAAGAGTGTGGCCGACGTGGTCGCCCATTACTACAGAGTCAAGCTGTCGCAGAGCCTTAAGCAGCTCCCCGCTGTCGCGGCGGCGTGTGGTCGGGGGCGCCTTGCTCCCCTTTTGCGCCGATTGGCGGCGGTGGTGCCCAAGGAGCGGTCCATGGCCTCAAACTTTGCTTGGGAGGCGGCGGCGCCAGCACTGCCGGTGCAGCCGCGGTCACTGGCACGCGGGGCTGGCCCCGCCAGGGACGCGGTGGGCACCGCTTCGGTGGAGGCTCCCGCTGCGGACTGCGGGTCCCCGTGGAGCGCAGAGGAGGTTGGGCAGCTGTTGCTTGGCCTGTGTCGCCTCGGGCAGCCGCCGATCGAGTCTGCCGGCAGCAGTAGCAGCGCCCGCGAGAGCAATGGCGCTGGTGATGACGTCGGCGGCGGCGGTGGCTGCGGCGGCGGCGGTGGTAGTGACCGAGCCGGGGAGGGGCGGGTCACTGCTGCCGACACCCCCAATGGCTATGCGTCGCCACCGCCAGTGGCTGGCACACCCGCCGACAGGGGCGGCACCTACTGGGCAGCCATGGCTGCCGCTGTTGGCGCTGCTCGCAGCGCAGATGACTGCCGCAACTTTTTCGTTTCTTACCGAGAGAAGCACAGCCTGCACGCGTTTGGGTTGCCACCGCCGCCGCGGAGGCTGTCGCCACCTTGAGGGGGGGGGATGTTGCCGCCATTGCCGAGACGCGCCCGCCAGAGGAGCGCGTTGGGTTCTCACGGAGGACGGGGCAGGGCGGCGCCCAGGGCGGGTGGGCGCGTTTTTTTTCGTTTTTTTTTTTTTTTTGCCTGCTTGTTTCCGTGTGACGCTGTGTCCAAGGTCGCGGCAGAGAGCGGTGTGGCTCCTGTGTGATGCCGTGTCTTCGGTCGCGGCAGAGGTGGCTCCTGAGGCGGCGAATAGGTACCAACCCTGCACGAATGGTGCGCTGGCTGAAACACTTCAGTTTGTGGTGTGTCGTTTGGAACAGCGTACGGAAGGCGAGCGAGTATTCTGTCAATGCACTCGCCCCCCCTGGTCGAGCCCCGGTTGATCAGGGTCGGGGAGGGGGATGATGCCGCGCACGTACTGAGAAGGACCATTGCCTATATGACCCGATGCTACGCTCTGTCGCGTCATGCAACCGCACAATCGGAGCGCCACTGGCGAGCACCCTTCCCGTGTTGTCAGAGCTTGAACCTCGACCACGGAATGGCCGCACGCGACCACGTCTGCGCGACCCCAGTAAGGTCGGACAGCGCGGCTGCGTCGTAAATAGACAACCCCCGGCACTTACTCACCGGCATGACCAAAAAAGGTTCTCTGCACCACCTCCGCACAGTCCCCTGACGCGAGGCGCCAAGGCCATCACCCCCCGCTTATCGCCTCGAGCAAAACAGCTCCTCTAAACCTCCCCCACAAGCACCCCGTTCACCACCCCTACATTGTCAACGGCACGGCCGGGCTCAGTACCGGCGGTCGTCTGAAATGCCATCGTCCAAGTGCGACGCCATCGTCTGGACCGTCCGCATGTTGCACTTAACAGCCTCGACCACCCGCCGGCCAAAGTCTTCGTTCGCCTTGTAAAAGTGCGAACACATGGTGTTCCTGACCAGGTCAGAGCGCACCTGCCCAAGGTCGCCCGCCAGGTTAGCAACCAGATTCTCCTGGTCCCGAGGGCTAAACGACTCGTAGAGCTCCCCCGCCTGCGCAAAGTCGGCCGTGATGGGAATCGGCGCCTGGGTGACCACGTCGCACACCTTCGACTCGGAGAAGCGCGCCGCGTCAACAGTGGGGAAGACGGGGTGGGTCAGGCTGAGGCCATAGTTGAGGGTGCCCGTCATGGCACCATTGTTGCCTGCCCCGTCCTGGGTGTAAGCGCGCACCGGCGACAAGGGGCGGTTGATGGGCAAGTCCGCATAGTTGGCCCCCAGGCGGTAGCGCTGCGTGTCGGGATACGACACCAGGCGGCCCTGGAGGAGCTTGTCCTCCGAGGGTTCGATCGCACCCGGGAGAAACGTCCCGGGCGACATGGCGACGCTCTCCGTAGTCTGGAAAAAGTTATCGGGCACCCGATTAAGAGTCATCTTTCCGATAGCCTTGAAGGGGGCAACCGACTCGGGCCACCGCTTGGTAGCGTCGAGCGGGTCAAAGGCCAGCTTGTCCATCCGGTCCGACGGCACAACCTGCATCCGCAGTTCCCAAGACGGGAACTTGCCGTCATTGATCGAGTTGTACAGGTCGCGAGTGGCATGGTTGAAGTCCTTGCCCTGCATTCCCATCGCCTCGGCGGCGGTGAAGTTCTTGATGCCCTGCTGGCTGGTCCACTCAAACTTGACGTACGTGACCTTGCGCTCCGCCGAGACGAGCTTGTAAGCGTGCACGCTATGACCATTCATCTCGCGAAGTGTCGCTGGAGTCCCCAGGTCGCTGTACAAAGTCGTAAGCATGTTGGTGGCTGCACCCCCGAGAGCACCAAAGAAGTCAAAGAACCTGTTCGGGTCCTGGATGTTGGTGACCGGGTCTGCGTTGGCGGGGAACAAGATAATGATCAATACACCGTCGAGAGTAACAAAGAGTGGCGCAGAAGACAAACCACGGACGAGAAACCAGCAAGCATCAACGTGTCAGACCAGCAGTCAAGGCCGGTGCACTGCCATTCTCTCGCCGCCACGAACCACAGCCCCCGAGCACCCATCGACACTCGGCCGCAGCGCTCCTGAGACTGTTGACTCCTCCCCCCCCCCCTCGTCCCCGAGAACAACGTGCCTGCCTTGAGGCCACTGCACTCGTGAGCCAGTTGACACCTTCCCGCCCCCCTCCCCACCCCCTGCGCAAAACGTACCGGGCTTCAAGGAATGTACCATATCTGGGAAAGACACCTGGTCCCTGATGAAGAAAACGTCAAGGTTGTTGCCGACTAGGTCCCATACACCGCCGCCATACTTCTCAGCGATCTTAAACTTGACCGCAAAACCGCGCGGGTCCCGGAGCGTCTCAGGGGAACCCTTGGAGTGGATGACGGTGGAGAAGCGAACAAACACTTCCGTCTTGCGGCCGGCCCCCCCCAGGAATCCCGCCCGCGTCAGATCCGACAGGTCGCCGTACGACTCAAAGACGCCGTGCGCGCCCGTCCCGCGCGCGTGGACGACGCGCTCAGGAATGCGCTCGCCTGTCAGCAGATCAACAGGGGAGGGGGATCAGCAGCGACACACACACACACACAACGGAGCACAGGACGATCATAAACAGCGGTCACACGAAGAACAACTCAAGTCAGCACCGGCCGCCCTCATGACCAAGTCTACATCCGATGCCGACCCCCCGCCTTCAGACTGGCTTCCGACACCCCAACCACCGCAACGCCACTCCCAACCAAGCCTGTCCACCTCCCCTCCCCCCCCTCCGCTCAACCCCACCAGGCAGACACCGAAACGTACGGTTGAAGCGGGCCAGCTTCTCAAACGCCCGCGTGTCCTGCACCAGCTGGGGACCCCGTGGACCCACCGACAGAGTGTTGACATTATCGCCCACGGGGGTGCCAAAGTCACTGGTGAGGGGCTTGGCAGCGTCGCCCGCGGCGGGCCGGTCGCGGGAAGCAGCGGCCGCCTGTGCCGTGCCAGCGGTGAGGGCGAGCGCCGCCACCGACGCTGCAGCGGCCGCAACTAGCATCCGGCGGGCAGCCATGACGCACGTCGTGAAGACAGGCGGGTGAAGGTCGGTGGTGCGACCGGGGCAAATCTAGGTGCTAGGCACGCTGGCGGGCGGGGAGAGCGTTCAATGTCTCTCGAGGGATGGGGGAGTGGGGCACGGTGGTCAAGAGCTGACGCTGGCAGCTGCACCTCACCTCCTCCACCCGGCCCTCGGGCAGTCTTATACTGCGCGCGTTTGCGGCATGCGGCACACCGGCAGACACGCTGCAGTGCAGCGGTACGCCCCGACGACTGGCGTCGGAATGCCGGCCCCACCACGCCCACAGGACATGCCGAGGCCACATTGGCGGGAAACAGGACGCCTCGCAAAGCAGGGCGCCAGCGGAAAAACTGCTGGGCCGCGGTGGCCACCGCGCCGACGAGCCGCGGTCAACAGCGAGTGGCACTGTCCATCACAGCGGTGGCACCCCCACGGATGGTTGGTCCGTTGTGCGTGCCCCCCCATCCTCGCGCCCGTCTCCTCCGCGCCGGCCCAGTTCCACCCCGCACGGCCTGACAGACGCCAGGCTAGCCACCGTCGCTAGCGGGGTTCACGGACTCTACCGTTGCAGTCGTCCTCCCATGTCGAGGCCTGTTGTCGGACCAATGGTTCATGGGCCCTCCCAGCGAGCAGACGCCCACGGATGGTGCAGCTCGCTGGCTTGGTAGCGTCAACTCGGGGCAGCCGCGACATGCGACTACAATCCAAAGACAACACGAGATCATCGAGGACCCCACCCACCGACGTAGGAAGAACGTGCTGCGATTGGCAATGGCTCGTCTCTTTGCGGTCTGCCAATGATATTCCAGAGACCGCGGTAAATGCGTGGCAGAACGTATGCGTGGAAGGGAGGCGTCTGTGCCAGAGCGGCAACAGTCGGAAGCCAAGCGCATGAGGACGTCGCATCGAGAATCTGGGTCATACCTCCGAGAAACACCACCTCTCACAGGCAGAGTGACTGTAGAAATCCAACGAAGCCAGCCGCGGTCACGACCACGCGTCATCATGATGAGGGAGCAGCTGGAAGGCATGGAGCTCAGTTGGCCGTCGGCCACGACTATGCATACGCCTAGCAGACAACAACGTGTATCGGCATCCAGCGACTTCTCTTTTGCCCGCGTGGTACACCTACAAGTACCACTGGAAGCAGAACCCCGACAATTGCACACCCTAATTGCTATCATGACATATAAAAAACACTCAGAACCCCAACAATTATACACTCTAATTGCTATTATGAAAGATAAAAAAACACTCTGAGCATAGAACGGCCTTCCCATTGGCTGCATCCCATTGTTCAAGCTGACCACAACACGGTTCCCTGATTGACCCAGCAGGCCTGGCGGGCCACGGAGGCGCACCGAAGCGGCCAACCACGTCTGTGCTGACTATCGCTAGCTATCATGACCTGTAGGATAGTGCCGGCAACGATTGGGAGCCCGTTTCTGTCGATGCAGTCTCATGCGCCGCCGACAGAGACCAAGGATGGCGTCGGCAAGGGAACGAGAAGCGTCAGCAGCTGTCCAGTTGGCGCGCCTATCGTTGTTATTCGGAGCGGCCCCGCCATTACTCCTGCCAGGCTGCAGAGCTAGAAAGTCGGATACGGGGGGGTGTTGGCGCCAGTTAACGCTGTCCCCCAGCTGGCCCCAGCCCTCCTTCGAATGCGCCTTTCTCTTCGAACCAGTGCAAGCAGCCGCCCACTGTGAGCTTTTCGACAGCCGCTGCCACCGCCTGTCTGGCCATCACATTGGACCACGTGGCCATCGATTCTCGACCAGCGCCTTCATCGTTGACCGGATCACGTCAAGCGTGTGACCCAGTGGAGGCCGAACGTCTTGGCAGACTCCAGTCGCTTTCTTCTTTTACTACCTGTAGAAGACGGCTCGCTGTGCCCAACTGAGCGCGGATTACTTCGACGAGCTCCACCAAAGGCCGCCTTGGAGGCCTTTGGCAAGTTCCAGTGCAGCATGGTTTTTTGAGCAGTTCTGGCGTTGTCGCCGTGTTGTCTCCACGCTTGCTCCGAGGGAGCCCTCTGCAACATTTGCCAGCTCACCTTTGATCATCGAATTGCAGCGTGATCTGAAGGGGGGATCATAGTGTTACAGTCTGTATCGGTTGTTGTCACGTCGGACGCAGGGAGTTTAGAGACATTGTTCCAGACGAGGGCATGCCAATGGCACCGAACATGTTGGCGATCGGCCGGCGGATTACAGAACAATAGAGTGTGTGAGCGTCTCGGAGTGCAGCTGAGCCATCGACGTAGCCAGTCTGGTTCAAATGTCGACCATTCTCGATGAGATCCTTGGTCTCTGTGTACTGCATGAGATGCACGACATACCACTTTGTAGAGGAGACTGAGGGGAGTCAGATGGTATTTTTTATTTTCTGAGTGCTCTTGTTTTCTCTGAGCTATGAGGAGAGAAGGAAAAAGTACTGTCAGTTATGTGCTCACTTATGTCGACCACGTCTTGGGGCCAATGGGGGTATTATTCTTGCTGAGTGTGGCCCGACCACCCCTTTGATGCCACAAGGGTGCCGTACAGTATGTCTCCGAGAATAATACACTCTGTAGCAGAGAAAAAAGCACAGCAAAAAGAGAGTTGAGGCTCAGGTCTTGATGCATGACAAGAAAAACAGCAACGTCTATGAGTATCCATTGCTGGAAGGCCTGATGCCCAGGCCATGTGTGCTTCTCTTGTTCTTGACTTGGAAGTAGCAGACAAAAAGAAAAGAAAATACTGCGGTCACGAGTCTGCCTCCTCGGGGCCTCCAGAAGACCCTGGTGTGGTCAACATTTCCGGCGGTGGTGGACATTTGACACAGCACTGCTATCCACGTTGATTGCGCATGTTGCTCTCTTCGACCCGGATTGACCCCGGCGCGTGGCCGGAGCACCACCACCCTTGCTTGGCGAGTCAAGGGCCATGTCAGTCAATCATCTTCAAAACTTTCTTTACAGTACCAGTGCGAACGATTGTGACCGGGTATTGTCACGGACGTGACAATATCAGGTCAGACGATAACCGATACAGACTGTAATGACATGCGCCTCTGTTCTGGCGAGCACGTTCGGACGAGATGAAGAGACGTGTCCCTTCCAGAGGTCCTTCTAAACCAGTCTTATGGACCCCGGAAAATAAAGACACCTACTCCATGACCGAGTGCACGACCGCGGTCCCCGCCACCCCCATTCAGTTTATGTCTTTACCCCGGGTAAGAAGCAGCGAAGGATTGTACCCAAAAGAACGACTCCTCATACAAGACACGCGTCTTTTTGGTGCCACCCCTACCGTCGACCCCCGTCCCCCCCCGTCTCCTCTCTTTTCCAGCCTCATGTCATCAGGCCCTCCCCACAGCCGTGGCGGTGCCCCCCTCCGCCCCTCCGACCTCGTCCGTGGGACCGTGGTCACGACGGCCTTGCCGTCACCGGGACTCCCCCTGCCCGCCGCTGTCGACGCTTACGGCGGCGGTGGGCGCTGTCTCGTCCGCGGCAGGAACGGCGGCGGAGACACGACAGCAGGCAGTGGTGGCGTCGGAGACAGCAATGTGTCAGAGGCGGTGGTGGCCAACACCACGGCCGTCACCGCAGAGGGGTGGGGACGGTGGCCCGCGGAAAGGGGAGGGGGGCAGTGAGGTGCTTAGCGGGCGGTGCCGGGGGCACCACTGCCCTCGCGCCCGAAAGCAGCGTCCCTCTGCTATGACGGCGCTGCCGCCAGTCCTGGTCGCCGGCGTGGTCGTTTTGAGGGCTCCCCTGCGAGGCCGCCCACGGCGTGGGCAGTATGTCCAAGGACCTCCCCCATTTCTCGTGTGACCGCCGTCCCCACTGGGCCGTCGCCGCCCGCCGCCGCTGCCGCCGCCCGGTTGCACGACCTGTGCAGGTGTGGCCGTCGCCCCCGACAGTGCTGATGGGGGGTGCGCCCCGCGGTCCCGCCCCGCGGCGGTGCGTATGGTCACCGAAGAGTCCATCGACCGGCGCAGGTGGTGGCGACCATGACTCTGAAGCAGCTGCTAGTCGCCCCGTCTTGAGTCGGCGTCGTCAGCATCTTTCTTGCCATCGCCGCCCCGGCGACGGCCACCCTGCTGGCTGGGGTGACCTCCACGGCCCAGCTGGGCAGCAGTGGCCTCCCGCTGGTTCCGCGGCCTCCCTGCCGGACGGTCGGCCAACCTGCAGGGTGAGGGTGACAACCGCTGCGCCTGCCTGGGAGGAGAGAGGGCGGGACTCCTCCACGCCGGCACCGGCGGCCGTCTTCCACCCGCTGCGGCTGCTCCCCGTTGCGCCGGGGCTGCGGTGACAGGCAATGACGGAGCCGGCGCCGCTGACCTGCGGTCGCTGCCGTCGCCGCTGCTGGCGCCGCTTGCAGGGGCCCCCGCTTTTGCCGACGGCCACGCTGCCGCGCCGCGCCGGCCCTCGTCTCCCCCGTGGCATTGACGCTGGTGCCGGCGATTTCGTTGCGGTCCATCGCGCCGCAGCTCGTCAAGAGTCGTTGCCGAGACGCGCCGAGTGGGACAGCACCCTCGATTCCGCCAGCGGGCTGGCACCCCTCTGCCGCGCGACGGAGGCAGTGGTGGTGTCGGCGGCGGCGGTGGCGACAGCACGGGCTTCAATGGCGAGGGCGCACCCAAGCAGGCGGTTGTGGCGGTCGCGCCCGCGTCGGTTCGCGTCGCGGGCACCCACCTTCCTGGGGTCACGTCGGCTGGGGAGATCTTCCTAAATAGTTTCCTCTGCCCAAACCTCACCGCCGTCGCGAGGGGCGTCACCAATCAGCCTCGTGTCGCCCGCGGCGGCCGGCTGCCCCTGCCCAGCCATCCGCCGTCCGTGGCGGCAGCGGCTGGCCGGGGGCGGCGGCACCCCCGCGCCTGGGGCCACCAGATGGTGGCACTGCCGGTGGTGGGCTTCCGCGGCCCCCTCCCCCCCCCATCCCGCACCCGCGCCCTGCCAGTCGGCGGCGGCGCTGCCGCCAAGGCCGGTGCTACTGACCTCGAGCGCAGCGGTGGGGGTGGACGAGCGGGATCAGCAGCTCGCCCTCACCCCAGTCACCCGCGTCTCCCCGTCGGCCTTGGCGTGGCGGGTCGACGGCGGTCCCGCGGGAAGGCTCGCGCGGTTTGAGGCGGCGCAGCGCCGAGGTGGTGGGCGATTCCCACCCACGACACCATTCTCTTGAATGCATGCGCTGTTTCCCGCGCAGCGTCCCACGTGCCGGGATCAGCGACCCAAATTTAGCATCACTGTAGTGTAAGCACATACACTCAACTCGTGGCAGCGAGACAAATACTACAAAATATAAGTTTGTCAGTAGACTTGGACGGACGTAGCATCCCAGAGCAGTGCTCTGAGAGCATCTCGAGACTAGACTGCCGATGGATCTGCACGCAGAGGAGACCCAGGGATGGCACCCTGCGCCCCCCCAGCGGGCCCCCAGACGCGCCGGGCACCGTCACGCACGCACCGCGGTCAGGCGACGCCTCTGCGCCATTGGCGCCCACCCCCGCGGAGACACCCGCACCTTCCACTCTGACCGGCATGCGGCGACTCCCTCGACGCGACCCCCCCCCCCCCCCCCCCCCAATCGCTGCCTTTCACTGGCCACACCTCCCTACTCGACCCCTTCGCTTCCCCACTCTGCCGCGCTCTGCCCGCCGCCGCGGGCGCCCACCGCTGCCGTGATGGCCGCCCCCTCCTCCCCCGCCCCCGCCACGGACATCCCCCCGTTTACCGCCTTTGTTGGCACCCCCGTGGTCACCCGCAGCGACAGCCGGCGGTGCGGCTCCCTCCCCCCCCCCACCGTCGTGGGACGGTGGCCCACCCATCGCCCCACCCTATCCCACGCCATGCGCTTGCCACACCCCCTGCGCTGGCGCCTCCCCGGCACCGGTGGCGGTGGCAGCGGCGGCCGCCGAGGCAGTGGCGGTGGCGGTGGCGGCAGCGGCAGCAGTGGAGCGGCGGCGGCGGTTGTGGCGAGCGCGAGCTCTCCGTCCCCCCTTGCCCTTGCACCGCCGTCTGCGCCGCTCAATGTGGTCATCACCGGGGCATCGTCGGGGGTGGGCCTGGCACTTGCCCGCGCCTTCCTTGCTGCCGGTGACCGGGTCGTCCTGTGCGCCCGTACCGCCGACCGCGTCGAGGCGGTCGTTGCGGCGCTTCACCGGGAGGCGGCGGCCGCCGATAGCGCGGCCGCCGACCCTGCCGCCGCCGCCGCCGCCGCCACCACCTTCGGCGAGCCGGGCTCCGCGCCCACTCCGCCACCGCGGCGCGTCTGGGGTACCGCCGCAGACGTAGCAGACCCCGCGGCGGTGGACGCGCTCGTCGCGTACGCGTCGTCGGTGCTCCCCCGGCTGGACGTGTGGATCAACAATGCGGGGACGATTGGGGGCACCCGCGCGCCGCTGACGGCCCTCGCGCCCGACGAGGTGGTGACGTGTGTGGCCACCAACCTCACCGGCAGCCTGCTCGCCACCCGTGCCGCGGCGCTGGCCATGGGCGCCCAGTCCCCCCCCGGCGGGCTCATCTACTTGATGGAGGGCGCCGGCTCGGCGGGGGGCGCCACCGCCGGCTACGCCGCGTACGGGGCGACCAAGCGGGCACTGCCCCAGCTGGCCGCGTCGGTGGCCAAGGAGCTCGCCGCGGGGGCGGCCGCGGGGGAACCCCTGGCGGGCGTCCGCGTGGCGCTGCTCAGCCCCGGGATGGTGCTGACGCCGCTGCTGCTGCGGGGCTCCACCGTCCCGTTTCGGCGCTTCTTCAACCTCCTCGCCGAAGAGCCGCCGACGGTGGCGGCGGCGCTGGTGCCCCGCGTCCGCGCGGCGGCGCTGGGTGGGGCGGGCCTCAGGTCGCGCGCCGGCCGCGCGCCGGCGGTGCGGTTTCTTGGTGGCGCCGCGGCGGTGGCACAGCTGGTGTGGGGGGGGGTGCTCGGCGTCCGCCGGGGCCGCTTCTTTGACGCCGACGGCCGGCGGGTGCTACGGGACGGGGACACGCCAGACGACTTTGATGAGCTGGGCGTGCGGGTGGAGCGGCTGTCCAAGTGACAGAGGGGGGTACAATGATGGGGGGGGGGGGGGGGGGGGGGGGGGTGGCTGGGGGCTGCTTGTGTGTGCTTGGGAGAGGAAAAGGGGGAGGGAGGGGTGCCTTTGCAATCAAACCTGGTTCTGGGGCTACGAAAGCCAATGGGGAGTGGAGCTCAGGGGATGCCAACAGCAAAGGGAGGTGGGGGCGGGGGGTGCCGCGCCTCTGCGCAGCTGTCCACCCGCCCACGTGGTGCGCGACGGTGGCCGCGGCGCTGTGCTTCCTGAAAACGCCGTCTCTGCACCCTCGGCTGGTAGAGACGCCGTGTGCTGGCCGTCGCATCCCGCTCACGCGGGGGTGGGGGCCACGGCAGGGAGCGGAATCGCCCCCGCTTTTGGCAACGACGTTGCCCGCGCTGGATGGAGCGTGTGCGGCGGCTTTTGGCAAGGCGGTGGCCGGGGCAGCGTGTGCGACTCAAGCGCGCAGGGTCCTACGGCGTGGATGCCAAAAGAGAGAAGGCCGCAGAGGACCGGTTGGCATCGGCGGGTGGCGTTCACGTGGACGGTGTTGGCCTCGGTGGGGGGGGTGCTGCGTGTCGAGGGGGTGGAATCTACCCCTGCCTGCTTCCCCGCCGCCGCCATGCGCTCAGCTGCGACCCCCCCGCGCAAAGCGGCGAGGTGGCGCCAAGCGGAGAAGTGGCGGCGGTGGTGCCGACGGCCGGCGGCTGCGCTGCTGTGGATGCGGCCGGCTCGGTATCCACCACGGTGTATGGGCGCTTTGCGGCTTGTTGTGGAGGGGGCCGCGGCGGAGCTGTGGGCGGGGGGGTGTCGGCGGCGCCGCAGTGGGAACGGTAGCGATGGTGGAGGCTGTGTGCCCACTCTTTGAGAGGCCTCTCGCTCGGGCGGCTGCGCAGATGGGGTGCATCTACGCGTCCGAGGCCAGCTCCTCGTCTCTAGTAGATAAGTACCCTGGAGCAAGATCTGCTGGATCAGGTTGGTCCGTCATGCCCGTATCCCACATCATCACGCGTCGGCCGGGAGCCAACGCGATCCATGGGGGGGGCTCTCCCCGGGGAGGCGCATCATATAGGATGATCCCGGCGAAAAAGGGCGGGCCCCGTCTTCGCCGCCCGACCATCCCGCCCACCGCCCCCTTTCGGCGGCGGTGTCCCTCGCAATATGGCTGGCGGCCATGGCGGGCGGGCACCTCCGCGAAAGGGAGCCAGGGGGGGGGGGGGAGGGACCCCGCGCCTCAGCGGCGGCGGCCGGGTGGCGGCGGCAGGGTGGCGCAGGCCGTGCCCGGGGCGTACGCGTGGAACCGAGGACCCCAACCGCCCCCGCCCATCCCCGCCACGCGCGCGCTGCTTGGGCGGCGGCAGAGTCTGCCCCCCAGGGGTGGCGTGGCGGTGGCCCCCCTAACCTCTTTGCCGCCCCCCCCCCCCGGCACAAACCGATCGCACCGGGAACCCCTTCCCGCCTGTACCACCTCCGCTCGGGACACGCCCCCGCCCCCCCCGCTGTGGGTCGTGGCTTCGTTTGGGGTGGGGGGGGGTGGCAGGAGTGCCCAGCGAGGGGGTTGGGGGGGGGGCCCTCCCCATGCGTACGGCGGATGCCACCGCCGCCGCCCATGGGCGGCGGCGGCGCGGCGGCTGCGCGGCGACGATCGGTGACGGTGCTGGGGGCGGCCACGACGGGCAATGACAATGGGCTGGCCGCGGCGGGCGAGCTTTCGGCGGGGAGTACCAGGCGCAAGTGGGGCGAGGTCGTGCCGACGCTGGGGGGGTTTTGCCCGGTGGCGTCGGGCAATCTCTCGGATGGACCACCCGCGACCACTAGAGATGCTGTCATCATCCCCTACGCCGTCCCCGGTGCGGTTGGGGTTGGTGGTCGGGCGGCGGCCCCGGCGATGGCCGCGGCCTGCGGTGGGCAGGCTGCGGTGGGTGGTGGGGTAGCGGCGGCAGGCGCTGTGCCGCACTGCGGCGCCATCGGGGCCGTGGTGGTGGCGGCTGGCGGCAGCGGCGGTGGCAGACGACGACCACGCGGCGACGGTGGCCGCCGCGCGTGTGGGGTCGGGCGGCGTGCGGCTGCTGTTGAGGGTGGTGTGGGGGTAGAGACGCAGGGCCCTCCCTGCCCTGCGTCTACCCCAGCTCTAGCACGTGTCGCCGTCGTTACCACCACTACCGCCGACGCTGATGGGGTGGGGGTGTCGTTGGCCGCCGCCACTGGCGGCGTTACGGCATTTGGCTGCGGTGCCGCCGGGGCGGCGGACATGTCGGCGCTGGCGGCGACTTGAATGCCGTCGGCGGGTACAGGCGGCCGCGCGCGGTCGCGCTCCCTGGTGGTAGCCACGGGCGAGCGCACGTGACGGTGGGCCGGCGCGCCGCCGCCAGGACTCAAAAAACACTATGAAAACGGTCGAGGAGCACCCCAAATTACAAGCGCCGCCCCGTACCGCGCCAATACGCACACACAAGAGCAAAGAAAAACAAAACAGGACACACACAAGAAAATAAGAGTTGCCTCTATGGATCCAAAGCCCGACACACGGCCCGCCGCCACGGCTCCTCCACCGCTTCGGCGCGGCGGTAGCCGACGACGGCGTTGGCAGCGAGCGCCGCGGCCATGCCACCCGCGGCCAGCCCCCCCGGCGCGACGATGGTAGTCTCCCAATAGACCGACAGGTCGTCCGCAAGGGCGCCCGGCGTCGCTTCATCTGCACCCACCACCAACATCCACCGCCGGCGCCACGCCTCGGCATCGTCGGCGGGAGCCGTGGCCGACGGCGACGGCAGCGGCGGCGGCGGCAGCGGCGGCGGCGACGGCGGTGGCCTGCCATCCACCACCACCTCTGCCGCTGCCGCTGCCGGGTCAAATCGGGGCGCCTTGAGCCACCGCTGCAGACGGTCCACAACGCCTAGCAGCGCCCGCGCGCGGGGGCGGCTCAGACGCTCCCCGCCGCTGCCACTGTGGTCAGTGGCGGCTAGCTCCCGGCACGCCGCGTCGGCAAACGGGCGGGCGGCGGCGGCCCACGCGTCGGGGGGGTGCAGCAGCAGCGACAGCGCCAGGTGAAACGCCATGCCCTCCCCAGCCACGGGCGTCGCGCCCGCCGAGACGGCCGGCGCCACGGCGGAGCCAGTGGGCTGCCCCCCGCTGCCGCCGCCGCCGCTGGCAGCGTCCCCGCTGGGAGGCATCAAGTAGGCGCCCAGTGCGCGGGCGTGCGACCGGCCGCCGCCCGTGCGGTCCATGACATGCGAAGCTAGGTGCATCAACGGCAGCAACACAGCCGCGTTACTGTGCGCTCCACCGCCACGGGCGTCTGCGGAGAAGACACCAACCTCTGAACTGGCAAATCGCATCAGCGCAGCTGACAGCTCGTGGAGGGCGAGCTTCACCTGCGGCAGGCCCGAACGGGCCAGCGCCGGGAGGCGGCCGAAGTAATAGTCCACGCTCGTGGCGTAGCTGGCAGACGCCGCCGCCCGGACGGCGGGGGTGGCAACGGGGGCGCCAGAGCCACCAGCGCCACCGCGGCCGCCACCGCCCTCACTGTCGGGGGACACCGCCGTGGCGGGGGGGCGAAGAGGGATGAGGTTGTTGCACCGAGTCTGGGAGTTGCGCAGCGCCGCGTCCTCCCACTCGTCCCGCGACGCCCGGTTGCTGCGCGCCGCGCGCGCCGCCTCCCGATGGCACGCCGGGTGCACTGCATTCCAATGGGTTACGCTCGTAAACGCAAAAACCGCCACGGGTGCGACCGCAGTTGTGGCTGGTGTGGCGGCCATGGACGTTGCTATTGGCGACGCAGACGCAGCCATCGATGACGAAGAGGAGGGAGGGGGGTCTGGAGCGGCGACAGCGGGACCCCGGCCGCCGACCAGCTCGCCCGCAAGCGGGTGCAGCGGTGGGGAGGTGGCCACGCTGCTCGACCGCACGGAAGAAGTGGCGTACGACTCGGGGGCGGTGTCCGCCGTCGACTCGGAACCATCATCACTGGCGACGGTCGCCATCGAAGTGGAGTCTGGACCCCCTGGGACACGCCCCGACGCCTGCGATGCGGGCGGCGACGGGTCAGCCGCGCTGCTCGAGGCGGCAGCGGCTGGCGGTGGCAGTGGATCCGCGGGCGGCGCTGGCGGAAGCACCAGCGCCACCCGCTTGGTGTACGCGTAGACCGCGAGCGCCTCTTCGGGCCGCGACCGGAAGCCATCGCCACACACCACGCACGAGGGACCAACCTCATCCTCTACAGCGTCCGCGAGGGCGTCCATGGACATGGACGCGGCCGCCACGCGGGCCGAGGGGGATACATGCCGCGGCAGCTGGGACGACGGTACCATCGGGGTCGCCGTCGATGAGGCAGCCGCGCCTCCAGGCGTGCGAGGGTGGAGGCCGACAGACGGGGGTGTGCTGCCCAGTGAGGCAGCGGTCAAGCGGGAGCTATTCGGCCCGCTTGCCATGATACCCGCGTCGCGCAGCACGGCGGCGCGGGCGGCCATGGCCGCTGCCCGCCGCGCCGCACGTGCCTCGTCGCGGACAGCCTTAACCTGGGTGGCCAGAGCTGGCGCGTTCGCAAGCGACTCGAGGACATCCTCCGCACGCGAGCCAATGGCGCTGCTCGACGCGGTCCGCTCGAGGGCAACGAGCGTCGGCAGCAACGCTTCAATGGCTGGCCCGCACGTGTCGCCCGCCCCCGCCAGAAGCTCCAACGCCAGAGGCGCGCCGGGCAGACACAGGGAGGCCTCCCAAGCCGCCTCGTGGTCTACCTTGGGGAACGGGAAGGCTGCAGCGAGGAAGGCCACCCCGCGGGCAGCCACCCCATCGGGACCCGTCGCGACAGCCCGTCGCAGAGCGCGGCCGCGGCTGTCAGCGGGGGCCGACCGGAGGAGGGCAGCCAACTGCGACGCTGCCGCCGCAGCACGGGCGCTGGTGTTCAGTTCCCCCCACGCCAAGTGAGTCCGGAAGTGCGCGACGACCGCGTCCACCGCCGATGGTAGGCCACGCATGAGGTGCGGCAACACGTGCAGCAGGGTGCCACTGGCGCGCGCTGACGATACAGGGAGCCACGCGAGAAAGCGCTCCAGGCGAGCCACCACCTCTCGCTCGTCCAGTACGGAGCTGCTCTCCAGCTGCCGACGCCGCCGCCGGCCGAGGCCCTCCGAGGTGCCATTGCCACCGGCCTCCCCTGCGCCACCACCGCCGCCACCGAGTGAGACGCTGCTGGGGTGGCCATCAAGCGACAAAGAGCCCACCGCGCCATCTTGTGCAACAGGAGCGACTGTATCCAGTGCGTCTTCGTCCAGGTCTTTGGCGAGAATCTTCTCGGCTGCCAGCAGCAGCGCTTCGGCGGCGGCCTCGCCAGGCTCTGACGCCAGCGCAGCTGCGGCACAGTCGAGGAGCATCCCCACTGCCCCCGTCGTGGCCGCCAGCGTTGCACACGCGGCGCCTACCTCGCAGCACGCGCGCAGGATGCGCAAGGCTGGCTCCCGAACCGCCCGCTCCGCATCGTCATCCCAGCTGGCCACTCCGCGAAGAACGGCCAGCAAAGTGGCCACGCCTCCGGCCCGCGCAAACGCATCCACGGCCTCCACCTCCACACCCCCTCCCTCCTCTTCAGGGTTTTGAAGAGACTCGATGATGGGCTCAGTGGCCTCACCGTCCAAGCCTGTGAGGCGAAAGACCACCATCATGGGATGCTCCGAATCAGGCGGGGAGGGTCCCCGGCCTGGTTGCGAACGGTCCCCGCGCCGTGGCCGGCCGGCAGCCGAAGCCGGCCCGCCGACAGGGGGCGATGCGAGCAGTCGGCCGATCGCCCCACCGCCTCCGCTGCCAAGCACAGGTGAAGCACCAGCGCTGACTGGCCCCTCCTGTCGTCCACGCCCCGACCGGCGCCCTCGCACAACCGCAGGTGGGAACGCCGCATGGCGCCCGCGGCCACCGCCACCCCCGCCCCCACCACGCCCAGCGGCTGTCAGCGCGGGTGCCATTACTGCCGGCAACCACACGTTGCGATACACAGCGGCGATGGGTAGGTCTAGCTTGATGAGATTACCGGCCACCAATAACTCCATCCCAAAGTCGTCGTCCAAAAGGCCGGCCAGGTCGAGGTCCCGACAGATCCTGTTCTTGACGTCCCGCATCAGCTCGCCCACCTCGGCCGAGTCGTACGGGCTGCGTGACATGCTTCCACGAATAAACTCCTCCTGTGATGGCGCCTTTGTCAAAAGCAGAGGTACGGAGGAGCGCACCTCCTTGGGCCACAACAGATCACACAGCTGCTCAACAAGGACCGCCACGCTTGGGCCTCGTGCAACCGCCAGCTCCACCACACATGCCTCAAGCACAGGCTCCCCATCGCGGCGGAAGAGGAGCGACCGGGATGACAAAAGCTCGGACAAAACCGCGGCGCACTCGTCGGTCAGGCGCGTGCGGCGGGCAACAAGGCAGCGCACCGCGAGGTAAGCGCGAAGAGTAGCACCGACCAGCACACCGCCCAGCAAGCTGGACGCAATGCTTCCGTCGTCGCTGACATCAATCTCATCGACGTCCGCCTCCACATCAACATCCTCCTTTTGCCCTGGGTCACTGTCGTCGACGCCACCGCCCGACTCCTCCGCCAATGACAGCACCTGTCGCAGCAGCAGCACCAGTCGATGTAGCACGAATCCGTGCGACAGCTCAAAACGGCGCGAGTCACAGCGCGCCAGCTCGCCATCGCGTAGCGCAACCGCCTCCTCCTCAATCAACGATGCGAGACGCGACAAGAACTCGTGGGTTGCCAAGTACCGCCTCCGGTGCCGGGGGGCGAGCAGCCGGGTGACCAACTCAAATAGCTCCAGGGAACGCTCACCCACGTCCACCACTTCCCGCAATGTCTTAGGGGCAGTAAGAGTGGTCAGCAGTCGCAGGGCCAGGGTCTCGTTATCACCAATGAGGGACTCTACCAAGCTGGCAGTTTCTTGCCGCACCGCCGAGCTGGGGGTCTCGAGGAGCAATCGCAGCACCCACGACTTATTCCCAGTCATTGCCAGCACGTCGTCCCCAAGTTCGCCGCTCTCCGCCATGCTCGACGAAGACGAATGCCCACCCGACGTAGACGAAGTTGACGCAGACGAGCCATCCACAACACCAAGAAGAGTGCCTGTGTCGAGTGCCGTCTGGGCGTCGGGGTTATCCCCTGCTCGGTCTCCCTCTGACGTCGCCTCACACTTGCGCTCAAGCCAGTCAGCATATGACTGCCGCCCCGATGCCCACGCACGATAGTCAACGCCATCCTTCGATGGAAGCTCCCCCCCCGATTCCGGCTCTGCCGCACCCGATTCGTCCGCGCACGGACCGTCATGCCCGCCCGCATCAGACACTGCGTCGCCGCCCACCGACACAGCGCCAACTAGGTGGGACGCCGCGCGCACGCATGGCAAGATGATGTGCTCGGCGACCGCACACGATGAGGCAGCCTTGTCCGCCGCCCGAAACAAGAGGCGAAGTACAAGCCGCAGGCGCATCTCCCACAGCTCGTGGTCAAGACCCTCGGCCGCACGGGCTGCGTCCCTAACACTGTCACCATCGTCGTTGTCTTCATCACTGTCGTCCCTGCGACAGGCCACACCATCTCCCGCCACACCCACAGCTGCTGCAAGCGCCTCGAGTGCGGCCAGCTCACCCCGGGCGGCAATTGCGATATCCAGCGACGCGTGAGAGTCGATGCAGAAGTCGAGCTTCTTGCTGATCAGTCCACCAACCGCGACGGTGGTGCCGAGGTCGTGGTCACACAGGAGCGCAACCAGTTGCCGAGCGGCGTCCTGAGCAGCCGCCGAGTCCAACACTGCGCTGCTGGATAGGAGATGGATGGCCAAGTGGCGAGCCAGAAACACAGACCGTGCGGCCGGGCTGTTACGGGAAAAGTCCAGCGCCAGTGGCAGGCAGCGCGACATGAACGACTGCACACAGCCATAGCAGCGGAGCAGACGGGCAGCCACAGACCGGCTAATCAAGTCCTGGTCGGTGCCAACTGACTCCACCGGCCTCATTTCTCCAGCAGCTGCGTTCTTCAATGACGCCGGAATCGCGGATTGTGACTCGGCCGCAACGTCACTGCGAGGCACACCCTGCTGCTGCAGCGACGACGCGTAACGCACGAGCTCTTCGCGGGTAGCCAAGAGCGTGCGCACCCCCCGACTGAGCGTGATGAACGCTTCCTTGCACGAACCGCCGTACATGCTCGCCAACAGCGCAACATGCTTACTCACTGGCGACGGACCAGGCGCCATGTCGATAGCCGCTGGCCCAACCCCTGCTGCACGACTGCCCGCCGAGTTAGACCCGCCGCTGGCAGGTGCGGCGGAAGGGGCCGACGGAGGTGGCGGCGCAACTGCTCCGGCCCCATCCGCCCGATCGCGCCCCGCAACGGGCGCGTCGCGAGCCACGCGGTCGCCCCGACGAAGTGTCGACCGCTGCGGCCTGACCGACGGGGGTGTCGACGGCTCAACGGCTCCTCCCGTCCCAGAAAGCGACGCGAGCAGCGCGGCAGTTGAAGAGAGACTGTCGAGGCGCCCACCGAGAAGCGCTTCCAATGCCGCCGGGTTGAGCGCGCCGCCGGTACCGCCCGCAGCAGATATAATGGTAGACGCGAGGCCAGGGTCTATGGTTGAACGCCCCCCGTGACCAGTGGCATCACCGCCGCCCACGAGTGACTCGCGAATGAACGGGGATCGAAGGAAGATCTCCAGGCCAGCCGCCTCACTCGCCCGCGCCCCGTCGTCACCAGGACTGCCCAGATGGATGGGTGGCCATGGCGCCGCCGAGGTGACCGCCGGAGCTGTCGCAGCGGCGGCGGAGACCCCGGCTCCTCGCGACGCTGCGGCAGAAGTAGCGGGTGCTGTCGTCAACCGGGACCTCGGGGCCGTTCCAGTGCCTGTAGCGGGCGCCTGCGCAGCCATCCCCGCCGCTGTCGGATCCTCGGCACCATCTGCCATGAGCAGTTCTGGTGAGGCAATGACGCGCACTAGCGCTGCGCGCAAGGCTGTTAATGACTCGTACCGCTGGTACACCGACGCAGTCTCCTCCTCAATGACCGCTGACGCCCGCAAACGGTCGGCCTCATTCTCGACTCGCTCCGCAGCAAACGACGGCGACGCCACCAGGGTAAAGTCGAACCGCCCGTACTTGCAAAACCCACACTCGTTGCAGAGGAAGGCGTCTAGGTGCTCATAATTGATGTTACGGCACTGCCGACATTGGTACGCGTTCTCGTGGCAGTTGCGGCAGATGCCATGTCGGTCATTGACGGGCCGCGAGCAGCGCGGACACTGCAGCCGCTCGCCGCTCACATCGGCAGAGCGACCTGAGCCGCCGCCGCCGCTGCCCGTGCCGCCACCACCGAGCCCCCCACTGCTATCAGTTGACGGATGAAAATCAGTAAACGCCACTTTGACGTTGGATGCGACAACTGCAACGGGCAAGTCCATTTTGGCCTCTGTCTGCGTCGGCCCCAGGGTCAACACGGCGACAAGACGCCAGGGGTGGTCTTGGCGCTTGAGCTCAGCACCGTCCGATACAAAACGTGGCGAAGTGTACACCTGCACCCGCCGCACCCGGCGCCCTCGCGGCTCAACAATCGACACGGCCACGCCCGCCACCGACTGGGGGGCTGAAAGGCGGTATAACAGAGCAGATTCCGTAAACTTGGACTCAAGCCGCAGAATGTCTACCCGCGTCGGCCGCGGCGCGACGTCGCCGCATGCGCTAGCCGAGCAGGTCAGGCACGGCTCTGATTCAAGAAAGTAGCCATCGAGCGTGATCGCCGATGCCAGCGCCTTGTACACGTGCGCGTTGGGGTGGGCGGTAAGAAACCGGCCGCACAGTTCGGTGAGGGTGACGAGTAGTCGCGCTGCTTCCACCTCAAACATCGATGCGGCGTCCAACTCGGGGCCACCTTGAGTAGTACGACCAAGCACTATCGCACGCTGAAAGACGATGAGCAGCTCGTAGCCCAACTTGCCGGCCGCCGCCGCCGACGGCAAGTACTTAAGGATCTTGCGACGCAACAGAGCCAGCAGCGCTTGACGACTCAAGCTCCGGTCATCTGAGGCAGGGGCATCAAACAGGGCGGCGTCGCAGTTACGCACGCCGTTACTACTACCAGCAACCTCGCTATCTCGGACAGAGCACCTCTCCAGCAGTGCAACCAGCACTGACGCCGCCGCAGCGCGTGCAGCAGCATCCTGCTTCCCTAGCACGTAGTCTCCGAAGAGCGCATCCAAATGGGCAACGACCTCATCCACAGGGGCCAGCGGAGTGGCCGTCGATGCTGCCCCCGCGGCCGACGTGTCCGCGGTCGTGGCAGCGGACACAGGTGCAGATGATGAATCTGTCTTGCGGCTAGTGCCCGTGCCACGTTCCAACGAGAGCAGAGCAGAGCCGCCAGCTGTTGGCGAGACAGACCCGTCCGCCGCACCCCCAATGGCAATCGCCACCAACCGAAGCGCCGCCACTTGAGCCCCACCGCCGCGCTTCGATGCGAAGGAAAACAAGTTCTTCATCAGGCGGGGTGAACATGCACTCGCACGCCGCCACGTGACGGGCCGGGCGGTCGCGCGCGCCAGCGTCGCCGACAGGGCAGCGCCCATCGCCGCGGCGTCTGCCAAAGACCTGTCGTCAGAGGCACTAGCTGTCGGCCGGACGTGAACAGGCTCAATCTCCAACTCGGACGCCAGTCGCATGTGCGCTGCGTAATCTAGCTTGTCGTAAAATGCGGGCTCGTCATTGTGGCAGAGCACCAACAACGTGCGCCGCGCCAGACACGACACAATCGACGACGGAAGCGGGCGGGCCGCAGACGCCGCATGCCCGGTGGCTGCCTCATTCGAAGGCGCTTCAGGGGCTGCCCTGTCTGAACGACTGTCGCGGAGCGCTTCCATATGAGACTCTTCCTGCTCAGAGAGTGAAGCCAGTACACATAACGTGGGCACAACAGAGCTGCGCAGGTCCTCCGTGTTCGCGCCGCCGACGTAGTTCGGAAGTACAAGTTCCATAATGCGAAGCAGCGTGATACAAACAGCCTCAAGTGACGCCGCGCCCGTTTCCCCAGTCACGTTCGACGTGGAAGCATCCCCAAATACCGAGTCCACCACCATACCTGACCCAGAGACACGTCCCCGAGAGGCCACTGACAGCGGCCTCGACAACAACGGTGCAAACGACACGCCGAGGCATGAAGACGCGGTGGGAAGCGTGGAGAGAACAACGGCCTCTGCGGGATCGACAGTTCCACTGCGACCATTCGCGACACCGTTAGTGGCATCAGGCACCGCTGACGGCAAGTCGGCGACAGCCCCGTTCGCCTCCCCCCGGGTGGCATCAGCCACCAACTGCACCGCCACGACATGCAGCTGGTTCACAAACCGAGGAAGCAAACCGCCGCGGTAGAGCAGCTCCACAGTGTGACACGCCGCAGTGCTCACGTCCGCCTCAACAAGTCCGAGGAGTGTGCGGAGCCGCACATAGGCGGTCTGTGTGGCAAGCCGCCGAGGTTGGCCCCAGTCAGCGGCGGACAGGTCGGCCGCACCAGCCAACAGCGGGTGAAAGGCGTCAAACACGACCTCTAGTCGAGAACGCACGCTACCCAGTGCGTCCACAGAGGAGGCTAGGGAGACACGCGGCACGTCTAGTGGGGGTTCAACATCAGGACCAGTGGCATTGGGCAATGAGTTGCCAGCGGCAGCCGCTGACGCGTCCGACACCACAGCGGTGGGGGACGCTTCGCATGAAAACAGGGCCAGCGCGAGACACAATTGCGCGCCATCGAGCAGTCGTACGCCGGCTACTTGCGAAAACACGCCGGGCAGCAGCACACTCAGAAGGGAATGAACAAAGCCCAGTGCAGAAAGTGGCGTGCCCCGACTCTTAGACGAGGCAAGCTGCTGCGGCAGCGGCGATTCGCTCGAAGGTGGTGGTGAGCCATTTCCGCCTGCTGGAACCGCCGCAGAAGAGTCGTCCTCGTCCGCGACCTCAGAAGCCGCCGTCCGGCGCAGTAGAACATGCGACGGAACGTGTGGCAGCTGAAGCCCATCGGTCAGCCGCACGCATGCGGTGCATAAATCGAAGTCGGGGCAAGCGGTGCAGTGCCACCACTCAGAACGCTGCAGCTGATTGCAGCGGTCGCAGCGATACGCCCATGGAGACGAGTTGGGCGGAGGGACTGACGCGACTGTGCGGGCAGCGGCGTCTTCCCCACTTCCAACGCTGCCACCAACAGAAGGGTCAGTCGTAGAGGTGGTGGAGACGCCGACACCCGCGGAGCCAAGTAGGGCGGCCCTCGCCCCACCTTGAGCGTCCTCTACTCCGTGGACGTCCTCGGGAGGAGAGTAGTGCGTGACACCTGGTAGTGAACGAGTGGCGGCTTCGTACAGCCGGCGTGCCACCAGCGCGCGCAATGTCGGGTCATGCCCAGTCAGCAGACCCAGCAACGCATCCAGCGCTGCAGATGGCCCGGACGCAGTGCGTTCGCCGGACTTGCAGGGTGTGGCAGCCAGGTCAGTTTGCAACCAACTGACCAGCACGTCCGTGAGATCGTCAGCGGCAGAGAGCAGCGATGGAAACTGCGAGCGGCCGGTCGAGCCCAGCGCCCCAAAGAGGGTACTCAGAAGTGCTGCCACCTGCCGCGCCGCATCGCGGTTTGCATAAGCCACGTCAGGAGGAACGGGGAGCGCGTGTGAAACCATCCGTAGCAAAACGGCCAATGTGTCAGGAGATGCGAGCGAGCGCCCGGCTGCCAATCGTCCCAGCTGATCACTGGCCACCTTGGTCGTCACGTCCCAACGAATGCGCCGCAGTGCCGCATCGACGCCCTCCGACGCGCCAAGTGCGTCGTCGTTGCTCTTGCTTGCTGCCAACAAGAGCTGCGATGCCGCACGTTCGCATTGAGAACTCAGCAGCAGCCGTCCCGACTCGACACGCACGGCCGAGTCCGTGTCACCAGCTGCCCGCAGCATAATGGACGCCTCCAACAGCTGGCGCACAATGCCGCTCACACTCGAAGAACATGCCAGTCCTGAAGCGATCAGCAGCCGCACCGCCGCCCCCGCGCACGCCAGCTCGGGTGGCAGACAGCGAACTCCTCGCCGCCGGCGGAGACGAGCCCCGGCTTCCAGCCGATGCTCTCGGTCAGCCTCACGCGCCTCCTCCGCAACACGACGTTCAGCTAGGACGCGGCGGGCGCGGACCTTCCACCGACTCAGGCGGTCTGCAAACTCAGCGGCACACACCGAGTGAACCTCCAGTGCATCCAGGGCCGCGCATCCGTCGCCAAATGCGCCACCGCTACCCCCCGAGGTGGGCGGGTCCAGCTCTAGCGTGACGTCCCGCGGTGAAGCCTCAGACTCGGCCACTGTCAAAGGCACATCCACCCACCGGCGGACTCCAAGGCTGCCGCCGTCGCCACCGCCACCGGCCGAGCCGACCGATCGACTGGTTTCCCGCCCGCCGAACGCCACATCCACGGTACGGCCGTGCACACGCACAGCGCCTGGGAGGCGCCCCGCCGAGGAGGGAGTGCACCCTACTTGCAGGCGGAGACCAACTACTACTGACCCCCGCGAGTCCACGTGCACTTTCACGCGGAACGGTCGGTGCGGGTCGGGCGCGACGAGGGTGCTCGAAGCAGCCGAGCCACCGCCGGCCAGTAACACACGTGCCCGCTCCGCGGTGATCCCCCCAGAGCAACGTAGCACATCGCCGCCAAGCGTGACACCATCCGTTAAAGAGCGCGTCTGCTCAAAGAAGGACACCACGGGGGGGATGGACACGTAGCCGCCGTACGCCGCAGCCGCCGCCTCAGCGACGCTGCCCTCGACAGAATGATTGGCACGGTGGCCCCCGCTACCGCCGCGCGCACCACCACGCGCAGCGCGCTTGGCGCGCAGACCAAGCCTCGCTGTCACCGTCGTGCCCCGCAACAGCGCCGCCACATCTACTGATGGCGCACTGGCGGGCCCCACTTCAGCACCCGCAACGTCAACCCGGTGAATGGCACCGTCGTCGAGAAGCAGCAGCACGGCAGGGCGCGGTGGGAGACACACAGAGGCTGCCGAGACTGCGACTGTTCCCATCAGCGACATGGAGACGGCGGCGCAGCCCCTGCCGCTCGCCGCACTCAGAGCGGGAGCCGGAAGAACCACTGCCGCACCGTCGACGCGGGTGGTGATTCCCCCAACATGCCCTAGCGCCAGCTGCACAGCAATTGCTTCCGGCCCGTCAAAGCGCACGAGCGCCGTGTGAGACAGACCTCGGCCGCGGCTCCACACGAGCAGATGGCCCGGCGCGCCAGGTAGGGGCCGCAACGCACGCGACGTCACGCCCGGTAGGGCACTGGAAAAGCGGGAGATCCGCTCCAGCCGGCAGGCAGTAACATTCAGGGTGGCTGCCATCATCGTGCCATTCTCAAAGCCCACGACTACCAGTCGTGGACACTGGAGAATGGCCAGGCACACGGGCCGACTACGCTCGGACACGGGTGACAGCTTCGGGTCGTCGGGCGGGGCCATGAGATCCACCACGAAGGCCAAGTCTACAGGTCCGCGCTCCTCGTCCGAGGGAATGGCGATGAAGATGCGACCAGCAGATGTGAGCACCAGCACCGCCAACATCCCTCCAGCAAGGCGAGCCTGCCTCAGCGCTGAGTCTGCCTCGTCCCGGTCCAGACCGTCCCCATACAACGGGTACATCGCGCAAGCAACAATGGCCTCCCCCCCAGACAAAGATGTCAACGAGAGCACCGGCGGCGGCCCCGAGACGGGCAGGGAAAGAAAATAGGAAGGGCACAGCGCGTCCTCGTCCAAGTCAAAAACCTTGACAAACTGGCGAGTGGTGGCGAGCACTCGTGCGATAGGCCCACCCGCATCGACCATCCATGCTGCTGACAGCATCCGATTGTCGCCATCACGGCCGCCACCATCAACGACCCCCACTTCAACGCCAAGCCGGCCGCAAACCCGCCCGGTGTCTGCATCAAGCTTCCACACCTCGCAACGCGTGTCGCCATAAATGAGCAGGTACCGTCGGTCAAACGGGTGAAACTCGAGGCCAGCCACGGGGAAGTCCGCCTCAGTCTGAGACAGAGTCTGCAAGGCCGAGCGGTCAAGGCTCGACTGGCCGCTGGAGGACGCGGCGGCAGCTCCGTCGTCCCCAGCGTTTGCACCTGTGGACGTCGGCGGCACAGTGGGAAGCGCCAGCAGCGCCGGCAGTGTCGCGAGCGTAATGCGGCCGGCCGGATCGGCCAACGCCACTCGACCGGATGCGTCGGCCACGAGCAACGAGCCGCCTCCCGAGGCAAGGTCAACTCCAACACTGCTGCGGCGGAGAGCAGACGCTGAGCCCCCTCGGATAGTCCCCGCGTGCGAGAAGAGGCCCCATGACAAGCGGGCGGCAGAGCCAACCACTTCCCCGACGCCCCGTGCCTCGGGCCAAGTCGAAGGGGGTGATGGCAGACCACCGTAGCTGTGCGACCCGGGGACAGATGTTACGCCCGCGCATCCCACTCCTGCAGTGGGCAAGAAACAGCTCCGCACTGCAGACTGCACAGTTGACAGCAGTGACTCGCACACCGAGTTTGACGACACGGTGGACGCCCCAGTCAGCTGAAGGGGTGACTGCCAGGCGCCCCCCCCCTTCTCCTCCGCCGCGGCGGCCACCCCCCAAAACAGCGTGTCGACGGCAGAAACCAGCCCCGCCAACTCGTGCCGCCAAGCCTGTGTCACCTGCGAAGCGTGGCGGCGGGCGTCGGAGCGCATCGCACTAGCTCCTTCCGCAAGAGCTTTGTACAGGTCGCGCGCAGCATCTGCCGCTTGCGCCGCCACGCCGCGGTCGTTGTCGTGGGCGGCACCCGCCGCCGCCGCTGCCGCTGCCTGCCGCGACCGCCGTAGGCTGCGGCGGTCCCGGCGCAAAGCGCGGAGTTCGGAAAGGCTCGGCGGTGGACGTGGTTCCATGCATATACAAAAGCGGCCGCCCGATGCAGGTGGCTCCTCGCGTGGGGCGGGTGGACCCCCACCTCGACCACCGCCCTCGCCAACCCCACTACCGCGGCCGCCGTCGCTGCCGCGGCCACCACCACCAGCACCACCCAGACGCCCGCTCGCAGCGGCGCCCATACGACTCCAGTGCAGCGGCATGTTGCGCCGCGACGAGAGGGAGGAGATGTGACGGAGGCGCCCTACCGACCCCGCTCCCGCCCGCACCGGCGGCGGAGGGGGCGGCGGAGGCGGAGACAGCGAGCCACGCACCCCCCCAATGCCTAATTGCTGCCCAATCGGCATTGCACCCAGCGCCGCCGCCTGAGCTGCGGCCGCGGCCGCGGCCACGGCGCTGCAGTCGCAAAAAAAACGGGACAGCCGAGAGTAGGCCACCTCGTGGCCTGCGTGGCACACACGCGCGCACACTCCACAGACTCCTTCGCTGCCGGAAAGCCCACAAGTGTAGCAAAAGTACCAGTGTTGCTCGACAAACTCCGAGCCAGTAGTGGTAAACGTGCAGCATCGGGCCGCAAGCGCCGCTTCGGTCGCCAGCTCCTCTGCCTCTTCCATGTCCGTGAGACTGTCATCGTCATCATCGCCGCTCGCGCATGATACCGTGTGCGATGGGGAGGCGAATCCGTCGTCTGTCGGCGAGTCGTCACTATCGCTACCGCCGTCGTTGCCACCGACGCCACCACCGTCCTTGACGCTGTCGCGACCGCAGTCCGAAGTGTCGAGGGCAGCACCAGGCTGACGCACAGCAGAGGCTACGGCCCGGCACGCCGTATCTAAAGCCGAAACCAGCAGATGAACTTTTCGGCAGCGCGCAGATGCCGCCGCGTCGCGTGTTGCGCCCGCCTCCCGCTCCGGGGATACCGCAGGGACGTCAGCCGTACCGGCGGCCGCTTCAATGGCATCCGGCAATGGTGCCTCTGGCAACTGAAGGGCCACCAGTAATTCCCACAGCAGCGAGACCAGATCGTTAGCCACCGACAATGACGAATCGCTCCCGTGCCGCGCGGCTACGGCCGCAAACTCGACGCCTCGACGGAGGGTGTCAAAGCTCAGGGACGTGGCCTCGATCGCCCGCAGGGCTGCCAAAACCGCAGTGGCCGCGGCGATAGCGGCGGTAGCCCCGTGCGAGTCTCCGGCGAGAGCCTGGAAGAGTGACTGCAGTGCGGCGGCCGCTCCATCATTGGTGCTTTCCACCACCACCGCGGCGATTAAAGTGCGGAACGGCGCCGTCCCCATGTCGCATGGCGCCACAGTGGCTTCATCCAAGGCAGCCCCCACCACGCATCGCCACATGCTCGCATCCGCTGTCGTTGGGGCCTCCTCAATAAGCGCCGTTAGGGCGCACAGACCCGCGCCATCATCCGCGGGTCCACCCTCCGATAAGTCTTTCCCTGCAGCCGAGCGCAGCGCCGCTGTGACAGTAGATGCGAGCGACACAGGAGGCGGCAGCAGCGATCGCAGGTCCGCATCCAGGGCCACAGACGTGGCACGGAGTGGGGGATCGATGGTGGTGGCTCTCTCACCTCCACCATCGTCCTCACCTGGAAGACAAAAAACGCTCCGCATCGCGGCACTCGTCGACGACACTGCGTTGCCACTCCAAGTGCTCAGCGCAGCAGTGCCTGCGGCAGCGGCAGACACTGCCCGCACCAGCCCGTGGGCAGAGACGACGCGCAGAGCGGCAGCATAGGCGTCCACGTCTGCAACACCAGCCGCGTCGGCGCGCGCACGGATCCAGCGCACCAGTAGCGACAGCGCGGACGCGGCAGCACGGGGCAGCCCATGGGTGCCCAGCCATGTCGACGACGACGGTTGTGGACGCAATGACGAAGCTGTCGAGGGCGGCGGTGGCGGGGGCGCAGCCGCATCTGGACTCACCCTGACTTCTGTGGGCACCAGCCCCGCAGCAATGCTTGCGGCCATCCTCGCGGCGGCCGTGTCAACAGCCCCACGACCTGTCGCGCAGGCAAGCATGCAAACAGCATCCAGAGCAGCGTTCAAAGCCACCATTCGTACAATGCATATATCCAACGCAATCATGTGCATGCTGTGCAGAGCGTCGATGCGGTATGCCGGAACTGGCGGCAGCACAGCAGCTGCATCGACCGCCGCCCGTGTCGGCAGGTCACCATCGCTCCAATCGACCGCGCCTCCACTGGTCGCAGCCACCCAACTGCCCACCATTTCGAGAAGGGCAGCCAGCTGGGGCGGCGCCAAGAGGGCGTCCAGGGAGTCGGTCGCCGCTGCTGAGGTGCGAGCGTCGTGGAGCCACGACCGCGTCAACGCCTCAGCGACAACAGCGTGACCGACAGTCGGTGCTCTCGACGAGTGCAGCGCCGCTACGGCGGCAAGGACGTCAGCAAGAGAGGGCGCATACATGCCCGATGCTAGAGCGTCGACGAGCTCGTGAACGAGGCCAGCTGACGAGGCTGCGCGGCCCGCGACGGCAGCCGCTGCAGTTGTTTCGTCGTCATCAGCCTCGTCGTTGTTCGAGTGGGCGAGGGCACGCAGTCGGGCAGACAGTCGCAGCGCCCCTTCACTGACCACGCTCGCGCTACCAGCCCAGTCGTCGTGTAGCAGCCCTAATGCGGCCCCACCATTACCCGCGGGGGCACTACACAGCGGCATATACACTGCGTCTGCAGCGCGCGCAGCTGATAACGCAGCACGAAGGAACAAGACCGAGACAGCGCCGTCCACTGGGGCGCCCCGCAGTGGCAGCGGCTCCAACCGGCTGATCAGTGCTGTTACCCAACCGGAAAACGCGTCTGGAGGGGCATCAGCCAGGCCAGCCAAGCCAGTCAACGAACGACCCCCAGCGGGACCGAACGACACCCCCAATGCACGTCGGGCAGCGCGGGCCACCTCAGGCGCCCGCTGAGGGTGAGCAAAGAGAAGGAGCGCCAGCTCGGTCAAGGCTAAAAGCGCCGCCACTGCACGTGCATCCATCGCCAGCGGTAAGACGACCGTGGGCGCATCACCGCCCGCTGACGCAGGCCGAGATGGTGGCGATAACAGCCCGAAAAGAATATGCAGGCTGCTCAATAAACCGTCGCTGCGGCATGGCGGCCCCTGCTCGACGCTTAGCGCGAGTCCGTGCGCAGCAAGGAAGAACGCAGCGTTAGATGCCCTTCCCACACTTTCCAAATGCAAGCCACTGGCAGCGGCAGTGCTAGCGGTGGGTGCAGCCAGATCCCTCAAGGAAGCAGCGTAGGCGCGAACTAGGCGGCCGCCAACGGTCCCCACGACAGCCGATGGGCACGCCTGCCGAAGCCAGTCTAGGACGGTAGTGGCCCAGGCTGCACTTGCAGCGGGCAGGGTAGCAATGACCACCTCTGGCGCACTGGCTTGCGGTGTACCCGCTGGATGGTCCAACACGTCGCCCACAACGACCGACGGGTCGACGCCCGAGGACGAGACCGCTTCCAGGACCGCCAGGGTAGCGCACTCCAGAAGGGGAGAGAGGGCGACCAGGCTCGCCATGGCCGCTTCCGCGTCCGCAGCGGAGATCATCGCAGGCGACCCAGTGGGGTCTAAGGCACCGCTATTGCCACCACCCTCTTTGCCACTCCCACTCGGTAGTATCAGAACGTTGGCCATGGTCACCGACAGGTGGAAAAGGCCGCCCAGCAGCACAATCGCACTAGCCTCAGTCAGCGGCGGGCCCAGTCCAACAGCCGTTCCGAGCGCTTCTAGTCCAAGCGCGGCGGCGCCGAAGGCCTGCGCCGCAGCTTCCCGCCGAGACCGCGCAAGGGCGTCAGCTGACGTCATCCGGCGGACACCCCCCGCCCCCCGTAGTCTCCCTGTCGGCCCAGTCGTTCGGGCGGCGGGGGAAGGCGGCTCTACAAAAAGGCTACCAAACATCCCACCGCGAGGGGAGCTCCCCAGCGACGGCGGTCCACCAGGGGCAGCTTCACCAGACGTCGGGCCACCGGCTGGCGTGCCGGGCATACTGTCGGGTTCACCACTGGCAGATGTGGAAGCAGGGGGGGTGCTGCAGGCCACAGTGTCCGTGCCGATGGAGGTTGCAGCTGTCGACGCTTCCGCAGCAATCGCAATCTCCGCGGCCTCAGCAACGCACGCCACACTATCGTGCACAACGGTCAACAGGTGGGTGGCCAATACCCCGGCCAGGTTGCCACCAGTCAAGCCCTCCACGGCACGTCTATCCACGCGTTCCACGTACGCTCCAAGCGCTGACGCCACCAGCTCTTGGACTGCGCCGTCTTCGACGGCGGCCGCCGACTTGCCTCCCGAGGCCGTCGCCCAGACGGGAGCGGCGAGAACCACCGGAGGCGTCGGTGCGACCGTCGACGGCAGGAGTGTCCCCGCGGCGGACACACAGACGGCCAGACCTCCAGGCGGAAGACGCGAGGCCCGCGCAACAAGATCGTCCGCGGTTTGCGGATGGACGCCGCGTGGCCGCCGCCGAGTGGCCGCGACTGCCGTCGACAGGACATCTGCTGCTCCACCCGTGTTGGTTGCAACGAGCGCGGCGGCCAGCGCCGCCTCCGTGGCTGGCCGGCCAGAAGCGTTCAGCGACAGTGCCAGCGGGCGCGACGGGTCGGCGGCGACCGCGGATGCAACCACAGGTGGGGCGGCGAGCCCCCCAAAGGTTGCGCAAAAGAGCCCCCGCACGCCAACCGGTGGCAGCACCCCGCCCACTGCCGCCGCCGCTACCGCCGCAGCCGCAAGCCACGGTCCCGGTTCCAGAGCCGGTGCTACCGCCGCAGCGGCGGCCACCGACTCGGCAGCGGAGAGCAGATTCGACACTGCGGCCATAGTTGCGCCACGACGCACGCCATCGGCGGTGAGGGGGTGACCGCCGGCAGACCCATCTAGGTCCTTCACTGCCGCCACGTCGGTCTCGAGGTCCGCAGCGGCAGCGGCCAGCCACAAGCACCGGGCTGACACGTCGAGTAGCCCCATCGCGTCGCTCCCCCGCCCGCCGCGGGCACCAGCCGCTAGTGCGGCGGCGGCCGACGTCAAGGCCGCAGACGCGCCGACTTCGCCAAACACCAAGAGCGGCGGGGAGGCCGGAAAAAGGACACCACGCTCAGACGACCCGCGTCCAGACGGCGGCAGGCCACGCCCACCGCCGCTGGCGCTTCCCCACCACGGCGACGTCGACACCGCCGCCGAGCCGACAAGACCTAGTAACGAGGCGTGGCTAAACAAGGCGCACAGACGAGAGGGCGACGACATAGCCCCAGCGGCGGCGTCGCCGCCATTCCCAGGGCGGGGAGCGTTGGGAAAGAGGCGCTCCAACGCCGACACCGCATCGGCCGCATCCGCCGCCATGGATACCGCTGAGACGGATGACGTGGCGCTCCCCCCCACACCACTACCAATACCGCAGGCGGACGAGACAGCGGCGGCAGAGGAGACGATGTTGGCGAGCGCCACCACCGCAGCGGCATCGACAAGCGCCCAATGCAGAGACGTCCCGTCTTCGTCCAACGCCAGGGCCTGCGGCGGCGGCAAAGGCGGTGTCGACGGTGGCAAAGGCGAGGCCTCATCAAGACTACCATGCGATACCTCCCCCTCGGGCGCCACCGCCACTACCATGCGTTCATCGTCGAGCGGGACAGACAGGCGGGCGCCCGCCGGGGAGGCAAGGGCGTCTGCTAGCGTCAGCGACGGCGCCGCCGCGCCCGGCGAGGCGGGGGGGACCGACAGGACCACGGGGGGGAGGTCCCACGCGGCGAGCAGGGCTTGCACGGAGGGGGAGGTGCCGCCGCCACCCCCGCCGCCGCGGGTCGGGCTCGCGGCATGACGCACCGCCGCGGAGCGCATTGTCTTGACCTGCGTCACCCGCCGCCGCCGCCACAGGGGGGGCGGTCATCGAGGGGCAAAGCGACACACAAGGTCCACGGTGCAAACCATCAAAAGCGCGCGAGCGCGATGCGGTCAGGGCGGCTGATCTTCGCGCGCAGGAAGCACCCACGACCCCCTGCCGCCTTCAAGGAGAAGGTGCTGCGCCCATAAGACAATACCAAGCAGAAGAGGAACGGCGAGAGGCCCACGGTCGCAAGACCCCAAAGCCCGACCGAGGGCCCGGCAACACCAACACTCACACACAGACGCGACAAGAAAAAGAACGGGAAAGATAACGTACAGCCAGTCGCGCCAGCCGCGCGCTGTCGCCGCCCTCCATCGTATGCCGCCCCCGGTCGGCTGTCGTCGGTGTCCCACGCCTGGTTAACCCGCGCCGGCTAGCTGCCGCGTGGGGCGCTTCCCCGCGTCAGGTGCGACGGGCGTCGGCACGGACCATGCCACGCACAGACGGGGGCGGTGCAAAACAAACAAGGGGCACCGCTACAGCGCGGTTGCCAGCAAACCACAAACCCCCAAAACACGACACCTCGAACGTGGGTGGGGGTGAGGGGGGAGGGTTTGGCGTTCGCGTTCCAGGTTCGCACGCTGTGACGGCACACCACGGGGTGACAGCAGCAACGCGCTCCTGGTCGACCCCCCCCGCCCAGAGCCCTCTCCGCACTGGCTCAAATCGGGTGTCTCTGGAAGGCCCCACGCGCGAGCGCTCCCACGTGTGCGGTCCTACTCTGTTTTCTTGAGCTAGTCGGGGGACTTGAACCTGCAACGTACTTATTACAAGTCAGTTGCTCAACCGATTGAGCGATGCTAGAACTAGACCAATTGAGCAATGCTACAACTAGATTTAAATATTCAACATCAAGAGCCAGCATGAATGGGAGGCCCCTTCGACGCGCAGAGGGCGATTCACAGTTTTTGCCTGCTTAAGTCAGGTCTCAGGATCTAAGACGTGCATGGAGAAATAGGTGTTGAGCACTTGATACAGAATTGTACAGCACTTGAAAACGAACGGAAGGGACTGGCGGTGCGTCCGCCCTTTCGTGCCTAGTCGGGGCGCGCCATCATCATCACGGCGCGCGCGCTCTCTCTCTGCACCTGTCCGTGCTGGTGGGCCGGCGGCGCGGCGCCCGTAGACGAGCTAACAACGCCCATGTGGGTGCCCCTGTTCTCATTAAACACCAGTGACGCTTCGCTTTTTATTCCTCCTCTTTGGTCCTCTTGCGGCCGGTCTGTTCCCTGCGCCCCGGTCCCTTCCCCCCCCCACACCTTTCCCCATTGCCCCCTTCCCTTTCTCCCTGGCCTGAAGCGGTTGCCCCCTCCCCCCCCCCGAGACAATGACAAGCGCACGCACGCCGGTGCAAACCAAGTAGCGCGGCGGCAAGCGGTCGGCCGGGGGGAAGCTCACCACCCCTCGGGCCAAGAACTTTAACCTCGGCGAGCGCATGGCTCTGCTTGCGGCGGCGCGTGACCACTGGACGGAGTTCCGAGGCCGCCGCACGGGGGACAAGACCCGCCGCACCGGGAAGGAGTTGGTCGGCGCATTTGTTGCCAACGTGCCGGCGGCCGAGAAGGCCTACGCTGTCACGCGCGACACTACGGCGCTTGAAAAGAAGCTGAAGAATCTCCGCACTAGCTACGGCGTGGCCGTCAAGGAGGCGTCGGGGTCGGGGGCCAGCACGGCTCAGAAGGAGGACGCTGTCATCAAGTTTTGAGGCGTCGTCCTTTTCGACATGGCAAAAGCCGTCTTTGACGAATGCCCTGTGTCAAACGAGCGCACGGTCCGTGAACCCGTTGATCTGTTCAACGCCGGCGGGGGCGCGGGGGGGTCACGCGACCAGGGGGAGCGCTGTGGAGCTAGCGCGGCGCGGGGGACGCAGGGGTCGGCGGGGGCGCCGGTGGTCGAGAAGATAGAGGGAGGAGACGCGGTTGGCGGGGGCACGGCGCCTGGGGGGGCGCGGCGCCGCATGAATGCGGGCGAGATTGTTGAGGCGGAGGGGGCCGCTGTGGCTGGGGAGGGCTGCAGGAACGCGGAGGAGCCTGCGACGGAGATGGACGGTGACGAGGACGGCTCCTGCAGTGACTGTCCCGAGACTACCACTGTCGAGAGCCCGCTCCCGGCCACCGCGCCCTCTGTCGTTCAGACGGCAGTTGAAATTGAGGCCCAGGCCAAGGCCAAGGAGTCGAAGACCCTCAAAAAGGCCAAGAAGGAAACGGCGGCCAGCGTGTTGCGCGAGTACCTGGAGGCCAAAATGTCTGACGGGTCGGCTCGCGAGGGTGGTAGCGAGGCCGGCAAAGCGGCCGGCGCCAGTGGGCCCGGTGAGGCGAGTGTTGGGGAGGTGCGTCTCGCGGTTGTGAATCTTCTCAACGCTTTTGCCGAGAAGGCACGTGGCCAGTAGGCCTCTCCCTCCTTTGGCAGCCCCATGGCCCTGAATAGACATGAACTGTCGTATGCTTTGTATCTCTTGATGTGTTCCGCGGATGAGCCCATTTTGTTTGTGCCTGTGACTTGTTTGTTCGAAGCCACCTCGTCCCCTTCTCCAATTCTCAACTCAAGGCGCACAACAATCTTTACTCCCACTTTGAACGCGCGCAACGCGCCACACTTTCCCCGAGTCTCCACTTTTTCTCGTGCACACAAACAGAACATCAACAATACGAAAGCGCATGCCCAGTCGTCACCGACCTCCCAACGTCCCGCACCCAGCGCCTCCCGCACCGATACACCCCCCCCACCCCACCTCGTAATCCACTTCAGCCACCTCCCAGTTGAGCCATGGCTCAGACGGCTACCCACGGCAGCCCAAGGGCCTTGACTATCTCCGCCCGCCGCGCCTGGCCCGCTGACAACAAAGCGTCACCTCCCGCACCTGGAAACGCGCTGCTGTCCGGTTGCTCATCCGGGACTTCCAGGTCCGCGTCGTCCGCCGCGTCCCGCGCCTCCAGGAAGTTATGAAGAGCCACGCAAGCCTCCTGTACAGAGGCAGCATGGCCAGGGTGCGCGTAGATCATGCGCAAAACGTGCCAGCGACCTTTCAAACGTCCGAAAGTATTCTCCACGACAACCCGCATTTTTGCATGCTAATGGTTGAAGCGCCGCATTGTTGCAACGTTTGGGCCGTGCACGTCGACCTCCCTGAAAGGCGTTATCTGTGGCAGCCCATGGCAAAAACGAACGAAGCAAGAAGGGGAGGGGGGCAGTGTAGTCATCCAAGAGAGAACAGAAACAATGGCAGGATGCATCGCGCAGAGCTGCAAGGGCGAGCGTTCCAGCAAGGATATGAGGCACTCGAGTGTGCCGCACAGCTGTCAGCGGTCAACGGCCATCCTCATTGTGCGCTCGGCACTGTGAAAGTCTTCGTCCCGCTGCGAGGACCGTCGCGCGCCCCATGTGGCTCGTCACTCGTGACTCCTCCTACATTGCGCCTCTTCGCATCTCCTTCTCTTCTGGACCCTACCTAGACCTCAAAAAATAAGCATGGAACGTACCAGGAACGGTGTGAGGCCAAAACCCGCATCACCGAGGATGAACTCTCCGGCCGACAGTGGTCGAAAGGTACTATCAGGCAGCAATATGGCCTTGAACCACGAGCGACCCTTCAACGCCGTTGAGTCGCCACAGGACCCTGGAAACCCGCCAACAAAATAGCGAATACGGCGCGTGTCCGATATGGCCAACAAGAGGAGCGAAGAAGTGGCGTTCTTGGTCGTATAATCCTCTTTGTGTTCTCCAAAGGGGGTCAAAAGTGGGGTGTGGCAACCATCAACGGCTCCACAACTACGTCAACGAACGTAGCAAGCGAAAAAGTTCCGCTTGTGTGAGATAAAATGCTCTGGATGTCGGGGTATCCTCCAGGGTCCGTGTACCTCGACTGTCATGCTCAATCAACAACGCTGCCGGTCAGCAGTAGGAACAGTCATTGGAGCGCATGAAAACGTACAGACCCCGCCACCCCGCCAGGTTCCCCCCCGTCAGCCGGGAGAAGTCCATGCAAATCTGTTGTCGCTCACCCCGCCCAGGCCATGTGGGTGCAGGCAGGCCAACACAGAGGGCCTGCACGACAGGGGTGCAAAACTTCGCAAACGTGGACGTGGCCACGTCTACGGCTCTCGCGATGACCCGCTGCCGTCCCCCCTGCGCAAGCCAGAACAGGACAGCGAACACACGCCAGGCCGGGGGGGGAGCCTCTGGGCCTCGACGGCCGCGTGGAAGGTGACATTCTGTCAGCGTCACAACCTCATCAAAGTGAGAAGGGGTCATGCGCACGTCGCGAAAGAAAGAGCCACTCTCAATGCTCTTCTGATAAAATCGACCAACAAGGTCGCGTGCGTGGCGCGCAGCACGGTTTCCCTGGCCACAGATGTCTGTGAGGTCCGCCAGTTCCGCCAGCTGTAAGAGATCGTCGGCGTCGCCCTCCCCCACCGCGCCCGCCCCCAACGCCGATGAAAATGAAACTAGCATGCTCTCAATCACAGCCCATTGACCCCCCGCACTCGAGTCTATTGCTCGGAGCAGCCCCACTACCCTCGCAAACCATGCCCCCAGTGGCTCATCCGACCCAGCGGAGCACAAGCCGAGGGCCGCCTCCTGCACGGAGAGCAAATCGGCAAGCTCCCGGAACTCGGGATCGTGCTGTCCGGCCACCCGCAGGCCTTCAAGGGCATCACCCGGAAGACCAGCCATGATGCAACTGCACAGGGGTAGCTCACCCCACCACGGTGAATGGGGAGGGAGGGGGGCGGAGGGCAGTGGGGTCCAGCCGGGGCGAGGATGACGGCCAAGACGACTGGGGAGGACTGGGAGGGGGTGCCGGCGAACGAGGGCGCGCGGCACACTGGTCCTTGGCGGCGGCCGGCTGTCTCGCAGTTGGTTACACTTGGTTCAAATCGGATGCGCAGTCTCGAGTCAAGTCGCCGCATTTACGGGCTCCGAGACCGGCCTTCGACTCAGGATCTGGAAGACCTCCAAGAGGTCTTCTAGACTTAGGTCCTTCGCTAAGACGGAAGGTGGGTTTTGAGACCACCCTCATATGAAGTCGGATTTAAGTCGACCCCGTAAGTCAGCGAATCGTGAATCGTGCTCAGTGGGTCTTCCCGGATCGGCCCCGATACCTTGCACACACGAGCTCTAAATTTCTTCAATATTCTTCCGACCAAAAGAATCCGACCTGGCCCAGGTTCGTTCAGTTAGTGATGGACAGGAGCGACCGCTCTTGACGATTCCTAGCCGCGTGTAGTATGTACCGGCTCACAGCGCACGAGGGCATTTGGCCTTCAGCCAATAGATTCCCCGGAATACTGCATTCACATATTTCACCGCGCATGGGAAGAATAGTTTGAATGATCATCATCGCCTCGACTTTGAAATAATCTTTTGCCCAGGGGCAGGTTTCTGGTGGTCGCCGCGCCCCTCACCTCACCCTTCCGTCCCTGGGGCTGCCCCCATACCTCGTCCTGTCGGGTGTCCAGGCTCCCCCACCACATTCACCGCCATCACCATTCGCACCCCGCGTCATGCCGAGAGCCCCCCCCCCCCCCCAGCATGGCCACCGCTGCCGATGGCCGTCGTCGCCGGAACAGCCGCCGACGACGCCGCCGCTACCGTCGCTGCGACCGCCGCCTGTCCCCCCCGCGGCGGCCGCGAACACCACTGCCGCAGCCCCCGCGTCGATGCAAGCCTCCACCTGGTCCGCGCCGCCCACACTAGCGGCGGCGCGCGTAGTGGCAGGGGCACTGGCAGTAGCGCCGGCCGACAGGCTCCCAGCCGCAGTCACCGCCACTGACGGGGAGGAGTCACTGCCGCGGACGGGGGCGAGTCACCGCCCATGGGGCCGCCGCCACCCCCTACTACATTTGTTAGTGCGTCCGCGAGCGCCGCTGTCGCCCCGCCGGCCGCGTCGAGGCCCCCACCTCCTGCCGGTGGTGGACACCGGCGCTCACGCCCCGGCCCCCGTCGCACCCTGCAGCGCAGGCCCCTCGGCAGCGGCGGGGGCGGCAAGCGACCTCCGTCGCGGACGCGCGGTTAATGGGGCGGAGGGAGCGTCCTTGACGCTCTCGGCAGCCCTCTGCCCCTCCTTCCGTTTGCCTTCATTGCGTGCAGTAGGGAGGGCAGGTTGCTGGACAGCCGCGACCCTCTCCGCCACACCCTGGGCCCCCGCTCCCCTTAATGACTCGCCCATTTCTATATTGCAAGAGACCTTTCCACCTCCCCGCACGATCTCTCCTCTCGCGTCGTTCGTCCCCGCTCACATGAGAGACCTACGCAGGGACGCCTCGCCACGAAACCACCCTCATACCCCATTCAGTTGAATGTCGTGCCATGTCCTTACCATCCCGGCGGTCCCTCTCCACCATAATACGTCGCCATCAATAGTGCCATCAATAGTGCAGCTTCTGGAAGTCCGACGACCGCAGTCATGCGAGAGGACGCCGTTCGCTCCACTGCCTCCTTCCTGGGCGAGCAAAAATATTCGAAAACTTTAAAACTTTTCATGTAGCCAGCAAAGCGCAAATCAATAATCAAAAGCATCCTTAATCAAAACAAAAGACTCGTGTGTGCATGGTACCCAAGCCCCCGGATCCAGGGTGGCGGGGGGGGTGATTCAGTTGCGGTTTCAGTTTTCAAATTAGGGTAGATTCACCCGAACGCCGGATGGATTCGCCCGAACGTCAGTTGCACTGAACCCACGTGGCGAATATCTCTCTACGTATCATGACCGATGCTCAACTTTTGGATCATTATATTCGCCTTCGGCGTCCACAAGGGAGCTCACGCCCTTTCCAAGTTCCACCTGCTTCGTGTAGCGCGGTACTGTATCAAGTGACGGGCTTGGAGAGGACATGGTGAGCAGTTTCCGTACCACGACGGTGTACCGCGTACTGAGATGCAAAGCCGCTCCCAACACGCGACGTGGCCAATTGTGTTCACGGCACCACAGGCGGGCGGCACAGGGGGAACGTAGCTACAGGGGCGGGGGGCACGAGGGATGGTCGGGGGAGGGGGTAGTCGGCCAGAGTGGTGGTCGGTAAAGGGGGCCGGTCGACGGGGCCCAGCACGGTGCCAGTGTAGACTGGTTGCCGGTGTCGGTTGCAGGGCATTCTGATCCTGAGAGAGGCCACTATATGTTACGACAGATAAATGCGCTGTAAGTTCTGTTAGTGTCGAAGTACACCGATGTATGCCTCGAGCAGAAACAGAGCTGGCCCTCTCGGAAGTCTGCACGTGTACGCTGCGCCGTCATATGGGCGACCAATGGGAGCCGCGTACGCGAGGACACACGTAAACGAACAAAAAAGGGGCTTGAAAAGAGCGTCAGCGCTTTTCCAGGCCCCCGTGCGCAGAGGAGGAGTGACTCGTGCATGGCACCAGCATGGAGCGTCAAGGAAGCGGCACGCGCTGAAGCTCGCCACAAGCGGCGAAATCACAGCGGCGGTGTGAGCACGCTCCGCATCGTTGTCCAGGTCGTGGCGCCTTGGCCCCACGAGGGTGCACCGACGAGGTCACTCGCGCGGCATCCGTAATCCTTACGAGAGCTCTCCTGCCGTCGGTCAGATTTCTACGGCTGGCCGCAGCGGCGGCGGCCCGCGCAAGCTCTCAGCCAGCGAAGAGCATGCGGACTGTCCCGGTAGCGGCAGTGAGGCGGTCTGACCCAGGGTATGTACCGCCCCGCCGTGAGCAGTCTGGGTGGGTGACGGGATCCACGTGCTCAAAAATTGTGAATTTTCGATGTTAGTATACTGCAAGTCGAAGCAAACGCGTTCGGTGGGAAGTGGGTATCCAAGAGTATCTGTGATACACTTTGCCCCAGATTCCCAAGGGTATAAAGAAAGTACACAAATGATGTATCAATATGCCCACTGTCCATCTTAGCATCAGTAGTTACCTACCATGTGGGCGGGGCTGCCATCAGGGACGACTGTCTACACCCCGCAAACGTTGGGGCGCTATAAGTGTTGATGGTCGTGGCGGAGGTGGCAGCAGCGACTTGTGCGCCTTCGCCGCGAAAGAGGGCAGTAGTCGTTGTTAGTCTGTCAGTGCGAATAATTGCCCAATTTCCACGTCACTGACTAGCTTTCCATGCATTCTACTTGTCTTCTCTGGATTGTAAACTATTCTTGTCCGGAGGAGCAAGCCCAAATCGTTTTGCAGCTGTGGGCCCCGTGGATGCGCTCCGCGCGAACTGCGAAAAGCTTTTGCGAACGGGCCTGAAGGTCGTCGTTTTTCACCGTGCAAGGCTTGTGATTGGCCATGGGCATCAGATTGCTCAATGTTCACCGGAAACGGCAGGCTCGATGCGTTCCACTGTGGTTTTTTTTAGGATACTCCCGTCTTTTTCGAAGACGTCAGTCGTCCTGAAGGGTATCAATAGACTCGAGTTGTCCGTGTTTTGTCATACATAGATGCGCCTAATCAAGAGCAAGGGTAAGTACCTGTGGCGTTATGAGCCTTTGAGACTGTTGGAACCCGGGAGACTGAATTGAGACCCGGCTGGCAGCGTTACGAGGAGCCACGCGCTGGCCGAGGATCCCTGCATCGGTGGCCCGGGGCAGTAGCGACACGCCAGGTGCCCTGAATGGTCACCCGGAGGGGCAGAATTGCCGGGCTGGGGCATACTGACCTTCGGGTTATTTGTTTGATTCTTCACATTTGTTTTTCTTGCGTGATTTCATGTCTTTCCCCTTTTTCCACTGTTTTTTTTGGGCGGATTGACATCTGTGTGTGGGGGGATTTCGCTGGCTTTTTGTGTGTTGGCCCGGTGAGCGGCCGGTGCCTTGTTGGCACTTGGCCTGCTGGGGGCGCCTTCTGAGGGCCTCGCTCAGGGCCCCTGGAGGGGCGAGGGGGGGAGGTTTTTGAGGGTTGCTCCGGCGTTCTCCCCGGGGCCATCTTGTAAAATCAACAGTACTTTGGGTTTCATCTCCCTCGGGCTTTTGTCCTGTTTACCTTTGCCTCGTACCGTGGCGGGCGAGTGGACCAGCAAGGGCTCTTACCTGTTCCTTCCTGGGCTCCGGACTGTGGTCTCTGTGTGCGCAGTTGTGGTTTCTGGTAACGGGGGGGGGGGGGGTCCCATTACGCTACAATACCCTTGGGCAATACACTTGTGTTTCCCTCACCGCTTCATACACTTGGCTCAGCCACGGTCCACTGTCAGCCTCCTATACTCAGTGACGTAAGACTCTCCGATACAATACACATGGCGAAATCTGATACCCTTGAACAGCCATGATGTGGACCATCGGTTGCACTCGAGCATATGGCCATGAGTATTTGGCTACTCTTAACCATTTCTGGATTCGGACCGGATACTCATGAAGTCAAAAGAGTGGGTGTCTGACACTCACTGTCGATCATCCCAAGAGTATCCAGAACAAGCAATGTAGCCCCCAGCCAAGTGCGAGTGGGGTTGATAGCGAAGCTTTTTTCGATCAGAGCTGAAACGTTCAGACCCCCTCCCCTGATGCTCCCCTGGCCCTGTAGCCCCTCTCGCCATGTCCTCCTCTAGCACTGCTCCCAAGCGTCAGAACTCCGCCGGCAGTACAGTCGGATGTGTCGCGTTGCAAGGGGCACACATCGGTGCGGCACGTCAGGAGGGGGATTGCGGAGGAGGGAGAGGGGAAGCGGGGGGGTGTGGCTCGAACGTGAACGCGCGGCCGCGTGCTGCGCGGCACACCTTTGGCACGAGCACGAGGGCGCCCGTGCCCGCAGCCTCCCTACTTGCCACCCTATAGGGTGTTCGATACGCGCCAGCACAAGTGCACACCGCTGTTGCATGGCGGGCATCCGCGTGGACTCGGAAGAAGCTTTCGGACTCTGGGGGCAGGACACAGACACCGGCCGCTGCAGCCGCCGCAGGCATCTGGCCAGCTCGCTGCTAGCAGCCAGCTCACGCCCAGTCAAGAGCGGACTTCTGGGTCAGAACGAGTGCTTCTTATTGCGTGAAAACACCTGAAACACGCACAAAGAGAGCCTGAAGAACGCTGGACAGAGACACAAACAGGCACCTGGGCTCAGAACGGCAGAGGAATAACGGCAGCCGTACACCATCAGAAGCGCTGTGAGCTACTCTTTTTGAAGCGCATTTCTTCTCTTTTGTCTCTGGTGCCTCACTCTACTTCTTGGGGTGGTGAGCCAGAAGTCCGCAGGAACCCAATCTTAAACTGGCGTGCGCATATCTGCGGCCGCTCGGGGCTCCGCTTCTGAATTTTCTCAGGAAGGTCATACAAAAGCATGTATTTCACTTCCAGATCAGGACAGTTTGGACCACATTCGTCGACTATTCATCACCTAATCACAGAGAAGCGCACAGTTCGGACCATCTTCGTCGACTACTTATCACCCAATCAAAAGTCGCAGCTTCAGAACCAGCGGCTGAGCGCTATTCAAGCTTCATCCGGGCGACCCGGCAGTTGACGAATCAGCGCCTCCATTCACGTCACGCGGAATGCGATTGTGAGGCACGAATTATCCTTGAGGCTGTCCACATCGTACAGAGCTTCGCTGGTTACTGAATTAAAAAGTTCTTTAGAGAGGCTTGCCCATCACGCTGGCCATGCCCGGCTGCATCCGAGTGCGGCGTTTCTCATTTTGGCAACTACATACGTAGGTCAGGTGGCTTCTGACAAAGCAGTTGAGAACGTCGAGACTTTCAGCAACCAGATTCTCATCAGAATCTCATTGGAATATGATGGAAGCCTTGCCACGTGGGTCCGACATAGGGACATTTTGAATGGAGAGGTCACTTATTTTGCCGTTTCTGGCCGCTTTGTCCTTCAGGATGTTCATATTAGAAACACATACTCAGGCGCCACTTGGGCAAAGGCGACGGAAAAAACGTGCCTTCGGTACATCTAAAGAGCTGTCACGGCGCGGACTGCGTTTCGGCACGCGGACCAAGGTGATCGGGAAGGCCAAGCTGAAGAAAGGGGAAATGGGCGGGACAGGTGGAAGGTGATTACGGCTCAGGGTGAAGATGCTTGACCTCGGAACCGGTGTGGGCGCGCTCGAGGCTGTGCAAGGTGGCACCTGGTACGGCCCGAGGACGTGCCAGACTAAGGAGGGAGCTATGTAGCATCCCTGGCCCTTACTTGGCGTCGACCCGGGATGGCGACCAAGGGACACCAGGTGCCAGGACACGCCCGCCGTGTGGGGATGGTTGGCGGCCGTGGCCCTTACCAGGCACTGGGATGCGATGGACTACGCTACCCACACGTTAGAGAGGGATTTCTGATGGGTTCTTGCATATTTCTAAGGGACTTGATTCGAGAGAATTCGAGTGTGAGATGAATGAGGGAGAATAGAATTAGTAGTGATAGTTGCCCCCGACCTGACCAGGTTAGACTCGGGTCGGGGCCATTCGGGGGTATGTGGGGGCTACCTGGCCAAGAGTGCCGAGGCTCACCCAGATGCACGTTAAGAGGGACAGCGAGGCGCCCTTGGCCCGCGCCCTGAGGAAAAAAGACAACTGCGCGTTTGCGTTCCTCTTCCCCGTATGCACTACCGTGCGTATATGTTCGCTCTGCGAGCAGGCACGTGAGGCAACAGGCATACCACTCCCGTAGTTCCCCTTTCTGTGTTGTCTGTCCCTCCTCCCCGCGGGATACTGACACGTGTCTGAGAGGATCGAGTTTTTTGCCAGATATTTGGTGGAGCAGCAGGGGATTGGAGTGTTAGAGAAGAGACATTTGGGAGCAGTAATTGGGTTGCTCCTGTTCTGTCCTCCTCTGTGGTTTGGGATTTATTCGCACCCGTTCACATGAATCCCATTCCTGGCTGTCCAACCCCTCTCTCGTGGTCTGACGATCTTTGGACACGCAGGCAACTGGACTGTGGAAGTCAAGAGACCAACATGGCTAGCCTCCCTGGCACGACGGTGCCCGAAGGGGTAGACCCTGCGTCCCTTGACCCATCTCTGGTCACCGCGGGGGACGGTGTCCAACCCGGCGTTGTCCCTTCGGGCGAAGCAGACCTGGGCGCGACACCCGGTAGCGGGCTGCAGTCTACAGGCGGCCAAGTACCTCCTGCTCCCGTTCCTCCGGCTGGCCCTCCTGTGGGAGCGACTCCAGGGTCAACGGCTTCGAGACCGCTCGAAGCAGACGACTCCCTCCTGCCATTTTTACTCCTGAACTTCCAGGGATACCCCCTGGTGTGTTTACTCCTGGACCTACACATGGCAGCTGGGTGTATACTCCTCTTCCTGTGGGCACTAGCAGTGCCAGAGGCACCGCTGCGACTTGTTCTACGGGTCTCCCTAAGACCTCGACTCCTGGGACCGGCCAAGCTTTTCCTCCCGCGGCGTCCCATGGGGCGGGGAGCTCCAAGATCAGTAACCGGAGCAGCCGGAGGCGGCGGCGTCGTCGTCGTCACTCTAGCACCAGCGAGACCAGTTCCTCCAGATCTGAGGAGGAATACGACTGGGACGCATCCCCTGGTCCCACTCGATGCAGCCTAGTCGAGTTTGACTTTCCTGCCCACCAAGCTGGAGACTCCTCCCTGAATGAGGTCACGTATTGGGGCAACTACCGGCTGGAGGACCAAGACCAAGGTTACACCCGGGGGATGGCCAAGAAGATGGCATCCCTGAACCAGCGCATGCAGCCGAGGTTCGGGGGACATCCTACGTTTTCCGGGATGAAGCCGGCGCTTATCTTTGCCTTCCTGCGCCGGTTTGTCAAAGCATGTAACGACAATGACGTGTCCGAGGGAAGGGCACTCTACCTTCTGGTCACCTTCATGACCGGAGAAGCAGAACAGCGGTTCGCGCAAGTTCTTCCGGACTCAGCCGGACACATCTTCCGGCGTACCGTCGGTAGCTATCCGGAAGCGGTCAACTGGCTCCTGTCCAACTACGCTGACGCGGACTCCCTGTGCAAGGCAGTGGGCAAGTTGAACCGGGCAACAATGGAACGACAAGAGACTCCAGAGGCCTTCGCCCGCTGTGTTCGGGAGATGAGCACGGCTTGTGGCAACGTTGACCCTGAGGACAGGCTTACGATGATCTTCTCCGAAGGTCTTCCTGAGTATCTTCAAGCTGATGCTGAGAAATACAACCAGGAACACCAAGAGCATAGCTTCCAGCAGCTGAAGGCCGACACCCAGGGCAAGTACTGGCACGCCAAGGCACTCCAGGCCCCCATGGTATTGACTCCCAAGCCGTTGTCGCGAGCTCGTCCCGAACCCGACAAGTATAAGGGAGGCGACAACCCAGTACCGGTACTGGCTGTTGACGAGACCTCTCCCGTGGCGTCAGGTGAAAAGTGGGGTGGCTTCGTCTCCAAGGAGCGGCCTTCCTTGGTGGCCCCTAAAACAGTCAAGAACCAGCGTTTCCGGTCTTGTTGGCTGTGCCAGAAGGAGGACCGCCTGTCTTAGCAGTGCCCGACCATCCCTAAGGATCTCAAGGAGAAGCTCAAGCGTCAAGGACTAGTGTTCGCTAAGGCGGTCAACTGGGCTGACCGGCGAACGCCTACCAAGGCATAAAGGCACAGGTACACGCGATTCGGGTGGCAACTTTGCAGAGCATCACCGAGGCTCTGACCAAGGAAGCTCTTACGGATTTTGACCTGGAGACTGAGACATCCAAGGAATCCTCGTACTCGGGAAACGAGTAGGGCAGGCGCTCTCCCCAAGTGTCTTCCCGAATGGTCGATGACAGGGTACTTTTACCCGTTCTCCCCTTTCGCGCCGGGAGAAAGGACGGCAATTACCTGCTCAACTGGTAGCCGCCTGGACACCCTGTTTTTTCAAGGGGACCCTGCTCGACCTGCGTAAAGACAACCTCAAGATTAATGCTCGTATGTGTGTGGGGGATAGCCTTCCCCAAGCTGTTGCACCGGTGTTTGACACGGAAGCCGGACCAAGCGTCATCACTGAGAACCTGCTACCTACGGGCTGGCGCCGACAAGCCTGGAGAGCCCCTACCAAGACCCAGATTGTAGACGCCTCGGGTCAAACTTTACGACCGCTTGGCCGCCTTACTGTCGCCATCTTTGTCAACAATGAACCAATGTTTTTTCCCTTTCTCGTAGTCAAGATCCTCTCAGTCCCTCTCATCCTAGGCTGGGACTTCAAGAAGCAGTATGTAAAGAGTATCCTGCGAGGAGAAGGAAAGTGCAATTCAACCATGGGTTCGTGTCACCGGTGCTGGAGCATCTGGACACCAAGGTTCGTGTAGTCAAGAGCAAGAAGGACCGTATCCCACCTAGTACCTTGACACTCTTCAAATTTGTGCTCCTTCCTCATCGCTCGGAAAACAAGGTTCAAATGACTACCCGGACATTGGGTCAATGCCTGATCTACAGACGCAAGGAGTTTCTGGCGAAACCCCGGCTATACTTAGCCCATCGTCGGCGAACGGAACCACGCGCGATGAGTTGCATCTCCGAGTTTTGCCCCTTCAACGGGTTGCAATCGTTGCAATCCCCTGTAGCTCACAATAGTGCGCCATCTACTGCTCGCAAGACTCCTGTGCTGCAATGCACGCCTTCCGTTGAACTGCATTGTTTTTGTCTGCATGTCAGTGCAATACAAACTTCATGAATTGCCTCGTAGCCACACCTCTGAACGAGCTGCGGATGACTGGAGATGGAAAGCCTGCGGCCTCCGGATCCGTCAAAACGGACTTGCCCACTACGAGCATTGAGCGGCGCCATCGCAGAAATTACACTTCCGACCCGTCCGATAAATTCTTCCGGCGCTGCCAGATCTCGTTGTCGGGGAGGTTCGCGCTTGAGCGACGTCCCCACACCTCGTCCAAAGCTCAATAGGCAGGGGCTACCTCGAGGCAACCCGTCACGTCCACGCAGTTTCCCACGCCCACGCTCACCACCGAGCTGATTCACGACAGAGGGCCTCTCCCTCGACTCTGATTATGTTCTGTTGCCATCAGAACAGCGGATCCTGCCTCAATATTTTACTCGACACACTCTGAGAATCATCGAACCCCCCTCAGAGATTTCATACTACCCGGTCCGGACGATTCTGCGACCAAGTCTGGGCACAATCGACTTGGTGCCGCGAACGAACACTAACGGCCCAGGCGCTGACCTGACAAAGATTGGTTCTTTCTATCCATCGTCCCGTTTCTTTGTGCCGTCAGCCCTTCCCACCCACACAAGCACGAAATCGTTCGCAGAAACCTGCTCAATCACGGTCCCCACAAGCGCCACTTCTTCCTGTTCCCTCGATGTGCCCCGTTCGACCGCCGTGCTGCACGTGCTTGACCAAATCACATCTACGGAACGCTCGGAGCGAAGAAAAAGCGGAAAAAAAGCGACGGAAAGAAGAAGCTTACGGCGCGCGCTGATGAAGGCCACTGGCCTACGTTACTTCCTCGCCAACTCGTCCCAACCCTCACGTTCTTTACATTCGTGCGCTCCTGCCGCACGCTCCCCCGTGACCGCGCCCTGCCGCCCTTCGTCCTTCCTCACTTCTCGTGCATCTGCTTCGTGCACTACAACCACTCTTTCGAAGGCGCAGAGACGGCGCATCTCACACTGTTGTCCAATCGCGCTCGCGGTCTGGTCACTTCATCTGAATGGGCGATATCCTGCTTCCTCAGACGGTACTGTATTCCCTAAAGATTCCCTGGTGCGCACACGAGTAATTATGAGCTGTTAAGTAGGCCTCAGAAGTGCTCGGTGTCACGTGAGATAGTCACACGTAATGTCACCGCATGCCAAGTCTCAGGCCATACCGCTGTCTGTCTGTGAGGTAAGTACTCGTCCGAAGACGAGAGACACGTGCGCGTTCTGGTTGGTGGATGCGCGAAAGTACCTTGGAAGCACCTCCCCGTCGTGCTCGTACTTCTGGACTCGTGTGCACTTAGAGACGACACCTCTTCTGAATTTATCGACTACATAACTTGAGAGGAGTTTTTTGAAGAAACTTACAAAGTCTTCTTGCATTTTCTTCGAGGGCAACCGCGTCTATCCGCCACCGCATGTGCGCCCCCTGTTTCATCTTTTGTGGCTATGGAGGCGATGGACAGTGGCTGCCCTCTGCCTCCCGCCTCCATCCCGCCACCCAGATCTGTGTGGGGGGTCGGCGGCCGCCCCCGTCGCCAGCTACCGCGGCTGCCACCGTCGCCAGTCACCTTCGCGGCGGCCGCGTGCAGCGGCAGGGACGATTGGCATGGGAGTGGTGGCGGCGACGTTTTGCCCCGCTGCCGTCGCTAGCAACGCCGGGGGGGGGGGGGGGTGGGGGGGGTCGGGGGGGGTCGGCGGCCGCTACGGTCGCCAGGCAACGTGGCGGCGAACGCGTCCAGCAGCGAGTTAACGGGGAAGGGGTGTCAGGGATAGGGGGTTGGGAGGGGGAACGACGTGAGAGGTCAGGCGTGGTGGGTGCGGGGGAATGGGGGGGGGCGTCCGGCGGCAGCCCCCCTGGCATCAACCGGATGTATGCCTCGATGCGGCGACACTACTACTGGGAAACCATGGCAAGCGATGTCCACAAGCATCTTGAGGCCTGTATCTCCTGTGCAAGAAACCGGTTGACCCAGAGGAATAAGACTTCTAAGCTACGCCTGCTTCCGACGGCGGAACCCTTTGCAAGCTTGAGTATGGACATCCTGGGGCCCATACCTGAGACATCCAGTGGCAACCTATACCTGCTCATTATCTGTGACCGGTTCTCCAAGTTCACCCGAGCAATCCCGCTAAGAACCATCACGGCCCTGGACGTTACGTCGGCCATCTACGAGTTCTGGATAGCTGCCTATGGCCCTCCGGCCTCCGTCTTAATCGACAACGGTCCCCACTTTAGCATCCCTGTTCTTCCAAGGAGTCTCTGACTTGATGGGTATCAAGAACTTGTTTACTACGACGTACCACCCACAAACGAATGGCCAAGTGGTACGATTCAACCGGACCCTGGCGGACATGCTTCGGCACTACGATGAAGAGCATCAAGAAGACTGGGAAGAGCTGCTGGCTCTCCTCACTCTAGCCTACAACTCTCGTGTTTACCGGACAGCAGGAGTAGCTCCACTAGACTTTGTCACCCCAAGGCGGCTGACAAACTTCTCCCTGGAAAGAATACCGGACGGTCTCCAGCCTGCCCTGAAGTCGGGCCGCAAGGCAAAGGACGACTTCCTGGAACAACTGAAGCTCCTTCTCCCACGAGTCAAGTAGTCAATCATGAAGACCCAGAAGCGATACAAGCGGGACTAGATCAAGGGTGTCCGGGAAAAGAACAAGGAACTGGGTGATGGCGACTGGGTCTTCGTGGACAATCATAGCAAGACCCAGGGAAAGCTGGACTCCAAGACGAATGGGCCTTACGAAATTCTGAGGACGGAAGGCTGGACGTTCCTCGTAGACGAGGATGGCTCTCCGTAACGGGTGAGCAGCAACCGCGTCACTCGAGCTCCACCGCCAAGCAAACGGGACCTGACCCGGCGCAAGCGTGCCGCAGTTCCCTGGTTATCCCGACAGAAAGGCCCAGAATACGTCTACGTCAAGTTCGTTGACCATGCCTGCATGGAGGGACGCCTGTACCTGCGTGTGCGCTGGTTCGGTTTCAACCCGGCTGATGATTCCTGAAACCCTCCAACCGGTTGCCCATTGCTGAAGTCTGCACCTACACACGGCGGAACGGGATGGAAGGCACTCCAGTAGCCAGAGCTGGTAAGATCTTGGGGTCGGACTCGGAGGATGACGAGAAGGAAGGAACTGATCACGGCTTGCGGGCCGAGGCGAGCTTGGCCGCAACGGACGCGGAACAAGAATAGTAAGAAAAGGGAACGGGTGTACCAAGGAAAACAAGTAATACGAGCGTGGAACTACCAGAAGACAAGCAAGCACGCGCTCGAGCAACCCTTCTCTCCGCCTCATCCCTTCTCCCTTCTCCCAGGACTCTCACCCTCTTTGCCCTCAAGTGTTACTCCCGGCCCGCACGCTGCGCCGCGGGAGCGTCCTCCAGCGCCGCGTCAGCAGCACGACGGGACCAAGAGGATGACGGGATGACGTAGTGAGGCGGCCGAGACGCCTCAACATACTCCGCCACTGGAGCAGCACTAGAAGCCGCCGGACGCTCGCGCTCCTTCATGTACATCCGCTGACGCTCCTGAAAACTCGTGAAAGTCCCCGACCAACGCTGGGCCAAGCCATGCCGGGGCAAGGTTGCAAGGAGCTCACCAACCACCGGACTGTCCGACATCTGGCCGCTGTCCGCCCAAGCAAACACCTGGTCGACCACGTCGTTCAAGACGCTGGCATTACGTGCCCAGCACGAAGAAAGACCCGACGCCCTCGACCTGCACCGGAAGTCGGCCCAGCTGATCCTCAATTATGCCCACGTCGTCCTGGTCGCAGGCCGGGCCCCCTTGACTCAGGTACCAGTCGGGTACCCGAAAGCGGGAAAGGCGCGGAGTCGGCGCTGGAGTCTCAAACCGACCTGAGGACGCCACACCCGGACGGCTACCATCGTTGCCGGAAAAAGGAGTACTCAACTCAAGGGTAAGCACCGAGCCGCCACCAGCCGTGGAAGTTGCGTACGGAGGAGCGGCCGGAGTAGTGGGTGACCGGACGGTACCGCTGGGAGCAACGAAAAGAGCCGCAGCAGGCAAACGCGGTGCTGGAGGAGCCTGAAGCACCGGTGCAGGAAGGGCCTGGTGTGCACGCGCCGGCGACGGCGAAGGCGAAGCTACCGGTGCAACAGGAGGAACCGGAGGAGCTTGAACAGCTGCAGACGCCCGACCAACCGCCGCAGCCCACCCCGACTCTTGCACCGGCGGCCCAGTCGGCAGAAGATCCAGAGCGGCCGGCGCAGGAAGACCTCCCGAGCCATCCCGACGCGGGATATTCTGGTCCGTGATCAAGCTCAAGAAGGTCCGGTCGTGCACTGGGACTTGACGCCGGAAGTCGATCATCTCCTGGAAGAGTTCCTGGTACTCCATGTGGCAAAAACCACTTACACACACGGCACCCAAGTTTGGGCGGTGTACAAGGGCTGCCTCCCGTGTCGGGGGAACCGGAAGAAGTGCAAGTCGCACACACTCTGTCCCTGTTGTGGGGCAAACCCCCCACTGACAAACAAGAGGATGGTGTGTGGTCCAACAGTTTCTTGGTCGGGACGGGGACGCAGGGCCAAGCCCCGCTGTCCCTCCCCTTATCCCCCCAGGGTCCCCTCAGAATCTCGCCACTCAGAATCTCCCACCCCAGCACCTGCCCACCGGGCCACACGAAAATTCAAGACGATAAATGCAGAAAACCCTCAAATCCAAGTTGGATTTACTACTAAGCTAACAATCCCAAACTTAGGGAATACGGACCCAAATGCAGGGGGAGGAACGGATCAGGCTAGTGGCCTGCCGCCCCTTGCATGGCACGTGTTGCCCCCGTACCTGGGGGTCAATACTGCTACACTCCCCTCTCCTCAATTCCGACCGACCCGGTCGGCCCTGTGAGGGGGTGCGTAAACGCACGTCTCGGCGTTGGGGGCGCGACTTGCTGTCCCCCATTGAGTACGTAACGCGGATGTGGAGGCGCTCACGTTGACCGCCCCTCTCCTCAAGCTTTCCCACTCGGCAGCTTGCTCGCCCCGGTTCTCACTTCACCATCACCACGACCTCCCCTTCACCTTCCACTGGGCCGCCCCACGCTGGGGAGGCCACCCGTCTACCCACGATCCGAGTCCCCCTCAACTCGAGGCGGGTCTCGTGCCGCTGTAGCCAGGGCGTCTCTCCCCAACTTGGGGAGAGCCATGGCGACCCCGGGGGTGGAGACGGACTCTCTCGACAAACGTATGGAGGACACCCCCTACGGTGCAGCGCCCGCCGGGACTTTCGGCGGGGGCTCCGCGATCGCTCCGGGGGATGGGACTCCCGCGTCACCCGGCTTTGGGTTGACGGCGGGATCCTCCCCGGAAGCGGGACAAGTTGTCCCGCGTGAGGCCTTGGGGTGATGGTTTTACCCCGCTTGGCCTCTATATGAGGAGGGGTTGACTGTTCTTCGCTGTGGCCGACTTGGCGCAGCCATAGGTCGCGTATGGGACCGCCTAGGGGAGAAGTATCCCCGTAGGGTCGGGTTCCCTGCCGGCTTCAGGACGGACCAGTTTGCCTTCCTGGACGATGAGGAGGTCGAAGACGTACAGCGGGCCAAGGCCATGGTGGACCGCGGGGGAACTATCCCGGGTCCCGGTGACTTGCCGACCTTTACTTGGGACGCGGTGGCAACTCGCCCCCCGTACCTTCACGAGGCCGATCCGCACACTCATCACTTTGATGTGCGGATGGAGAAGGACTTCCGGCGAGGTCCCTACTTGGTGACCTCGGCTCAACTTCAGTTTCCTCAGCAGTCTGCTGCCAGTGAGGAGCAGTACTATCCGAAGAAGCCCGAGTGGTGGCCTCAAGTTGAGGTCCTCTACGGGTTCCCGGCGTTGCTGCCACGGTTGCTTGACCACTTCGGCTCCGTCAGGTTGACGGCTGGCCCTGATCACCTGGTGTGGGCCATGTTGGCCACCCAGTGGCTCCTCGAGGTCATGTCGACCTGGGTGTCTTGTGTTCAGCGGCGGGGGATGCTCTGACATCTCCCCCTCCGGCTTATCCAAGGTTTGGAACCGCTCACCCCTCAGCTAGTCGCTGAGGGGTGCTCATCAGGAAAACTCACTCTACTTGAGGAGATGCTCCGCCTCCACAAGTTTATCGAGTGGGAGAGCATCGAGCACAAGTTGCGCCGCCCCACTCGTGGGCCCAAGGACGATGGCGCACTTCGCCAGTTCGTATGGGTCGCTCGTGAACTTCACGACGGTCGTGTGGTCCTACGAGAGGGGTTGGGCATCGGGGACTACCCGTATGCCCCGGGGGTGGATCGCCACACTGCGCCACCCCCGGACAAGGCCATAGTTATGGCCGTGCCCTCACATGATGACCATATGACTCAACCCACTGCGGGGGCCCCAAGTCGGGGTCGCAGTTACACCCGGGTCCCGCCAACTCGGCGTGCCCCTCCGCTTCCTCCTGTCCCGTACCAGCCGCACGGGGACATCCCGATTAGCGTGGCCGTTGAGTCGTCCACCCCGGTGTCCCCCAACTTGGGGGCCATCCTCCTGACGGTATACCCCAAGTTGGTATTACCGCCCACGCCTCTAACCTCAGAGATGATGATCACCACGTTGGTGCGTACCATTTCCTGGTTGGCCGCGTCGACCGCAACCCTTCAAACTTCCGAGACTCCTCAACTTGAGGAGCGCGTGCGTACTGCAGTGGCGACCGCGAGTTGCGAGTCGGTGGCGGAGTTTATGACGGCCGAGTTGGCTCGCATTGGGGCTATTATGCCCCATCCAGCCCCACTTGGGCGTGGCAAACGTCGTGCGAGCCGGGCATACTCGCCTCCTCGCCGTCGTCGCCGACGCTCGCGGCGCTCTCCCTCCGTGTCGGAAGACGAGTTGTCTTACTCCGTCTCGGAGTCCTCGACTCCGTCAGAGTCGGAGTCGGTCCGGCGTCTGCGTCGCCAACCTGCGCGCAAGACTAAGCAGAAGAGCAGCTGCGGTCGTCGCCACTTGCGCGACCGTGAGGGGCGCAACGGGTCCGACTCGGAGCCGCCGGCCCCCCCGACTGGTGGGGAGCGTTATCGCCGGGGGCCTCGCCGCTCGCCTCCACGTGAGGGCGAGGGTCGTGGGGCTGGAGAGTCTAGCATGCATGCCTAGTTGGCAGCTGCCTTTGTTGTGAGAGTGTGAGGGTTAGGGCTGTAGTTAAAAGCCACTCTGCGTACCACTTTGACTTGAAGCACTCTCTTGGCACTGTTGCTCGGCCTTCCCTCACGTTGAGGGAGGGCTGTAAGGGTCTATCTCATTCCGGGCACAGTAGGCCCGGACCTTCTCAGCGGGAAGGTCCTCCACATACTCCCACGTATCATCCTTGGCTTTGTAGCCAAACCAACGCACCCTCAACATGAGGCGGTCAGTGTCCTCATCCCAGCCGTGGTCGATGAACTTATCGGACACGTACTCCTGCGGGCCCTGCTTGGCCGCAGGCAGTGAGGGGAGGCGCCACGCTTCCAACGCACGCGCCCAAACTGGGTCGCCTGCAGGCGGTGGTGCAACTTTGACCACATCCTGTCCGTTCACTGTGCGGACCACATCGTCACTTTCGATGGTGAAGCGCCGCCCATCAGTACGAAGGAATTGGTACGGCCCCTTCGTCTGGAATACCAACTTACCCCCAGTTGGGGTGTGTGAGTGGACCAATACCCAGTCACCCTGCTCGGGGACATGCTTGGCGTTGCGCACCTTTCTGTCAAAGGTACGCTTGTAGCGCTTTTGTGCTTTGTCCATCTCAGCCCTGACTTTAGGGATGAGGTTTTTAAGCCTAGCAGCGAACTCCGCCTTACTCTCAGTAGGAGTAGGCGTCCTGCCACCATCCTCCCTGGTTGGGAGCGGCCGCCGCACGGCAATAGACCGCACGCGACGGGGGGTCACAAAAGCGAGGGGTACTTCCCCGGTAGATGAGTGAACCTGCGAATTGTAGGCAGTGGTAAGAATAGAAATGTAATGGTCCCACGTTTTCACGTGCTCACTCACATAGTGGCGCAGCTGCCTAACAATAGTTTTGTTGAAGCGCTCCACCTGCCCATTAGTTTGTGGGTGGTAGGGGGTGGCATAGTTTGCCCGCACCCCCAACATATCCAGCACTCCCTGAAACAGTACAGACGCAAATTGCGGTCCATTGTCCGATAGTGTACTATCCGGAATGCCATACGCCGCAACCCAGTGATCTAGGAAGGCTGACACGACCGACATGGCCGTGATCTCTGCCAGTGGGATCGCTCGCGTAAGTTTCGTGAAGCGGTCACAGGTAACCAGGAGGTACTTGTTGCCCTCCTCGGTCACTGGCAGTGGCCCAAGGATGTCCATCGCCAACGCGGCAAAGGGCTCCTTGGCCGGGAACAATAGCATAGCCGTAGTAGGCCGCCGTTCCATCAGACGGTTCTGTGCACAACTTGTGCAGGCAGCCACCCAACTGTAGATGTCCACCACCATGGAAGGCCGGTAGTACCTGGTCCTCAGGGTCTGGAACAGTGTACTGGACTCCAGGTGTCCACCTGTGGGAGCGTTATGCTCCCTCTCAAGGATACTGTCCTTGAGGGATGCGGGGACGACAAGTTGTTCGGTCCCCTGGAATACCCCCCTCCTCATGAGGAGGCCATCGTCTCCCAGAAAGAACCGCGTCTCCGCCACTGTATCCAGTGTATCCCTCTGCGACTTGCAGAAGGGATCCTCGGCCTGGGCCTTCACCACCTCGTCCAGGGACAGGGGCAAGTACTTATTGTTCCCTGGCGCCTCGGGGTTCAACACCTGACCCGAGTGCGTGACTACCCCCACGATGGGGATGTCCTCATCGACTGGGTTAGTGTCCAGCCCCTCGGTAGGTACCCGAGAGAGGCCGTCGGCAAGGGCATGTTGCCTGCCAGGTCGGTACTCAATATCAAAGTTGAAGGGTGCCAGTCGCACCCTCCACCGGTTGAGACGAGTGTTCGTACAGTCCGTCTTGAAGATGAACTGCAACGCGCGGTGGTCACAGCGGATGAGGAACTTCTCACCCTCCAGGTAGTGACGAAGGGACGTCACCGCCCACACCACTGCGAGTCCTTCCAACTCGGTGACTCCGTAGTTCTTCTCGGCCGAGTTCAGCCCCTTGCTGAAGTATCCCACCGGCAAGTACTCCTTGTCCGGCTGCTGCTGAAGCAACACACAACCAAGTTGGTCGTAGCTAGCGTCCACATCCAGGATGTAGTGGCCTCCCAACCTGGGAATAGCCAGGATAGGGGGCTTCAGCAGAAGGTCCCGAAGAGTCTCAAAGGATTCCTGCTCCACCCGACTTGGGGGAAGCAGGTTCTTCGGTAGCGTTGAGCTCACTAACTCATTCAACGGTTTCGCCACCTTGGCGAAGCCCTTGGTGAAACGTCGGTACACGTTGCACATCCCGAGGAAGCTCCTCATCTGGGTTTGGGTCCGGGGGTACTGAGCCTTACGGATGGCCCTCAAGTTTTTCTCGTTGACACTGAGACGCCCCGGACGGACGACATGTCCCAAGTATTCCACCTCTTGAGTGAAGAGGTGGCACTTACTCGCCTTCAGTGACACACCGGCGTCAGCAAGTAGCTTGAACACCTGGCCAAGATGGCCAATGTGTTCCTCCGGACTTCGGGAGAACACAATGATATCGTCTAGGTACACGAGACAGATCTGCCACCGTACTCCGGCCAGAATCATGTCCATAGCGCGCTGGAAAGTTGCCGGCGCGTTACACAGGCCGAACGGTGGACGCTTGCACTGGTAGGTACCACAGTAACAGGTAAAGGAAGTTTTATGCCCGTCCTCCGGGGCAATGGGAATTTGCCAGTACCCCGCGTTACAGTCCAGGGTAGAGAACACGTTCGCCTCCCCCAGGGAGTCCAGACAGTCGTCCATCGTAGGTAGGGGATAACTGTCCTTCACCGTGCTCTCGTCGAGCTTACGGTAGTCGATACAGAACCGGGGGGTCCCATCATCTTTGGGGACGATAACCACCGGACTCGCCCACTCGGCGTTACTGGCCTCGATCACATCGAGGGCCTCCATGCGAGCAACTTGCTCCTTAACGAGGGCCCTTGAACGGGATCCTCCCCTATACGGTTGTTGGCGTATAGGGGGTGCACCGGGCTTCAACTCGATCCGGTGTTGGGTGGCTCTCATGAGTCCCAATTGACCATCCCACAACTTGTTACATTGGTCCAAGAGGCGTTCAACTTGAATCCTCAACCTGGGTGGGACACCCGCCATGTTCACATGGGGCCGAGGAGAGGCGGCCGACTTGGCTTGATGCTTCTCCTTTCCGGACTTCGGGTCGCTACTTGCGCCCGCGTTGAGGGTGACCGCTACTACCGGTCCCTCGTGTTGGTCGATATAGCCGAACTTGGCTCCCGACTTGAAGTACTTGGGCGACGAGCTCAGGTTCATCACCTGGATCCTCCACGGGACTCCGGCTTTGGATTCCATCGTGCCAAGGGCGACATGCACCTGGTGCTTGCGAGCAAGACGGGGGCGAGGGTGCACCAACCCGTTCCCCGTATAATCAGTTTCAACGTCAACGTGCGCCACCGAGTTGGGGGGGCAACGTGACCTTACGGGCTAAATGCAGGGTAGCAGTAAACCCCCTCTCTCACAGAGCAAACAGGCTTCGACTGTGAGACTGTCACAGGAGCCACAGACTTTCCCTTACCAAGGATGGGGATGGTTTCCCCATTCATCAACTTGACCCAATACTCAGGGCCACAAATCAAAGGCACTTGTGTAACAACATAAGGGGTACCCAGAAGCAGGGGTACCGATATATTCTCAACTACTCCATAGGTCACGTCGACCTCGTGGGTCCCCAACCTCGTTGGTAGGGTCACGGCACCAACGATGGGAAGTACCCCACCATTGATATCGATCAGATGGTCAGCTTTAGACTTCCAGCGTTGGAGCTCCATCTCCTTTGGTAATAGCGACTTGCGTATCAAGGAGGCTCCTGACCCGGTATCAAGTACGATACGGGCACAACAGGCGCGGCCGGGGGCAAGTTGCACCCGTCCAGCCACCTGGAAGTTCTCACCCGTCAGCACCGCGATGACCCGACGTGGGTTTACGTTCTTGGGGAGTCCTACCCGAGGTGGGCGGACTCCCTTAGGTCGCCGCAGTATGCGGCACGGTTGGTTCGTCCTCTTGACCCACTTGGCCGAGGCTGCCGTTGTGAGCTTCGGACGACCAGCTCCAACGGTCATTCGTTTCCCGCCGACTTGGCGTCCGAATTTGAGGACGAAGGGGAAGACGACGAGTCCGAGGACGACGTGTGCGCCCCCTCCGCCGAGGGTGTGGCGACCGCCACCACTGGTCGAGACCCACCCTCGCGGCGTGAACGTACTTCGTTCGTAGCCAACTTCTTACTCGCATTCCTAACAAGTAGTTGGATGCGTTTACTCAACTTGGGGCAATCATATGCCCAGTGTCCATCGGAGTTGCAGTTCCAACACCGATTATCAGTTCCCGGAGGGGTCTTCCCAACTGGGGAAGACGAAGAGGTACCCTGGGAAGCTCCCACGGCAGCTACCACCCTCTCCTTGCGGATTCGGCGTGCCTCTCTCAACTCTCTAGCCTGGCGCGCCTCCTCCCGTTCCTTGGCCAACTCGGCTTGACGCTCCTGGCGTTGTTCCTCCCGCAACTTGCGGTAGGCCTCGCCTCTGCGGTAGGCGAACCTAGCCAACTCGGCCAGGGTCGCCCGGGCTGTGTTATGCTTCCGGGTCTCCATCCGGACTGACCAATGGAGTCCCTCCACCAACCGACTCTTCACCACAGCTTGTGGATGAAGAAACCCACAAAGATTGTTGAGCTTACGGACTCTCTCCGCAAAGGACAACTCGTCCTCCGCCTCTTCCTGATGGGCTTGCGTAAACTCCTCGACTTGAGAAGCCAACGCCGCTTCATCAACCATGGCCCTCAACAACCAGTTGACGAGCTCCCAATAGGACGTCACCACCCCAGCGCCTCCACTTGAGGAGCTGGGCATGACGGACATGAGTTCTGTCCGCAGGTCTCCCTTCGTAAACTCCTGTAGCATGTAAAAAGCCATGCCTTCACTTATGGCATTGTCGTCACAGGCTTTTTTGAAACGACGTAGGAACTCAAAGACACGGAGGGGGGGAGTTCCATCCCACTCCGCTTTGTGCCCAAAAGAGTGAAGTGCATTCTTCTTGGCACCGCCCATGGCTCGGGCCTGGTCAGGACCATACGCCACCGACTTGTTGTGGAGGGCGTAGGTCTCACAATCAAAGATCCTCTGGTAGACCGGGCTGGCTACCTGGATCTTGGGCGGCACCTCACGTTGAGGGAACAGCCGCTGTGGCACTGGCGTAAGTTGACCCACAGTGCCCATAGTCTGGCGCGGCGCGCTTGGTGTAGCCGCCGGCGTTTCCGGGGGAAACTCCCCCATGAAGGGCGTACGCCCCACCGAGTATGGTGTGGCTCCCTCGTTGGGAGTCACAGGTGTCGCCCCCTGTTCGGGGCGACCCGAGATAGGCGTGAGGAGGGATTTCCCCCTGCGCCTGCGGGCTCAGAAGCCCCGATCCGGTCTGGACATTAAGGCCATCTGGCAAACTCGCCACAATCTGGTTCAGAATAGTATTCGTCATCGTGACCACCAGGTCTTGCAAAGTCTGCCGCAACACATTGGTCGCCTCCCGACGGACAGTTTCCGCGAGGAGTGGATTGACGACTCCAGTTGAGTCTCGGTCCGCCTCCGGGAGTCCACCTGAGGGGTAACCACGTTCCTCAGGGGTCTCAACCGGGGGCATGGGCGCGAGCCCATCGCCGACCAACGGAGGTCCGCCGTCCTCCGAAAGCCTAGTTGACGACGGCTCCAAGCCAAAGTTGGCTCCAACCCGAGTGGAACCCGCGGGGACAGTCCTCACCCCTTGGGACGTTCCCGTTGAGTATACCACACGGTGGCCAGACTTCGGCCCACCCACATCAGAAGTGTCACCCGAATGAACTCCCGACTGAGTCGGGGTGGCCTGTTGCCCGCCCGCACGTCCAGTCCTGCTGGCTTGAGGGACCTCTAGTCCCTCTGCGACCCCAGGTAAACCCACCTGTGTCTCACCAGTATTCAAAGGCACTGAAGTGCGTGCGTCACCCGTGTACTCCTCGGACGACGGGGGGTCCGAGCTAGCCATGTTGGCTGACGATCCGTATGACACGGTCCAAGTCCACCGCTCTCTGAGACAGAGGGCCCCCTACACCCGGGTGCACCCGGAGGTAAAGTTTACCTCTGTCCCCTGCTGCTCCACCAAATGTGGAAAAAACCGCTTACACACACGGCACCCAAGTTGAGGCGGTGAACAAGGGCTGCCTCCCGTGTCGGAGGAACCGGAAGAAGTGCAAGTCGCACACACTCTGTCCCTGTTGTGGGGCAAACCCCCCACTGACAAACAAGAGGATGGTGTGTGGTCCAACAGTTTCTTGGTCGGGACGGGGACGCAGGGCCAAGCCCCGCTGTCCCTCCCCTTATCCCCCCAGGGTCCCCTCAGAATCTCGCCACTCAGAATCTCCCACCCCAGCACCTGCCCACCGGGCCACACGAAAATTCAAGACGATAAATGCAGAAAACCCTCAAATCCAAGTTGGATTTACTACTAAGCTAACAATCCCAAACTTAGGGAATACGGACCCAAATGCAGGGGGAGGAACGGATCAGGCTAGTGGCCTGCCGCCCCTTGCATGGCACGTGTTGCCCCCGTACCTGGGGGTCAATACTGCCACACTCCACATCCTGGCTGCACAAAAAGTCGACGGTCAGGTTCTCGACAATCCAGACCATCATAAGGTCCGAGAGAAGCCAGAGCCGGTTGGACACCAAGACCTCGTGAAGCCAGTGGTTAGCCGCCAGGACCGTCATCTCGGAAGTGTACATCATGAACGGGATCGAGTGGAAGAAGCCCTTGATCGACTCCTGGGTCAGGGCGTCCAGGACGTATCACGTAAAAGGGATGCTGGACGGAGCAAACTCGACCGGGATCTCGACTTCCTACTGCTGCGGGATGACCCTGGTGTAGTACGCCGCCCGGTTGGCTTTGTGAAGCTGTCAAAACTCTTGGTGGTTTCAGCTCACGATGTAGTCCCGCTGGCGCCCCCGCCGCTCGCCTTGCTCCCGCGACGGCGACAACATGGAGTACATGTGGGTCAAGAAGGGCGGCCCCAGGGCGATCATCTCCGGACGGAGATCACAAGCCAAGCTCCCCGGTCCCTTGAGCGCCTTGTCCCAAACCTTGAGCGCCTGGCGGACGTTATCGTCCTCCTCCGGCCACCGGAGCACGGACGCAGACACTCGGCGCTCGGGCAAGGGAAGATCTAGCACCAGCGCAAAGGGGAGGTCCCCAAGATTGGCAACCCAAGACGAACCGGAAACGCTCTGGGAGCGGCCTTGCGCCAGGCGCATCTGGTCCGCCGTGTACAAGCGCGTCTTGTCCATCTCGGTCAAGACCCCGCGCTGGAGCTCCTTACGCCAGATGGCCAGGCAGTCCTGCTGGCACTGGACCGCGCTGACGTTCCCGACCACCGTGGTGTAGCGCCGGGCCGCCAGGTGGTCGTGGCCGAGAGGAATCTCTGGGAGACCCACCGGGGGGTCTCGACTGGGCGCGACGCCGGAGCCGGGGGCACTTCATCCGCCTCCTCCGCCGTAACGACCGGCGTTCGCGTCAACACCCGAGGAACCGGAGGCAGGAGAGCGGCACGACCACCCGAGTCCTGCCTCCACAGCACCCGCCACCGCAGCCACGGGCCCAACCTGAATCTCGGAGCTGGGCAAACCGTCCAGAACCAAGGTGGTCGGGAAGGCCAAGGTGAAGAAAGGGGAAATGGGCGGGACAGGTGGAAGGTGATTACGGCTCAGAGTGAAGATGCTCGACCTCGGAACCGGTGTGGGCGCGCTCGAGGCTGTGCACGGTGGCACCTGGTACGGCCCGAGGACGTGCCAGACTAAGGAGGGAGCTATGTAGCATCCCTGGCCCTGACTTGGCGTCGTCCCGGGATGGCGACCACGGGACACCAGGTGCCAGGACACGCCCGCGGTGTGGGGATGGTTGGCGGCCGTGGCCCTTACCAGGCACTGGGATGCGATGGACTACGCTACCCACACGTTAGAGAGGGATTTCAGATGGGTTCTTGCATATTTCTAAGGGACTTGATTCGAGAGAATTCGAGTGTGAGATGAGTGAGGGAGAATAGAATTAGTAGTGATAGTTGCCCCCGACCTGACCAGGTTAGACTCGGGTCGGGGCCATTCGGGGGTATGTGGGGGCTACCTGGCCAAGAGTGCCGAGGCTCACCCAGATGCACGTTCAGAGGGACAGCGAGGCGCCCTTGGCCCGCGTCCTGAGGAAAAAAGACAACTGCGCGTTTGCGTTCCTCTTCCCCGTATGCACTACCGTGCGTATATGTTCGCTCTGCGAGCAGGCACGTGAGGCAACAGGCATACCACTCTCGTAGTTCCCCTTTCTGCGTTACCTGTCCCTTTTCCCCGAGGGATACTGACGTGTCTGAGAGGATCGACTTTTATACCACACAGCGCCAGGCGCGTCACCAGCATGGAGCGGGACGAGAGGGGAGCGACGGCGGCGGCACGCGCTTCAAATGCGGGAAGGGGAATGCGGGGAAATGGCAGCGGCGACAGATATGTTACTGCCAGAGGAGGGGAGGATAGATAATAGTAGCAGCGATCGGAGCGCCACTTGCGGGCAGGGGAGGGTCGGCGGGAGGGGCGACGACCCGGAAAGGGAACGGAGGGGCGGTAGCGAAGATTCAGAAAGCGTAGAGATACATGGATGCCTGGGGGCAGGCAAAGCAATATCCAAGCCGTGGAGAAAGAGGTCACACGGCGGGGGAGGGAAAAGGGCAGGCGGGAGACTTGTGCCTGCCGTGAATAGACGCATTGGAGGTGATGTGCACGACGGCTAGAAAGAGCGTGCGGTGGGGCGTTGTACGCCCCGTATGGGATGTGGCGCAGGCGGCGTTCACAGAGAAGAGCAGTAGAGAGAGCCCACACCGACCGTACGTGAGGAATGTACTCTGCGTAACAAGTCGAATAGGCCTCAAGAGACTGTGCGCTTGCTTAGTCAGATAATTACGAGATCATCACAATCTTAGTTGCTAAAAGTCACACCTGCGGTCACAGGATACGCCACGACTGTGCCACTATAACGAGCAAGATACGAGAACACTCAATGAGAAAGCTCGTCGCTGAAAGTCTCTAGTGTCGCGTGGGGCGACTCGCTGCCTGGCCCCTTGTGCAATCCTTTTGCGTTCGGCCACAGCATCAATCAGCTACGGCGTGTCGTGCTGGCGCCATGTATGGCACAAATAAAAGCGATGCATGAAATTGACACAATTCATCATAGTTTAATTAAAATTAAGCATCGGGGCTTTCCCGTTTTCTTATATGTGTTTTAACTAAACGCTGGGTGAGCCCCCCCCCCCCCCACCCTCCACTTCTCCCCGCAGCCTCTTGTCCTGTTCGTTATCTCATCACTTGCCCCAGCTACGCCACGGATCAGCCACAGCTGGACTGGCGCAGCGCGACGGTCAGTCGCTCCCGCGGACGCTGCTACTTGTGGCTCCACTGCTCTCGCTGACACCGAAGACTGCCTCGCCACCGCCCTGGCCGCCGACAACCCCACTCTGATGGTTGCACGCGCCAAGTACGGTGGGGGGTCGGTGCGACGCAGAAGAACACAATACTGCAGTGCCGAGAATGCTACGGCCTATGGATCTGTCGGCTTTGCCGTTACGCCGAAGGTCGCAGCCTACCCATCGCCGCCTTCAGCACCGTCCTGGGCGGTAAGAAGGGCGGCAACGAGAGTGCGAGAAGCGAGCAGGTGTAAAGCACAATTTCTGAGCGACGACGTGAGAGGTGCGGCCCACGGTGTCGCGGCAGTGAGGGTCAGGCCTAGACCAGCAAAAAAACAATAGTTTAAATTAAAACTCGAGATTTAATAGATACTTATATAGATTAATCTACCTGGTGTGTAAATGTTTTTTCTTTGCCATCCAATGCTGGCGGTAGGCTTGGGTATCACGCGCCGCACGTGATGTACAGTGCGGGGTCAGAAGGGTTTCCACGATTTCCAGGCCGACTCGGCGGAACAAGTCGGCACGCGCACAAGGCAAAGCCATTCGGGGTTTTTACTAGTACTTTGCACGCCATCCCTTGGATTGGACAACGGCCGCGCACCGGCGTACCATCGAGTCGGCCAGATTTTTGAAGTAAGCGTCGGGTATGGCCACTCCTCCTGCAGCGCCAGGAGCAGGTCCACCTTGGTCGTGGGAGCAGGTTGGCGCCGCCGCATGCGCCGCTCGAGCTCGGCCCAGTCGTTTTTGGTGGGGTTCAAGTCGGGGCTCTGTCCGACCAAGGGGAGCAGGCTCAAATCCAGCTCACGCTGAACCGCGCGGGTGCTCTTGGCACTGTGAGGGGGCGCGGGTTCGTCCTGCAGCAGCACGTTCTCAGTAGACCCAAAGTCAGCCATTATATGGTCGTAGGCCACCTCCACCAACTGGTTCTGGCAGGAGAAGGCGTTCAGCTGTCTGTCCACAAGCACCAAGTCTGTCCGCCCGCGATAAGAGAAGCCTCCCGAGACCATCACAGTCAGTTGCCCACTCTTATAGGAGGGCATGGAGGTCTCAGGTCGCCACGGAGCGCCTCGACGACCCCAAAAATAGGAACGACGGCCGGACTTAACGACATAACTGCTCTCGTCCGTAAAGAACACACGCCACCACACCTCCTTCTAGTTGAGCCGCTCCTTCGCCCTGGCCAATCTCTTCGCGCGGTTGCGTGTGGAAACGTCCGGCTTCATCCGCCGACGCAGCACCCGCACACCAGCCGCGCAAAGACACTGCTTGACGGTCCGCACGGACACGGGGCGCGGCATCTCAATGTTGAACAGGTCGACAACACGCCGCAGCTCCAGATCGCTATGTCGCAGGAACAGATGCAGAAGCCGGCGACGGTCCCGGGGCCCCAGAATTTGAGGACGCCCGGAAGATATCGGGGCCACTAGGGAGTCAGTCCAGCGCACGCGCGCCGCAACCTCGGCGACCGTGTCCAGCTTACCGCCCACAAACTCCGAAATTGCCCGGTTCGTCGCCCCGTTGAGCGCCATGACGGACGCAGCGGTGCGCTGCTCGTCCGTGAGGCGGGTGCAGCGCCCGATCATGCGGCGGGGGGGGGTGCGTCACGGAGGAGGGGGTCGGAAAGGGAGCGGTTGCCAAGCGGCACTGACTTGATGCTGAACACAACGGCATTGAGGGGGTGCCTCCGTGATATCGAAATCGCCACTTTTGAGAACTTCGTGCAGGCAGGATCCCGACGGATCAAGCCAGCGCAGGGAGTGGAAATACTTTTGACCCCGGAATGTAGATCACATATTTTGCGTGATATCATGCGTGATTTAGCGCGAGATCTCACGTCACGCGCGGCAAGAAAGCGCAAGATTGGGGACGTGATTAGGAATTAGGTATACGACACAAATATTACATCTCAGTGACTGGCCCGAATTGTAGTGGCTCTGCCCTTTAGGTGGGCCACTTTGGGCGTGACACGCACTGAGAAAGGCGCCCCGACCGGGGGTGATCGGGCGTGATCGCACGTCACGTGCGGGTTTTGGGACCGTGATACCCAAGCCTAGCTGGCGGCGACGGTGCCGCGCAGGTGGCAAGCGTCGCTCTGGACGCCATCCGTCAAGCAGTAGGAGAGAGCCTCCCCCCTCCCAGCTCGACCCGCACCGCCGGGGACGGCAAGCCCTATCCTCGAGCCAAACCGGGAAGGGGAAAGCCCAGGCGGGTGGCCGCAGGAACGAAAGGCATGCGGGTGGCATGGCGGCAGGGGCGGCACCCGCGGGGTGCCACCTGCTCCCCTTGCCCCGCATCGAGCCGACAGGGCCGGCTGAATGCCTGTGACGTGGGTCAGCGGCAGGCCACGGCGGCGTCCTCCAGCGTTGTGTTTCGTCCAGAGGTGGCCTCCCCGCCGTGCGGCTTGGGCGGGCAGCCGACCGGTTGGGGAAGGAAGAGGAGAGGCAGCGGATGTTCCGGCTGGTGGGCTCCCCAGGGACGGCCGCCGGCCCCACCGAGGAGAGTCCGACCGACGCCCCCCCCCGCCGCTCTTCGGTCCAGACGGCCACGGAAGCTGCCTCACCCCCGGCCGACCGCCGACGGCCGCGGCAGCTGCGCCTGTCCGCTCCCAGCTGCGGCGGGTGCCGCGTCGGCGGCGGTATGTGAGGCGGCACGCCGCGGGCGTCTGCCCGGTCACCACCCCCCAGACATCCTCCCCACACCTCCCGTCTGCCTTCCCAAAGCGGTCGTGGCAGCGCCCGGCGCCGACCTGTCGACGGGCGGGCGGTCCGGGGGGAGGAAGAGGAGAGGGAGAAGCAGACAAAATGGGGGGGGAACGGGAGGGGGACAGACCCCGCTGCTCTCCCCTACCCCCCGCGCCAGCAGCGGACGTGACCGCACGATGGGGCCACGCGTGCGCCCATGGGGGGGGCGGAGGGGGGGCGGCCGCCCCCGCTGCTGCAAGTGGCTCAGAGGTTACATCGGGGGAAGCTCCGGGACAGGGGGGGGAGGGAGGATGGACGGACGGGGGCGGGGGATTGGGGCATGCTGGGGGGATATGTGGTGGGAGGCAAGGTGCGCACTGCGGGGCAGCGGTGGCGGAGGACAGTTGAAATAAGAAAAAAAAGAAGCGCAGGCAAAGCAACAGGCAAAAAGAAAAAAAAGAGTCTGGGCGCTCGGAACGCAAGCACGCGGCACACAAGCAAAGTCGCGTGGCGCAGGCGACGTCGCCCGCGGGCGGTACCGCCTGCGCCACACCCCCCACACCACTCCCCCCCCCACCCCGACACGCCCCCCACTCCCACCCCCACCCCCGCCCCGCACTCAGGCATCTGGCTCCGACGAGGGCCCCACCTGGAAGTACCCGTACACGGGGTAGAGCGGCCGCGAGTTGCGGAACGCGCGCACCACGCCGGGGTGCGCCGCCACGTCGGCGAGCGCAAGGGGCGGCCGCTGGCCGTCCCCGCCGCCATCGGCGGCGCCCCCCCCGCCAGCGCCCGCCCCGCCACCCCCCGCCGCTCGCTTCTCTGCCGCCGACCGCTTCGGGGGGCGCGTCGGCGGGTGCACCGCCGACACGAGCATCCGCCGCTGCGGCGCGTCGGCGGCGAGGTAGGTTGCCCACAGCCGGCACAGCGCCGGGGTGCCGACGCCCTCGAGCGCGGCCGCCTCCGCCTCCCGCCGGCCATAGTTATACGTATGGTTTGCGATCTCGCCCAAGTACCGCTGCGTCTGTGTCACCAGCTGCTTGTCAGGCTCCCGCAGCGCCGCGGTGAGGGCAACCTTGAACGGCGAGGGGTCCATTGCGGGAAGGGTGACGGCGCCAAAGTCGTCGAGGCACGCCTGGATGCGCGCGGCCACCGTCTCGGGTGACGCGGACGGTGACTGCACCGCCACGCACAGGCCATTGACGCCCGCGAAACGCTGCCACCAGGAGGAGACGGCGTATCCCAGCTGCTGCTCCGTACGGAGGACGGTAAAAACCCGGTCTGACAGCATGTGGGCCAGCAAGCTCAACGTCACGTCCGCGACGGGGTCGCCGTCCAGACCCAGCTGGTACACCGCCACCACCGCCGAGTTCGGGTCCTCAGGCTTCGGGCTAGCAATGCGGCTCACCACCGTCTGACGAACGGGATACTGAATGACGCGGCAGGCGGGAACTTCGAGCGCCGGCAAGACAGGGGCAGGGAGGGCCGCCTGGACGGTGGCCATCATGGCCAAGCGCCCTCGGGCGAAACATTCCCCGTGACAAGAGCTTCGATGAACAGGCCACCCCGCCACAGAGAGGCCACAAACGCCTCCACCTCTGCAGGGGATGGTGGCGGGGGTGACGCAAACGGGGGTGTTCCTCCCTCGCCCGTCACTGCGCCGGGGGTAGGCGGAGGGGGGGCCTGGGTGGGGCTGTCTCCAAAAACGTTCAGCAGGTCCGTCAAATGCCAGGAGGGCGTGTACGTCAGCATCGAGACGGTCGTGCGGGCGTGATTCAGCGGCTTCCTTTTGAGCACATTCTTGTAGCCCCGGTGGAGCACCTCCTTGACGCGGGCAAAGCGGGCCGGGTCTGCGCGGAAGCGTGCCAGCCGCTCAACCACCACCCCCAACAGCAGCGGCAGCTTGTGGGTGTATCCGCAGAGGGACAGGTGCAAGCCGTCAGTGACGGCGGAGCAAGAGAACGAGAGGCCGGCGTCCGCCACGTCCGACGTCTCCTCGGTGAGGTCGTCGGCCAGCACGCGGGTGGCCAGGATCGCCAACACCAACGACCGGGCATTCATATGGACGGCGGGGGTCACCAGGTTGATGCACACACGCGCCTTGGGCCGTCGAAACGTCCGGTCCAGCTTGTAGTGCAGCCGCAAGGAGGCGTCGTCCCGCAGCACGACCGGGTGCTCCGAACAGGTTGCGTCGGCGGGAGACACAACTGGCAGGAGGAGGGGGGGTTCCCACACTGGCGGCGCCGCGGAGGTTGCGCTCGCCCCCTCAGGGTGAGGGGAGCGCGCCGACGGGGGGTCTCCCGCGACGGCCACGTCCGTCGCACCTGCGTCCCCGTTACAATCTGCCAGGGGTGGCGCGCTGGCCTCCTCGGGCACTGCACTCGGCCCTGATACCCGCGTCGGTACCGCCGTCTGCGCCGCCTTTGCTGACAGCCCCCCATCGGCGGCGGCCCCGTCGAGCGCGTCGCATACCAATGCCAGGTCTGTCGGGATGAAGGCGTTGGGCGGTCCGACGGCCAGCTCTGGCCACGGCGCGGTGGTGGCCCAGGCGGTCAGGGTGACGTCAGGGATGCGGGCCATGCTGTACGCAGTACCGTACCACTCATCCATCAGGTCCGTCGTGCCCTTGAATGCCGGTTCTAACACCATGATCACCGCCGCCGCCGGCGTCAGCAGACGCAGGGTGTCAAGGATGAGCGACTCGTCATATTTCATATACAGGCTCTCCGCCGTACACAGGTGCTCGTGGGGAAGGAAGTGCATCCGCCTGGCAAGCTTCTGCGCCAGCGGGGAGGGCTCCTCCCGCTCACAATAGGTCCAGGACAAACGAGCTATGTCGGCAGCGTCCTGGTACGTGCGAGTGGTAACCCCCTCCTTCTCCAGCAGCCGCAGGTAGGCAAAGATGGACTCGATGACGGCGTCCAGGGCGGGCGCAGCCGCCCCCGCCCGCGTCAGGTCAACCCACACTTGCACCGTCTGCCAGTGGGTCGCGTTCTCAAACGAGGACGCAGACACAGACGACGCCCAGCCGTGGGCGCGCAGCGCCGACAGGAGTGATCCGGGTCCAGCATAATTGAAGCGGTGCGCGATGTAGCCGACCGGGTCGGTCAGGTAGGTCGACGCAAGCGGGGGCACAACCCAGAAGAGGCTGAGCCAGCGGTGCTCCTCGATGGGCACCACGAGCAGACGGCGGCCCGTCTCGGCCGGCCCGTACGGGCACAGCCCCGCGTACGCGTCGGCCGCGACGGGCGCGTGAGTGTTGGGGATGTCCCCAAAGAGCGCCTCGGCCCACGCCGCCAGCGTGTCGAGCGGCGCGGGGGCGACCAGCACCAGTGTCATCCGGTTCGCGCGGTAGTGGCGCCCGTGATACTCGAGCAGCGCCGCGCGCACGTCCACTCCCACGGTGATGGGCTTGTCCCACAGCGACGCAGCGTTGCCAGCCCCCCACTTGCGCGCCGGGTGACCCGGTGCGGCCGCCAGCCGCAGCACCTGACACCGGCGGCTGCCATCATTGAGGAGACAGTTGCGGAACTCGCTCTCCACCGCCTGCACCTCCCGCTCGGTCGCCGAGGGGGTGAAGAGGGGGACGATGAAGAACTGCGCGAACCGGTCGAGTGCCTCGTGGTCAAGGGTGTACCAACGCGACAGTTCTCGACCTTTGACGCCATGGCTCGTTTTTAGTCTTGTCTCGCTCGTCTGGCCGCCTCATTTCAAAAGTAGGGATGTGGGGGCTGGTGCACCAGCGCCGGTGCAGGGCGACACCGACTAACCAACGCCGACTGAACGGCCATTCGTCATCTTCTAGGAGTGCTGCGAGGGGCTAGAGAGCTGTTCTCGCGAGCGCAGAGCGCTACACTGACGCCGTTTCTCTGCTACGCGTGTAGCTCTGCTCGTTCCGTTGGACAGTCTCCTCTGGTTCGTTTCTCACGCCTGGTCTTTTAGGCCCTCCTCTGGCACCAGGACAAGACAGTGAGCCATGTCGGCCCCCGTCCCCCCAGCAGTTCACGGCTCGCCCCATGGCGCCACGTCACTGGCGGCCGTACCGCGGGGGCACGCTTCCTCCACCCCCGGCGCGCTCGACCAGCGCGCCGAGCGCCACGCCCTCGCCGCCTACTCGGTCGTACAATTGCACGGCCCCGATCCGGGTGGAGGCGTCACACTGCAGCGGGGGCATGATTCAGTCGGGGACGGGTGAGAATCCCCGACCCGCGCAACATCGGCCAAGCCGCCCGCCGGCCCGCTGGTGGGCGTCAGGGGCGCTACAGCCGCCGCCGCGCCGGTGCACACGCCCGCGTTGAGCCCGGAAAAGTGGGGGGCGGTAATGGACTCCCTCGCCGGCGGGCACGAACACCACTATCAGTGCGTCGGTGGCCGGGCCAAATGCGTGCACCAGCGGCAGCGCATCGAGGGATGGCTGCAGCTCCCCGTCGACCGTCATGTACATCCCGGCCGGTGGGGTGGCAGGCGACGCGTCGGCGGCCGTAGCGGTGGTGTCTTGGTGGGTACTAGAGGGCACCAGAGGGAGGCGGACATGCCAAGTGGTGGCGGTGGTGGGGCGGCCGCAGAGGCGGCGGCGGCGGTCGCCGCGACCGCCACAGCGGCGCCCGTGGATGGGAGCGCTGCTACGGTTGACGCAACCATCACCACCGCCGCGGCCGCTGCCGACACCACCGCGACCGCCGCGAGGCGGCAGCGGCGGGTGGCCGCCATGGCGCGCGCGCCCGCGGTCCGGGAGTGCCCGAGGGTGGAAGAGACGTTCACCGGCGGCAAGGGGGAACGGATGTCGCTCCGATCGTCAACAGGTGGCGGAGCGGGAGCACCGGTAGGCAACCGTGGAAGCCGCGCAGCTCAACAAACTCTTCTGCTCCCGGGGCATGGCGGTGTGAATAATTCAGATGTCGGAACGGTAGCGACCCTTCCGCCTGTGCCGGCACAGCGCCACGCAAGCAAGGCCGACGACCCGCTGGCAGACAGACAAGCCAACAACGCGGACGGGCGCGACCACGTGGGAGCAACGCTGGGCAAGAGCACGGCGAAGGGACGCGGGCAGACACGACCCCGCACCCACGCGACGCCAGGGCGAGCCACTGACCGGCAAGGGACGCAGCCACGCGACGCCATAGCGAGCCGCTGACCGGCACGGGAGCGCCGGGAGGGCGAGGGACGAGGGGCGAGACGAAGAGAGAACAGGTATAAGAACGACGGAGGGGGAGACCTGGTGGGCCGAGGACGCTAGGCAACAAGTGAACGACTGATTTCTCTCATGGTAGCTTCTCGTTGCTCACCTTGTTCAGACGGCCATCCCCACACCCGGGCGCGCCGTTCCTCCCGCTCGCTCACGCGGGAAGGTACTTGCGGGTGAGCACCACGGCTCACCCTACCAGTCCCGTAACGGGCGTCCCTACGGGCGCCGCCGCGTCACGGCGTGCACTCACCGACCAACTCCCCAGCCCTCCACCACCACCGTCCTTTTCCCCGGGCAACATGACCAACCCGGACGACACCATGGCTCCTCCCGTGGTGAACGAGACGGTGCCGGCGGGCGACGCGGATGCGGCTGCCAGCGCGACCGCCGCTGCCACGGCGGCGGTCCAGGCGGCCGAGGCGGCCGCCACGGAGGCGGCCACCAAAGCTCGGGCGGCTGCTGCTGAGGCGGTGGCCGCCGAGGCGGCCGCTGCCGCGGCCAAGACTGCCCTGCTCACGGCGACAGGGACCGTTGGCGCCGATCCCGCGACGCTCGCGCCCACGATGAGCCTCAAGTCCCTGCACGTCAAGGCGCCCGAGTGGGCCGGACCTGAGGGCTACCTGCAGTACCAGGAAGATGTTGAGCTGAGGACGCACATGACAACCTTGGCAGATAACAAGAAGGGCGGCGCCATGCGTCTCGCCCTCTCGGGCGTCGCTATGGAGGCGGCGCGTAACGTGTCCGTGGCTGACCTCACCCAGCCCAACGGCTACAAGATGCTCCTCGACTGCCTGCGCATCATCTTCGGAGGCAGCGAGGCGCAGCGCGGGCAGGATGCCTACGGCACGCTCAAGACGCTATACCGTGGCACGCGCTCCATGGAAGAGTACTTGGCCGCCATGAGCCAGGCTCTCGTACAGTGCCGGGTTAACGGATACTCGATGTCAAACAAGACCGCCGCCGCCATCTTCCTCGACCAGGCGGGCCTAGACACCCACAAGCAGGCGACCACCATGTCGGCCGCTGGCGTCCTGTCCGTCAAGGGTAGCGACTCGCTCACCGCCGTCACTACGGCGCTGCGTGATCTCTGGGGCGGCAGCGAGGTCCTCAAGTGATCGGCCGACGCTGCCATGATGGTGGTGACATACGGCGAGCATCAAGCGTACGTCACCCGCCGTACCGCGCGCACGTCGCCGCGCTCGGAGGTCTATTCCGCGCCGGCCAAGACCGACCAGGCCGGGTGCTGGTACTGCGGGAAGAGCGGCCACGTTCGCCGGGACTGCCGCAAGCGTATCCGTGATGAAGCCAGCTCGGCGACACCTCCTGTGCCGCCGCCGACAAACCGGCCCCCCACCGGCGAAGAGGCGTTCGTCTCGCACAAGACGGCGCACCTAGTGCTGCTGGCGGAAGGCAAGGACGCGACGGGCCTGGGGGCACGCACCGGCGACGTTATCTTGGACATCGGCGCCACATCCACCATCGCGGGTGCCGCATGGGTCGCCGCATATGTCAGCCGCCTGTCCCCGTACATGCGCTCCATGATCACCTCCGAGGAAGCCGCCGCGGTGTTCACCTTCGGCGGCGGTCACACGCAGCGTGCCTTCGAGCGCGTCACCCTGCCGCTCCGTATCGGCAATCAGCCCTGCCTGGTAGCCACGTGGGTCGTGGCCGGCCACCTGCCCATGCTCATGAGCAGGAAGATGATGGCGTCGCTGGGGGTCATTCTTGACGTGGCCGGGTGCTCCATGCAGGTGTCCGCTCTCGCGGTGACCATCCCGCTGGTGATGTCGGAGGCCGGCCACCTCACGTTCAGCGCCTTTGGCAAGAAGAAGAAGCGCATGTCGAAGTCCCCGGTGCAGTCGGCACCGACCCCGCCCAAGGAGGTTGTTGCCCTCGTCACCACGGAGCCCGCCGTGCCGGAGCCCGCCATGCCGGAAGCTGCAGCCGCCCCCACGACCGACGTGGTGGTGCCGCGTACGGACAAAGGAAAGGCATGGTGCCTCCCTGCTGGGGCGTCCACCGACCCGGCCCTTGCCGCTCTCCGTGCGTTCTCGCTCACGGCCACCGAGGCTGCCCTGCACAAGGACACCGAGGCGCTTGACCGCCAAGCCGCCAAGCTCCACTCGCCGTACGGCCACTGCTCGGCCACACGGCTCCACTCCCTCCTGCGTCAAGCGGGTACGACGGACAAGGAGGTGTACGACGCCGTGACGCGAGCGGTCGCACAGTGTGACGTATGCAAGAAGACCGCGCCGCGCCCGACGCGCCCGCTCGTGACACTGCCACGTGAACTCAAATTCAATGACACCCTGTCGTCTGACCTCGGCCACGTGGCGCCCACTGGCTAGTTTCTCCACGTTATTGACCTCGGCACACGTGTCTCCAAGGCCGTTGCACTCGACAACAAGGAAGCCCCGACTGTTGCCCGTGCCCTGCTCACGGGGTGGATTGTCCATCATGGGGCGCCCCGTGCGCTCCTCGCCGATCCAGGGCCCGAGTTCAACAGCGCCGTTTGGCGCGTGCTGGCGGAGCGCTACAACATCGTACCGCTGTCTACCGCGGCGCAAGCCCACTGGTCAAACAGCATCGTGGAGCGGCAGAACCGGACGCTCAAGACGATGGTGGTTCGCATGGCAGCCGACCGCCCGGGCGCCAACGGGCAGGAGCTCCTCGACCTGGCCTGCTACGCCAAGAACTCCATGGGGCAACATGGCGGTGCTACGCCGTACCAGCTGATGAATGGCACCACGACGCGCGTACCAACCGCGATGACGGACGCCCTTCCCGCCCTGGGCGACCGCCGCGTGCCGGGTGACGAGGCCCTGCACCGTCACCTGGACCTGCTCCACTCCGCCCGGCTGGCGCACACCCGGGCGGAGGTTGATGCGTCACTGCGGCGTGCCCTTGGGCGCAACGCCAGCAACGTGCCCGTGGCCAACCTTTCCGTAGGTGACGCTGTCTACTTCTGGACCGATGGACTCGGGTTCGGTCGCGGTGGATGGCAAGGTCCCGCGCACGTCACGGACGTGGCGGTCGCCAAGGATGAGGTGCGCCTGCAGTACGGCCACCAGTGGGTGAACCGACCTTCGAGCCAGGTTCGACCAGCTCACCAGACGGGCGCACCGTCACCCGCCCCGCCGACTGACACTGCACCGCTGCCCACTACGCGGACCACGGTAACCCGGTCGCAGCCTTACGACACTCCAATGGGCGAGCCCTCCGACCCCGCACCGGCGGCTGATACCGGCACGTCCCCGGTCAACCCGACGACTCAAGACTCGGAACAAGTTGAGGCCCCGCCGCGCCCGGTCCCGGACGATCTCCAGGCTCGCACCGACGACATGATGGCGAAGGTGCGGGCGGCCCTCGACCGCATTGAGGCCGAACCGAGCAAGCCAGCGCCAGCGCCGGCCACCGATCGCCCGACGTCGGTGTGGGAGGGTCGCACTCGTGGCGCCGCGCGACGCGTCCACTTTGCTGCAACTGCACCGCCCCCGACGACCCCTGCACGCCGGGCCTTTACGGCGCTGGTTGCCTTCCGGTCGAAGCAGGAGCAAGAGGACTACGCGGTGCGCCTGTTCGGCATGCGCTGCTGTCAGACCAACAAAGACAACAACGGGCAACGCGACGAGCGCCTACGTCACGTAGAGGATGCCATGACGGCGATCTTCACGGGACCGGACACACTGGAAGCGGCCCTCCGTCGCTCGGGCGTTGCCACTCATCACGCTTTCATCACACGACGGGAGATGCGCCGTCGATCAGAGATTTCCATCTCGGAGGAGGGCAACGCCTTTGAGGACGCCATCATGTCGGAACTGGCGGCGTGGGCGGACCTCGCTGTGTACACCGAGGTGCCCTACGAGGGGCAGACGGTCCTTCTTACCCGGTGGGTCCTGACGATCAATGAGCCTGATACTCCTACGTGCCCCCCCCAACGCAAGGCACGTCTCGTGGTCCGCGGCTTGGAGGACCCCGACCGGGACAACGTCGACAGCACGGCGCCAACTGCATCGCGGGCCACGTTTCGAGTGGCCCTGTCGGCCATGGCCACACACGGTTTTGTGCCGCGCACTGTGGACGTGCGCACCGCCTTCCTCCAAGGCATGCCGCTGGATCGCCCTCATGCTGTCTTCGTTCAGCCACCGCTCCACGCCAAGGTGCCGGCGGGCATCGTCTGGAAGCTGCGGAAGTGCGCGTACGGGCTCACCGACGCACCCCGCCGGTGGTACGAGAGTGTCTTCAAGCTCATGACCGCGCTTGGTTTGCAGCGCTCAACGCTTGACCACGGACTGTTCACCAGTCACCACGACGGCGTCCTCCGCCTCGTGATTGCCGTCCATGTCGACGACTTCCTCTTTGGTAGCACGCCCGAGGCGGTATCCAGCTTTGAAGAAGCAGTACGCAAGGCCTTTGCAACCGGGCCCACCAAGTCCGGGTCCTTCACATTCACCGGCGTCAGGGTCGGGACTGAGATGGACGAAGACACCGGACGCCTCACCATACGTGCGGATCAGGAGCCGTACGTGGACACCATCGACGCCATTGACATCCGCCCTGAGCGGAAGGCCGAGCCCGACGCACGCCTCCAGCGGGAGGAGCTCACATCGTATCGTCGGGCAACGGGCGCCCTGCTGTGGGCTACTGGTCAAACAATGCCCTACCTGTCCTGTGCGGCCACGACCCTAGCACGTCGTTTTGGCAACGCCGTGGTACGTGACCTGACGGTAGCCAACCGAGTCATCCGCGCGGCCAAGGCGGCCCGTCCACTACCACTGCTGTTTCTACCGCTGCGAGGACAGCAGCGTCTCCGCCTCTTTGTCGACGCCTCGAGCGTCAAGGCGGGGGTACCTACCGCACACACGGGCTTCGCAATCTTCGCAACGTCGGGTTCGGTGATGCCTGGCCCCATGCCCCCGGACACACCCATGACCCTCCTGCTCTACACTTCTCACCGACAGCGGCGCGTTACGCACTCGTCGTTTGCGGCCGAGGTCTACGCTCTGCTCGAGGGCGTCCGGGAAGCACTGGAGCTGGCGGCCATCCACGCGCACATCCACGAAGGGGACGAGTACCGCCTGGCGCCCATCGACGCCTATACCGACAACTTGTCTCTGTACAACACGTTGGACGCCGACGGTGTTGTACAACCGAAGGAGGTGGGGGCTGCCGTACAGGAGCTACGCGAGTTCTACCACGGGGGAAGCATCTCCACGATCACCTGGCTCCGCGCGCACGGTCAGCTAGCGGACGCCCTGACCAAGGCTGGCCGAGACACACTACTGCAGCGGACCCTGCGATCCGGACGGTTTGGCGTCCGCCTGTCGAACAACGACTACCTCACCAAGTCATCCACGGCGACGCAGCCCGACAGGACCGCGGCGGGGCGTGTTTATAGCGGCCAAGACGCGCCCGATGATGGGCGTATGTGAATAATCAAGATGTCGGAACGGTAGCGACCCTTCCGCCTGTGCCGGCACAGCGCCACGCAAGCAAGGCCGACGACCCGCTGGCAGACAGACAGGCCAACAACGCGGACGGGCGCGACCACGTGGGCGCAACGCCGGGCAAGAGCACGGCGAAGGGACGCGGGCAGACACGACCCCGCACCCACGCGACGCCAGGGCGAGCCACTGACCGGCAAGGGACGCAGCCACGCGACGCCATGGCGAGCCGCTGACCGGCACGGGAGCGCCGGGAGGACGAGGGACGAGGGGCGAGACGAGGAGAGAAGAGGTATAAGAACGACAGAGGGGAAGACCTGGTGGGCCGAGGACGCTAGGCAACAAGTGAACGACTCTTTTCTCTCAGGCGGTGCAGTGGGTGGCGTGATGAGAGTGCCGGGGGGTGGTGAGAAGGCAAGCTGGGGGATGGGCAGAGATGGGAGCTCATCCCAGGCGCTGGCGTTTGCCTTATGAGGGCAGCCGCCACGTCCACGACAGGGGTCCAGTCCGCGGGCACGGCGGTCGGCGACACCAGCCACTGCCGGCAGGCCCGGCACGCCTTCTCGGCGGCGCCCCGCCCGTTGCATCTCCGCGTCTGCGGCCGCCGTGACCGCTGCCAAGGCACCACCGAGGAATACCGAAGAGCACACACTGCGGACAGGCGGCCGGCCTGTCCACCGGACGGTGCCGCTGTCACTCGCCGCCCCCCCTCCCCCGTCTCATTTCGGCATGCCCACGGGGGGGACCACACAACAGGAGAGAGGTGCCACCGCCAGGCAGTGGTAGCGGCGGCGGTGCTCGCGACAGCGGCACCGCAGGTGGTGGGTGGCCTTGTATGCGGGACGGTGGGGTGGCACCTCCCACCGCCGACGTCCGGGGGCGGCCACCGACGGTGGGGAGAGCGGAGCAGGGAACAATTCTTGTGCCCCGAAGGCCTCGTTCAGCGGGTTCTCCGAGCACGTCTCGGCTTGTGACCAATGGGAGAGCTCCCTGCCCGTGTTTTCTGTCCGAGACACATTCGGGCTCTGCCACGGCGCCGTCAAGACGAGCACTGATTGCATCTCCACACGCCCCCGTCCCCTGGCCGACGCTTCCCCCCATGGCGGGCGTGCCCATTCCCAACGACGCGGTCTGCCGCACCATCTTCCCCCCCACCCACCCACCATCCGCTGTCTCCCTCTCTTCTCTTCTTCCCTCGTGACATGGGCCCCACCGCCGCTGCCACCGCCGCCACCAGCGCCGCGCCGGCGGCCACCGCCGCCGCTGCCGCCACCGCCGTTGCTGCCGCCGCTGCCACCGCCGCCTTTGTCGGCGCCCCCGTCCCCGCGGGTGGCCGTCGGGGCGAGCAGCCGCCGCCGCCTCGGTGGCCGCCGCCCGCCTCGGTGGCCGCCGTGCGGGCACCAGCCGCCCTCGCCGCGCTGCCACCCGTTCGACCGCCGGCGGCTGCCGCAGCGGCGGCGGCGGCGGCAGCAGCGGCGGCCGCCGCTGCCGCCGCGGCTGCCACATCCCCCCTTCCCCTTCCCCCACTAGAGGGGGCGCCCCCGCCGCCTGCCTCATTGGCGGCGGCAGTCGCCCCCCCCGCCCCAACGGCGGCGCCCAACGGCGGCGGCGGCGGCGGGGACCCTCGCCCCTCACCGTCGCTGCCCCCCCCGCCCCCCGCCGCCGCCGCCGACTACCTGGCGTCGTTGGACACCCGCGGGGCCGCCCCGCCCGCACCGTCGGTGCCGCCACCGCCATCACCACCGCCACCGCCACCGCCACCGCCACCGCCGTCGCCACCACCACCGCCGGCGGCCGCCGCTGGTGCGGTGCCCCCGCCCCCTCCCGCGCCTTCGTCGTCTTTGTTGCGAGCAGTGGCCACCCGCCTGGCCGGCGGCCTTGCCGTCGCGACGGGCTTACTTTGGGTGGACGTGGCCGCCGCGCGATGGGTGGCGGCTGCCGTCACCTCTGCCGCGGTGGTGGTGCTGCTGGTGCCCCGGGTGGTGGGACTAGGTACGTTGGTGAGGGTGCAGCTGGGAGGGGGGGGGTTCCGCCGCTGGTCGAGCTGTCTGACGGCGCGGTTGCAGAGAGGGGGGAGCGGGGAGGGAGGGCGAGGGCACGGACGCGGAGGGAGCCACCGCCGCCTCCACAGGTGTTGCGCGGCCGGCTAAGCGCCGCCGTGCGCGCCGCCGTGAGCGCCGCAGTTGCTGTGGGACGGCCGGCGGGGGGGGGGGGGGGGTCGCCGCCGTCCGCCATCGGCTATGCATCCAGCAGCCACTGACGCGGTCGTGTTGCTGGCCTGTTGGGCTGTGTGTGTGCTGCCGACCGGGTGGATGGGTGTGATGGGCGGTGGTGGGGGGGGGGGCGTGGGGGGGGATGTCGCCGTCGCCGCCACCGGGGTTGTGTTCGCGTTGGTCGGTCGGTGCGTCGGTGCGTCGGTGCGTCGGTGGATCGGTGGGTCGGTGGGTTGATGGATCGGTGGGTCGGTGGGTTGGTGGGGTGGTGGTGGGGGGGTGGGGCGCAGCTGCAGCCGCGCCGTGGCTGCTCCTGTCTGTGCCCCGCGCGCTCGCCGACGCACCGCGGCGGCTGGGGGGGGCGGTGGTCCGTGCCGTTGCCGCCCTACGCCGCCGCCTGGCCCACCCACCGCCGCGCTGAGGCCGCCGCCGAGCCAGACGGCGGGGCGTCGCGGTGCCCGCTGGCGGTGGTGCGTCCGGGTGCGGCGGCGGGGGGGTGCGCGTTCCAGGTGGCAGTGGGGGGGACAAAATGGCTCGGAGGCAACGTGCGTCGTAGTAAAAAAAAAAAAGGACACGGCGCTTCACGCACGGAGAGATACGTCGCGGTCAGATCTTCACTTGAATGAGAGTTGCGGCGCGGTCAGAACCAAGGGAGCGCAACGGGGGACTCCGCCTCGCGCCCGCGTTGGACGACGCGCAGGTCGGACCGCTACTCGCGGGCCACCGCACGCGCAGCGGCAGCGGCGGCCGCCCGCCGCGTCGTGCGCGCGGCCTTATCTGCTCCTCCTCCCCGTCTCGCTCCTCTTCCTCTGCCGAGCTGGCCACCAGCCGGCCCGCCCGAATCGCCGGCACTCTCCCCCCCAGCGCCGCCCAGGGGCGGCGGCGGCCGCCCCCGGCCGCGGCCGCGGCCGCGTCCCGCTCCCCCCCCCCCTCCGCCCCCCCGACCACGCCCACGCCCACGGCCGCGGCCACGCACCCCCGACCCCCCCCCCCCCCCAGAAGTCGAGGACGTCCCCCACACGCCGCCTGTCGGGGACGGCAAAGACGATGAGGAGGGCGACGGCTCGCCCGACGAGGACGACTCTGCCGACGACGCCACGGATTCATCGGGCGTCACGTCGTCAAGCGTTCGCTTGCGCAGGCGGCGCAAATGAACGGGCGGTACCGACGGGGACATGACCACGACGGGCGCATTCGGCGCCGCGCAGTGCGCCGGGAGGCGACCTGCGTCCGCCGCCGCAGCGGCTGCCGCCGCCGCCGCCACCAACTGCGCAGGGGTCATCCACGCGCCCACCGTGGCGGCGTCGGGGGGGGGGGCCGCAGGGCCACGCGCCGCCCTCGACGCCATCGCGCCCGCCGGCACACTTGCCGACGGTGCGGGATCAGCTGGAGGGGGCTCGGCCACGGCGGCGCCGCCGCGACGACCACGCCGGGCCGACGCCCCGCCGGCGGCTGCACGAGACAGGGGCGACGACTGTTCGCTCGGGGACGTGGGCGCAGCTGTGGAGCGGCGACCACGCTTGGCACGGGTGCGGGAGGCGGCGCCACCGTACGTGTCGCACCCGCCTTCCTGGTCATTATTGCAGTCGTCGTCGCCACCGTCGTCGTCGTAGACATCGCAATCGCTGTCAGAACGCTGCCGCTTTCGATTCGAACGCGGCGCGGGAGTCGCGGCGGCCAAAGCGACTGCAGCAGCGGATCGGAGCGCCGCGCCTTCAGCGCCACTCTCGCCATCGGCATCACTGTCACTATCCAGCCGCCGGCGCTTCCTGCTCGGCCGTGGCGCGCGCGCCATCGATTGGGAGTGCGAAGCGGGTGCCACGGGCCCAGGCGTCTGCTTGCGCCGCGTAACGGACTTGCTCCCCCCCCGGGTGGCGACTGCTGGCGCTGCCACTGCTGCTGCCGTCGGCGATGCAGATGCGGGATGGTTCGGCACAGGGACACCAGTACTTCCAACGCCATCCGCGACAGCAGCGGCCGAAGCGGCATGCCTATGGGCTCGACGCGGACGCTCGGACACTGGCGCCGGCGATGGCGGCGGAAGTGCCCCTGCGTCCACCTCCCGCCGGTGTGGCCGGCTTACCGACGCAGTCGCAGACGCCGGTGTGGCCGGGCCCTCAGCAGATGGCGTGCCAACCGCTGGACGAGCCGTTGCACCGGTGCGGCCGCCGCGGCGGGAACCTGGGGGCCGACCCCGGCGGGCAGGAGTAGGCACAACCGCTGGTGTGCCCACTCCCTTGGGGTTATGCGGTAAACCTGACCCGGCGGACGCGGGCGAGTGCGGGGGCGCCCGTGGGTCGTCCCCATCGGCGTGCCGCGGTGCTGACGCCAGCGAGTCGCAGCCAGCTCCCCCACGACCGGACCGACGGCGAAGCGGGCGGGGCGTCAAAAAGGTGCGAACCATAAGACTGTCGGCTGACACCAATTGCGCGGTCACCGTTGCACCCGTCAGATTCGCGCCATTGCCCACTGGCGGCGCTGCCGCAGCTGCGCGAGATGACGCCGCAACTTCCGTTGTGGCTGGAGCTGCTGCTCCTGCCTCATCGACAGATCCCGAGTCTTCCTTCTCATCCACCGGCCATGGCTCTGCTTCGATCGCCGACGCGCGGACGAGCGCCACTACCGACTTGAACTGCTCCGGCCACGGAAGGCGGTAGACGGCATCCACAATCCGAGACTGTAGCGCCGTCCAAGATGCAGGCGTCAACCACAAGGCCGCACATAACGCGCGCTCTCGCAACGACATCGAAGACGCATGGGGGAAGCACTGGATGGGCAGAGGAACCCAGCCAGTCGTATCCACGTCTTCACTGGCGTATACGCTGAGGCCACCCCTGCCAATACCAGCGGTAACCACGGCCTTGGACCCAGCTTCGGGTGTTCCAGTCCCGCTACCCACAGCCGCATCCGTAACGGAGGCAAGCGGGGGGGCGCGGAGGACGCCCCGTCGCGGACGCCCATCACGCCGCCCGCTGGCAGAAGGTGCCATCGCCCCAAGAGCACCAACGACGCCCTCGTCACCAGACGGCGATCCTTGGGTCACCACGCTGCCTGCTGCAGCTGCCGTCGGGGGGGGCGCAGATGCAGCAGCAGCCGACGTCAACGCGGCTGTCCCCCCCCCAGAGCCTGAGGCACGGCCCACTCCTCCCAACCCGCGCGTGCGCCGCTGCACCAATTCCGCTTCAAACGCGGCGGCATCGGCGAGGCTGGTCACTCCCGCCGCCCGGTAGGCTGTCAGTTGCGCAATCCGGGCAGCGAGGCGGTGCTCCTCGAGCACCGCCTCTTCGAGTTCCGCTTGTACCTCGGGGGGGTGCAAGCGCGCAAAGACCTTGAGCCGGGACACAACGTCGCGTTCCGCCTTTGGGAGGCCCGCTTCGGCAGAGCGAAGGGCCTCAAAGTCCAGCAGCTTCCGCTCGAGCACAAACGCCTTGCGTTGCGCACGCACCGCCACACGGGCGTTATAAATTTCCAGCAGCCGCACTTTCACGTCCACCTCTTCGGGTGTGTCATCGGGCTCCATGACCAGGTCTGCGACGAGGTCCTCCGCCCCGTCATCAAACTCCACATCAAAGTCCCCGCGAGCGGGCATGTAGCCGTCGAGGCGTCGGCCACCAGGTGGCGCGGTCAGGTCTTCCCCAATGACACCGCGGGAACCACGCGCAAAGTCGGTTGCAGCCAGCTCGGCACCATCGCCATCGCCGTCAGCGTCGGCGTCGCGGTCGCCACCAGCGCCGTCAGACGAGGCACCCCCAGCCTCATCGGCTGGGGAGGCGGGAGTCGCCCCGCGCTTGCCCCGCCCCTTGCGTCTGCCGGCGGCCAGCACTGGGGCAGAAGTGCCACCTGGCATCGAGGACCCGCCCGCTCCGCCGCCGGGGGTGCCGGCCAAAGGGAACGCCGGGGCAATGGAAGCGGCCGCGGTCACCGCCGCTGCCGATGCCGCGTCCGCCCCGCGTCGTCGGCCGCGCTTACCAACGCCCTTGCGGTGGGCAACCCCCCGGCCGGACTCCGCCCCGCCCCCCGCGGCCGCCACTGAGGGCCCCGCCGGCGACGGACTGCGAGGTGAGCCGCCACACATGGGGGACGCGGCAGGGGACTTGGCTGCGGCGAGGGCACACATTCCTCCCACCCCCCCGGCGGCGGGCAGCAGCACGTCCCCGTTGGGGAGACCCCCCGCCCCCGCCAGATACGCCTCGTCGTAGTGCGCCTCACACTTGCGAGCCGGCTTGGTGCCCACCGCGTCGGCGACGGCGGCCCAGTGGTGGGGCCCGTACGTGAGGAGGCCATCAAGGAGGCGAGCCTCCTCATCCGCGCCCCAGTCCGCCGCGTAGGCGGGCGGCGCCGTCGCCGCCACCACCCGGTATGGATGGGTGGCCACGTGCGGCTTGAGGGCCGCGCCCACCGAAAAGCAATCGACACAGAGCTCCACGGGAGGGGCCACACACGCCTCGCACCGAATGCGCGCGGCGGCGGCGGTGAGGTCCCGCCCACAGTACCCGCATGGCCGGTCGTCGTCGTCGACCGTGGCCGCGGCAGCGCCGGTGGTTATCGGCGCAGCAACACCGCCGCCGCCGCCGCCGCCGCCGCCGCCGCCAGCACCAGGCGCCCCGACGACGACTGCTGCCGGCCCTCCCCCCCCCCCTGCGGCGGGCACGGGTGACGCGGCTACGACGCCCATGGCGCCCGCGCCCCCCCCAACACAGACGCCTATGCCGCCGCCGCGGCGGCGGCGGCCACCACAAACCCCGCGCGCGCGGCGGCGGTCGACGCGACCGCCGCCGCCGGTGCGGTCGGGTCACCGCCGCCACCAGCAGCCGCCGACCGGATGAGGGCGGCTCCTGCAACGCCAAGACCACCGCGTCGCCGACGCAGCCGCCGCCAAAGACGCCCAATACTGACGTGGGGCTGCAAGCCGCCCGTGCCAGCAGGTCCCCGGCACCAGACGTAGGGCGACGGTGACTGGACCAGTATACACACGGAGAGCGTCTCGACGGACATGCGCGCGGAGTGGACCTCCGTTGAGCCACCGCGATAAGCCCCCCTCGACAACTCGGGGGCGGGGGGGGGGAACGATTTGGGGTCAGGTGGTGCAGCCGGCCCAGTGTCTCGCAACGGAAATAAACCCGAAAAGGAACCGGTGGAAGTGCTTTGAGATCCGGCGCCCCGTCGAGATAAATAGGCAACAGAACACACATGCCAGTGACAATTCAACAGACGACGCTGGTGAGTGACAGAGAGTGTGTCTAAGGTCTGCTATGATTGAATATGTATCAAGCATCAGCCGAACAGTACATTCTCCCAATGCGTACTTTCAAAAAACAAGAGAACATTCAACAGCGATGTCCGCCAATAGCGTCACTCTTTTGTGAAACGTGAGAGGTCATTTCCACACTTTATCTACATAAGTCATATCTGTTCATCTACTGGCCATTGAACCATGCGAGTTCAACCATGTTCGCACAGTTCTTGAAGAACGGCTTGATCTACAGAGGGAGACGCCCTGCGCGCTCACGCCCGTCGCCCTCTTGAATGAGGCCCTGCAGCCTGTCGCCATCCACCGCCACTGCCGGTGCCGTGGGGTCGTCCACCGCCGCCCCCGTCAGCTGTACATGCAACCCACCCGCGTGCCACGACCATTTGCCTTGAGCAACCCAGGTTGCCCAGGTCGCGCGAAACGGGCTGACTGGAGAGTACGCTGCACGTGCTGCCGTACCTGGCATCATGCACTCTGTCAAGGGCTGCATGGGCGGCAGAGGTGGACTGGGCTGGTCTCTGCCCCTCGACCAGACGGCTCGCGACCCTTCAAAATAGCATTCGCGCCCCCGAAAAGGGCTGCCGGGCTGCCTCCTCTTCGCACAAGTCAACTGAGCGCTCTCTTGGGTGAACAGATCGGTTCGGAATTCGCCTACAAAACATTGAATTATATTTGAAAATGTGGAAACTCTGCATTCGTACAGTCTCAATCACCTTTCATCTTCTGTCGCTGAAGACCCCTCTGTCCGTGTATTTAAATAGTGCATCACACCAAGCACACCCTCTGATACGGATGTGCCCGCAGTTCCTTTTGGTCCCCCCCAACGTTCGCCCTGTGCCTGGCCGTCGCTCGCTGTGGCGTCGGTCATGGCCGGCCGGCGACGGCCGTCGGGCGCGCCACGACTCGCCGGTCGGGCCGGCCGTCCTGCGGCGTGCGCCGCGGCGGCGTGAGGCGGCGCCGGCCCACGGCGCCGCGCGCCACCGCGCCCCGCCCCCGCCCCCCACAAGCACACCCCCCTCCAAGTCAGCATCCAGGCAAGCCAACGGTGGCGGACGCAAGGGCGGGGGGGGGGTGGGGGGCGCGACCCCGCGGCTCCCGCCGCGCTCTGGCCCGGCCCGGCCCCCCCCACACACCGCTGGCGCGCGCGCGCGACCGCGCGCACAGCGGCGGTGGGGCGTGCCTCGCTTGCTCTTGCGCCGCACGGGGGGGGGGGGGGGGGCTGGCGGCGGCGCCCGGGGGGGGGCGCGGCCTGTCCCCCCCTGCGCGGGGGGGTGTGGCCACCGCGCTCCTCGCCGCGAACGGGGTGGTGGTTGGGGCGGGGGGCGTGTGCTGGGAGGGGGTGGTGGGACGGGGGGGGCCCGGGGGGGGGCGCTGGGGGGGGGGCGTGGCGTGGCGGCCACGCGCGCGCTGCCGCGGCGGGCGTGCACACGACGGGGCATGTGGGGGGGGGGGGGGGCGGGGGAGGGGGCGGCGGCCGCTGCGCTCGTGCCGCCCTCGACCCCACCACTGCCTCCGTCCTCCCCCGCCGTGGTTGGGTGTTGCCTCGCGACTCCCCCCGCTCCCCCGACCCCCGCCCCTTTCCCCTTGGTGCTGCCGCCACCCCCAGCCCCGCCTGGCACTGTGGCCACGCCGCTGCCCCACCATTTCCCTTCGACGGCGCCGCCCCTCGCTCTCTCCCCCGTGGTCACGACCCCCCCTCGTCGCCTTGACCGAAGGTGGGAGGCTCCCGCCGCGGTGGGAGGGAGGGGTCCCTTCCGCTCGCCTTTTCCGGTTCCCCCCCCAACCTCCGTTTTCCCTTTGCGGTGGCCGCGGCCTGCTCCCCCGCGCTACGGGGCCGGCCGCCTCCCTCACACTTCCCCCCCCCTCCGAGTCCCCCTTCTTCTTTTTCCGCCGCGCTTTTTTCCGCGAGCCGGCCGGGCGCCAACTGCCATTGTCTGCCTCGGTGGCCGCCTTCAACACGGCCGTGCCGCCAGCCATCCGTGGCGGCGCCGTTGCCGGTACTGCCACCGCCGCGTTGTCGCAACCACCGCCACCGCTGCCGCCACCGCCACCTCTCCCAATACCAGCGCCGCGGGCACTGCCGCCGCCGCCATGGCTGCGGCTGCTTCGGCCGCCGCTGCTGGCGACGCGGCAGCGGCGGCGGAGGTGGGCGTGCCCCCGCTCCCTTCCCGCCCCGCCGCCGCGGGTGGTGGCGGCGGCGGCGGCGTTGGCGGCGGCTCGTGTGAGCTGTGTGGCCACACGCCCACCACCGAGGGCGGATGGTACAGCAAGAGCCGCCGTTTCTGCTCATCCATGTGCGCCCACCGGTACAGCCGCAACCATATCGTGCGCTCGCGCGGGGGGGCAGGGGCGGGGGGGGCGGGGTGGGGTGCGGGCGCTGGCAGCGGCAGCAGCGGCGCTGGCGGGGCGGGTGCCGCTGCCGCCTCTTTGGCCGCCGGCCAGCTGGTCGGAGGGGGGCGGGGGGCGGGGGGCGCCGCGCCTCCTACCGCCGCTGCCGTCGGTGCGGCGGCACCGCCTCGGCGACATCGGCGGCGGGTGAGCGCTGCCGGGCCTGCGCTGCCACCACCGCCACCGACATTGCCGCCACCTCCGCCCGTGGCGCTGCCGCCGCCTCCTCCGCCGCTGCCACCGCTGCCGCCGCTCGCTGGGCAGACGCTGCCTGGGGGGGGTGGCACCGTCGCCGCTGCCGCCGCGACCGAGCCGCCGCTGCATCCGCCGCCACAGTCGCTGCCACCTTTGCTGAGGTCCGTCGGGCCGCTGCCACCTCGCCGCAATAGCGGCGGGATGGCAGTGGCCGGGGGAGGCGCCCCCCCGCGGCGCCGCTCCTCGCCGGGCGCCCGTCGGTCAGCCGCGTCGGGGGCGGCTGTAGCTAGTGGTGGTGGTGGCGGCGGCGGTGGTTGTGGTGGTGGCGGAGAGGTTGGCGGCGGGGGCGCGTGGCGGGCGGCGTGGCCACCACCTCATCCGTCGGCTGGGTCGGCGACGACGGGCTCGGCGTCGGGCGGGTCCGCGAGCAGCGGCGGGGGTGCGGCGGTGGGGGTGGAAGGGCAAGCGGCAGCTGCGCGGGGGGGGGGTGGAGCCCGCCGGCGGCGTCGGCCACTGGCGGCCATCAAGGAGGAGCCCGCGGTGGGCGACGGTGGCAGTTGCCCACCTCTCGCGGGCGCCGGTGTACCACCGAGAGCACTGCCCTCCCGGGCTGCTGTTGTGGCCGACGGGTGTCGTCCCGGCCACCCCACCGCGGGCCCCTCCCTCCCACCGGTCTCCCCCCCCCGTTTGTCCCGGGCACTCCCCCCCGCCCCCGCCACCCCCCTATCTGATGCGGACGCGGACCGGCGGGTGCGAGAGACGTTTTGCGCCTTTTACCCGCGGCGCCTAAACTTTGACAAGAAGCGCCCTGTAGACGTCGCCACCCTCTCCCCCTTTGCCGCGGCCGCTGCTGCGATTGACGGCGTCGCGGCCGACGACGCGTGCGCGGTGTGTGGCGGGGACGGCGACGCGTCGCCGCTGGTGGCGTGCAGCCGCTGCCCGCTGGCCTTTCACGCCGACTGCTGCGAGCCGCCGCTTCGAACCCGGCCGGCGGTCGGCAGTTCCTGGCGCTGCCGCGGCTGCGCCTCCCTCCGGCGGTCGCGCAACTATGACGCGGTGGGCCTCGCGCGCGCGACGCGCGACGCCCGGGAGGGTAACCCACTCGCGCTTGTCCTCCCCGCCCCTCTTCACGCGGGCTATGTCAATGCCCGCGCGGGCGGTAGCGACTGGCTCCGCTGCGCCCGCTGTGCGGCCATTCGGTGGGTCCGTCCGGGGGTACTCTCTGAGGCCATGCCCTTGTCGTGGGCGTGTGCCGACGCGTTTTGGGTGCCGGGCGCCGCGGAGGCGGGCTGCGAGCGGCCGCCCGAGGCGGCCGTCGCGCAGGTGGCGGCGCACCTGACGCGACGGGGGTCGGAGCGGCGGCGGCTCTTTGATGTGGACTTTGGTGCCGAAAACCCTGAGCTGTGGGCATCCCCTGCCGTGTTGCAGGGGCGCCTGGGTCGCCCGCGCACGGCGCCTTCACCCCGATCGTCTGGGGTGGCGGCCTCGGCGGGGGGGGGGGCAGTGGAGGCGGGGGGGAGTCGGGGGGGGCGCCCTCCTCACGGGCCCGGCGCTGGTAGCGTGGGGCCGCCACCGCCGTCGCCAGTGCCTGATGGAGGAAGAGGTGACGCCGCATCCGCGCGTTTTTTAGCCCTCCGAAGCAGTGTCGGCGGCGGTGGTGTGGGGCAGCGTCGTGTGAGGTCGTCTCCACGGCCGCCGCAACCGACAGCGGCAGAGGTGGCGGCGACGGCGGACGAAGCGGCTGGAATGGCAGTGGACAGTGCCGCGACCGAGGATGAGGATGATGATGAGGTGTTGCACCTCCGCCATCCTCTGTTTTCACAGATGGCTGGCGTGGGGCCACCACGCCAGGGACGTGGCGTCGCTGGGAGTGGCGGCGACGACGTCGAGCAGCTGCCTCGGCGCGGATTGGCTGATGGCATGCCCCAGCCGCCAGAAGCTTACTACCCACAGCACGCTAGAGTTGAACGCCATCAAGCCATGCATCCGCTGGCCAGTGCATTGCCAGGCCAGGTGCGCGTCGTCGCCGGTGTCGGGGAGCGGCCGCACGACTGGTCATTTGGCGAACACGCCGCCGGCTCACTGCTGTTACCGTATGGGGCAGCGCGGGGTGACCACCATGCCTTGCCGCTCGACGGCGCGCCGTATGCCGGCCAAGCTTCGCACCTGCATGAGCCGACTCAGCCAGCGCCGCTCCTCCACGCGCGGGCTGCCTATGAGCAGCAGGGCACCCAGCTGCGTCCGCATGCATCGCCGCAACTCCGTGCTGCGCCACCCCACCGCTTGGGTCCGCAGCCGCCGCAGCACCACACGCCGGTCGTATTTGACGTGGATACCCGGCGACGGCGGGCGTACAACGACCCATTTGGTCCCAGCGCGGCGCACCAGCCGCCGCCCCACCACAACCCATCTCTCGATGCGATGGGGCGTGATGCCCCCCCAGGTGCGGCAGGCAGCGCGGCTGCCCGTGAGCACCGTCCCCATCACCGGCTACGCCATCTATTGCCCAGCAGCTCCCACGACGGCTACTCGGTGCCACTTCGTCAACCGCCGCCGCCGCCGTCTAAACGTCCGCGTTTGCACCCGCCGGGGGCCTCCCTCACGGGGGGCGGGCCCTTTCAGCCTCAATCGTCGTTTGTGTATGGGCAGGCGACCGGCGGCGCCGCCGTGGCGGGGGCGGCGTATTCCTCCCTCCCTCCGCCGGCGCACCACAGCGAATCCCTCCACACCCTGTCGGGTCGCTCTGTCGGTCACGGTGGCCATCGCGGGACGGCGGCAGCGGCGGTCGCGACGCCGCCGTCGGTTGGAGCTTCCCCGTACCCACTTGCGCGCCTCAAGGTGGAGGGGAGGGCCCTAAGCAGCCACGTCGCGCCGCCCTTTGCGTACGGCGCGGCAGCGGCGCTGTCTGGTGGCGGCCGCATCTCTGCTGGGCGGGCACCGCGCCTCGTCCCCGACGCCGATGCGGTGTACGACGTGGACGCTCCGCCGGCCAATGCACAAGGCAACGCGGGGAGCTCCCAACCGCCTGCCCTGCCACCTGCCCCTCCCCCCTTGCCCCGCCCGTTCGCCCCCCCTTCCCCCGCTGACGTGGCCCGCTTGCCCGACGAGGCGGCCGCGGCAGCGGTGCTGGACCTAGTCAGCCAACAGACGGCCATCGCGGCCGACCTAGAAGACGAGGTGGTTGGCCTCGCGCTCGCCCTCGACGCCAACTGTCTGATGCTAGTGCGCGCGTTTGGCACCGACCCGCCCCGGTTCTTCCGCCACGTGTCCAACCTTGTTGCCAAGCGCGCCGCCGCGGCTGTTGCCACTGTCACGGACGGTGTAGGCACGGGGGTGGGTACGGCCTCTGGCGCTGGTGCTGGCAATGCCGCTGCCGCGGGTCGAGGTGTGGTCACTGGGGTGGACGCTGACGCTAGCACTGGATCTGGCGCAAACGCCGGTGCAGGCGCCAACACGGGTGCTGGCGCATGCACAGGCGCTGGTGCTGGCGTGGGCAGCGGCGTTGCCGCTGCCGCCGCCGCCCCGTCAACCGGGACTGCTGCGAGTGCGGCCGCGGCTGTTCCCACCGCGGTGTCCCCCCGGCCCGCATTGCCCGTCGCAGGCGACGAGCCCCCGGCTAGTGCTGCGATGCGCGGCGTGTCTCCCTACCCCGTCACTGACGCACCGGCGGACCGCGGCGACTGCGGCGACGGCGGTGGTGGTGGCGGTAAAGACGGCAACGTCGGCGGTCGTGGTCGCAGCGGCGACGGCGGCGACGGCGGCATCAACAGAGACGGCATCGGCGGTGGCGGCGGCGAGCGCCGCCGCCTCAACACGCCGCCCGCTAGCGACGGTGGCAGGCCGTTGACCTCCCCCGGGGGTGGTGTCGGCAGCGGCGCCAGCCGTGGCAGCGCCGACGGCTGTGCGGGACCCCTGCCAGGCGAGGAACCGGCGGTCCTCCCTGGGCAGGTTGTCCTGGACGCCCCTTCCGCGTCTGATGGCGGCAGGAACAGCGGGGACGGCGGTGGGGACGACGGCATAGAACGCGGCGACCGCGACGGCCCGTCGGCGTCGACCAGCCCGTTGGTAGCCGCCACTAGGCGCGACGGCGTGCCCGCCGCTGGGCGCGTCGGCGCGCCCACTGGCCGGGCAGCGGCGGGTGATCCCCTTCCTTCCACCGACGCTAGCGTCGCGGTGGGAGAGGGGGGGGGGGTGGCCTCGGCGCCCCAGCCCCCGCCGCCGGCTGCCGCCGCCGCTGACGACGCGGGTGGCCATTCCCAACCGACGACCGCCGCCGCCGCCGACGTCCCCCCGGGCGGCGAAGCTGCCTTGGCAGGCGGCGCCTGACGCGTTGCCGTGGCGGCGCTGCGGCCTTGCCGCCCCCCCGCCGTGGCGCTGGCGGTTGTCGGGGAGCGTCAGCGGCGGCGGGGAGCGGGAAGGACATTCCTGCGCGTGGGGGGGGAGGCGCTTGTCGGAACGATTGCGAAAAACTTATGCTAGTGCGCCGGGGGGCGGTGATCGGCGGCGCGGCGGCGCGGCGGCGCAGCGAGGCGGCGAGACGCTGACCCGCCGCCGCTGCAGCCACTGTCGCCGCCGCCAGCCCCCCTGCTCGTGCGCGCGGCCGCTGCGCCGCCGCGACTCTACCCTGTGCACCGCCGCCGCCGGGGGCGGCGGGAGCGTCGGCACCGCCGCCGCTACGCGACCACCCCCCCCCTCCCTTCCCTCCCCGCTCCTGGCCTCCCGCCCCGCGTCCCTACCCCACACGCGCCCAGCCCGCGCGGGGGCGAGAACAAAAAAGCAATGCCAGGGCGGCGGCCGACAGCCGCCCCTGACCCTACCCGCCCGCCTGCTTTCCCGCCAAGCCCTCCCCCCCCCCTCTCAGTCAGCGGCTGTGTGCCCTACCGTGGCGCCGCGGCGCGTGGCGCCCGCCGGCAGCGGTCAAAAGTAGGCGTCGTAGACGCTGGCGCCGCCGCCCAGCGGCGACGGCAGCAGCGACGGCGCGGGGCTCAGCGGCAAGCTGCCGTCCCCACCACCGCCGCCCCCATCCCCGCCGCCGCCGCCGCCGCCGCCGCACCCACTCCCGCCGCCGGGGGGGGTCGACGGCGGCCCGCCGTCGTCGCAGCCCGCGGGCGGCGGTGGCGGCGGCCCGTTGAGGCGGCGGCGCTTGGCGTCGCCCCCGTCCGCACCCCCGCCGTCCCCACACCGGCCGCCGTCGCTGGCGCCGGCGCACCGGTCGTCCCCGTGGCCGCCGTCCGCAGCGGCGGTCGCGGCGGCCGACGCGGCGGCGGTCGCGGCGGCGGTGCTGGGGGCCCTACCCCCCGCCACCGCCCCGCCCGCGGTGGCCGTGACGAGCGACACGGCCGACGCGTCGGCGGGGGGACCCGCCGATGCCGCCGCCGCCGCCGCCACCGCCGCCGCCGAAGACGACGATGCCGACGACGACCGGAGCTGCTCCCGCAGCCGCCGGTTGGCGGCCGTCAGGTCGCCGACCGCCGCGGCCAGCGCCGCATTGTCCGCCTGCAGGGCGGCCATCCGCACCTTGGCCACCTGCCGGGAGCGGAGCGCCGCCTCGCGGTTCTTCACCGCCCGCTGCTCCTTGCGCTCCGCCGCCGCCGCCGCGGCGGCTGCGTCGCCGCCGCCGTCGCCGCCGCCGCCGCCGCCGCCGTTACCGGTGGCGGTCCCATCGTCGGCGCCCATCCCGCCGCCGCCGCTGCCGCCGCTGCCGCTGCCGCTGCTGCCACCACCCCCACAGCCCACGCCCCCACCGCCGCCGCCGCCGCCGCCGCCGCCGCCGCCGCCGCCGCCACCCTCTGCCGTGCAGCCGTCGGGAGCCTTCACCGCGGCCACCCCTCCAAAGGCGCCCCCACCAGCCGCGCCGCCGCCGCCCCCCTCCACCCCCCCGGGGGTGCCTCCACCGCCGCCGCCGCCGCCGCCGCCGCCACCGCCGCCACCACTGCCGCCGCCACCGCCGCCGCCGCCGCCGCTGCCCCCTTTCCTCCCCGACGCGGCAGCCGACGCGCGGAGCGCCCGCACGTGCTGCCGCACCAGCCGGTTGCGGGCCGCCTCCCCCCGCGGGGGCGTCGGGTAGATCACCACCGTTGCCGCCGCACCGCCGACGCCGCCGCCGCCGCCGCTGCCGCTGCCGCTACCGCTACCGCTGCAGCCAATGGCGGGGAGCGCCAGCAGCGGCAGGGCGGCGAGCGGCAGCGGTGGTGGTGGCGGGGGTGGCAGTGGCAGTGGCAGCAGGCTGCGGCCGCCACCGCCACCGCCACCGCCGCCGCGGCGGCCGCCGCCACCGCCAGGGCCACCCCGGTAGGCCGACGCCCCCCCCGCCGACGCGAGGGAGGTGGCGGTGAGGCCCCGCGCGGCGGCCGCCGCCACCACCGCCGCGGCGGCGGTGCCGAGGCCCCCGTGGCCGTGGGCGCCCCCCCCCAATGGTGGGGGTGGGGGTGGGGGTGGCAGCGGCAGCGACGGCGGCGCCCGCCGCGCCATGGGGTGTGCCGCCGCGGGTACCGTCGGCGACGGCCGGGCGGGCGCGGCGGCGCACCAGTCGACGCCACCGCCGCCGCCGCTGGCGCGGGAGCCCCCCCCGCCGCCCGACGTGTCACTGTCGGCGGGGGACATGCCGAGCACCGCGTCCATGAGGTCGAGGCTGGTCGGCACGCCCCCAGCGCGGGGGGTGCCCACTACCGCCGCCACCGCCTCGGCTGGCGCGGTGGACGCCGCCCAGGGGCCGCCGCGGCGACCGCTGACGCCGCCGCCCCCCCCACCGCTGCCAGTCCTGCCTGGCCGGCGGGGTCGCCCGCCGGTCGGCCCGCCGCCGCTGCCGCCGCCGCCGCCGCGGCGGCCGCCCAGCGGCCGCCGCCGCCCCCTCCCGCCCCCCCCGCCACCGCCGCCGCCGCCCTCGGCCGCCCCGTCTGTCACCATGCCCGTCGCGGCGGCCGCCGCGGCGGCGGCCCGAAACAGCGCGTCGAGCGTGTCTACATCCGCAGCCGCCACCGCGTCGGTCATCGCGGCGGGCACACCACCGCCGCCACCGCCGCCACCGCCACCAAGACCTCCGCCGCCAGGACCATCCCCACCGCGCGACGCGTAGCCGACGGGGCCGCCCGGCGTGCGCGGCGCGCGTACCGACGTGGGCGACGGCACCGCCGGGTGGCCGCCCGCCCCCACGCCCTTGGCCACCGGCCGCCCTCTCCCCGGGCCACCCCCCGTGCCGTCGCGGCCGCTGTCATTGCCGCCACAGCCGCTGCTGCCGCCGCCGCCACCACCACCCCCGCCCCCCAGCATGGCCGATGACACCGACGCGTCGGCGGCCGCCCCGCGGGGGCTCCACCCCCACAGCCCCGCGTCGGGGGGCGCGCCGCCGCGTGGCGGGGAGGGGGGAAAGCCGAGGAGGTCGGCGGGGTGGGGTCCCCCCGCCGGGGGTGGCCCCCGGCCTGCGGGGAGCGTCAGGGGGGAGGCCGCCGCCACCCCGTCGCTGCCGTCCCTGCCACCGCCGCCGCCGCCGCCGCTGCCGCCCAGCGGCCATGCGCCGCGGCCATACACGCCAGGGGTGGACGCTGCCACCGCCGCTGCTGCCGCCGCCGCCGCCGCTGCCGCCCCCGCAGCCGAGGCCGTACCGTAGGGGTCTGCCTTGACTGCCGCCGCAGCCGCCGCGGCCGCCGCCGCCGTGGCCGCCGCCGCGGTAGCCGCCCCCCGGCTGGGCGCCCGGTCCGACGCGTCCCCCACCCCCCGGCCAGCCGCGGCGGCGGCGGCGGCGGCGGCGGCGCGCACGCCGACAGGCGGCGGGGAGGGGGGCGGCAGCCAGGCGGGTGGTGAGTCAATCCATGAGAGGGAGTCGCCCCACTCGGGCGCGCCGTCGAGGCACAGCAGCGACAGCGCCGGGGGGGCGCCCCAGCTGGTCAGCCGCCCGTCGCCGCCGCCGCCGCCGCCGCCGCCGCCCCCCCCTCTGCCGCCGCCTCCCCCACCACCACCCCCACCCCCACCACCACCGCCACCACCACCGTCGCCGTCGCCGCCGCCGCCGCCGCCGTCGCCGCCGATGCCGCCATGGCCGCCCGCGCTGTCGGCAGGCAGCCCCCCCACACCACCGTCCACCCCCCCGTGGCGCGGGGGGGGCAGCGCAAGGGCGGCGACGGCCGCCGCCGTTGCCGCCGACACGCCAGCCGTGTCCATCCCCCGCGGGGGGGAGAGGGCGGGTGCCCGCCTCGGGCGGTTCGGCAACGACGCTGCCGAGGCCGCTGCCGCTGCTACTGCCGAGGCCACCGCCGCCAAACCGTTACCGCTGTGCCGCTGCCGACCGCCGCCGCTTTCGGCACCCCCCCCCCCCCCCCCCCCCCCCCCCCCCCCCCCCCGGCTGGTTTGCTTGGCACTGGCTGTGCAAGGCGTGGCCCACCGCGGTCACCGGGAAGAGCGGGGGAGCGGGGTGAGGGAGAGGAGGAGGAGGAGTATGGGGGGGGCGGGGGGGGGGGAGAGAGAGAGCGAGGTGTGCCTCGGCAGGAGCCGCTGCCACGCCACAGAGGGTTGTCCCCGCCGCCGTGTCACCGTGTCGCCACGGCAAGCCGCAACAGGAAACAGACAAGAAAGAGGGAAGGGTGGAGGAGGAGGAGGAGGAGGAGGAGGAAAGGAGGAGGGGGAGGAAGGGAGGGGGGAGGAGGAGGAGGCGACGGTGCCGACGACCAAAGGGGAGAGGGGGAGACGGAGAGGAGCAAGCGCCACGGCAGCGACCCGCGGGGGATGTGTTGTCCGCTTGTGGTGGGGAGGCCGGCGGCGGCGCGCTCGCGCTCGCGCGCGCGACGGCAGCGGCGCAAGACGCCGGAAGCGGTACGCGCGGGCGGGGGGGGGGGGTTGCGTGGTCCCCCCCCTGGGTTGCGTGGTCCCCCCCCTGGCAGGGGAGCCCCCCGGCCGCCGCCGTTCTACGTGGCCGCCCGTCTGGGCAGGGAGACCAGGGGGGGGGGGGGGGGGGGGGGGGGGGGGGGGGGGGGGGGGGGGGGGGGGGGGATGAGCTGGCAGGCCGGCCGCCGCCGCCGCTGCCCATGCCGCCCCCACCGCCACCGCCCAGGCGCGGCGGGCAAGAGCAGCCAGCCGCGCCTGCCCCCCCACCGCCGACGCGGCGGCAGCAGCGGCGGCGGCGGCGGCTTGGCCGCCACGCCCAGCCAGTGCCGGACACGCTGCCGCTGCCAACGTACCCGGTGGGGGGGGGGGGGGGGGACGGGCAACGCCCGCGAGCAAAGGCGCCTCGCCCCCCCCCCCCGCCCTCCCCCTCCCCTCATTGCCCTCCCGGGCTCACCACCACCACTGCCACCACCACCCACCCGCCCCTCCGCCTTCCCCTGCGCACGGCACCGGCGTAAGCGCCCACCCCCCCCCCTCCCCCAAAAAAAACCCCAGCCCTCCCCGCACCGTGCGGTGGGGCAGCCCCCAGAGACGGACGGCCGGCACGGCAGGTGGGGTCTTCCCCCCCCCCCCCCCCCGCCCCGCCGCCGCCGCCCGCCGCCACCGCCGGTTGATGAGCGGCGGGGGCGCGGTCGGGCGGGGCGCCGTCCCCACCCCAACCGCCGCCCATGAGTAGGTACCGTCATCCCCCCCCCCCCCCCCCCCAAAGGCGTTGGCGGGGAAGAAAAAAAAAAAGAAAAAGGCGGCAGGCAGGTAGGCAGGGGCAGGCAGGCAGGCACGCGGGCGGGCGGGCGGGCGGGCGGGCGGGCCGGCCGGCAAGCGGGCGGGCCGGCAGGCGGGCGGGCCGGCAGGGGGGCGGGCGGGCGGGCACGAGCAGGCACCGCCCGCCCTGCGGCGGGGTGGGGCGCCCAAGGCATTGATGAGGGGCGGCCGTCCTCCCCAACTCCCCCCTCCACCTCCCACCGCACCCCCCCCCCCCCCCCCCCCCGATGCACCCGCCACGTGGGCAATGGCGGGGCGGGGCGGGGCGGGGCGGGGCGGGGCGGGGCGGGGCGGGGCGGGGGCGTACCGCCGCCCTCCCCCTTGACCCGCCTGGGGGCACCATGTACGAGATCGCGGGGGCCAAGCAGGGAGGCGCCCGCACCTCACCCCACCCCCCCCCCCCCCCCTCGATGTCCACCCCCCCTCCCCCCGCCCCCCCCCCCCCCGCCTACCTACTACCCCCTCCCTCATGCCGTCCAGCACCGCCGCCGCCACCGCCACACCCAAAACGCTAGTGGTGGGGTCGATGAGGTGCCGCCACTGCGCCAGTGCCGCCACCCCCCCACCCACCCACCCACCCCCCCCCCCCCCCATCCCCAAACCCGCACGCCCTCCCCACCCCCACACAACCCCACTCCCCAACACCCCCTCAGAGGGGGCCGGCCGGCCAGCTTGGCGGCAGCGTCGCGGATCGCGTCGTCGCGGCCGTTGCGCCCGAGACGGTGACGCCGGGCCACGGCGGGGGTTGGTGGTCGTGGCCGTGGAGGGGGAGGAGGAGGAGCAGGAGGAGGAGGAGGGGGGGGGAAGGGGGGGGGGGGGTGGCGGCGTCACCGCCCGGGGCGGTGGTGGGGGGGGGGGGGCGTCCTCCACCGGGGAAGGCGACGGGCGGGGGCGCGCCCCAATAATTTGGCCGCCGCCCCTCCGGCCACCCCCCCCCCCCCCCCCCCGCGCGTGCGGGTCGACGGTCCCTGCACTCATGCGCGGGGACGCCTGCCGCAGGCGGTGGCCGCCGTGCATATGCCCCGCGGGGGCGGCCGGCCGGCGTGGCGGCGGCGGCGGCGGCGTGGCCGCCGACGCACCCCCGCCCCCCCCCCCCCCCCCCCCCCCTTTGTCTTTGTCCCGTGCTGGGGCAGCCGCGGTGCGGCGGGGCGGCGGGCGCCGCCGCGCCGCGACCCGGGGCGGGGGGGGGGGGGAGCCCGCCCATCATGGGCGGGCGGGCGCCCGTTGAGGGGGGGGGGAAGGCCCAGCCGGCGGCGGGGGGGCGGCGTCTTGGACCCGTGGCCGAGCCCGCCTCGCCCGCGGGGGGGGTGGGGGGCTGGGAGAACCGCCCCGCCCCGCCCGCCCGCCCGCCCGCCCGCCCGCCGGCGGCCCGCCCACCCCCGCCAGGCGGCTTGCACGTTGCACTCGGCAAGGCGCGCTGGCGCGCGCGCGCGCGCGCCCCCCCCCCCGCCCGCGCGATGGGCGCGTGCAGGACGGGGACGGGGTTGTGCGTAGGTGTGTACCCTATGGCCGCCGCGGCGCGTGTTCGTCGCCACGGGGCGGCAGACGCGGGGGGGGGGGGGGGGGGGGGGGGGGGGGGGGGGGGGGGGGGGGGGGGGGGGGGAGCTCGAAAGGGGAAGGGTGGGGCGTCGATGACGACCACGGCGTCACAGGTCGCCATCCCCGCCCCCGCGGGGGAAACGGTGCCCCTGCGCGAGTCAGTGGCCGTCGCCGCTGGTGCCGTGCGTGTGTGGGGGTAGCGGCGGCGCGTCGTGTGCTCCTCTTTCTCTCTCTTTTCTTGCTTTTTTTGGATGCGGGGGCGGGGGGGGCGGAGAAGGGGGGGGGGGGGGGGGGGGGGGGGGAGAGAGCGCTACCCGTTGGGTCACGACGCGCGCATGACCAGGATGGGCGGACGAAAGCTCGCGATAGAATGGAAAAAAAAAATAGCTCTTCAATTTCAGTATGGTCACGTAGAAACACCACAACACTGGACCGATGGCGACTGGAAGTGGGAAGCCAAACCGGCCCATTCTGTGACTATTTTGCTTGCCCCATGCAGCAATGGGTGGCTGTCGCAGGGACTTGACCATGATACTGCATGGGTTTGTCCGGCCAGGGGGGTCGGCCCGCCGGGCAAGCCCATCCTGAGCTCCAAGATCGGGACGTCAACGGGCGGTCGGGCGATGGGAGCGGCGCCCGCCCCGCGCACCCACACGCCCACGGTGGCGCGGGCGCTGGCTGCAAACGGACCGTCACCAGACAAGATGCGCATGGACTGGGCCAGCAGAGAGGATGACTGGCCGGAGTTTTCCAAGGCCATCAATGCCGAGGTCGACTCGCTGTGGAAGAAAGGCACGTGGCGGCTGGTCAAACGCAAGCCGGGGATGCGTCATCCCCACGACTAGGCTGTGCGAGCGCAAGCGTGGCGCGACCGGCGAGGTTGAGCGCTACAAGGGGCGGTTCGTGGTACGCGGCGACAAGCAAGAGCACCTAGTTGACTACTTTGAGTGCTTCGCCCCTGTGGCGCGCCACACCACCCTCGGGTCCCTCCTTGCTATCGCAGCTGCGAAGGGGCTGGGCATCCAACAGCTAGACAATGAAATAGCCTTTCTCAATGGCGACGTCGACGAGACCATCTACGTTGAGCAGCCGCGCGGGTACAAGCGCGGCCAAAGGGGCATGGTCTGCGAGCTGATGAAGGCTCTCTACGGGCTCAAGCAGGCGGCCCGTCAGTGGCACATCAAGCGGGCAGGAGTGCTGAAGTCGGCCGGATTCGAGCGGTGCGCATCCGACCCCTGCCTCTTCAAGGGCGAGCGATGCGGCATGACCGTGTGCATCTTCGTATACGTTGACGATCTACTTGTTGTCGCCGAGACGGCCGCGGCGGCAAACGCCGCGACCAGCAGCGTCGCCGGCGTCTTGAATGCCAGGGAGATGGGGGAGCCTTCGTACTTCCTTGTGCTCCACTTTGACCAGGACCACAAGGCGGGGACGATCACGCTCGGGTAACGGCAATACGTCGTCACTCTGTTCGAGCGCTTTGGGCTATCCGGAGCAAACTCTGTCAAGCTGCTGTTGGGGACAGACGTGGAGGTGACACAGGGGGGTGAGGCACTCTCAACACAGGAACACAAGACCTACCAAGAGCTGGTCGGTGCGCTGCTCTACCTCGCAACCTGCACTCTTCCGGATATCTTTCTGGTTGTGGGGCGCCTGTCGTGGCTTATGAGGGCGCCTACCAACCAGCACCTGGCCGTGACCAAACGAGTGCTGCGGTACCTGAAGGGGGCCGCCGACCTGGGTCTCACGTACAACAACGCTATGCCGCTAGCCGGCTTCCACGACTCCGACTACACGAGTGACGTGGACCCCCGCCGGTCGACGACAGGGTAAGACTTCACCCTCAAATGCGCGGCTGGGTCATGGCTGAGCAAGCGGCAGTCATGTGTAGCCCTGTCGACTGCGGAGGCTCAGTACACGGCAGGGTCGAGCGCCCCGAGCGAGGCGGTATGGCTCAGGGCGCTCATCATAGACCTCGACAGCGGGGTGCTCCCCGTGACAATTCGGTGCGACAGCGAGAGCGCCATCTCTATGATGCACAACACTACCTCCTCGTCCCGGACAAAGCACGTCGACTTTTCCTGTCGCTACGTACGAGAGCGGGTCGTCGACAAGCCACTGACAGTCGTCCACGTCGGGACCAAGCAGATGTTAGCCAACGGCCTCTCCAAGGCCCTACCTGTCGCCGCGTTCGAAACGTGCCGCAGCGGGACAGGCCTCACGGTCAACCTCTGACGCATGACGGCCGCGGGGGAGTGTTGTGAATGAGGGATGCAGAGGGGGGGGGGTGCCACTTACTTGAGGCAACCCCCCCCCGACGCTTCATCACCTCATTCCCCAAGTGGCGGCCGCCATCCTGTGGCTAGCACGTGCCGGGGGGCCACCGGTGGGTCCGACCCCCTGAGTGGCACCCACGGCGGCGACGGACGGCGGCGACCCACGACGACGGCGGTGGACGGCCGCTGGCCGGTGGCGGCGGACTGGCGGCGGCACGCTGACGCAGTTGGGCAGGGTACGCGGGGAGTGGTCGCCAACCGCCAAGGACGGCGGCACCCCAGCCACACGATGGGCAGCTGAGGACGGACGGAGCCACCCCCGCCACAGGACGGACGACTGGGAGCGGACAGATCCACCCCAGCCACAAGGCGGACGGCGATGGGGCGGCGCGGCGGCCCGCCCTACGGGCAGGCTCGGCTCCCCTTCCATACAGACATGCGGATGCGGTGCGGGACACTACAGGCCCCAACCCATCATACGGATGGGCGGGGAAGCCTGCCGGGCTGTGCGGCCCGCAGCTGGGCACAGGCAGCCGGCTGGCAGGGGGACCGACTGAGGGGGGGGGCAGGCAGACGGGCAGGCCCAGCTGGGGGGCGGAAGCCAGGCGTTCAGTCGTCACCGACGAGGGTATTAGAGAGGCGCACCCTCGGGATAAACCCCGGGATGAACGGGACGGTAGACTCACACTCGCCTCATGGGAACTGGATTGTATCCCAGCCAAATATTCCCATTGGCTGGGAACTAGGCAGTTCCCAGGGTGTGAGTTGTTGATTGAATCCTTACAGTGCGTGCCCACTTGACTATGGCAGTGGATAGTTCAGGAGTATACTTATCGAGTGGCATCAATCTGTACAACATGGGGTGATGTTTCAATAGCGAACATGGGTGTTTCATCTTTGAATGAACATATTGACGAGAAGTAGTGCGGTCTCATCAACAAGTACGTACTTCTATGACTGGACACTTTACCAACGGCAGCGCCAACAGCGGGGACAGCAGCGGCGTGCCCCCCTCCCTGTCCCGCCCCCGCTCCCGCGCCCGCCTCTCCCCACGAACGCACCTCCCCCCCCCCTGCTGTCGTCGCTACCACAGCCGCGCGCGTCAAGTTGCTCAACGGCACAGCCACCCTCACTGTCGCCGCCGCCGCCGGCAGCGACGGCGGCGACAAGGACGATGGTGATGGCCGTGGGGGCGGCGGGGCGGCGCTGGGAGCGGCGGTGGCCGTGACACCGCCGCCGCCGCCGTCGCGACCGCCGTGGGGGGGGGGGGGCGCCGCATCGGCGTCGTCGGGAGGTGGGTGCCTGACGCGGCCGCCCTGGGCGGCCGCCGTCTCGGCGTGTGGGGGGGGGGCGCTGGGGTGGGGGGGTGAGCGTGACGACAGACGCCCCCCGCTGGCCTCAATGATACAGAGAGAGAGGGGGGGCAGGCGGCCAGCTTCTTTCTGTGTGTGTCGCTGACGCGCCGGCTGGGCGCCGGTGCTCTGGCAGCGCGGACATGGACAAAACCCAAAAATGCGCACCCATCCACCCCCATCCACCCCCATTCGCCCGCCGGTGGGTTGTCGGGAGGGAGACCTCCGCCGCGGGCCGCCCCGCGCTCGCCACCCCGCTCCCTGCCACCGCCTCCCCCGGCTCACCGCAACGCGGCACTACCGCGGCGGCGGCGGCGGTGGCGGCAGCCAACCATCAAGCGGCCGCACGGCGAGAACAGCTGCAGGTATACCGGCAAGCGGTCAGGGCGACGTCAAGAGACAAAGGGGGGGGGGGAAGGGCAGGGGGAGGGGGGGGATGAGAGGGGGGGGAGTGCGCGCCATTACCGACCGCGCCCCTCGGTGGCACGCGCCGTAGGTACCTACTGCGCCCCCGCACCGTGACGACCGGCGTAAGATACACTCGTAAGGGGGTGTGGGAAGGGCGGGTGAGGGCTGGGCGCACGACCGGGGGTGGGGGATGGGGGGGGCGGAGCGCCCGCGCCGGCCGGGCAAGCACATTTCTGGTCGCCATCCGCTCTCTTCCGCCCGTATTGCCGTGACCACCACCCGCCTCACGCTCTTCTGAGGGCCGGCCGTGGGCGCGGGGAGTGGTCAGGAGGGGACAGGGGGGGGGGGACCGGCGCGGCCGCCGCGCGAGCGCCGGCACGTGGCAGTGGGCGCCGGCACCGGCGCGGGGTCGGCGACGGCGGCGCCGAATGGCGCCGTGGGTCGCCCTGCAGCGCTCCTCTGACCCGGTACACCACCCCGAGCCACGATAAAGTTCCCTTTTTGGACGGAGACTTCGGTGGGATGAGCCGGGCATGTGGGTGACCAGCCAAGAGTGACTCCACCCAGTTGAGCATCCGCACGTATTCATGATGAGCCCGCTTCAAGTTCACCAGCTTCCGCCCCAGCGCAGACCCACGCGGAGTGACCGCCAACGAGGCGTCAACGGCCGCGAGGCCAGAAAAGAGCCCTCGACTGCCAGGCTCTGCATGGCCGTAGCCGACGATATCTTCGAGAACCTTCAGCAACGGGCCACTCAGGGGAGGCTCGATGGCCACGGAGGGCACGGCCTGCGGGAAGGGCAGGGGTGTTACGGTGGTGGCGTGCACCCTGGCTGACTCATCCGCAAGGGGGACAAGAGGAGTGGGGGCGGGCGGGGGGGGGGGGGTGGAAGAGGGAAAAGAGCACATGGGGTCACAGGGCATCGGATATGTGAAGATCGATGAGGTGGGGACGACAGCGAGTATCGCCACCGGGTCTCCTCGAAGTCAATCCTCTTCCTCTCCAAAGCCACTGAGTCTCGGTGTTTCTCAATCTCAAAGTTTAGCCGCGCCCGCTCCATGTCAAGTAGGCCGCCAGTCGATGACGCCTGGCCCAGTTCCACGCTTGGCGGGTCAGGCGCCAATAATGTACGCGGTGAAACAGCGTGCTCAGCCACAGCAGATGAAGGAGATGGCAGTCCGGACCGAGCCACGGCGAGGTACGGAGAAGCTAGGAAGGGCCCGGCCTCGGTCGACGTGTCAGATGCCACGGACGCCCCTGCCAAGGCCGGAGCTCTCTGCTCCGACGCGAATCCGCGCCGAAAAGAGGTCATGGATGCCCTCACACAGCGGGACAGACCATGGTCACCCCCAATAGACATCAGCGATATCTGGAGCATCCTCTTCAGATGGTAGTCCCCGTCTGACACAATCTCGGCATTGTAGGCCGCGACCAAACGCGTCAAGTTGTCCACGGTGGGGTGGGCAGGCAGCTTCAATCCGCGACCCACACACAAAGCGCTCAAGCCGCGAACATTGCAGTCCGTCGGAGGCAGAATCGGGTCAGGGGATGAGAGGACTCCGCTGGTGCGTAAGTCCACCCCGCCACTCATCACAGGGTTGAACTGGGACATGGTGGATGGCGGGGTGCACCGGGGGTAAGAGGCGATGGTAGGGCCGCCTGCGCGCGACAGCCGAATGTGCGGGGAACGAGGAAGGGCGGCAACGGGCGTGACGTGGACGTTTGGCGCCAGCAACTGAGTACCCAGTGGACCCGGTATGAGTATGAGACGTCATTCCGGACTGTTCGGGGAGTTCGCGCAGCTTCGCGCGGAAGAGAGGCGGGCGGAAAGATGCTTCGAAACTTCTGAAGAAACGTTCTGGGCTGAAAGCATCGTGTCGAACGCCTTAGAAGTTAAGTCTTGCAACTAGGCAGTGCTGGCAGTGTTATTCTCCTGTTCACAGGGTACGTGCACAGCGGGCTACTTCCAGTTCCCGGGTACCTGCAGGCCTTCACACACTCTCCTTTACTCTGTCACTGTGGTACCTGGAGGTAGGCGCACACGGGGACTTGCGCGCACAGGCGATGGGGCAAACGGCCCCACAGTCTCTCAACAGCGGCGCCGCGGCGGCGGCGGAAGATATGGCGGCGGGCAGGCGTCCGCGGGCGGGGTTTGGCCGCGCAAAAGAGAAAAAAGGGGGCGTTGCCGCCGCGGCGAGATGCGGCGGCCGCGGCGCGGCAGCGGTGGGCGGCCGCGCCGGCCGCGCCGGCCGCGCCGTCCGGGCGCGGGCGTCGACGCGCAGCGGCGGATGCAACGGCGGCGGCGTCGGTGGCAGTGGCGGCGGTGGCGGTGGGGCGACGTCGGCAGAGCACTCACCGCCCGCCGGGCATCGCCATGGAAACGCCGCAGCGGCTGTACGTCGTCTTGGGGCGGCGGCGGCGGCGGCGGCGGCGGCGGCGGCGGCGGCGGCGGCGGCGGCGGCGGCGGCGGTCTCGGCGGTCGTGGCCGCTGGGTGCGGGCACGCCTGAGGAGGCGTCCCTCTGTTCTCGAGTACTCTCCCAATTGCCTTGACACAATCGAGTTCATGATCACACGTGTTGCCTGGCGTCAGCTGGCCTCTCTCGCACCGAGCTGCTGCTTCCGGTTCTGCAAAGGACCAATGGGACCTCACGAAGTGACGATCTCTGAGCGCTGGTTGGCCTGGGATAGCAGGCAAGATAGACGTCAGATGCTTCCTCATTGGACGACGTGATTTTCCTCGCCCCAACACATGGAGCGCTGGCATCGCTGGCCGTGCCCTGATGACGAGGCCAGGCGAGCTGTCGGCAGACGAGTGCGCGCGCATGGGCGGCACGCGCGGCGCCGTCGGCTCCGGAGGCGTGTGGAGAGGGGGGTGCGCCCCCTGCCCTTCCAACTAACCTCGCGGCGAGTCTGGCCGTCGCGGCCTCTGCGGGACGGGGGGTCGACTGCCTACAAAAGGTGCGTCCTCCCCGCCATTCGACCAAGAAGAGAGCTTCTCTCACTCCCATCGCTGGTCTCTCACGCCACTGCATTGACTGCTCCCATTTCCTCCTTGTCTTCCACCTCTGCGCACCCCGCCCCCCACACCTCCCTCACTCTTCTTTCCCCACTTTCTCAGCCCCCGTGCTATTTTGCTCCGCCCATCCCAAGGCCGACCCGTGCCGACCTGTGAACGGACGGCGGGAACCCCCTCCTTTGGCGGTATGTCGATCAGGTCGGCCAAGGTGGCCGAGGATGCAAAGCCGATTGTCGGCGAAGTGCTCAAGTGGTTCAAGGTGGTGGCGTTCGCTGTCTCCACGACGATTACGGTTCTCAAGGCCATTCACGAGATGATGCCAGACGAGAAAACTGCTGACGAGGCAGACGGAGACACGCATTCTTGAGTCATAGGCAAAGGGGCGTGGAACAAGATTGTACATACATGAGCGCAGCCGATGAGGGAAGGATGGGCACAGTGTGCCCATCGGGGATGGGGGGAGAAGGTGTGTGGTACAGGCTCGTGCGAAGAGGATAGACATAACTCTTGAAATTTATCTGATGCCCTGCTCTCGTACGCGCAACCCAGTCTCCTCTGGCAGGGGACAGCTCCATGGAGGGTCTGATTGTGAAATGCGGTCGTCGTGATGGCGTACCTGCGTGTCCGTTCGACAGTAGCTTCCGCCGGAGTTTCCGTTTCTGTCTACGTCACCCGCGCCCGCCCGACAGTATGGTAAAAAGCGGTTCTGCTACCGCCGCACTTGGCGCAAATGCGGGGCGCAGCGGCAGTGGTGTCGCCTCTTCAGCTCCTCTGCTGACGCTGCCGGACGCACGAGACCTTACGACGCTCACCAAACTCACACCGCTGGGGCTCTCTGCCCCTGCAAGGCAGCTGACCTCGGCGATGGCGTGGGCGATGGTGATAGCCCTGCGCTGGGCCTCGTGGAGTGGGGACTCTGGAGCGATATTTTTCTTCAGTGGGGGCCGTCGCCCCAGGAGGGCGCGCTGGCCTCGATGTCTACCGGGGGGGGGCTTGGCAATGCTGACGCGGGTGCTGCGTGGGTGGGCACCGGATATGTCTTGGGGCGGTGGACGCAGCCGGGGCGGCCCATAGGCTGCATTGACGCCTGTCCTGACCGCTTGCGTTTCAGTCGACGGCGGAAGCGGTGGGCTTCTGTGGGGCTTTGACGGCCCGCACGGCTGCAGCTTTCCGCTGCGTCTCCCGAGCGGAGTTAGAGGGTGTGGGCGGCGATCGCAGCGTGTTTACTATGCTGCGAGGGCCACGGGGGTGGTGGAAGACGCGCTCAACGCGGTGGCGGGCAGCCAAGACACGGCCGACCGCGTGGCCACGGCACTAGTCAGGGATGTGGCGGCCGACGCAGGCGCTGGCGAGCGCCGCCAGCGGTGCGGTGGGTGCGCACCGCCGACCAACATCAGGCAGCAGTACATAGGAGTGGCGCTTTGTGGAGGGGGGGGGGAGGGAGCAAGGGCCGGGCCGATGCGCTGGTGCGCAACGCCAGACCCCCTCAAGGCAGGCAGGATTGGGGGGGGGTCACCCGGCATCGTCCCTCGTGTACGGGCGGACACTCTCGCTCAGGTTGGGGGACGAGGGGGGGGAAAGGGAGGAGCAGCGCACATGGTGGCGGACATCATCGCCAAGGGAGGGGGGGCGGAGGGGAGTGGGAAAGAGGGGCTTGTAGCGGAGGTAATGGCGGACAGTGCCGCCGAGGTGAGATCAGGGGGTGTACATACGGGGAAGCGGAGGGTGTGGTGGGGAGGTGGAGAGAGGGGCGGAGGCGGTCTGGGGCGCTCGCCCGTCGAGGCCTCAGTCGTCCCGCGCTCGACGACTCGCACGCCTTTGTGGCGATCGCGTGCCCGCTGGTGTGGGGCCCGCGTCGTGGGCCACGGCGGCGGGGCCCGGGTGGCAGACGTCTTGACCGACAGTACCTGCCAGGGGGCTGGTACGTTTGGAGCGGGTACAAGCTGTGGAAGGGGGCGGCGGCGCGACCTCCGTACGCTCCCACGGATGGGGGAGGGTGAGGCACCGGAGCTCTCACTGCCCCCCACTGAGCGCCCGACCATTCGCAGCAGCGGCGGCGGCAGACGCTGGGGACTGGGACACCGGCGTGGATTGGGCGGGCGTCGGCTCGGCGAGGTGCAGCGGACGGGCCGGCGATGCGGGTGGGCTGCGTTGGAGCGCAATTTAGGCGCCACCCGGCGGGCGCAGAGTCGCGTAAGAAGCCACCCCTCGACTACAGGTGCTGAGCAGAGCACCATCCAGCAACCGACCAAGCACCTCTGACCTCCCTCCCTCCGACCTATCTGCTCACGGCGGCTCTCTCTGTCCCCTTCTCACCGCTCAGCCTGCTCCTGTGTACCGCCCGCCCCCCCTGCCCTCCACAATGGCTCCCCGTCTGCTGTTCGGCGCCGCCGCCGCCGCCTCCGCCGCCGCCGCCGTGGCCATTGCGATGATGGCGGCCACCCCCGGCTGCGGCGTCGCGGTCCCCGTCCTCCGCGCCGCCATGGACGCGCCCGCCACGGCCGTCGCCCCGTCGGCGACGCGCCAAGCGAAGGCGGGCACCCTCCCCACGCATGGCCGAGCTGGTGGCCATGCGGGATGACCTGTCGATCCTCGAGGAGGCGCTCAAGCTCACCGGCCTGTGGGACACCCTGGCCAAGTCCAACACCTCGCCTCTTTGCGCCCAATGATGCGGCGTTTGTGGATTTGACCTTCTGGTTGACGGAAGGGGGCAGTGACAAGGCGGGGGCGCTCAAGACCGTGCTTAGAGAGCTCGGAAGCATCGCCGGCTCCCAAAAGTGGACCCGGCGCCGAATCTGGCCGCATTCCTCGAGTTGCACATGACGGAAGGGGCTCTGAGCCTCAAGGACCTGATCGCCGCCCGTGGGTACACCTCGGTCAATGCCGAACGCGTGAAGCTGGCTGCGGACAACAAGACGCTGGTGGACACGGCGACAACCATTGACGACGCGAAGATCCTGGATCGCTGCGAGCAACGGGGTCACGCATATTGTGGGTGGTGTCTGTCAAGTTCCCCACTTCTTGGCGCTGATGTCTCAAGAGCTGCCGCGGCGACGGCGCGTGCGGTAGGCTGTCCGCGCCAATTCAGCGAACATACTCACTGGCGCGTGTTGTACGTCAGCCATGATTGCGGTGGCTACCAGCGTCCTTGATCGCAACGTCATCGGCCCGCCGCGCGTCGCAGGCGACGGTGGGTAGTAGTTGAGCGTGGCAGCGCTTGCTTGCTTGCTTGCTTGCTCTCTAGTGATAGAGCCCACCCGCGGGGGGCTCGAGTGCGCCGTTTTTCTCTTCTTGACATTGCTTGCACGCTGCTGTCTTCTCTTATTGTTACATACAGGATCCGTGCGTGAGGGGGAGCGGCACAGCGAGGCCACGCTCGTCGCAGCTTGGTCCTGGGATGCCCCCCCGCAGCGGTGTGTCCCCGCACCAGGGCTGCTGCAGCCGACGATCCGGGTGCTCCCCACAAAGCCTCCACAGCAGTCGTCGTCGTCGCCGCTGCCGACGCTTGCTACCGCCACCGCGGCTGGGCAAGGCGACCAAGGCTGCGCCGCTGAACGTCTGCGCCCGCGTATGGCGGCGTTGCCCGCGCCCGTAACTGGGCGGGGGTGGGCGGGCAGCCGTGGCAGGACCATGCGGCGTGCGTGGCTGGGGGAGGGTAGCTTTCACACGCAAGAGACATGCGCAAGGGGAGAGTAAGGTTGCCGCCCCTTCGCGTTCCCGCCCCGCCCTTTGAGCTTCCTCCCGCTCTCGCCGCCACGCTCGGGGCGAAGGAGGCGTTTCACCGACCCGCTTGTTGGGCGCCGCCCGCCGCCGCATGGCAAAGAGCACACAAAACAAAGCGCGATATCCGCAGGGCAACAGCCTACAACAATCACAAAAATCCCTGCTCGACACACGCCGCGGTCAACACCCCTCTCGCTCCCCCCCCCCATGCTGTGCTGCCCCGGCGTCCATTCCAGAAACCAGCCCCTGCCTCCCTCTCTTCCCCCCCAACTCACCCCCACCGCCCCCCACGCACCCACCGGCACCACACGCTACCCCTACACCTCTGTCCGCAGCGACTTGACAATGTACAGGCACACGCGGACCTTTTTGGTCTCCCCTGCCGCGCCGCCGGCGCCCGCGGCGAGCAGCGTGTCGAGGCGGCCCTGCAGCAGGTCCAGGATGCCCGGGAGGTAGGCGCGGGACTCCGACGCCGCCGTATCCACCGCCTGCAGCGCCTCGTGGAGCCACAGCACCCGCAGGCGCGTGTCGGCCGCAGCCTCAGCAGCCGCCTCCTCGGCCGCCGCCGCCGACGATGATGACGGCACCGCCGCCGCGGCGGCCGCGGCGGCAGCGGCGGGGGCGGTCAGGCCAACACCCAGCTGCTGAAGGAGGGACACGAGCGCCACCTGCGACAGGCGGCCGCTCTCGCACGCCCGCTGCGCGTCGAGGGAGGAGAGGAGCCACCGGAGGAGCGGCCAGTCACCACCGTCGAGGGCCGCCACAAATGCCGCATCTACATCGTCGGCCGCGGCGGCGCGTTCCACCTCGGCACGGCGCTCCAGGCGAGCGGCTTCGGCGGCCGCCGCGGCGGCGGCGGCGGCGGCCGCCGCCGCCTCTGCTTCGCTGGCCGCCGTCGTTGCCGCGCCATCGCCGCCGCTGCGCGGCACGCCACCGGGCGGCGCCACCGCCGCGGCCGCGGCCGCCACTGTCGCGGCGCCCGCGGCGAGCGCCGCTTCGGCCTCGGCGGTGGCCTCGCACACGTCGCGGAGCGGCGCCGCCACCGACGACGCCGCCGCCGCCTGCACGCCCGCCCGCACCGACGCGGCAATCTGGCGGCTCATCGTGTCGGCAGCCGCCGACGCGGCATCGGCCAGGCGAGCGGCACCCATGGCGGCCTCGTACTCACTTGCCAACCACGTGTCATTCGACAGACCACCACCGCCACCGGCGCCAGTGCCGCGGTCGCCAGTGCCACCGCCCGTGGCCGCAGCCCTCGAAGCCGACAGCGTCAGCGCAGACGCAACGGCACCAGCCAGCGCATCCACGTCTATTGGTGGCGTCGATCGCTTGGGCGGCGGCACCGCGGCCGGTCGCAGCAGCGACGCGAGCGCCGGCACAACCACCGTCGCCATTTGGGTGTGAATGGCCGACGCAACCGACGAACTGATTGCTCCATCCAAAGTAGTGCCCACGGATGAGAGCAGCGTCTCCAGCCGAGCCTCGTCCTCAGCGTCCCGCACGGCCGCAGATGCGGCAAACGTCGCTGCCGCATCGGCAGCACCGCGTTTAGCAGCTTTGACGACAGTACTGATCTGCTCCGGGGTGGGCCCTGCCGGCGCTTGCGTCGCTGCTGGCAGCTGCACACCGGCCGCAGCTAGGAAAGCGCGGTCCACAGGCGACGCGATCGACGCCGCTCCAGGTACCGACGAGACCAGCGCTGCTATCATGGCCCGGTCGATCGCCGACGGCCGTACCGCGGACGTAGAGCCACCTCCAGCACTGGCGCTGGGGGGTTGCGCCTTGGCCGTCGACCCGTCTGTCGTCGGTGGCGGCCGGGCGGGTAGAGGCGGCGGCGCGGCGCGATTGCTGCTCTTGGCACTGGACGTGTCGGCCACTCGTGGCAAAAGGGTAGACTTGGCCGGCGACGTTGGCAGCGTTCGCGGCGACGAGTGACGGTCAGCCTTGGCCGACGCCGCCGCGCTCACCGTCGAGTGAGACGGGAGAGCTGCAGTCCCCGTGGCAGCGGTGCCCGCAGCCTCACCTTCAGCCGCAGTACCCGACGATGGCCGCGCCGTTTGGGTGGAAGGCGGGAGAACCACCGGCGGGACGGCGGTGACCTTGTTGAAAAGGATGTGCTGGGGCTCCACGGGCGGCACCTCCACCGCCGGGCCCCTCGGGCTCCGTACACCGCGATGGCCCGACCCGCTGCTGCCACCTCCGCCACCACCGCTCGCTGCATGGGCTGGCTTGTGTGGTCGCGGGGAGGTGACCGGCGCACCTGTCCGTGCCCCCCCACCGTCTGAAGAGGGCGAGACGAGGTCATCCACAAGCCCCCCTCCTGCAGTGGAGCCCGCGCTAAACTTGACATCAGCGGGCACCACCACGGGCGACAAGGGCGCGCAGCCAACGCGCGCCTTCTTGGTCTCCACCCCTGCATCAGTGTCAGCGTCGGCCGATCCGTCAGCAGCGGCCTCTGCCGTCGCGGCACCGGCGTCGGCCCTATGAACACCACTGCCACCCCCATTGCTGCTGCCGGGCGAGCCACCTGCGGTGACAGATACCCCCTTGGCCACAACCGCCGCGGCGGCAACCACGTCGGGGGGCGGCAGAAGATCATCCACGGGCAGGTGCAGCAGCTGCACAGCCGCGGGCGTGACGGCCCAGACGGCCACCTCGCGCACACTGCCCGCGCGCGGCACACCACCGTCACCCGTCAGCGCCACGTGCCGCGCCGCGAGCGTCGGTGCCGCAGACAGCACGGGCGCTCGGAGTGCCGCTTCCACCAAGCTATCTACACGCCGCGCCCGCGGGCAGTAATGGAGCAGATAGAGGCAGCGGGAGCGCACATTCCAACCGACAGCAAATTCACCGCTGGTCTCAGAAGCAAAAGGACACCAGTGCAGCGGCTCATCTGACGCGTCATGGTCGCTGTCTGAGGACGAGTCGCCGCCATCGTCCTCATCGCTGTCGTCGGCACCGCCACCGCCAGTACGAGTGGTGTCGGAGGTAGCACCCCTGGTGCCACGGCGGTCCTTGAGGCAAGCGCCCAGTTCCGTCGTGTCAACCCCAAACTCCAGCGTCTGCGTCCGGACCAACGAGTGACCGTCCGGGGAAACCGAGAGGAGGCTCAGGCGACGCCCAGTCGAGTCGGTTGCAAGCAGCGAGTGCCCGCCTGCGAGAACTGCCAGCGACAGCACGCTACAGTCCGCAGAGTTGACAATAATGCTGGCGTCAGCATCGCCGCTGACGTCAGTGCTGGCGACGGCATCACCCTTCCCGCAGGGCCAGTCGGCAAAAGGCGCCATAACGCACATCATGCGACCAGCGTCCACGTCCCACACCACCACATTCCCCGCAGAGTCTCCAGCAGCAAGGGAACGGCCACCGTTGACCCATGCTAGAGCCGTAAAGGCCGACGCTTTGACCCCGTCCTTGCCACCGTCCTCTTTCCTGTCTTGGTGGAGGGTGACTTCACGGGTGACCGAAGCCTCGCCTTCACCCACCTTGCTGTCATCTCCGCCATCGTCCTCATCCCCTCCCGGAGGCAGGCGGGCCCAAACGAGACGAATACCGCCGCCGGGAGCCGCGTCCGCAAGAGCCACCACAACCTCCCCATCAGCCTCATCGTCCGCGGAGTCATCATCCACAACGGCCGTGGGTAGATACCGCGGACTCACGCAAAGGCGGCTGTAGCGGCCGCCGGAAGGGTGTGACAGTGCCAACTTCCCAATGCAGTCGACCGTGCTCGACCCAGTAGCTGGGCTCGCTGGGCCCGGCACACCACTAACGCCGCCGCCATCGCCCCCATTTTCGCCTCGGACGGCTAGCCGCCAAAACCGCACCGACCCGTCCGTCGCACACGAAACCAGCACGTGCTCGAGTTGCTCACCGGTAGCATCCTCAAGAGTTTCTTGCGTCTCACCAGAAGGCGTCCCACCTTCACCACCGCCGCCTGTTCCGCCCGCCTCGTTTGGCATCCACTTGCGTTTTCTTGCGAGCGCCGCCGGGTGGGAGTCATCCCCGCCCACTAAAGATGGCCCCACCGAATCGTGCCCGGTGTCGTCAGCACCCCCACCGGCCGTGACGCCCGCGCTCCGTGCCGCCACCGCTGCCGCTGGAGTCACCCGCAGCACCGGCCGCAACTGCATGTCCACGATCGCCGACGAGTGCCCTCGGAGGAGGCACCGCGCCGCTGACGCGCGCGAGATGACCCGCACGTGCGCGCCAACCGCGTAGCTGATGAGCGCTGAATCGACGGCCACCCGCGCGCCGGCCGCCTCGGCTACCACAGTCGCCACACGGGTGACGGGCGTGACACGCACAGCCCGATCGCGGACGGCATCGGCGCGAATGCGACTATCATACACGTAGTGGGCCGAGGCGGGCGCAATGGCCGCACCAGGCCAGGACCGGAGGGCGATCATGGCCGCTGCCACCGCCGCCGACGGCGGGCCACAGCTACCATGCGACGACGCAGATGGTACAGGGGCACTCGCGGAGGTCCCGGCGACATCGCTGGTGCCCCGGGCGACCGCGTCGCCTTGATCAGGAGGGGCTGCAGCGGAGCTCCCAACCGATGTACCACCGCCAGCCATCCCATTGGCCGTCGCTAATGGCACCCCACCACCGGCGGTGCCGCTGACAGCCAGGGATATGCCCCTCGGTACGCCCATCCCCACCCCAACACGCGCCCCTCCATCCTCGTGCCCTTCAAGCTCGCCAATGCTGCCGAGGTCATCCACCCGTGCCGACGCTGCCACCGACACGGAGGTGACCGACTCAAGATCCGCGGCCGCCAACGACGACCCGTTGCCAACCGTCGCCGAGTCAGAGCGCGGGGCGCCATCATCGTCTGCGTCGGCAATGCCCGACGACGAGGACGGGCCCGCGGGGGACGTGGGCGCCGCATCCAGGGGGGCACAGCCAAAGCGCTCGGCCAGCAGCCGCCGCTGTGCTGCGACGCGCTCCGCCTCGGGTAACTGATCCAGCGGCACCGACGGGGTGACCGACGACATGGTAGCGGGCGAGGGTGGGCTTGACCTTGCACTCCAAAAAAAAAACGGGAGCGGTCGCCACCGCAGCTCGATCACAGCCACGAGGGGTCAACGAGGGGGGGCAATAGACGCTCCCGCTTCGGAGCGCGCGACGCACGTCAAGTGTGCGCGCTGACGGACGGAAAGGCGCACCCCAATGAAACACACACGAAGAGCCTGGTCCCGCACACCGGCTCGGACTTGCTGCCACGTCAGTCTGCCAGCGCATGTAATCGTTTCATGGCCTTCGGATTGAGTCGTAGTTTAGAAAAATACAACTGTTGTGCAAGGTAGTACCCCTGCCAGTAGCCGTTTCAGAATGGAGCACCAGCCGTTCACCTTTGCGGGCGCCGCCGTCGTCCGCGCACCCACATCCACGCGATGTGTATGCTTCACCGTGGCGGTCGGGGTCTGTCAAGCTCCCCGGCACCACCACATTCCCCGCTGTATGCACGTTCACGCACATATCCTCCCCCCTTCCTTCCCCCCCCCCTGCTGTTTCCCTGTTCGAAGCTGTCTTCGTGTTTAGCGCCTGCCTCCTCCCCGACCATGGCACCTAAGCCAAAGGCGGCGGCCCCCTCCCCGTCGGCGGCGACGGCGGCGGCAGCGACCCCTTCGACGCGTCCTGTCAAGAAGGCCAAGCGTGCTACCCCCGCATCCTCCGCTGCTGGTGCGGCTGTCTCTGGCGTCAAAAAGACAAAGCGTTCCGCCGCCGCTGCCGGCATGGCCGACGCTAGCGCGAAGAAGGCCAAGCGCGTCGCCAGCGCCACCCCTGCGAAGATGGGCGTCGCCACCGCCACCCCGGTCAAGACGGGCGCCGCCACCGCCACCCTGACCAAGGCGAGTGCGAGGGCTAAAAAGGCCAAGCGCGCCGCCTCCTCCTCGCCGGCCAAGCCGGGCGCCACCGCCGCTGCGCCAGCCAAGACTGGCGCGGCGGCCGACGCACCGGCCACAGCAAGTGCGGGCGCCAAAAAGGCCAAGCGCGCCCCCGCCGCGGCCGCCGAGGCTGACGCGGATGCCCCACCACCCGGGCTAGAGGTGGACCAGGTGGCCCTCGCGGTGGCGGCGCTGCTGCAGCACGTGGCGGGGCAGGCCGCCAAGGCCGACGATGCAGCGGGGGCGGCGCTCGTGGACAGCGACACGGACGTGCCCGTGTCGGTCATCCTCGGCTTCAAGCTCATGCCCGACCGCGCGCGGGTGCGCCCCCTCCTGCTCCGCCTCTCCACCCCCCTCTACACGTCCGGCGTTGCCGAGGTGTGCTTGATCGTCAAGGACCCCCAGCGGGCGGTTAAGGACTACTTCGCGGCAGCAGGGGACTCGGGGGGGGTGACCCGCGTGATGGGCTTGGAGAAGCTCCGCAAGCGGTACCGGACGTTTGAGGCCAAGCGGGAGCTCATGAACCAGTACGACCTTTTCCTCGCCGACGACCGGGTGGAGCCGCTGCTGCCCAAGCTGCTGGGCTCACCCTTTTTCCGTTCGAAAAAAGTGCCCATGTCAGTGCGGCTCAGCCGCAACCCCGTCAAGGAGGCCAAGCGGGCGCTGCACTCGACGGCGCTCCACCTGTCTGGGGGGGGGTCTTGCGTGGCCGTCAAGGCGGGCCACACGGGCATGACGCCGGCGGCGCTGGCTGGGAATGTAGTCGACGTGCTGCGGGGGGTGGCGGCCAAGGCGCCGCGGGGGTGGACCAACGTGCTCAGTGTGCACATCAAGACGCCCGACAGCGTGGCGCTACCCGTCTACTACGCGACCGTTGCGCCAGAGGACTTGGCGGGCGTCGCACCCACCGCGGGGGCGGCCGAGGGGGCGACTGCAAAGGTCAAGGCAGCCGCCGCGAAGGGGAAGCAGATGTAAATGAGACGGGGAATGAAAAAAAAAAAAAAGAACGGGCGGCAACCGGGGCGCCGCCATCCCCGGGGTGGCGGTCTTGAGTGCAACGACAAACAAGGCACCACTCTCTCTGTGAGAGAGAGAGAGGGGAAACCGAAGCGCCAGATGATGAGCGGACCTGTGACCCGCGCGGGCAGCGGATGCCGGGCGCCCGGGCGGGTTGCGAGCGGCCACTGGCTCCCCAGGCGTTCCGGACAGTGTGCGGCGGGGTATGGCGCGCGGCGCGGTTACTAGCCAACCACTCACTAAGCGGGGGTGGGAGTTGTGCGTCCCCACCGGACGATGCGCAGCCGGCCGCGCCTCGGTGGACATGTTGTGTGTGGGGAGCCGAGGGTGCCCTACCTGGCGGACGCGGGCTGTGACCGCCGTTGATGCGCGTGGGGGAGGGGTGGGGGAGTTCGGGGCACCCGTCAGCGCTGCTCGGGCGCCCCCCACGGCAACGAGAACAAGGAAGAACGAAGGAGAAAGTGAAGAAAACATTTTAAAAAAACGCCCGCGCAGTTTAGGGATGGGAAGGGACACGTCAGAGGGGGAAGGAAAGCAGTGCTTGCCTGCGTCCGTCCACCAGAGTGAAGAGACCCCACCCACAAAAAAAGAAAAAAGGCCGTCGAACCGCCTCCTCCGCCCCCAATGGTTGAGGTGGGGGCATTGACGCTCGGCGCGGCATCCACCCCCCCCGCCGCCAGCCCACCCGCCCCCGGCGAGTTACCCCCCCGTCGGTGGCGGCGGCGACGGCGGCGGCGGTGGCGGCGGCGTGTCAGCCCCCCCCGCCCCGGCCCCCCCCCCCCCCCAGCCGTCGGCGAGCGGCGGCGGGGCGGCGCCGTCAAACAGCCAGCTCGTGTCGCGGCCCGAGGCGCCCCACTCGCCCGCCTCCTCCTCGGTCATAACGTCAAAGAGCATCTCGCTGAGGCTGTCGGCCGCGTCAGTGCCAGCGTCGGCCGCCAGCGGCTGCGCCCACGTGCGGAGGCCGTCGGCGAGCACACGCCGGCGGCTGTGGCCGAGGCCGGCAAGCCAGGTGGTGCGGTCGCCCATGCCGCCGGCCGCCTCGGCGGCGGCCACCATCGCCGCCTCCTCTGCCATCGCGTCTGCGGCGCTGCCGCTGCCGCCGGCACCGCCGACAACGCCCGCCTTGGCCGCCCAGTGGCGAATGTCCTGGTCAATCAGCTCCAGGAGGGTGCCGTCGGCGCGGTTTGACGACACGAGCCGGCTGCCCGACTCGAGCAGCTGCGGCGCCCGCTTCATCCGCATCGCCCGCCCCGCAACGACCCCCCCGGGGGCAGTCACGCCAGCCGCGATCGCCGCGTCCTCCACCTCCCGCTCCGACTGGAAGACGCCCCAGTGGGTGAGCACCGCCGACACGGGTGTGAGGTAGGCCGCGGGCGGGCGGCCGCCCGCGCGGAGAAGGTCCATCGGAAAGGTCAGCGCGTAGGCAGCGTACGCGCCGTACGCGCCGGCGGCAACGACCAGGGCGGTGAGCATGCCGCCGGGGTCGGCCAGCAGGGACAGCGCCGTTGGGGCGGAGCGCAGCAGCCACCCATGGGTGGCCACGACGCGCTCGGCCAGGGCGGCCGCCACAGCCGCGGGGGGGGGCACCCCCGCCGCAACCGCCGCCGCCACCAGCCACGCACCGGCCGCCGCGATGGCGCCGCTGACGCCACCACTAACGGCACATGCGCCCGCAGTGCTCGGGCCGAGCGACCCCAGCAGCGCGTACGCGCGCATCCCCCCCCCCGCCACCACCGCCACCAGCAGCACCGCCGCCACCCACGCCCGCACGGCCAGCGCGTAAGGCCGGGGCGGGCGGCCCGACTCACCAAACAGCTGCACCAGCGGCTGCCGCCAAAACAAGAGTCCCAGGGGGAGGCCCACCAGCCGCGCCGCCACGGCGGCTGCGAGCACGGGCGGCGCCGCCGCGGCCGCGGCCGCCGCTGCCGCGCCGCCGCCGACCGACACGGCGGTGAGGGCAGCGAGCCACGCGACGCCCACCCCCAGCGCCGCACCCGCGCCGGTCATGACCACCCGCCGCACGCCGTCGCCACGCTCCTCCTGCGATGCGGGCGGGCCCGCCACCGCCGCCACCACCAGCGCGGTGGGCACCGCGGCGAGGAGCACCGCCGACGCGGCTGCGTCGGCGGCAACGACGCCCGCGACGCCCGCGGCGGCCAGGCCGGCTGCGGCCGCGGCCAACGCCAGCCGCACCAGCCGGAGGGCGACAAACACAACCAGCGGCCGGGCGCCGGGCAGCGGGCCGGTGGTGCGGGCTATCCACTCGGGTGGGCTCTCCCCGGGTAGGGGGGGGTTTGCCGCGACGCCCGCCTCTAGGGACGCGTCGAGGGCACCCAAGTGGGGGAAGGCCGCAAAGAGGGCGTCCTTGTCCAGTGCGGGGAGGGGCGCATCCTCATCGTCGTAGGCGCCCGTGTCCGTGTCTGCACCCGCACCCGCATCCGCATACGCGCTGTCAACGTCGACTCCATCGTTGGCAACGCCGTCTGCCGACAGCAGGAGATCGACAGGGTTAAGCGGGGTGCCGTTGCCAACGCCAGCGTCTCCGCGGCTGCCGGCCACGTCGCCCTCCCCCCACAGGCTCTGCGTGCCTACCACCCCCGTCGGAATCTGCGACGGCGGCGATAGCGATAGCGGTGGCGCGGCGCCATCGTCGCCACCGGCGTGGGCGCCGACCCCTCCTACGCCCCCCGACCAGCCACCCCGTGCGGCGGCCGCCGCTGCCGTCGACGCGTTGAGGGCGTGGAAGGCGGCGAGGAAGGCAGACAGCCGCTCTTCCCTCGGCCGCCCGCCGGTCGACGCAGGTGGGGGTGCCCTCCCCGCGGGTGGAGCGGGTGGCCGACCCACCGTGGTCGGCGCTCCCGGCGGCGCCGGGGGTGGCACGCCCGGCGCGGGGGACGGGGACACCCCCCGACCCACCACTGTCGCGTCGGTGGAAACCGCACCCGACGGATGGGGTGCCGTGCCATTCCCGCCGCCGCCGCCGTCGTCACCACCGCCTCCACCACCACCACCGCCGCCGCTGCCGCTGGTGCGGCCGCCAGCAGCAGCGCGACGGCGGGCCAGAAAAGCGGCCAGCGCCGCGTTTGCGCCGTCTTCGGGCTCGCCACCCCCGTCCCCCCCCCCCCCCCCCGGCCACGTCCCCCGCGGTGGCGGCGGTGGCCGCGGGCGGGGCCACCGCCCGCCCCCGCGTCCGACGCTGTGGCGACGGCCGCGTGTGCGGTCGACGCCCCCAGTGGTTGCCGCCGGCGGGCGCCCGCAGCGCCTGCGCGGAGCGGTGGTGCCAGGGGAGGAGGGGGGGGGCAGGGCAAAACGCCGCGGCCGCCGCCGCTGGCATGGCGCGCGGCGGGGAGCGAGGGGGGGGGAGCAGACGGGGCAGCAGAGAGAGAGACTAAACAGCGGCACAGGGCGAGGAGGAAGAGGGGCAGCGGAGAGGGGTGGTAGGAGGGGGGGAGAACAGCCGGCAACCCCTCCAACTGGAGAGAGCCCACGGGAGTAGGTACCTATCAATCGAAAGAGCACCGCCGCGGTGCCACCGCGGCCGGTGCGCCGAGGATGTCGCGGCGCCGTCTCACGGGGGATCCGCACAGCATTCCCAGTCGTGTTGAAAAAGAAACGGCCGGTCTGGCCACCCATAATCCGCTCGCTGTTTTCAATGAGGGTGCTGGAAGCGGAGAGCACTGCGTTGGGGCGGTGCATTTGGCGTGCAATTTCAGTTCTGAGTCCGACAAATCTCGCGTCCGTGGGTGCCCGGACCCGCGAAGTGGGGCTACTGTTCCTATGTGCCAAATTTTGGCCGATCCGAACAAGAACACAAGCACATGTGGCGCATGACGATAGAAACCCCATGTTCTTTGGCTTTGAACATTTTTGAGTTAGCCATACCGCCAGGACCGGGGTTCCGAGATCTGTCAATTGAGCTACATTCCGTCCGTTGTACTCCACTTCCAAGAAAAGTATAATAGAATTAGTCAAATGTGAACATTTTTTGTACTTTAGCGGTCGTCAAAAACATGAAGAAACTTTAGGCTGTGGGTCCCGCGTAAGAAACGGCCGCGAAACTCGGGTGGTCGATGCTTTGCCTAGTGCGTGTCCACTTCGCGCCGAGAAAGCGCGCCAAAACAGCAAGCCTGGCGCCCCACCTGCATCGCTCCCCGCGACACCTCCACGGTGGCCAAACGGGAGGCACATGAGGCGGCTTGGCCCTATTGCGTCACCTGTGACGGACCATCCCGCTCTCGCGGCGCTCGTTTCCGCATCTCCTACCATGGAGCCGTATACCACGGACGCTATCTCGCGCGAGTCTCCTCGGCTCACCACCACCCCCGTGACTGGACCAGGCTCTCACTTCCCCGGCCTTCTGACGCCCTCACCCTCGTCACCACCAGTGACTTTGCGCCCCCCCCCTCTCCGCCCCATCTTGGCGTCACCCTTTCTGATGGCTTCCTTGCCTGTGTCGGCACAGCAGGTGTCTCTCTCTCCGACGCCTCCCTTGCAGGCAGTGGTACGGCCGGAGCGTCCCCGCTTGGTGTCGCCCCTCTCGCACTTCGATGCGCGCCTGCCGGTGTCCGATGCGTGGGCACAGTCCCGACCTGTACCGCTTCTTCCGGCAGCTACCGCCGTGTCTCGTTCCCCACTCTCGGCACCTCCCCCGACAGCCCCTGGTCTGCCGGTGCTCGCATCAGGCGAGACCACCTCGGTGGCGAGCCAGGCGGTCGAGCCCAAGACTGGCTCCACGGCACTGGCAAGCCCTCTTCCATCGGCACCTGCACGTGCTACTCTGTCGGGTGGCGCCCACCAGCTCGGTGAGGGCGACATGGGCAACCTGGGAAAGCGTGACGTCGTGCCCCTCACATTTGTACGGAAGCTGCGCTTGCACATGGACTCCTGCCCTGGTACCAACAAGTCTCAATTCTTGTTTGGTGGTCTGGGACTGATGCTGTCCGTAGGGCTGCTGGATTGCGCGATGGTGGTCTTCATGGTAGTGGGACACACAAAGTTTGGCCCGCACCTTGTCGCGCGGCAGCTAGCAGGGCACTACAACCAGGCCGACGCGTTCAACAACGGGCAGCTCGTGCGCCTCATGACCCCGCATGCCACCGCGGGGGCCTACGGTGACGAGGTGCTGCATACCTGGAAGGCAGGAACCGAGAAGCTGTTCGCGCCAGTTAACCACATCATGTCGTACCGCGGGTTTCTGCTCTTGGCTGACGACGGCAAGGTTCATCTGGGCAACCCCGCTAACCCCGGCGCGTCCGAGTTTGAGCCGTTTGAAGATTCGGGTCCGCTGTATGAGGACACAACGCTGATGCTTGAGTGCAATCGCGCAGCCTTCAGGAGCCTCAAGGAGGACGTTATGCCTTCGTTGCGCGACAAAGAGTACCACGGGGTTGGTCGGGCTGCCGTGTCCGAGAGGTGCCAGGACTCTGATGGCGCCCTGTTGCTGCCTGACGCCGTGCCGCACTGCCGAAGGGTGCGTCTTTTCACCCGGCGGCATGCAAACGAGTCGTACTGGCGAGAGCAGGTGCGCTGGATGAAGGACACGTCTGTCACCGCCGTGAATGCGGCGCTTACGTCGGTCCGTCCGTACCGGGACCATCCTGAGCTGCAAAAGGAGGCTTATGGTACCAAGGCCAAGAGCACGTGTGAGATGTATGCCAAGTACGTGCCGCGCGAGTACGTCCCCGACCGATTTCATGTCTCTAGTCAAGGCGGAGCGACGCAGCCGCCGTCGTTGTCAGATTTGGTCGTGTCTGGCGCGGGTGCGGCGTCGCAGCCAGCAACGCTGACCTCGACGCAGGCTAGCCAGACAGAGGGGGGCGGCTCCGGGGCGGGCGTGCCCAGGAAGGTGCGATGGTCCGCCCCTGCGCACTTGGCACCCTTGGCGGCGGCCTTGCTCGGGCCCCCATTTATGGGAGAGCTGCCGAAGAAGCTGGCGGGGTGGACACAACTGGCGGCCAAGATGCCCGCGCCGTCGGCAGGGAAGGAGTGGGACGGGGAGACTGTCAAGCGGCATGCCAAGAGGTTGGCGAAAGAGAGGGCCGACATCCGAGGGTAAGTTGACGCAGGCAACTGAGAGGCGATTTCCATGTTGGCTGGATTTTTAGAGGTTCTTTTGTTTTGTGTTCAAGAGCGCAGTCGCCGAGACGCAGTTTGTCGGTGGGGTCCATTAGCGTGAGTATCGACTCCAGCGCTGGCTCAGAGCACGACGGGTACTTTCTTGTGACGCAGGATTCGACGTATCGTCTTTCGAACACAGCATGACGCGGGGGACTCAAATGTACACAGCCATGCGCTAACGAAGCAAAACTCTTCCCTCTGTACTCCGTGGAGGACCCACCGGTGGTTGCGCTTCAAGAAGCGCAAGGCTGCAATGGTCACGTACTCATCTGAATGCATCCAAAAAGCTCTTTACACGCAATGACCCACCACCACATCAACCTCAGAAGAGCACGGGATGCTACAGCGCCTTCTCAGAGCCTCTGAGAGGCCCTTCAGGGCCGAACCCAGTGCGAAACAGGGGGGGAACCCCGTCACCAAGGTTGACGCGACCGAGAAGCATGTCAGCCAGCGTCGAGAGCGTGTCGTCCGAGGACTTGCTACCTCCGACGCGCTCGCTGCGACTGTACACCAGGTTGCCCGAAAAGCGCGATGGACCGGTCGTACCCCCGCAACTCTCCGCGCAAAAGATGTGCACGTAGTGTGTCTCTCCGGACATGAAGTAAGTCGGGCCCGGCTGAGGCGAGCGGTTCCATGACGGGACACTCTTGTCCTGCTGGTAGTCTGACGAGATGTTAAACCATTCCTCGCTCGCCCGTCTAATGAATGCTTCGTCCGCGTGCGACGGACCGTCGGACGGTCGCTCCACCGTACGCCAGCTTCTCACCACGTTGAGGAACGAGCTAGCCAGATCCTCGTACCGCTTAGCCGCGCCACCGATGCACTGCATGTGATACTCAAGCGCAGAGCTGGCCTCCTTCTTGTGTCGCTCGAGGGCCCCCTCGAGATCAGCGATTACTGCGCGGTTGGCTCGAACCGCGTCCTGGCGGCCGACCGTCGCCTGGTCATTCTGCTGCAGGTGCCTCTTGAGTGCTTGTCTCTCTGAACGGATGTCCGCAGCGAGAAGGAGACAGGTGGAGCACGCATCTATTTTGTGAGGATAGAGGGTGGTATGTTCGTCGGACGGCACAAAGCAGCCGTCGACACGCTTGGCAGACCCGAAGTGCAATCGCAGCCAGCGCGAAGGAATGTCCTTGTGGACCATTGGAAGGCCTGTGGCGACGAGGGCTTGGTTGAACAAGGTAGAAAAGGAAAGACGCGTGTCTTCGCTCCGAGTTGTCTCGCGCAGCACTGTCCACTTAGCGTCGAGGTAGTACACGGCCCTATGAAAACCGCCCATACCTGTCCGCAGTGCGGCCGGTTGGAGAGCGGTGCGCATGTACAAAAGCCAGAAACTGCTGCTGCTCCGCAACCTTCGTCCTGTTTGAGGGCATGCCAGAGAGTCCATGCCCGGTTGGGCAGAAGATGTCCAACTCGTACGTCATCGGGCACGACTGGAAGAACTTCCGGGCGGACAGTAGGCACTCGGATGGGCAGCGGATGCAGGAGATGAGCGTGTACGCCATAGTGCTGGCGGCCACGTCGCTCTTGGACATCCGCCGCAAGGGCACCTGCGCCATGTCAATTGCTCGCTTATGGTACTTCGCCAGCCACCAGTTCGAGACATGGGGGTGCTCGCGAGCACAACGTTCGTGGACGACCCAGTTGCCTCTCCCGTCAAAAAGCACCGCAACAGAAACAGCACCCGGCCTTGCATAATTGTAGTCGCTCGGATGACGGTCGGTGCCCCCCCGTCGCCGTTTCTCATGCGCCGTCCGCTTGGCGGCGGCAAACTGCGCATCAAAGGATTTCAGCACCTCCGCACAACGGCATGCTCCTATCGGCCCAATCACCGGCGTCTCGTGACCCAATCCAGCACCTGCCGCGGTATGAGAGGTGCTTCTCGGAGCACCATTGCTGTGCTTGGTCGGCAAGCGCAACCTCCCACTGCCTTTCGACTGCGACGCGCCAGCCAAGACCCTCTGCTTGAAGGATAGTCGAGTCGTCTTGCGCCGCTTCAACGCCGGCACCTCTGTCTCGGCGTCGCTCCCGCCAGTCCACTCAGGGTGATCATCGCTCGCACTGTGGTCTCACTGGAGCGTGGATGACTTGTGGCCGCTGCTGCCTCGTCGCGCAGGTGCGCCACGCTCATGCCGTGAGCCATCTTCTTCCACAGCAGCACCCTCGCCATCACAGGAACTGTGCACAGCAGCGGTACCTTGTGATACGACAAGCACAGGAGGATTGTCGCCCAGGGCTTGGTGTGGCTCACGACCCGGCCGCAGAGCGACCGCCGTCTCAGGTTGCGCCACTAAGGACGCAAAGCGTCGGGCCTGTATGGGCTTCAACCCCAACGCAGACAAATCAGCTTCGGTGACCAAGGGCAGGTCATGCACGCACTCCACCCCAAGCACGTCCGTGAATGCTGGAAGGAACTCTGACAAAGCGGTGCTGCACTATCCAGGTCCGAAGGGAATCCATCGCGGCACGTCCGCAAGGACGGCACACAAGCTCTGGCTGATGACAGCGTGCACAACCGCTGAGCCGTCTCACCCTCGATGCACCGTCGCCTGCGGCGGCACCCAAGACGGGCTCGTCGACGACAACACCGTGTTGCCCCAGGCGGCGCGCTAGACCACCTCGGCCACGCCAAGCCACCCTTGCCGGTCTTGCACGCCACCCACGCTGGCACACACCTCCTCTGGTTCACAGCTTCCCCATGACTGCACCGCCGTCAATCTCTTCCGTGCCGACCCGCATGTGAGAGCCCCACCTCGTCAGCGGCTGCCGAGTAGGTGCTGGAAGGACAGCTGCGCGGTACATCCCACCTGCCTTCTGCCGCCGCCGTGCAGTGGCGCAGCTCCATACGTAGACAGAACTGGATGCCATGCGAAGCAGGGGAGCACAGTCAGCAGCCAAGGCAGTGACAGACCAAGACAGCAAGAAAGCGGTCCATCGTGCGTCAGTGGGTTAGGGTTATCTCACGCGGGGCAGACTGTCAACAAGCCACCCAGCTGCGCGGGGGTGCCCAACGTTGGAGCCCTCCCCTCACAAAGAACGGCGAGGGTGCACCAGCAAAGGCGCACGAGGGGAGCGTACCAGAAAAGGTGTGGACGCCCGCGCGGGGCGGAGGAAGTCGCTGCTGGCTCCGGTCACGTAGCTCCAGCAGCCACCAGGGGATGGCATCCTGACGCTTGGGCACAAACAGAAGCCAGGGCAGCGCAACGGCGAGAGGCACGCGGGCGGGTCTCTGGGGCGCACCACAAGCGACTGCAGTGCAGCGCAACAGCGGACGCTTGGCACGGGTGCACGTCGGGGCCGTTTCTTCCGATCAACGGCGGGATCGGGCCTCCCCTCAGCGGCCCGGCGACTTTAGAGCGCACATTTTTCAAACCCGTTTATCTCGGCTCCGCGATCTTAAAATTTCTTAGGGTTCTATCGTCATGCGCCACACATGAACACAAGGTTGTGCCAATGGCGTGTCAGTGTCCTGAAAGCAACCAATACATAGCGTCCCTGGAAGCATTTTATTGACTGCGGTGACCGTGAGTCTCGGAGTGAACGCTGATTGGTCAGAACACTTCTGTTTCCTTATCCGATCTCGGTATTGCAGTACCCCGAAATTTGTCTCATGGCGACAATATTGCAGTACCCCGGATTTTGTCTCATGGCGACATTGACAATAACAGACCCACAACAGGCCAATGGCATGCCTCAGATGGCGCACCACTGCCCACGCCTAGTCAATAGGGCGTTTCTTATGCAGCCTGGGTTTCACGGGCTCCCTCGTCTCCTCATTGGCCGACGAAGATCAATTCGATCGCTCTGAGGGGCCATTCTGTCACCGCATCGGCTCAAGAGCGAGGTGTCAGGTCCTTTTCTTCCTTTGGGCCACAGGAAGTTGAAGAATGTACACGTGTTCACCAGCACCCGTTGTCGCGGCCGTGTGGGGCAGGTGAGAATAGAAAAGAATGGAAAAGAATGCACAGTGGAGAGTCAACCGTTCTTCAAAGAACGGCTGACGGGACGAATCATCACACCTTGGTGAAGTGCCACCCACCCCACCTAATCCCCTCGCACAGCGCCCAAAGGCCCCCACCCTCGCTCGGCGCACCCTCCAAGGGCTCACTACCCGTCACACCCGGGGTTGGCGAGGTCAAACAGGGGTGGGCCCGGCGCAGGGGTCGTCTCTTCACGTCTCGGGGGAGGTGCGGTCCCCCCATGACTGTGACTCTACCACCTGAGGCGGATGTACGGTCCTCTGCATCTCGGAGGCTTTTCGACCCTCATAGCACACCTGCAGACGCTTCCCCGGGGCATCTCAGAGATGTCTGAGAATGCCCGGGGGAGTTAGTGATGGGGGAAGGGCTGTCACCTTCAGACCCCGGCGGGGGGGGGATTAAAGGGGGAGGCGGCAAGGCGACGGGAGGAGGGGGGGGAGGGGTGGAAATGTCGTGCACGGGGTGGGGTAGATTCAATCGCGGGGACACACTCATGCGCAAGATCCGGATGGCCGCGTCACCGGGGCTGCGCCCGACCGTCCCTCACGGCCTCTGTGGCGTGGGGTGAAAATTGGGGTCATGAGAAATCCCCAATTTTCTTTTCAGCCACTCACAGGGCTGCAAGTTTGTTTGGAAAGGCTGGCGTAAAGAAGCCCAGGCTGTACACCTTAACTAGGCGTGTGCCCAATGAGTGCTCCGTGTTAGTGCGGAAGCAGTGCGATTTAAGACTTCCTAGAGATTTCTGCCCACATCGAAGAGGAACCAGGCATCCCAGGAACCAGCTGCGACCTCTCCCAGTGCTCTTGAGTGGATCGGGCCGAGATCGAGGTAAATCCGCCCAGATCGTGAGAGATAACAACAGCTATCTGACCAACCAGCGTTCGGTACCAGATCCGCCGAGACTGCAGCCAATCATCGCCTAATCAAAAGAAAAGTACCACTGCACGCTATTGGTCCGCTGCGAGCTCCTAGCACGCGGTTGGTTCATGGCCTTGTTGTCACGCTGTTGCTCTTGTCTCCATGAGACAAATTTCGGGAAACTGCAATATTATGTATACATAGCGAGTGTGGACCTAATGTCGAACATTCTCGCTGAGATTCTTGGTCTCTGAGTACTGTGTGAGATGCACAACATACCGCTTTGTAGAGGAGACTGAGGGGAGTCAGATGGTTTTTTTTAAGTCTGAGAGCTATTGTTCTCTCTGAGCTATGAGGAGAGAAGGCAAAAGTACTGTCAGTTATCTGCTCACTGATGTCAACCACGTCTTGGGGCCAATCGGGGCACCCGATCTGCTCACCTTCGCGGGCTGCGGAGCGCTGCAAGCGAATCATTCTTGCTGAGTGTGATCCGACCACCCCTTTGGTGCCAGAAGGGTGCCGTATGTCTCCGAGAATAATACACTCTGTAGCAGAGAAAATAGCACAGCAAAAAGAGAGTTGACGCTCAGGTCTTGATGCATGACAAGAAAACCAACAACCTCTATGTGTATCCATTGATGGAAGACCTGATGCCCAGGCCATGAGTGCTTCTCTTTTTCTTGACTTGGAAGTTGCGGACAAGGAGAAGAGAAAATACTTCGGTCACGAGTCTGCCTCCTGGGGGCCTCCAGGAGACCCTGGAGTGGTCAACATTTTCGACAGTGGACGACATTGCAAACGGACTAGCTATTCTCCATAACATGCGGCGTTCCCAGCAGGTCTCAAGTGTGAAAATCAAGGTTCGATTGTGTTCAAAGCGTTGGTCCCCCCCTCGTGGGGGCACGACTCGGGGGCCCTCAGGGGGAGCGCCCATATAAAGCGCGCCTAGCCAAAAGTGGACGTGCACCTGTCGTGATAATGTCCAATATTGGCCACTGGACCAATAAACACCCACTGCACGACCCGTACAAGTGCACTATTTACGGGAAGCACAATAAAAATCCGTCTGACACCAGTTTTTGGCAACATCTGCATAAGACAAGGTCGCAGGGATCCTTTTTCTCAGAAAAAAATACAAGCCGCCTTCGTAGCACCTCACGACCTTGGACGTCTTGTCCGTGTCTGCAGGCGACCTTCCATTAGCTGATAAAAAAGCTACCCTCCTTTGGGCGATGGCACCAGTTTTGAAAAACTCGTTTTCCATATGAGGGGGGCTTCGAGGAGCCCACCCGGCCAGGAAACCCTCGAAAAATCTTGTGTAGTTTGTTTCAAGGTGCAATTCTGACCAGTGATCGCGAGGCGGGCTGATCCCTTCCGGTTGGACTTGTGGCGGCGTGTGATGGTCTCGTGCGCATCCCGCCCGGTCGCCCGCGCGTCTCGTGAGGCCTCCCCGACCCACGCCCTCCCCACCCCTCCCTTCGCCTTTCCTCCCCGCCCCAACCCCCCCCTCACACCACCCCCAGCCTCCCCCGGCGTAAGCCCCCTCGTTTCTACCCTTCCCCCATCACACACGTCACCCACACCAAAATATCAACAGCCATCAGTACAGCCCAGACGGGTCTGCCGGCGCGCCTCGATAAGCGCCGCCTGTCTCGGGACAATTGCCCACACTTGCCGAGGTGCAAGTGTGTAGCAGAATAGGGATCCGTTGCTCGTCCACTCTCAGCGAACACTCACCAGGGGGGATTGGTATCATTGTCACCGGGAGGCCAAGGTTGCTGTCCTTGGAGCGCAAGCCTCGGGTCCAAGATGGGAGCCCAAGTGGGCGGGGTTTGTTCTACCATAGCCGGCGGTGGATTCGCCGCCGGCCCCCTCGTTATAAACCTTCGGAGACGCCACTTACTACCCTCCACCCCAAGATGCAAGTCCCTCTGGTTATACGTAACTCGTAGATACCGTAACCAAAGTGAACTCCCAACTTGACAGTTAAGGATTGGAAGTAGTCCCTTCTTAAGAATTTCAAGAATTAGAAGTAGTCCCCCTAAGTTTGGGTCGCAATACGGTCATCCATATTGCTACATATCCCCCCCTTAAATTCGGCCCGTTCTCGGGTCGATCTGCACTCGGCTTTCCGACTGAACACGTGTCGCGCGACCGTTTACCAGTCGTGCGGGGCTTTGCGCCCTTTCACTGTCGCCACCCCGTTCCGGGGTCGGATGAGGGGGGGGCCCCCTTGTGTGGCTCACAGTCGATCCGTTTTCTGGACCGTTCCATTTCTGGATGCGGGCTTAGGTTCACGACCTCGCCGGGGGGCGGTGCAAGCGGATCCGCCACCAGGTGTCTGGTGGAGGGCGAGGCCATCTCGAGTGAGCCGGAGAGGCTGTGGAACGCCCGTGTTGCGCGGGGGCGGTTGAGGGGGGACACCTGTGAGGAACCACCCACTTTTGGGCAGCCCTCAACGTACTCGTGATGGTGTCAGCGAACCGCGCCAGCCAATAGGGCGACAGGGTGCGTGGGAGAGGATGGACATGGTGACGGTGGTGGGTCTGGGGAAGAAGACGACGCGACGTCGGTGGTGATCGAGGGGGGTTCAAAGGGTTAAGGTTGTCTTTGGTCTGTGTCTGTGATGGCCCCTCCGGTCTCTCCCAGTGGCGCCGACACCCACGCACTATATACTCACGTCGGGGCACCCGACGCGCCCCAGATCATGCGTTTCCTCGTCGCGCCGCCGGTAGGCACAAAACGGCCCAAAAACAAAGCATGGCTCTCAGAACAAAGCATGGGCGGGCGTGCGCACTAAAGGTGTGCAGCCCCAGTTTGCCCCAAACGAAGGATTCCGGCGTGCAGCGCCTAGTGCGCCGTACCAGCCGGCCTCAGACGCCAGGCAGTCCCAAGGTCCGAGAGGCGTGTAAGCACGGTTCAATCGAGTCTGCAGCATCCCTGGCCCCGACTTGGCGCCGACCCGGGACTACAACCAGAGGGCACCAGGTGCCAGAACACGCCCGCCGTGTGGTGATGGTTGGCGGCCGTGGCCCGTGCCCGGCACTGGGATGCGGTGGACTACGCTATCCACACGTGAGAGAGGGATTGCTGATGGGTTTTTGCATACTTGTGAGGGACTTGATTTGAGAGAAATTGAGTGTGAGATTAGTGAGTGGGAATAGAATTAGTAGTGATAGTGGCCCCCGACCTGACGAGGTTAGACTCGGGTCGGGGCCACTCGGGGTTATGGGGGGGCTACCTGGCCAACGTGCCGAGGCTCCCCCAGATGCACGTTAAGAGGGACAGCGAGGCGCCCTTGGCCCGCGCCCTCAGGAAAAAGACAACTGCGCGTTTGCTTTCCTCTTCCCCGTGTGCACTACCGTGCGTATCTGTTTGCTCTGCGAGCAGGCACGTGAGGCAACAGGCATACCATTCTCGTAGTTCCCCTTTCTGTGTTACCTGTCCCTTTCCCCCGAGGGATATTGACACGTGTCTGAGAGGATCGAGTTTTATACCACATATTTGGTGGAGCAGCAGGGGATGATTGGAGTGTTTGAGAAGAGACATTTGGGAGCAGCAGTTGGGTTGTTCCTGTTCTGTCTTTTTCTGTGGTTTGGGAATTATTTGCACCCGTTCACGGGAATCCCATTCCTGGCTCTCCAACCCCTCTCTTGTGGTCTTGCGATCTTTGGACACGCAGGCAACTGGACTGTGGCTGTCAAGAGACCAACATGGCTACCCTCCCTGGCACGACGGTGCCCGAAGGGGTAGACCCCGCGTCCCTTGATGCATCCCTGGTCACCGCGGGGGACGGTGCCCAACCCGGCGTTCTCCCTACGGGTGAAGCAGACCTGGGCGTGACATCCGGTAGCGGACTGGAGTCCACAGGCGGCCAAGCACCACCTGCTCCCGTTCCTCCGGCTGTTCCTCCTGTGGGAGCCACCCCGGGGTCAACGGCGTTTGAGTCCGCTCGCAGCAGACGTCTCCCTCCTGTCGGTTCCACTCCTCAACCTCCAGGGATAGCCCCTGGTGTGTTTACTCCTGGACCCACACATGGCAGCTGGGTGTATACACCTCTTCCTGTGGGCACTAGCGATGCCAGAGGCACCGTTGTGACTGGTTCTACGGGTCTCCCTGAGACCTCGACTCCTGGGACCGGCCAAGCTTTTCCTCCCCTTGCATCCTATGGGGCGGGGAGCCCCAAGACCGGTAACCGGAGCAGCCGAAGGCGTCGGCGTCATCGCCGTCGCTCTAGCACCAGCGAGACCAGTTCCTCCAGCTCTGAGGAGGGATATGATTGGGATGCATCTCCCGGTCCCACCCGGCGCAGGCTAGTCGAGTTTGACTTCCCTGCCCACCAAGTGGGAGATGCCACCCTGAACAAGGTCACGTATTGGGGTAACTACCGGCTGGAGAACCAAGACCAAAGTTACACCCGGAAGATGGCCAAGAAGATGGCATCCCTGAACCGGCGAATGCAGCCGAGCTTCGGGGGACATCCTAAGTTTTCCGGGAAGAGACCGGCGGTTATCTTTGCCTTCCTGCGCCGGTTGGTGAAGGCATGCAATGACAACGATGTGTCCGAGGGCAAGGCTCTCTACCTCCTGGTTAAATTCATGACCGGAGAAGCGGATCAGCGGTTTACACAGGTTCTACCAGACTCTGCCGGACACATTGTCGGGCGTACCGTTGGGAGTTATCCGGAGGCGGTCAACTGGCCCCTGTCCAACTACGCTGACGCGGACTCTCTGCGTAAAGCAGTCGGCAGGCTGAACCGGGCAACCATGGAAAGACAAGAGACTCCAGAGGCGTTCGCCCGTCGTGTCCGGGAGATGAGCGATGCTTGTGGCAACGTTTACCCTGAGGACAGGCTCAAGATGATCTTCTCGGAAGGGCTTCCTGAATATCTTCAAGTGGATGCGGAGAACTACAACAAGGATCATCAAGAACATACCTTCCAGCAGTTGATGGCCTACACCCAGGGCAAGTACCGGCAAGCCAGGGCCCTCCAAGCTCCCATGGTATCAACTCCCAAGCCGTTGTCGCGAGTTCGTCCCGGACCCGACAAGTATAAGGGAGGTGATAGCCCTGTACCGGTACTCGCAGTTGGCGAGGCCTCACCCATGGGGTCAGGGGACAAGTGGGGCGGCTTCGTTTCCAAGGAGCAACCATCCCTGGTCGCCCCCAAGCAAGTCAAGAACCAGCGGTTCCGGTCTTGTTGGCTGTGCCAGAAGGAGGACCACATGTCCTACCAGGGCCCGACCATTCCCAAGGACCTCCAGGAGAAACTCAAGCGTCAAGGACTGGTGTTTGTAAAGGCGGTCAACTGGGCTGACCGGCGAGCACCCTCCAAGATGGACCAGGCACAGGTACACGCAATCCGAGTGGCAACCTTACAGAGCATCACGGAGGCTCTGGCAAGGGAAGCTCCTACGGACTTTGACCTGGAGACCGAAACCTCTAAGGACTCCTCGGACCCGGGAAACGAGTAGGGCAGGCGCTCTCCCCAAGTGTCTTCCCGAACTTCCGACGGCAGGGTACTTCTACCTGGTCTCCCCTTGCGTGCCGGGAGAAAGGACGGCAGTTACCCGCTCAACCGGTAGCCGCCTGGACACCCTGTTTGTTCAAGGGCACATTGCTCGTCCTGCGTAAAGAAAACCTCAAGATTAATGCTCGTATGCGTGTGGGGGATAGTCTCCCCCAAGCTGTTACGCCGGTGGTTGACACGGGAGCCGGACCAAGCGTCATCACTGAGAACCTGTTACCTCCGGGCTGGCGTCGACATGACTGGAGAGCGCCTACCCGGACCCATATCGTCGACGCTTCGGGTCAAACCCTACGACCGCTTGGCCGTCTTCCTGTCGCCATCTATGTCAACAATGAACCAATGCTTTTTCCCTTTCTAGTAGTCAAGACCCTATCAGTCCCCCTTATCCTAGGCTGGGACTTCCAGAAGCAGCATGTCAAGAGCATCCTACCCGGAGAAGGGAAGGTGCAGTTCAACCATGGGTTTGTGTCACCGGTATTGGAACATCTGGACGCCAAGGTTCGTGTAGCCAAGAGCAAGAGGGAGCGCATCCCACCCTCTACCTTGACTCTCTTTAAACCGGTGCTCCTACCTCCTCGCTCGGAGACCAAGGTTCAAGTAACGACCCGGATTGCAGGTCAATGCCTGATCTACGAACGTAAGGAATTTCTGGCGAAACACCGGTTATACTTGGCCCACGGACATCACAAGAAGGTAGAAAGGCACACCCCGTTCTCGGTGCTAATCGTCAACGTGAGCCGGAAGCCAATAACCCTCGCCAAGGGCACCCGAGTTGGTACAGCAGAGCCTTACCAGGGATCCGCCCGTGCTATGAGCAAGGAAGACCTCCTGAACCTGCAACAAGAACTGGCATCCAACTTGACGGCCTTAGACGTACCTCCGAAACAAGAGCAGGCTGGCAGCGCTACTCCGAAACCCGAACAAGCACCACCCGGGATGCCGAAGGTCAAGCAAGAAAATGTCCCTCCCGACTTGAAGGAGGCGCTGGAGAAGCTTCTCCAGGAATATCGGCACCTGTGGTCGGGAGAGCTGGGCAAGATGGACGCCATTCTACACCGGATTCAACTCAAGCCGGAAGCTAAGCCAGTACACCTGCAACCATACCGGGCTGGACCTCATCGCCGGGATGAGATTGAGAAGCAGGTTAACAAGATGCTCAAGATGGATGTTATCGAGCCGTCTGATGGCGAGTGGGCTTTCCCGGTGGTAGTCGTCCCGGAAACCGGCGGTCACTTCCGTTTCTGCGTTGACTACCGGCGCCTGAACGAGATGACAGTCAAGGACGTATACCCGATCCCCCGGATGGATGATTGCCTCGACTTTCTTCGTGATGCCACCCTCTTCTCGACGCTGGATTGTAATGCCGGTTACTGGCAGATCCCTCTGGCTGACGAGGACAAGGACAAGACCACCTTCACGTGCCACCTGGGACTATTCCGGTGCAAGCGTCTTCCTTTTGGTCTCACCAATGCTCCGGCGACCTTCCAAAGAGCCATCGACATCATCCTGTCCGGGCTAAGGTGGAGAACATGTTTGGTCTACCTGGACGACATTATCGTTTTCTCCAAGACCCGAGCGGAACACCTGGAGCACTTTCGAGAGGTCCTGGCCCTCCTGTCCAAGGCTGGAGTTACCCTCAAGGCCGAGAAGTGCCACCTGTTTGAGACTGAGGTGGAGTACCTGGGGCATGTGCTGAGTCCGGGGGAGCTCCGAGTCAATGAGAAGAACATCAAGGCCCTTCGACAGGCACGGCAACCCAAAACCCAGACGGAACTCAAGAGCTTCCTCGGTATGTGCAACGTCTATCGCTGGTTCGTACGGGACTATGCTCTGATTGCCCGGCCACTGACCAAGCTGACCAGCAAGAAGCTTCCCGCACAACTCCCGGTGTTCGACGAGAAGCAGACCGCGGCCTTCGAAGAGCTCAAGAAGCGCCTGACCACCACTCCAGTACTGGCGTTACCCAAGCGGGAGGGCCAGTTTGTTCTGGAGACTGATGCCTGTGGCGTCGAGGTGGGGTGCTCACTACTCCAGCAGCAACCTGATGGGCACTTTCTCCCGATAGGCTACTACAGTCGCGTCTTGACTCCAGCTGAGAAGAACTATTCCACGACCGAGCGCGAGTGCTTGGCAGTCGTCTGGGCTTGCTTCCTGTTACGGGCATATCTTGAAGGACAAGAGTTCCTCATCCGGACGGATCACGCCAGTCTAAGGTGGCTGCTATGCATGGACAGCAGTCAAGGAAGGGTCGCCCGGTGGCGCCTACGCCTTTCGGAGTTCAAGTACAAGGTGTGCACCAGAGCAGGGAGGGAGCACCACTGCGCCGACACCATGTCCCGGTTGGAGACTCCTGCAGCCGACACCGGTCCTATTCCGGAGGAAATACCTTGCTTCATCCTCCCGAATGTCGGACGTGGCTGGCACGCTCCCCTGTATGAGACACCTGAAGCTCATCAACCGGTGACCATTCACCGGATGCTGGAGGCACAACTGACGGAGCCTCAATGCTTGGAGCTTCGCCACCAAATGGACCTGAACCGGAACAGTCGTTTCTCCGAGTCTACGGACGGACTCCTAGTACGGGTGTCACCCTTCGATGGGGCCACTCAAGTCTACGTACCCCGGGGCCTACGAGCTGACATCCTACGCCCGGAGCACTCGTTTCCCCAGGCCGAACATCCTGGTATCAATCGGATGTATGCTTCCATGAGACGACACTATTACTGGGAAACCAAGGCCAGTGACGTCCATAAGTACCTGGAGGCTTGTGTTTCGTGTGCAAGGAACCGGTTGTCCCAGAGGAAGAAGACTTCTAAGCTACGCCTATTCCCTGCGGCGGAGCCCTTTGCAAGCTTAAGCATGGACATCCTGGGGCCCCTACGTGAAACATCCAGTGGCAACATATACCTGCTCATCATTTGTGCCCGGTTCTCCAAGTTCACTCGAGGAATCCCGCTGAGGACCATCACGGCTCTGGATGTCACGTCAGCCTTTTGCGAGTACTGGATAGCTGCCTACGGCCCTCCAGACTCCGTCTTAACCGACAACGGTCCCCAGTTTGCATCCCTGTTCTTCCAAGGAGTCTGTGACCTGATGGGCATCAAGAACTTGTACACTACGACGTACCACCCTCAAACGAACGGCCAGGTGGAACGATTCAACCGGACCCTAGTAGACATGCTACGGCACTACGTGGAGGTGCACCAAGAAGACTGGGACGAGCTCCTGGCTGTCCTCACTCTAGCCTACAACTCCCGAGTTCACCGGACAACGGGAGTCGCTCCACTCGACTTTGTCACCCCAAGGCGGCTGACCAACTTCTCCCTGGAAAGAATACCAGATGGTCTCCAGCCTGCACTGAAGTCAGGTCCCAAGGCCAAGGATGAGTTCCTGGAACAACTGAAGCTCCTGCTCCCCAGAGTCAAGGAGTCAATCTCGAAGACCCAGGAGCGATACAAGCGGGGCTATGACAAGGGCGTTCGGGAAAAGAACAAGGAACTGGGTGGTGGCGACTGGGTTTTTGTGGACAACCATAGCAAGACCCGGGGGAAGCTGGACTCGAAGACGGATGGACCTTATGAGATCCTGAATACGGACGGTTGGACCTTTCTTCTAAACGTGGATGGCTCCCCGTACCGCGTGAGCAGCGACCATGTCACCCGAGCTCCACCGCCAAGCCAACGGGACTTGACCCGGCGCAAGCGGGCCGCAGTACCCTGGCTATCCCAAGAAGAAGGTCGGGAATATGTCTACGTCAAGTTTGTGGACCATGCCTGGAGAGATGGACGCCTGTGCCTGCGAGTACGCTGGTTCGGTTTTAACCCGGCAGATGATACCTGGGAACCCTCAAACCGGCTACCCATCGCGGATGTCTGTGCCTACACGCGACGGAACGGGATAGAGGGCACTCCAGTGGCCAGAGCCGGCAAGATTCTGGAGTCGGACTCGGAGGAGGACCAAGAGGATGGGGCCAACCAAGACCCTCGGGACGAGCCGAGTTCATCCGCAACGGATGCGGAACAAGAGGATTGAGAAGAAGGGAACGGGTATATCAAGGAGAACACGCAATACATGCATGGAACAATCAAGGAAAACAAGCACCCGCTCGGGCAACCCTTCTCTCCGCCTCTTCCCTCCTCGCTCCTCCCAAGACCCTTACCCTCCTTGCCTCCAACTACTACTCCCGGCGCGGACGCTGAGCCGCGGGAGTGTCCTCCAGCGCTGCCTCCGCGGCACGACGGGAACCGGAGGAAGACGGGATGACGTAGTGCGGTGGACGCGGTGCATCCCGGTATGACGCCATCGGAGTAGTACCGGTTGTTGCCGGGGGCTCCCGCTCATCCAGATATGCCCGTCGGCGCCCCTGGAAGCCAGTGAAGGTTTCTGACCACTGCTGGGCCAAGCCATGCCGCGTCAAGGTCGCCAGAAGTTCGCCAACCACCGGGCTGTTCGACATCTGGCCGCTGTCCGCGCAAGCAAACACCCGGTCAACCACGTTGTTCAAGACGCTGGCGTAAGTACCCAGCACCAGGGAGGACCCAACGCCTTCAACCTGCACCGGAAGACGACCCAGCTGGTCTTCAATCATACCGACGTCGTACTGGTCGCATGTCGGACCACCTTGGATCAGGTACCAGTCAGGCACCCGGAAGCGGGTAAGGCGCAGAGTCGGCGCCGGAATCTCGAACCGCCCCGAGGATGACACCACCGGACGGTACACAACGGCCCCCGAAACCGGAGTACCCAACTCCAGCGGAGGCACAGCGCCGCCGGCGTTGGAAGAAGGCGTCCGAGGCGGAGCGGCCGGAGTGGTAGGCGACCGCACGGTCACCCCCAGACTCGCCGCGGACAGGCGCGGTGCCGGAGGAGCTTGAAGTACCGGCACAGCCGGAACAGGGCGTGAACGCGCCGGCGACGGTTCAGGCGAGGCCACCGGGGCGACAGGTGCAACAGGAGGAAGCGGAGCCGCCGCAGACGCCTGACCGACCGCCGCGGCCCATCCCGACTCCTGCACCGGCGGCCCAACTGGCAGAAGATAAAGGTCGGCCGGGGCAGGAAAGCTACCTAGCTGCGGCCACGCCGGAAGCGGCGTCGCCAGCTGCACCTTGGCCGGAGAGGACTGGTGGACCACCTGCGCCCAACCGAAGCCATCCCGACGCGGGCGGTTCTGGTCGGCAATCGCGTTCAAAAAGTTCCGGTCATGCACCGGCACCAGACGCTGGAAGTCAATCATCGCCTGGAAGAGCTCCTTGTACTCGTCGTCCTGGCTGCACAGGAAGTCGACGGTCAACTTGTCGACGATCCAGACCATCAGGAGGTCAGGGAGAAACCAAAGCCGGTTGGACACCAAGACCTCGTGAAGCCAGTGGTTGGCCGCCAAGACTGTCATCTCGGACGTGTACATCATGTACGGGATCGAGTGGAAGAAGCCCTTGATCGACGCCTGAGTCAAGGCGTCCAAGAAGTACCAGGTGAAGGGGATGCTGGATGGAGCAAACCCGACCAGGATTTCGATTTCCTGCTGCTGCGGGATGACCTTGGGGTAGTACGCCGCCCGGTCAGCCTTGTCCAGCTTCCAAAACTCCTGATGGTTGCAGCTCACGAAAAAGTCACGCTGACGGCCGCGTCGCTCGCCTTGCTCCCGTGCCGGCGACAACTTGGAGTATTTCCGGGTCAGGAAAGGCGGCTCCAGAGCGACCATGCTCGGACGGGGGTCGCAGTTCAGGCTCCCCAACCCCTTGAGCGCCTCGTCCCAGACCTTGAGCGCCCGGTGGACGTACCCTTCTTCCTCCGGCCACCGGAGAACGGACGCGGACACGCGACGCTCGGTCAAGGGCAGATCCAGCACCAGCGCGAAGGGGAGATCCTCCAGACGAGCAACCCAAGAGGAACCCGAGAAGCTCTGGGAGCGGTCTTGTGCCAGGCGCATCTGGTCCGCCGTGTGAAGACGAACCTTATCCATCTCTGTCAAGACCCCGCGCTGGAGTTCCTTGCGCCAGAGGTCCAAGCAATCCTGCTGGCACAGGGCCGCGCCGGCGTTGCCGACCACCGTGGAGTAACGCCGGGCCGCCAGAGGGTCCTGCCCAAGAAGCATCTCCGTGAGACCCACCGGGGGGGTCTCGACCGGGTGCATCACAGAAGCCGGGGGAACGCGATCCGTCCCCGCCGTGTCGACCGGCGCCGACATCGACACCCGAGGAACCGGAGGCAGGAGAGGGGCGCGACTACCCGAGTTCTCCTCCGCAACACTCGCCGCCGGAACCACGGGCCCAGCTTGGATCTCGGAACTGGACATGACGTCCAGACTCCGGGGGAACGAGAGGGCCAAGGTGAACGAGAAAGGGGGGGGGCGGACAGAATCGGAGCAGGTGATCGTGACCGGGGTGAAGACGCTCGACCTCGGCACCGGTGTGGACGTGCTCGAGGCTGTGCACGGTGGCACCTGGTTCGGCCCGAGGACGTGCCGGACTAGGGAGGGAGCTATGTAGCATCCCTGGCCCCGACTTGGCGCCGACCCGGGACTACAACCAGAGGGCACCAGGTGCCAGAACACGCCCGCCGTGTGGTGATGGTTGGCGGCCGTGGCCCGTGCACGGCACTGGGATGCGGTGGACTACGCTATCCACACGTGAGAGAGGGATTTCTGATGGGTTTTTGCATACTTGTGAGGGACTTGATTTGAGAGAAATTGAGTGTGAGATTAGTGAGTGGGAATAGAATTAGTAGTGAAAGTGGCCCCCGACCTGACGAGGTTAGACTCGGGTCGGGGCCACTCGGGGTTATGGGGGGGGCTACCTGGCCAACGTGCCGAGGCTCCCCCAGATGCACGTTAAGAGGGACAGCGAGGCGCCCTTGGCCCGCGCCCTCAGGAAAAAGACAACTGCGCGTTTGCTTTCCTCTTCCCCGTGTGCACTACCGTGCGTATCTGTTTGCTCTGCGAGCAGGCACGTGAGGCAACAGGCATACCATTCTCGTAGTTCCCCTTTCTGTGTTACCTGTCCCTTTCCCCCGAGGGATATTGACACGTGTCTGAGAGGATCGAGTTTTATACCACAGAGTCGACCGAAATGGCCGGCCGGCTAGCCAGTCATATGGCTGCAATGCTCCAGCGAGGACATTCTTACGGACTAGCCAGCTGTGGCAGATGTGCATCGTCATGGTTGCTGACGGTGGCGCCTTTCGACAGGCCATGATGGGCTGTCGATAGCTGTTGTCGTCCGGCTGGCACACACCGTCAGACAGCGGCTGACTTATCTTAAGTCTGGAAGGAACACCGCGTCATGCCCCACAATACAAGGACTTGATCGATGTTGCCAGGCGCTGGTTCGGCAGGATCTGTAAGGAGTGGTCCCAGATAATATCCCTTAGGTATGAGGCATGGGATTAGGGGGAAGTCCTTATAGGGGTCCCCGGAGGGCCATCTTGCGGCGCCGTCGACGCGACCGCTCTGTGTGCTCCGGTGAGCTGTGCGGCGGTCCGCGCGCCCACCGTGACCAATGAGAGTGCCTCGGGCGTGCCAGCGCTCGGGTTCAATCCTAGCGCCGATTCGGCCATCGCGACGGTCATTGGCTCGTATGTCACGCTCGACGAGACCCAGCGGCGGTCTGTCGGGGCCATCGTCGGCATGCACCTTGCGGCTGAAAAGCTACTTAAGTGAAGGCCAAGGTCGGGCATCAGGCGTGACTTGCTGTACACCCGCTAGACCGTGCCGTGTAAGGTTGACGTCGGTCGCAGACAAGCTCTGCGGCTGTCCCTTGGTGCATATTTTTCGATGGAAAGATTGTGCCGCGAAGATGATACTGCTACGGAGGTCGTCCTGAAGGATGTCTGCCGGCGGGCCACGGAGCCGGGGATTATGGCCGTTGTGTCGCTCACAGCACTCTCCGCTACTCCCGTGAGGCTGCGGACGCAGTTCATCGTGGCAAAGAGCGTATCGCATGTGACGTGGCAGCGGATCCGCGGCCTAATCGGCGGGTCGCAGAGCGGCCTGGCCAGCACCCCGGTCATGCGCGCTGATGGTCTAGCGGCCTACGCAGAAGAGCGCAATCTAGTGCAACCTTCAACCGGTGGTGCCACTCTGGTTAGCTTTAGGGCAGCATTTGATGCGCTGTTGGAGGATCTCCTGGCCAGGAACCAGTCTATCTAGCGCCCCGTCGCGGCCCGGCCATCCGGTAAAGATCTTCTTCCGTTTCGCCTCGACAAAAGCGGACATCAAAGCTCATGCAAGGCAATGCTAGCGTGCATCAACCAGCGACATTCGTGCAGCAGGTACAACACGACTCTCTTTGGAATGTTCCCATGCCAGAAGGACAACTACTTGTCACTGGCCGTCATGGCGGAGCTGTACGTGCCAGATATTGAGGACCTGCGGACCAACGGAGTCACTGTGGCTGGTGTCACGCGACCGGTGCACATGAGGTTCATGGGGAACTTCTCATTCACAACATGCTTTGCCGGCCACGCCGGGCCAGCCTGCCGATTTCCTTGAACGTACTGCTGCTCTCTCGCGCGAGAGACAAGCGCAAGTAATACGCTACTTCCTGATTGGGAGATTCACGGCACCCTCTACGATGGTAGCAGCGCTGCGCGCGTGCCACGCACACTCAACCACAAGTCGGCGACTGCGATCTTGTATGCAAACGGGCCTCTGACGACGCTGGCAACGCCCCCCGCGGTCTCGACTGCCCTGTCATTCGAAAAGCGACCGCTAATGCACTTCTCACCGGACAATATCGTGCCCATGCCCTTGCACATCACCCTTGGTGTCAGCTCGTGGTTGTTGTCGCTGGGGATTGGAGCGGTAACATTCGATTTTGGAGCAGAGCAGGCAAAGGAGTACGCCATCGCAATGGCTCGGGCCCTCCGTGTCGACGTCGGCGTGACCCCGGCTCCCTACTAGCGGGGTACATTCGCAGTCAGGGCGTGCCACAAGATCGGACTGCGCGTTGCAGCCGTGTGCGACGTGCTGGACCGCTACGTTTGCCCGTCTCGTGCCGCTGCTTACCGTCGGGCATACGTCCTCTGGGCGGAATTGCTGCTTGTCTTGAACCGGGCTGATACTGTTACGGCCCCCGTCCGCGCTGTAGCATCCCTGGCCCCGACTTGGCGCCGACCCGGGACTACAACCAGAGGGCACCAGGTGCCAGAACACGCCCGCCGTGTGGTGATGGTTGGCGGCCGTGGCCCGTGCCCGGCACTGGGATGCGGTGGACTACGCTATCCACACGTGAGAGAGGGATTGCTGATGGGTTTTTGCATACTTGTGAGGGACTTGATTTGAGAGAAATTGAGTGTGAGATTAGTGAGTGGGAATAGAATTAGTAGTGATAGTGGCCCCCGACCTGACGAGGTTAGACTCGGGTCGGGGCCACTCGGGGTTATGGGGGGGCTACCTGGCCAACGTGCCGAGGCTCCCCCAGATGCACGTTAAGAGGGACAGCGAGGCGCCCTTGGCCCGCGCCCTCAGGAAAAAGACAACTGCGCGTTTGCTTTCCTCTTCCCCGTGTGCACTACCGTGCGTATCTGTTTGCTCTGCGAGCAGGCACGTGAGGCAACAGGCATACCATTCTCGTAGTTCCCCTTTCTGTGTTACCTGTCCCTTTCCCCCGAGGGATATTGACACGTGTCTGAGAGGATCGAGTTTTATACCACAGAGTCGACCGAAATGGCCGGCCGGCTAGCCAGTCATATGGCTGCAATGCTCCAGCGAGGACATTCTTACGGACTAGCCAGCTGTGGCAGATGTGCATCGTCATGGTTGCTGACGGTGGCGCCTTTCGACAGGCCATGATGGGCTGTCGATAGCTGTTGTCGTCCGGCTGGCACACACCGTCAGACAGCGGCTGACTTATCTTAAGTCTGGAAGGAACACCGCGTCATGCCCCACAATACAAGGACTTGATCGATGTTGCCAGGCGCTGGTTCGGCAGGATCTGTAAGGAGTGGTCCCAGATAATATCCCTTAGGTATGAGGCATGGGATTAGGGGGAAGTCCTTATAGGGGTCCCCGGAGGGCCATCTTGCGGCGCCGTCGACGCGACCGCTCTGTGTGCTCCGGTGAGCTGTGCGGCGGTCCGCGCGCCCACCGTGACCAATGAGAGTGCCTCGGGCGTGCCAGCGCTCGGGTTCAATCCTAGCGCCGATTCGGCCATCGCGACGGTCATTGGCTCGTATGTCACGCTCGACGAGACCCAGCGGCGGTCTGTCGGGGCCATCGTCGGCATGCACCTTGCGGCTGAAAAGCTACTTAAGTGAAGGCCAAGGTCGGGCATCAGGCGTGACTTGCTGTACACCCGCTAGACCGTGCCGTGTAAGGTTGACGTCGGTCGCAGACAAGCTCTGCGGCTGTCCCTTGGTGCATATTTTTCGATGGAAAGATTGTGCCGCGAAGATGATACTGCTACGGAGGTCGTCCTGAAGGATGTCTGCCGGCGGGCCACGGAGCCGGGGATTATGGCCGTTGTGTCGCTCACAGCACTCTCCGCTATTCCCGTGAGGCTGCGGACGCAGTTCATCGTGGCAAAGAGCGTATCGCATGTGACGTGGCAGCGGATCCGCGGCCTAATCGGCGGGTCGCAGAGCGGCCTGGCCAGCACCCCGGTCATGCGCGCTGATGGTCTAGCGGCCTACGCAGAAGAGCGCAATCTAGTGCAACCTTCAACCGGTGGTGCCACTCTGGTTAGCTTTAGGGCAGCATTTGATGCGCTGTTGGAGGATCTCCTGGCCAGGAACCAGTCTATCTAGCGCCCCGTCGCGGCCCGGCCATCCGGTAAAGATCTTCTTCCGTTTCGCCTCGACAAAAGCGGACATCAAAGCTCATGCAAGGCAATGCTAGCGTGCATCAACCAGCGACATTCGTGCAGCAGGTACAACACGACTCTCTTTGGAATGTTCCCATGCCAGAAGGACAACTACTTGTCACTGGCCGTCATGGCGGAGCTGTACGTGCCAGATATTGAGGACCTGCGGACCAACGGAGTCACTGTGGCTGGTGTCACGCGACCGGTGCACATGAGGTTCATGGGGAACTTCTCATTCACAACATGCTTTGCCGGCCACGCCGGGCCAGCCTGCCGATTTCCTTGAACGTACTGCTGCTCTCTCGCGCGAGAGACAAGCGCAAGTAATACGCTACTTCCTGATTGGGAGATTCACGGCACCCTCTACGATGGTAGCAGCGCTGCGCGCGTGCCACGCACACTCAACCACAAGTCGGCGACTGCGATCTTGTATGCAAACGGACCTCTGACGACGCTGGCAACGCCCCCCGCGGTCTCGACTGCCCTGTCATTCGAAAAGCGACCGCTAATGCACTTCTCACCGGACAATATCGTGCCCATGCCCTTGCACATCACCCTTGGTGTCAGCTCGTGGTTGTTGTCGCTGGGGATTGGAGCGGTAACATTCGATTTTGGAGCAGAGCAGGCAAAGGAGTACGCCATCGCAATGGCTCGGGCCCTCCGTGTCGACGTCGGCGTGACCCCGGCTCCCTACTAGCGGGGTACATTCGCAGTCAGGGCGTGCCACAAGATCGGACTGCGCGTTGCAGCCGTGTGCGACGTGCTGGACCGCTACGTTTGCCCGTCTCGTGCCGCTGCTTACCGTCGGGCATACGTCCTCTGGGCGGAATTGCTGCTTGTCTTGAACCGGGCTGATACTGTTACGGCCCCCGTCCGCGCTGTAGCATCCCTGGCCCCGACTTGGCGCCGACCCGGGACTACAACCAGAGGGCACCAGGTGCCAGAACACGCCCGCCGTGTGGTGATGGTTGGCGGCCGTGGCCCGTGCCCGGCACTGGGATGCGGTGGACTACGCTATCCACACGTGAGAGAGGGATTTCTGATGGGTTTTTGCATACTTGTGAGGGACTTGATTTGAGAGAAATTGAGTGTGAGATTAGTGAGTGGGAATAGAATTAGTAGTGAAAGTGGCCCCCGACCTGACGAGGTTAGACTCGGGTCGGGGCCACTCGGGGTTATGGGGGGGGCTACCTGGCCAACGTGCCGAGGCTCCCCCAGATGCACGTTAAGAGGGACAGCGAGGCGCCCTTGGCCCGCGCCCTCAGGAAAAAGACAACTGCGCGTTTGCTTTCCTCTTCCCCGTGTGCACTACCGTGCGTATCTGTTTGCTCTGCGAGCAGGCACGTGAGGCAACAGGCATACCATTCTCGTAGTTCCCCTTTCTGTGTTACCTGTCCCTTTCCCCCGAGGGATATTGACACGTGTCTGAGAGGATCGAGTTTTATACCACAGAGTCGACCGAAATGGCCGGCCGGCTAGCCAGTCATATGGCTGCAATGCTCCAGCGAGGACATTCTTACGGACTAGCCAGCTGTGGCAGATGTGCATCGTCATGGTTGCTGACGGTGGCGCCTTTCGACAGGCCATGATGGGCTGTCGATAGCTGTTGTCGTCCGGCTGGCACACACCGTCAGACAGCGGCTGACTTATCTTAAGTCTGGAAGGAACACCGCGTCATGCCCCACAATACAAGGACTTGATCGATGTTGCCAGGCGCTGGTTCGGCAGGATCTGTAAGGAGTGGTCCCAGATAATATCCCTTAGGTATGAGGCATGGGATTAGGGGGAAGTCCTTATAGGGGTCCCCGGAGGGCCATCTTGCGGCGCCGTCGACGCGACCGCTCTGTGTGCTCCGGTGAGCTGTGCGGCGGTCCGCGCGCCCACCGTGACCAATGAGAGTGCCTCGGGCGTGCCAGCGCTCGGGTTCAATCCTAGCGCCGATTCGGCCATCGCGACGGTCATTGGCTCGTATGTCACGCTCGACGAGACCCAGCGGCGGTCTGTCGGGGCCATCGTCGGCATGCACCTTGCGGCTGAAAAGCTACTTAAGTGAAGGCCAAGGTCGGGCATCAGGCGTGACTTGCTGTACACCCGCTAGACCGTGCCGTGTAAGGTTGACGTCGGTCGCAGACAAGCTCTGCGGCTGTCCCTTGGTGCATATTTTTCGATGGAAAGATTGTGCCGCGAAGATGATACTGCTACGGAGGTCGTCCTGAAGGATGTCTGCCGGCGGGCCACGGAGCCGGGGATTATGGCCGTTGTGTCGCTCACAGCACTCTCCGCTATTCCCGTGAGGCTGCGGACGCAGTTCATCGTGGCAAAGAGCGTATCGCATGTGACGTGGCAGCGGATCCGCGGCCTAATCGGCGGGTCGCAGAGCGGCCTGGCCAGCACCCCGGTCATGCGCGCTGATGGTCTAGCGGCCTACGCAGAAGAGCGCAATCTAGTGCAACCTTCAACCGGTGGTGCCACTCTGGTTAGCTTTAGGGCAGCATTTGATGCGCTGTTGGAGGATCTCCTGGCCAGGAACCAGTCTATCTAGCGCCCCGTCGCGGCCCGGCCATCCGGTAAAGATCTTCTTCCGTTTCGCCTCGACAAAAGCGGACATCAAAGCTCATGCAAGGCAATGCTAGCGTGCATCAACCAGCGACATTCGTGCAGCAGGTACAACACGACTCTCTTTGGAATGTTCCCATGCCAGAAGGACAACTACTTGTCACTGGCCGTCATGGCGGAGCTGTACGTGCCAGATATTGAGGACCTGCGGACCAACGGAGTCACTGTGGCTGGTGTCACGCGACCGGTGCACATGAGGTTCATGGGGAACTTCTCATTCACAACATGCTTTGCCGGCCACGCCGGGCCAGCCTGCCGATTTCCTTGAACGTACTGCTGCTCTCTCGCGCGAGAGACAAGCGCAAGTAATACGCTACTTCCTGATTGGGAGATTCACGGCACCCTCTACGATGGTAGCAGCGCTGCGCGCGTGCCACGCACACTCAACCACAAGTCGGCGACTGCGATCTTGTATGCAAACGGGCCTCTGACGACGCTGGCAACGCCCCCCGCGGTCTCGACTGCCCTGTCATTCGATAAGCGACCGCTAATGCACTTCTCACCGGACAATATCGTGCCCATGCCCTTGCACATCACCCTTGGTGTCAGCTCGTGGTTGTTGTCGCTGGGGATTGGAGCGGTAACATTCGATTTTGGAGCAGAGCAGGCAAAGGAGTACGCCATCGCAATGGCTCGGGCCCTCCGTGTCGACGTCGGCGTGACCCCGGCTCCCTACTAGCGGGGTACATTCGCAGTCAGGGCGTGCCACAAGATCGGACTGCGCGTTGCAGCCGTGTGCGACGTGCTGGACCGCTACGTTTGCCCGTCTCGTGCCGCTGCTTACCGTCGGGCATACGTCCTCTGGGCGGAATTGCTGCTTGTCTTGAACCGGGCTGATACTGTTACGGCCCCCGTCCGCGCTGTAGCATCCCTGGCCCCGACTTGGCGCCGACCCGGGACTACAACCAGAGGGCACCAGGTGCCAGAACACGCCCGCCGTGTGGTGATGGTTGGCGGCCGTGGCCCGTGCCCGGCACTGGGATGCGGTGGACTACGCTATCCACACGTGAGAGAGGGATTTCTGATGGGTTTTTGCATACTTGTGAGGGACTTGATTTGAGAGAAATTGAGTGTGAGATTAGTGAGTGGGAATAGAATTAGTAGTGAAAGTGGCCCCCGACCTGACGAGGTTAGACTCGGGTCGGGGCCACTCGGGGTTATGGGGGGGGCTACCTGGCCAACGTGCCGAGGCTCCCCCAGATGCACGTTAAGAGGGACAGCGAGGCGCCCTTGGCCCGCGCCCTCAGGAAAAAGACAACTGCGCGTTTGCTTTCCTCTTCCCCGTGTGCACTACCGTGCGTATCTGTTTGCTCTGCGAGCAGGCACGTGAGGCAACAGGCATACCATTCTCGTAGTTCCCCTTTCTGTGTTACCTGTCCCTTTCCCCCGAGGGATATTGACACGTGTCTGAGAGGATCGAGTTTTATACCACAGAGTCGACCGAAATGGCCGGCCGGCTAGCCAGTCATATGGCTGCAATGCTCCAGCGAGGACATTCTTACGGACTAGCCAGCTGTGGCAGATGTGCATCGTCATGGTTGCTGACGGTGGCGCCTTTCGACAGGCCATGATGGGCTGTCGATAGCTGTTGTCGTCCGGCTGGCACACACCGTCAGACAGCGGCTGACTTATCTTAAGTCTGGAAGGAACACCGCGTCATGCCCCACAATACAAGGACTTGATCGATGTTGCCAGGCGCTGGTTCGGCAGGATCTGTAAGGAGTGGTCCCAGATAATATCCCTTAGGTATGAGGCATGGGATTAGGGGGAAGTCCTTATAGGGGTCCCCGGAGGGCCATCTTGCGGCGCCGTCGACGCGACCGCTCTGTGTGCTCCGGTGAGCTGTGCGGCGGTCCGCGCGCCCACCGTGACCAATGAGAGTGCCTCGGGCGTGCCAGCGCTCGGGTTCAATCCTAGCGCCGATTCGGCCATCGCGACGGTCATTGGCTCGTATGTCACGCTCGACGAGACCCAGCGGCGGTCTGTCGGGGCCATCGTCGGCATGCACCTTGCGGCTGAAAAGCTACTTAAGTGAAGGCCAAGGTCGGGCATCAGGCGTGACTTGCTGTACACCCGCTAGACCGTGCCGTGTAAGGTTGACGTCGGTCGCAGACAAGCTCTGCGGCTGTCCCTTGGTGCATATTTTTCGATGGAAAGATTGTGCCGCGAAGATGATACTGCTACGGAGGTCGTCCTGAAGGATGTCTGCCGGCGGGCCACGGAGCCGGGGATTATGGCCGTTGTGTCGCTCACAGCACTCTCCGCTATTCCCGTGAGGCTGCGGACGCAGTTCATCGTGGCAAAGAGCGTATCGCATGTGACGTGGCAGCGGATCCGCGGCCTAATCGGCGGGTCGCAGAGCGGCCTGGCCAGCACCCCGGTCATGCGCGCTGATGGTCTAGCGGCCTACGCAGAAGAGCGCAATCTAGTGCAACCTTCAACCGGTGGTGCCACTCTGGTTAGCTTTAGGGCAGCATTTGATGCGCTGTTGGAGGATCTCCTGGCCAGGAACCAGTCTATCTAGCGCCCCGTCGCGGCCCGGCCATCCGGTAAAGATCTTCTTCCGTTTCGCCTCGACAAAAGCGGACATCAAAGCTCATGCAAGGCAATGCTAGCGTGCATCAACCAGCGACATTCGTGCAGCAGGTACAACACGACTCTCTTTGGAATGTTCCCATGCCAGAAGGACAACTACTTGTCACTGGCCGTCATGGCGGAGCTGTACGTGCCAGATATTGAGGACCTGCGGACCAACGGAGTCACTGTGGCTGGTGTCACGCGACCGGTGCACATGAGGTTCATGGGGAACTTCTCATTCACAACATGCTTTGCCGGCCACGCCGGGCCAGCCTGCCGATTTCCTTGAACGTACTGCTGCTCTCTCGCGCGAGAGACAAGCGCAAGTAATACGCTACTTCCTGATTGGGAGATTCACGGCACCCTCTACGATGGTAGCAGCGCTGCGCGCGTGCCACGCACACTCAACCACAAGTCGGCGACTGCGATCTTGTATGCAAACGGCCTCTGACGACGCTGGCAACGCCCCCCGCGGTCTCGACTGCCCTGTCATTCGATAAGCGACCGCTAATGCACTTCTCACCGGACAATATCGTGCCCATGCCCTTGCACATCACCCTTGGTGTCAGCTCGTGGTTGTTGTCGCTGGGGATTGGAGCGGTAACATTCGATTTTGGAGCAGAGCAGGCAAAGGAGTACGCCATCGCAATGGCTCGGGCCCTCCGTGTCGACGTCGGCGTGACCCCGGCTCCCTACTAGCGGGGTACATTCGCAGTCAGGGCGTGCCACAAGATCGGACTGCGCGTTGCAGCCGTGTGCGACGTGCTGGACCGCTACGTTTGCCCGTCTCGTGCCGCTGCTTACCGTCGGGCATACGTCCTCTGGGCGGAATTGCTGCTTGTCTTGAACCGGGCTGATACTGTTACGGCCCCCGTCCGCGCTGTAGCATCCCTGGCCCCGACTTGGCGCCGACCCGGGACTACAACCAGAGGGCACCAGGTGCCAGAACACGCCCGCCGTGTGGTGATGGTTGGCGGCCGTGGCCCGTGCCCGGCACTGGGATGCGGTGGACTACGCTATCCACACGTGAGAGAGGGATTTCTGATGGGTTTTTGCATACTTGTGAGGGACTTGATTTGAGAGAAATTGAGTGTGAGATTAGTGAGTGGGAATAGAATTAGTAGTGAAAGTGGCCCCCGACCTGACGAGGTTAGACTCGGGTCGGGGCCACTCGGGGTTATGGGGGGGGCTACCTGGCCAACGTGCCGAGGCTCCCCCAGATGCACGTTAAGAGGGACAGCGAGGCGCCCTTGGCCCGCGCCCTCAGGAAAAAGACAACTGCGCGTTTGCTTTCCTCTTCCCCGTGTGCACTACCGTGCGTATCTGTTTGCTCTGCGAGCAGGCACGTGAGGCAACAGGCATACCATTCTCGTAGTTCCCCTTTCTGTGTTACCTGTCCCTTTCCCCCGAGGGATATTGACACGTGTCTGAGAGGATCGAGTTTTATACCACAGAGTCGACCGAAATGGCCGGCCGGCTAGCCAGTCATATGGCTGCAATGCTCCAGCGAGGACATTCTTACGGACTAGCCAGCTGTGGCAGATGTGCATCGTCATGGTTGCTGACGGTGGCGCCTTTCGACAGGCCATGATGGGCTGTCGATAGCTGTTGTCGTCCGGCTGGCACACACCGTCAGACAGCGGCTGACTTATCTTAAGTCTGGAAGGAACACCGCGTCATGCCCCACAATACAAGGACTTGATCGATGTTGCCAGGCGCTGGTTCGGCAGGATCTGTAAGGAGTGGTCCCAGATAATATCCCTTAGGTATGAGGCATGGGATTAGGGGGAAGTCCTTATAGGGGTCCCCGGAGGGCCATCTTGCGGCGCCGTCGACGCGACCGCTCTGTGTGCTCCGGTGAGCTGTGCGGCGGTCCGCGCGCCCACCGTGACCAATGAGAGTGCCTCGGGCGTGCCAGCGCTCGGGTTCAATCCTAGCGCCGATTCGGCCATCGCGACGGTCATTGGCTCGTATGTCACGCTCGACGAGACCCAGCGGCGGTCTGTCGGGGCCATCGTCGGCATGCACCTTGCGGCTGAAAAGCTACTTAAGTGAAGGCCAAGGTCGGGCATCAGGCGTGACTTGCTGTACACCCGCTAGACCGTGCCGTGTAAGGTTGACGTCGGTCGCAGACAAGCTCTGCGGCTGTCCCTTGGTGCATATTTTTCGATGGAAAGATTGTGCCGCGAAGATGATACTGCTACGGAGGTCGTCCTGAAGGATGTCTGCCGGCGGGCCACGGAGCCGGGGATTATGGCCGTTGTGTCGCTCACAGCACTCTCCGCTATTCCCGTGAGGCTGCGGACGCAGTTCATCGTGGCAAAGAGCGTATCGCATGTGACGTGGCAGCGGATCCGCGGCCTAATCGGCGGGTCGCAGAGCGGCCTGGCCAGCACCCCGGTCATGCGCGCTGATGGTCTAGCGGCCTACGCAGAAGAGCGCAATCTAGTGCAACCTTCAACCGGTGGTGCCACTCTGGTTAGCTTTAGGGCAGCATTTGATGCGCTGTTGGAGGATCTCCTGGCCAGGAACCAGTCTATCTAGCGCCCCGTCGCGGCCCGGCCATCCGGTAAAGATCTTCTTCCGTTTCGCCTCGACAAAAGCGGACATCAAAGCTCATGCAAGGCAATGCTAGCGTGCATCAACCAGCGACATTCGTGCAGCAGGTACAACACGACTCTCTTTGGAATGTTCCCATGCCAGAAGGACAACTACTTGTCACTGGCCGTCATGGCGGAGCTGTACGTGCCAGATATTGAGGACCTGCGGACCAACGGAGTCACTGTGGCTGGTGTCACGCGACCGGTGCACATGAGGTTCATGGGGAACTTCTCATTCACAACATGCTTTGCCGGCCACGCCGGGCCAGCCTGCCGATTTCCTTGAACGTACTGCTGCTCTCTCGCGCGAGAGACAAGCGCAAGTAATACGCTACTTCCTGATTGGGAGATTCACGGCACCCTCTACGATGGTAGCAGCGCTGCGCGCGTGCCACGCACACTCAACCACAAGTCGGCGACTGCGATCTTGTATGCAAACGGACCTCTGACGACGCTGGCAACGCCCCCCGCGGTCTCGACTGCCCTGTCATTCGAAAAGCGACCGCTAATGCACTTCTCACCGGACAATATCGTGCCCATGCCCTTGCACATCACCCTTGGTGTCAGCTCGTGGTTGTTGTCGCTGGGATTGGAGCGGTAACATTCGATTTTGGAGCAGAGCAGGCAAAGGAGTACGCCATCGCAATGGCTCGGGCCCTCCGTGTCGACGTCGGCGTGACCCCGGCTCCCTACTAGCGGGGTACATTCGCAGTCAGGGCGTGCCACAAGATCGGACTGCGCGTTGCAGCCGTGTGCGACGTGCTGGACCGCTACGTTTGCCCGTCTCGTGCCGCTGCTTACCGTCGGGCATACGTCCTCTGGGCGGAATTGCTGCTTGTCTTGAACCGGGCTGATACTGTTACGGCCCCCGTCCGCGCTGTAGCATCCCTGGCCCCGACTTGGCGCCGACCCGGGACTACAACCAGAGGGCACCAGGTGCCAGAACACGCCCGCCGTGTGGTGATGGTTGGCGGCCGTGGCCCGTGCCCGGCACTGGGATGCGGTGGACTACGCTATCCACACGTGAGAGAGGGATTTCTGATGGGTTTTTGCATACTTGTGAGGGACTTGATTTGAGAGAAATTGAGTGTGAGATTAGTGAGTGGGAATAGAATTAGTAGTGAAAGTGGCCCCCGACCTGACGAGGTTAGACTCGGGTCGGGGCCACTCGGGGTTATGGGGGGGGCTACCTGGCCAACGTGCCGAGGCTCCCCCAGATGCACGTTAAGAGGGACAGCGAGGCGCCCTTGGCCCGCGCCCTCAGGAAAAAGACAACTGCGCGTTTGCTTTCCTCTTCCCCGTGTGCACTACCGTGCGTATCTGTTTGCTCTGCGAGCAGGCACGTGAGGCAACAGGCATACCATTCTCGTAGTTCCCCTTTCTGTGTTACCTGTCCCTTTCCCCCGAGGGATATTGACACGTGTCTGAGAGGATCGAGTTTTATACCACAGAGTCGACCGAAATGGCCGGCCGGCTAGCCAGTCATATGGCTGCAATGCTCCAGCGAGGACATTCTTACGGACTAGCCAGCTGTGGCAGATGTGCATCGTCATGGTTGCTGACGGTGGCGCCTTTCGACAGGCCATGATGGGCTGTCGATAGCTGTTGTCGTCCGGCTGGCACACACCGTCAGACAGCGGCTGACTTATCTTAAGTCTGGAAGGAACACCGCGTCATGCCCCACAATACAAGGACTTGATCGATGTTGCCAGGCGCTGGTTCGGCAGGATCTGTAAGGAGTGGTCCCAGATAATATCCCTTAGGTATGAGGCATGGGATTAGGGGGAAGTCCTTATAGGGGTCCCCGGAGGGCCATCTTGCGGCGCCGTCGACGCGACCGCTCTGTGTGCTCCGGTGAGCTGTGCGGCGGTCCGCGCGCCCACCGTGACCAATGAGAGTGCCTCGGGCGTGCCAGCGCTCGGGTTCAATCCTAGCGCCGATTCGGCCATCGCGACGGTCATTGGCTCGTATGTCACGCTCGACGAGACCCAGCGGCGGTCTGTCGGGGCCATCGTCGGCATGCACCTTGCGGCTGAAAAGCTACTTAAGTGAAGGCCAAGGTCGGGCATCAGGCGTGACTTGCTGTACACCCGCTAGACCGTGCCGTGTAAGGTTGACGTCGGTCGCAGACAAGCTCTGCGGCTGTCCCTTGGTGCATATTTTTCGATGGAAAGATTGTGCCGCGAAGATGATACTGCTACGGAGGTCGTCCTGAAGGATGTCTGCCGGCGGGCCACGGAGCCGGGGATTATGGCCGTTGTGTCGCTCACAGCACTCTCCGCTATTCCCGTGAGGCTGCGGACGCAGTTCATCGTGGCAAAGAGCGTATCGCATGTGACGTGGCAGCGGATCCGCGGCCTAATCGGCGGGTCGCAGAGCGGCCTGGCCAGCACCCCGGTCATGCGCGCTGATGGTCTAGCGGCCTACGCAGAAGAGCGCAATCTAGTGCAACCTTCAACCGGTGGTGCCACTCTGGTTAGCTTTAGGGCAGCATTTGATGCGCTGTTGGAGGATCTCCTGGCCAGGAACCAGTCTATCTAGCGCCCCGTCGCGGCCCGGCCATCCGGTAAAGATCTTCTTCCGTTTCGCCTCGACAAAAGCGGACATCAAAGCTCATGCAAGGCAATGCTAGCGTGCATCAACCAGCGACATTCGTGCAGCAGGTACAACACGACTCTCTTTGGAATGTTCCCATGCCAGAAGGACAACTACTTGTCACTGGCCGTCATGGCGGAGCTGTACGTGCCAGATATTGAGGACCTGCGGACCAACGGAGTCACTGTGGCTGGTGTCACGCGACCGGTGCACATGAGGTTCATGGGGAACTTCTCATTCACAACATGCTTTGCCGGCCACGCCGGGCCAGCCTGCCGATTTCCTTGAACGTACTGCTGCTCTCTCGCGCGAGAGACAAGCGCAAGTAATACGCTACTTCCTGATTGGGAGATTCACGGCACCCTCTACGATGGTAGCAGCGCTGCGCGCGTGCCACGCACACTCAACCACAAGTCGGCGACTGCGATCTTGTATGCAAACGGACCTCTGACGACGCTGGCAACGCCCCCCGCGGTCTCGACTGCCCTGTCATTCGAAAAGCGACCGCTAATGCACTTCTCACCGGACAATATCGTGCCCATGCCCTTGCACATCACCCTTGGTGTCAGCTCGTGGTTGTTGTCGCTGGGGATTGGAGCGGTAACATTCGATTTTGGAGCAGAGCAGGCAAAGGAGTACGCCATCGCAATGGCTCGGGCCCTCCGTGTCGACGTCGGCGTGACCCCGGCTCCCTACTAGCGGGGTACATTCGCAGTCAGGGCGTGCCACAAGATCGGACTGCGCGTTGCAGCCGTGTGCGACGTGCTGGACCGCTACGTTTGCCCGTCTCGTGCCGCTGCTTACCGTCGGGCATACGTCCTCTGGGCGGAATTGCTGCTTGTCTTGAACCGGGCTGATACTGTTACGGCCCCCGTCCGCGCTGTAGCATCCCTGGCCCCGACTTGGCGCCGACCCGGGACTACAACCAGAGGGCACCAGGTGCCAGAACACGCCCGCCGTGTGGTGATGGTTGGCGGCCGTGGCCCGTGCCCGGCACTGGGATGCGGTGGACTACGCTATCCACACGTGAGAGAGGGATTTCTGATGGGTTTTTGCATACTTGTGAGGGACTTGATTTGAGAGAAATTGAGTGTGAGATTAGTGAGTGGGAATAGAATTAGTAGTGAAAGTGGCCCCCGACCTGACGAGGTTAGACTCGGGTCGGGGCCACTCGGGGTTATGGGGGGGGCTACCTGGCCAACGTGCCGAGGCTCCCCCAGATGCACGTTAAGAGGGACAGCGAGGCGCCCTTGGCCCGCGCCCTCAGGAAAAAGACAACTGCGCGTTTGCTTTCCTCTTCCCCGTGTGCACTACCGTGCGTATCTGTTTGCTCTGCGAGCAGGCACGTGAGGAAACAGGCATACCATTCTCGTAGTTCCCCTTTCTGTGTTACCTGTCCCTTTCCCCCGAGGGATATTGACACGTGTCTGAGAGGATCGAGTTTTATACCACAGAGTCGACCGAAATGGCCGGCCGGCTAGCCAGTCATATGGCTGCAATGCTCCAGCGAGGACATTCTTACGGACTAGCCAGCTGTGGCAGATGTGCATCGTCATGGTTGCTGACGGTGGCGCCTTTCGACAGGCCATGATGGGCTGTCGATAGCTGTTGTCGTCCGGCTGGCACACACCGTCAGACAGCGGCTGACTTATCTTAAGTCTGGAAGGAACACCGCGTCATGCCCCACAATACAAGGACTTGATCGATGTTGCCAGGCGCTGGTTCGGCAGGATCTGTAAGGAGTGGTCCCAGATAATATCCCTTAGGTATGAGGCATGGGATTAGGGGGAAGTCCTTATAGGGGTCCCCGGAGGGCCATCTTGCGGCGCCGTCGACGCGACCGCTCTGTGTGCTCCGGTGAGCTGTGCGGCGGTCCGCGCGCCCACCGTGACCAATGAGAGTGCCTCGGGCGTGCCAGCGCTCGGGTTCAATCCTAGCGCCGATTCGGCCATCGCGACGGTCATTGGCTCGTATGTCACGCTCGACGAGACCCAGCGGCGGTCTGTCGGGGCCATCGTCGGCATGCACCTTGCGGCTGAAAAGCTACTTAAGTGAAGGCCAAGGTCGGGCATCAGGCGTGACTTGCTGTACACCCGCTAGACCGTGCCGTGTAAGGTTGACGTCGGTCGCAGACAAGCTCTGCGGCTGTCCCTTGGTGCATATTTTTCGATGGAAAGATTGTGCCGTGAAGATGATACTGCTACGGAGGTCGTCCTGAAGGATGTCTGCCGGCGGGCCACGGAGCCGGGGATTATGGCCGTTGTGTCGCTCACAGCACTCTCCGCTATTCCCGTGAGGCTGCGGACGCAGTTCATCGTGGCAAAGAGCGTATCGCATGTGACGTGGCAGCGGATCCGCGGCCTAATCGGCGGGTCGCAGAGCGGCCTGGCCAGCACCCCGGTCATGCGCGCTGATGGTCTAGCGGCCTACGCAGAAGAGCGCAATCTAGTGCAACCTTCAACCGGTGGTGCCACTCTGGTTAGCTTTAGGGCAGCATTTGATGCGCTGTTGGAGGATCTCCTGGCCAGGAACCAGTCTATCTAGCGCCCCGTCGCGGCCCGGCCATCCGGTAAAGATCTTCTTCCGTTTCGCCTCGACAAAAGCGGACATCAAAGCTCATGCAAGGCAATGCTAGCGTGCATCAACCAGCGACATTCGTGCAGCAGGTACAACACGACTCTCTTTGGAATGTTCCCATGCCAGAAGGACAACTACTTGTCACTGGCCGTCATGGCGGAGCTGTACGTGCCAGATATTGAGGACCTGCGGACCAACGGAGTCACTGTGGCTGGTGTCACGCGACCGGTGCACATGAGGTTCATGGGGAACTTCTCATTCACAACATGCTTTGCCGGCCACGCCGGGCCAGCCTGCCGATTTCCTTGAACGTACTGCTGCTCTCTCGCGCGAGAGACAAGCGCAAGTAATACGCTACTTCCTGATTGGGAGATTCACGGCACCCTCTACGATGGTAGCAGCGCTGCGCGCGTGCCACGCACACTCAACCACAAGTCGGCGACTGCGATCTTGTATGCAAACGGACCTCTGACGACGCTGGCAACGCCCCCCGCGGTCTCGACTGCCCTGTCATTCGAAAAGCGACCGCTAATGCACTTCTCACCGGACAATATCGTGCCCATGCCCTTGCACATCACCCTTGGTGTCAGCTCGTGGTTGTTGTCGCTGGGATTGGAGCGGTAACATTCGATTTTGGAGCAGAGCAGGCAAAGGAGTACGCCATCGCAATGGCTCGGGCCCTCCGTGTCGACGTCGGCGTGACCCCGGCTCCCTACTAGCGGGGTACATTCGCAGTCAGGGCGTGCCACAAGATCGGACTGCGCGTTGCAGCCGTGTGCGACGTGCTGGACCGCTACGTTTGCCCGTCTCGTGCCGCTGCTTACCGTCGGGCATACGTCCTCTGGGCGGAATTGCTGCTTGTCTTGAACCGGGCTGATACTGTTACGGCCCCCGTCCGCGCTGTAGCATCCCTGGCCCCGACTTGGCGCCGACCCGGGACTACAACCAGAGGGCACCAGGTGCCAGAACACGCCCGCCGTGTGGTGATGGTTGGCGGCCGTGGCCCGTGCCCGGCACTGGGATGCGGTGGACTACGCTATCCACACGTGAGAGAGGGATTTCTGATGGGTTTTTGCATACTTGTGAGGGACTTGATTTGAGAGAAATTGAGTGTGAGATTAGTGAGTGGGAATAGAATTAGTAGTGAAAGTGGCCCCCGACCTGACGAGGTTAGACTCGGGTCGGGGCCACTCGGGGTTATGGGGGGGGCTACCTGGCCAACGTGCCGAGGCTCCCCCAGATGCACGTTAAGAGGGACAGCGAGGCGCCCTTGGCCCGCGCCCTCAGGAAAAAGACAACTGCGCGTTTGCTTTCCTCTTCCCCGTGTGCACTACCGTGCGTATCTGTTTGCTCTGCGAGCAGGCACGTGAGGCAACAGGCATACCATTCTCGTAGTTCCCCTTTCTGTGTTACCTGTCCCTTTCCCCCGAGGGATATTGACACGTGTCTGAGAGGATCGAGTTTTATACCACAGAGTCGACCGAAATGGCCGGCCGGCTAGCCAGTCATATGGCTGCAATGCTCCAGCGAGGACATTCTTACGGACTAGCCAGCTGTGGCAGATGTGCATCGTCATGGTTGCTGACGGTGGCGCCTTTCGACAGGCCATGATGGGCTGTCGATAGCTGTTGTCGTCCGGCTGGCACACACCGTCAGACAGCGGCTGACTTATCTTAAGTCTGGAAGGAACACCGCGTCATGCCCCACAATACAAGGACTTGATCGATGTTGCCAGGCGCTGGTTCGGCAGGATCTGTAAGGAGTGGTCCCAGATAATATCCCTTAGGTATGAGGCATGGGATTAGGGGGAAGTCCTTATAGGGGTCCCCGGAGGGCCATCTTGCGGCGCCGTCGACGCGACCGCTCTGTGTGCTCCGGTGAGCTGTGCGGCGGTCCGCGCGCCCACCGTGACCAATGAGAGTGCCTCGGGCGTGCCAGCGCTCGGGTTCAATCCTAGCGCCGATTCGGCCATCGCGACGGTCATTGGCTCGTATGTCACGCTCGACGAGACCCAGCGGCGGTCTGTCGGGGCCATCGTCGGCATGCACCTTGCGGCTGAAAAGCTACTTAAGTGAAGGCCAAGGTCGGGCATCAGGCGTGACTTGCTGTACACCCGCTAGACCGTGCCGTGTAAGGTTGACGTCGGTCGCAGACAAGCTCTGCGGCTGTCCCTTGGTGCATATTTTTCGATGGAAAGATTGTGCCGTGAAGATGATACTGCTACGGAGGTCGTCCTGAAGGATGTCTGCCGGCGGGCCACGGAGCCGGGGATTATGGCCGTTGTGTCGCTCACAGCACTCTCCGCTATTCCCGTGAGGCTGCGGACGCAGTTCATCGTGGCAAAGAGCGTATCGCATGTGACGTGGCAGCGGATCCGCGGCCTAATCGGCGGGTCGCAGAGCGGCCTGGCCAGCACCCCGGTCATGCGCGCTGATGGTCTAGCGGCCTACGCAGAAGAGCGCAATCTAGTGCAACCTTCAACCGGTGGTGCCACTCTGGTTAGCTTTAGGGCAGCATTTGATGCGCTGTTGGAGGATCTCCTGGCCAGGAACCAGTCTATCTAGCGCCCCGTCGCGGCCCGGCCATCCGGTAAAGATCTTCTTCCGTTTCGCCTCGACAAAAGCGGACATCAAAGCTCATGCAAGGCAATGCTAGCGTGCATCAACCAGCGACATTCGTGCAGCAGGTACAACACGACTCTCTTTGGAATGTTCCCATGCCAGAAGGACAACTACTTGTCACTGGCCGTCATGGCGGAGCTGTACGTGCCAGATATTGAGGACCTGCGGACCAACGGAGTCACTGTGGCTGGTGTCACGCGACCGGTGCACATGAGGTTCATGGGGAACTTCTCATTCACAACATGCTTTGCCGGCCACGCCGGGCCAGCCTGCCGATTTCCTTGAACGTACTGCTGCTCTCTCGCGCGAGAGACAAGCGCAAGTAATACGCTACTTCCTGATTGGGAGATTCACGGCACCCTCTACGATGGTAGCAGCGCTGCGCGCGTGCCACGCACACTCAACCACAAGTCGGCGACTGCGATCTTGTATGCAAACGGACCTCTGACGACGCTGGCAACGCCCCCCGCGGTCTCGACTGCCCTGTCATTCGAAAAGCGACCGCTAATGCACTTCTCACCGGACAATATCGTGCCCATGCCCTTGCACATCACCCTTGGTGTCAGCCGTGGTTGTTGTCGCTGGGGATTGGAGCGGTAACATTCGATTTTGGAGCAGAGCAGGCAAAGGAGTACGCCATCGCAATGGCTCGGGCCCTCCGTGTCGACGTCGGCGTGACCCCGGCTCCCTACTAGCGGGGTACATTCGCAGTCAGGGCGTGCCACAAGATCGGACTGCGCGTTGCAGCCGTGTGCGACGTGCTGGACCGCTACGTTTGCCCGTCTCGTGCCGCTGCTTACCGTCGGGCATACGTCCTCTGGGCGGAATTGCTGCTTGTCTTGAACCGGGCTGATACTGTTACGGCCCCCGTCCGCGCTGTAGCATCCCTGGCCCCGACTTGGCGCCGACCCGGGACTACAACCAGAGGGCACCAGGTGCCAGAACACGCCCGCCGTGTGGTGATGGTTGGCGGCCGTGGCCCGTGCCCGGCACTGGGATGCGGTGGACTACGCTATCCACACGTGAGAGAGGGATTTCTGATGGGTTTTTGCATACTTGTGAGGGACTTGATTTGAGAGAAATTGAGTGTGAGATTAGTGAGTGGGAATAGAATTAGTAGTGAAAGTGGCCCCCGACCTGACGAGGTTAGACTCGGGTCGGGGCCACTCGGGGTTATGGGGGGGCTACCTGGCCAACGTGCCGAGGCTCCCCCAGATGCACGTTAAGAGGGACAGCGAGGCGCCCTTGGCCCGCGCCCTCAGGAAAAAGACAACTGCGCGTTTGCTTTCCTCTTCCCCGTGTGCACTACCGTGCGTATCTGTTTGCTCTGCGAGCAGGCACGTGAGGCAACAGGCATACCATTCTCGTAGTTCCCCTTTCTGTGTTACCTGTCCCTTTCCCCCGAGGGATATTGACACGTGTCTGAGAGGATCGAGTTTTATACCACAGAGTCGACCGAAATGGCCGGCCGGCTAGCCAGTCATATGGCTGCAATGCTCCAGCGAGGACATTCTTACGGACTAGCCAGCTGTGGCAGATGTGCATCGTCATGGTTGCTGACGGTGGCGCCTTTCGACAGGCCATGATGGGCTGTCGATAGCTGTTGTCGTCCGGCTGGCACACACCGTCAGACAGCGGCTGACTTATCTTAAGTCTGGAAGGAACACCGCGTCATGCCCCACAATACAAGGACTTGATCGATGTTGCCAGGCGCTGGTTCGGCAGGATCTGTAAGGAGTGGTCCCAGATAATATCCCTTAGGTATGAGGCATGGGATTAGGGGGAAGTCCTTATAGGGGTCCCCGGAGGGCCATCTTGCGGCGCCGTCGACGCGACCGCTCTGTGTGCTCCGGTGAGCTGTGCGGCGGTCCGCGCGCCCACCGTGACCAATGAGAGTGCCTCGGGCGTGCCAGCGCTCGGGTTCAATCCTAGCGCCGATTCGGCCATCGCGACGGTCATTGGCTCGTATGTCACGCTCGACGAGACCCAGCGGCGGTCTGTCGGGGCCATCGTCGGCATGCACCTTGCGGCTGAAAAGCTACTTAAGTGAAGGCCAAGGTCGGGCATCAGGCGTGACTTGCTGTACACCCGCTAGACCGTGCCGTGTAAGGTTGACGTCGGTCGCAGACAAGCTCTGCGGCTGTCCCTTGGTGCATATTTTTCGATGGAAAGATTGTGCCGTGAAGATGATACTGCTACGGAGGTCGTCCTGAAGGATGTCTGCCGGCGGGCCACGGAGCCGGGGATTATGGCCGTTGTGTCGCTCACAGCACTCTCCGCTATTCCCGTGAGGCTGCGGACGCAGTTCATCGTGGCAAAGAGCGTATCGCATGTGACGTGGCAGCGGATCCGCGGCCTAATCGGCGGGTCGCAGAGCGGCCTGGCCAGCACCCCGGTCATGCGCGCTGATGGTCTAGCGGCCTACGCAGAAGAGCGCAATCTAGTGCAACCTTCAACCGGTGGTGCCACTCTGGTTAGCTTTAGGGCAGCATTTGATGCGCTGTTGGAGGATCTCCTGGCCAGGAACCAGTCTATCTAGCGCCCCGTCGCGGCCCGGCCATCCGGTAAAGATCTTCTTCCGTTTCGCCTCGACAAAAGCGGACATCAAAGCTCATGCAAGGCAATGCTAGCGTGCATCAACCAGCGACATTCGTGCAGCAGGTACAACACGACTCTCTTTGGAATGTTCCCATGCCAGAAGGACAACTACTTGTCACTGGCCGTCATGGCGGAGCTGTACGTGCCAGATATTGAGGACCTGCGGACCAACGGAGTCACTGTGGCTGGTGTCACGCGACCGGTGCACATGAGGTTCATGGGGAACTTCTCATTCACAACATGCTTTGCCGGCCACGCCGGGCCAGCCTGCCGATTTCCTTGAACGTACTGCTGCTCTCTCGCGCGAGAGACAAGCGCAAGTAATACGCTACTTCCTGATTGGGAGATTCACGGCACCCTCTACGATGGTAGCAGCGCTGCGCGCGTGCCACGCACACTCAACCACAAGTCGGCGACTGCGATCTTGTATGCAAACGGACCTCTGACGACGCTGGCAACGCCCCCCGCGGTCTCGACTGCCCTGTCATTCGAAAAGCGACCGCTAATGCACTTCTCACCGGACAATATCGTGCCCATGCCCTTGCACATCACCCTTGGTGTCAGCCCGTGGTTGTTGTCGCTGGGGATTGGAGCGGTAACATTCGATTTTGGAGCAGAGCAGGCAAAGGAGTACGCCATCGCAATGGCTCGGGCCCTCCGTGTCGACGTCGGCGTGACCCCGGCTCCCTACTAGCGGGGTACATTCGCAGTCAGGGCGTGCCACAAGATCGGACTGCGCGTTGCAGCCGTGTGCGACGTGCTGGACCGCTACGTTTGCCCGTCTCGTGCCGCTGCTTACCGTCGGGCATACGTCCTCTGGGCGGAATTGCTGCTTGTCTTGAACCGGGCTGATACTGTTACGGCCCCCGTCCGCGCTGTAGCATCCCTGGCCCCGACTTGGCGCCGACCCGGGACTACAACCAGAGGGCACCAGGTGCCAGAACACGCCCGCCGTGTGGTGATGGTTGGCGGCCGTGGCCCGTGCCCGGCACTGGGATGCGGTGGACTACGCTATCCACACGTGAGAGAGGGATTTCTGATGGGTTTTTGCATACTTGTGAGGGACTTGATTTGAGAGAAATTGAGTGTGAGATTAGTGAGTGGGAATAGAATTAGTAGTGAAAGTGGCCCCCGACCTGACGAGGTTAGACTCGGGTCGGGGCCACTCGGGGTTATGAGGGGGGCTACCTGGCCAACGTGCCGAGGCTCCCCCAGATGCACGTTAAGAGGGACAGCGAGGCGCCCTTGGCCCGCGCCCTCAGGAAAAAGACAACTGCGCGTTTGCTTTCCTCTTCCCCGTGTGCACTACCGTGCGTATCTGTTTGCTCTGCGAGCAGGCACGTGAGGCAACAGGCATACCATTCTCGTAGTTCCCCTTTCTGTGTTACCTGTCCCTTTCCCCCGAGGGATATTGACACGTGTCTGAGAGGATCGAGTTTTATACCACAGAGTCGACCGAAATGGCCGGCCGGCTAGCCAGTCATATGGCTGCAATGCTCCAGCGAGGACATTCTTACGGACTAGCCAGCTGTGGCAGATGTGCATCGTCATGGTTGCTGACGGTGGCGCCTTTCGACAGGCCATGATGGGCTGTCGATAGCTGTTGTCGTCCGGCTGGCACACACCGTCAGACAGCGGCTGACTTATCTTAAGTCTGGAAGGAACACCGCGTCATGCCCCACAATACAAGGACTTGATCGATGTTGCCAGGCGCTGGTTCGGCAGGATCTGTAAGGAGTGGTCCCAGATAATATCCCTTAGGTATGAGGCATGGGATTAGGGGGAAGTCCTTATAGGGGTCCCCGGAGGGCCATCTTGCGGCGCCGTCGACGCGACCGCTCTGTGTGCTCCGGTGAGCTGTGCGGCGGTCCGCGCGCCCACCGTGACCAATGAGAGTGCCTCGGGCGTGCCAGCGCTCGGGTTCAATCCTAGCGCCGATTCGGCCATCGCGACGGTCATTGGCTCGTATGTCACGCTCGACGAGACCCAGCGGCGGTCTGTCGGGGCCATCGTCGGCATGCACCTTGCGGCTGAAAAGCTACTTAAGTGAAGGCCAAGGTCGGGCATCAGGCGTGACTTGCTGTACACCCGCTAGACCGTGCCGTGTAAGGTTGACGTCGGTCGCAGACAAGCTCTGCGGCTGTCCCTTGGTGCATATTTTTCGATGGAAAGATTGTGCCGTGAAGATGATACTGCTACGGAGGTCGTCCTGAAGGATGTCTGCCGGCGGGCCACGGAGCCGGGGATTATGGCCGTTGTGTCGCTCACAGCACTCTCCGCTATTCCCGTGAGGCTGCGGACGCAGTTCATCGTGGCAAAGAGCGTATCGCATGTGACGTGGCAGCGGATCCGCGGCCTAATCGGCGGGTCGCAGAGCGGCCTGGCCAGCACCCCGGTCATGCGCGCTGATGGTCTAGCGGCCTACGCAGAAGAGCGCAATCTAGTGCAACCTTCAACCGGTGGTGCCACTCTGGTTAGCTTTAGGGCAGCATTTGATGCGCTGTTGGAGGATCTCCTGGCCAGGAACCAGTCTATCTAGCGCCCCGTCGCGGCCCGGCCATCCGGTAAAGATCTTCTTCCGTTTCGCCTCGACAAAAGCGGACATCAAAGCTCATGCAAGGCAATGCTAGCGTGCATCAACCAGCGACATTCGTGCAGCAGGTACAACACGACTCTCTTTGGAATGTTCCCATGCCAGAAGGACAACTACTTGTCACTGGCCGTCATGGCGGAGCTGTACGTGCCAGATATTGAGGACCTGCGGACCAACGGAGTCACTGTGGCTGGTGTCACGCGACCGGTGCACATGAGGTTCATGGGGAACTTCTCATTCACAACATGCTTTGCCGGCCACGCCGGGCCAGCCTGCCGATTTCCTTGAACGTACTGCTGCTCTCTCGCGCGAGAGACAAGCGCAAGTAATACGCTACTTCCTGATTGGGAGATTCACGGCACCCTCTACGATGGTAGCAGCGCTGCGCGCGTGCCACGCACACTCAACCACAAGTCGGCGACTGCGATCTTGTATGCAAACGGACCTCTGACGACGCTGGCAACGCCCCCCGCGGTCTCGACTGCCCTGTCATTCGAAAAGCGACCGCTAATGCACTTCTCACCGGACAATATCGTGCCCATGCCCTTGCACATCACCCTTGGTGTCAGCCCGTGGTTGTTGTCGCTGGGGATTGGAGCGGTAACATTCGATTTTGGAGCAGAGCAGGCAAAGGAGTACGCCATCGCAATGGCTCGGGCCCTCCGTGTCGACGTCGGCGTGACCCCGGCTCCCTACTAGCGGGGTACATTCGCAGTCAGGGCGTGCCACAAGATCGGACTGCGCGTTGCAGCCGTGTGCGACGTGCTGGACCGCTACGTTTGCCCGTCTCGTGCCGCTGCTTACCGTCGGGCATACGTCCTCTGGGCGGAATTGCTGCTTGTCTTGAACCGGGCTGATACTGTTACGGCCCCCGTCCGCGCTGTAGCATCCCTGGCCCCGACTTGGCGCCGACCCGGGACTACAACCAGAGGGCACCAGGTGCCAGAACACGCCCGCCGTGTGGTGATGGTTGGCGGCCGTGGCCCGTGCCCGGCACTGGGATGCGGTGGACTACGCTATCCACACGTGAGAGAGGGATTTCTGATGGGTTTTTGCATATTTGTGAGGGACTTGATTTGAGAGAAATTGAGTGTGAGATTAGTGAGTGGGAATAGAATTAGTAGTGAAAGTGGCCCCCGACCTGACGAGGTTAGACTCGGGTCGGGGCCACTCGGGGTTATGGGGGGGGCTACCTGGCCAACGTGCCGAGGCTCCCCCAGATGCACGTTAAGAGGGACAGCGAGGCGCCCTTGGCCCGCGCCCTCAGGAAAAAGACAACTGCGCGTTTGCTTTCCTCTTCCCCGTGTGCACTACCGTGCGTATCTGTTTGCTCTGCGAGCAGGCACGTGAGGCAACAGGCATACCATTCTCGTAGTTCCCCTTTCTGTGTTACCTGTCCCTTTCCCCCGAGGGATATTGACACGTGTCTGAGAGGATCGAGTTTTATACCACTTATTTGGTGGAGCAGCAGGGGATGATTGGAGTGTTTGAGAAGAGACATTTTGGAGCAGCAGTTGGGTTGTTCCTGTTCTGTCTTTTTCTGTGGTTTGGGAATTATTTGCACCCGTTCACGGGAATCCCATTCCATGCTCTCCAACCCCTCTCTTGTGGTCTTGCGATCTTTGGACACGCAGGCAACTGGACTGTGGCTGTCAAGAGACCAACATGGCTACCCTCCCTGGCACGACGGTGCCCGAAGGGGTAGACCCCGCGTCCCTTGACGCATCACTGGTCACCGCGGGGGATGGTGCCCAACCCGGCGTTCTCCCTACGAGTGAAGCAGACCTGGGTGTGACATCCGGTAGCGGACTGGAGTCTACAGGCGGCAAAGCACCTCCTGATCCCGTTCCTCCGGCTGTTCCTCCTGTGGGAGCCACCCCGGGGTCAACGGCGTTTGAGTCCGCTCGCAGCAAACGTCTCCCTCCTGTCGGTTCCACTCCTCAACCTCCAGGGATAGCCCCTGGTGTGTTTACTCCTGGACCCACACATGGCAGCTGGGTGTATACACCTCTTCCTGTGGGCACTAGCGATGCCAGAGGCACCGTTGTGACTGGTTCTACGGGTCTCCCTGAGACCTCGACTCCTGGGACCGGCCAAGCTTTTCCTCCCCTTGCATCCTATGGGGCGGGGAGCCCCAAGACCGGTAACCGGAGCAGCCGAAGGCGTCGGCGTCATCGCCGTCGCTCTAGCACCAGCGAGACCAGTTCCTCCAGCTCTGAGGAGGGATATGACTGGGATGCATCTCCCGGTCCCACCCGGCGCAGGCTAGTCGAGTTTGACTTCCCTGCCCACCAAGTGGGAGATGCCACCCTGAACAAGGTCACGTATTGGGGTAACTACCGGCTGGAGAACCAAGACCAAAGTTACACCCGGAAGATGGCCAAGAAGATGGCATCCCTGAACCGGCGAATGCAGCCGAGCTTCGGGGGACATCCTAAGTTTTCCGGGAAGAGACCGGCGGTTATCTTTGCCTTCCTGCGCCGGTTGGTGAAGGCATGCAATGACAACGATGTGTCCGAGGGCAAGGCTCTCTACCTCCTGGTTAAATTCATGACCGGAGAAGCGGATCAGCGGTTTACACAGGTTCTACCAGACTCTGCCGGACACATTGTCGGGCGTACCGTTGGGAGTTATTCGGAGGCGGTCAACTGGCTCCTGTCCAACTACGCTGACGCGGACTCCCTGCGTAAAGCAGTCGGCAGGCTGAACTGGGCAACCATGGAGAGACAAGAGACTCCAGAGGCCTTCGCCCGTCGTGTCCGGGAGATGAGCGAGGCTTGTGGCAACGTTTACCCTGAGGACAGGCTCAAGATGATCTTCTCGGAAGGGCTTCCTGAATATCTTCAAGTGGATGCGGAGAACTACAACCAGGATCATCAAGAACATACCTTCCAGCAGTTGATGGCCTTCACCCAGGGCAAGTACCGGCAAGCCAAGACCCTCCAAGCTCCCATGGTATCAACTCCCAAGCCGTTGTCGCGAGTTCGTCCCGGACCCGACAAGTATAAGGGAGGTGATAGCCCTGTACCGGTACTCGCAGTTGGCGAGGCCTCACCCGTGGGGTCAGGGGACAAGTGGGGCGGCTTCGTTTCTAAGGAGCAACCTTCCCTGGTCGCCCCCAAGCAGGTCAAGAACCAGCGGTTCCGGTCTTGCTGGCTGTGCCAGAAGGAGGACCACATGTCCTACCAGTGCCCGACCATTCCCAAGGATCTCCAGGAGAAACTCAAGCGTCAAGGACTGGTGTTTGCAAAGGCGGTCAACTGGGCTGACCGGCGAGCACCCTCCAAGATGGACCAGGCACAGGTACACGCAATCCGAGTGGCAACCTTACAGAGCATCACGGAGGCTCTGGCAAGGGAAGCTCCTACGGACTTTGACCTGGAGACCGAAACCTCTAAGGACTCCTCGGACCCGGGAAACGAGTAGGGCAGGCGCTCTCCCCAAGTGTCTTCCCGAACTTCCGACGGCAGGGTACTTCTACCCGTTCTCCCCTTGCGTACCGAAAGAAAGGACGGCAGTTACCTGCTCAACTGGTAGCCGCCTGGACACCCTGCTTGTTCAAGGGGACCTTGCTTGTCCTGCGTAAGGAAAACCTCAAGACTAATGCTCGTATGCGTGTGGAGGATAGCCTTCCCCAAGCTGTTTCGCCGGTGGTTGACACGGGAGCCGGACCAAGCGTCATCACTGAGAACCTGTTACCTCCGGGCTGGCGCCGACATGCCTGGAGAGCGCCTACCAGAACCCAAATTGTCGACGCTTCAGGTCAAACCCTACGACCACTTGGCCGTCTTCCTGTCGCCATCTATGTCAACAATGAACCAATGCTTTTCCCCTTTCTAGTAGTCAAGACCCTATCAGTCCCCCTTATCCTAGGCTGGGACTTCCAGAAGCAGCATGTCAAGAGCATCCTACCCGGAGAAGGGAAGGTGCAGTTCAACTATGGGTTTGTGTCACCGGTATTGGAACATCTGGACGCCAAGGTTCGTGTAGCCAAGAGAAAGAGGGAACGCATCCCACCCTCTACCTTGACTCTCTTCAAACCGGTGCTCCTACCTCCTCGCTCGGAGACCAAGGTTCAAGTAACGACCCGGATTGCAGGTCAATGCCTGATCTACGGACGTAAGGAATTTCTGGCGAAACACCGGTTATACTTGGCCCACGGACATCACAAGAAGGTAGAAAGGCACACCCCGTTCTCGGTGCTGATCGTCAACGTGAGCCGGAAGCCAATAAACCTCGCCAAGGGCACCCGAGTTGGTACAGCAGAGTCTTACCGGGGGTCCGCCCGTGCTATGAGCAAGGAAGACCTCTTGAACCTGCAACAGGAACTGGCATCCAACTTGACGGCCTTAGACGTACCTCCGAAACAAGAGCAGGCTGGCAGCGCTACTCCGAAGCCCGAACAAGCACCACTCGGGATGCCGAAGGTCAAGCAAGAAAATGTCCCTCCCGACTTGAAGGAGGCACTGGAGAAGCTTCTGCAGGAATATCGGCACCTGTGGTCGGGAGAGCTGGGCAAGATGGACGCCACTCTACACCGGATTCAACTCAAGCCGGAAGCTAAGCCAGTACACCTGCAACCATACCGGGCTGGACCTCATCGCCGGGATGAGATTGAGAAGCAGGTTAACAAGATGCTCAAGATGGATGTTATCGAGCCGTCTGATGGCGAGTGGGCCCTCCCGGTCATATTCGTCCCGAAACCTGGCGGTCACTTCCGTTTCTGCCTTGACTACAGGCGCCTGAACGAGATGACCGTCAAGGATGTATACCCGATACCCCGGATGGATGATTGCATTGACTTTCTTGGTGATGCCACCCTCTTCTCGACGCTGGATTGTAATGCCGGTTACTGGCAGATCCCTCTGGCTGACGAGGACAAGGACAAGACCACCTTCACGTGCCACCTGGGACTATTCCGGTGCAAGCGTCTTCCTTTTGGTCTCACCAATGCTCCGGCCATCTTCCAAAGAGCCACCGACATCATCCTGTCGGGGCTAAGGTGGAGAACATGTTTGGTCTACCTGGACGACATTATCGTTTTCTCCAAGACCCGAGCGGAACACCTGGAGCACTTTCAAGAGGTCCTGGCCCTCCTGTCCAAGGCTGGAGTTACCCTCAAGGCCGAGAAGTGCCACCTGTTTGAGACTGAGGTGGAGTACCTGGGGCATGTGCTGAGTCCGGGGGAGCTCCGAGTCAATGAGAAGAACATCAAGGCCCTCCGACAGGCACGGCAACCCAAAACCCAGACGGAACTCAAGAGCTTCCTCGGTATGTGCAACGTCTACCGCCGGTTCGTACGGGACTATGCTCTGATTGCCCGGCCATTGACCAAGCTCACCAGCAAGAAGCTTCCCGCACAGCTCCCAGTGTTCGACGAGAAGCAGACCGCGGCCTTCGAAGAGCTCAAGAAGCGCCTGACCACCACTCCAGTACTGGCGTTACCCAAGCGGGAGGGCCAGTTTGTTCTGGAGACTGATGCCTGTGGCGTCCAGGTGGGGTGCTCACTACTCCAGGAGCAGCCTGATGGGCACTTCCTCCCGATAGGCTAGTACAGTCGCGTCCTGACTCCAGCCGAGAAGAATTATTCCACGACGGAGCGCGAGTGCTTGGCGGTCGTGTGGGATTGCTTCCTGTTACGTCCATATCTTGAAGGACAAGAGTTCCTCATCCGGACGGACCACGCCAGCCTAAGGTGGCTGCTATGTATTGACAGCAGCCAAGGAAGGGTCGCCCGGTGGCGCTTACGCCTTTCGGAGCTCAAGTACAAGGTGTGCACCAGAGCAGGGAGGGAGCACCACTGCGCCGACACCATGTCCCGGCTGGAGACTCCTGCAGCCGACACCGGTCCTATTCCGGAGGAAATACCTTGCTTCATCCTCCCGAATGTTGGATGTGGCTGGCATGCTCCCCTGTATGAGACACCTGAAGCTCATCAACCGGTGACCATTCACCGGATGCTGGAGGCACAACTGACGGATCCTCAATGCTTGGAGCTTCGCCACCAAATGGACCTGAACCGGAACAGTCGTTTCTCCGAGTCTACAGATGGACTCCTGGTACGGGTGTCACCCTTCGATGGGGCAACTCAAGTCTACGTACCCCGAAGTCTGCGAGCTGACATCCTACGCCTGGAACACTCGTCTCCCCAGGCTGGACATCCTGGCATCAATCGGATGTATGCTTCAATGCGACGACATTACTTCTGGGAACCCATGGCCAGCGACGTCCATAAGCACCTGGAGGCTTGTGTTTCTTGTGCAAGGAACCGGTTGTCCCAGAGGAAGAAGACTTCTAAGCTACGCCTATTCCCTGCGGCGGAGCCCTTTGCAAGCTTAAGCATGGACATCCTGGGGCCCCTACGTGAAACATCCAGTGGCAACATATACCTGCTCATCATTTGTGCCCGGTTCTCCAAGTTCACTCGAGCAATCCCGCTGAGGACCATTACGGCTCTGGATGTCACGTCAGCCTTCTGCGAGTACTAGATAGCTGCCTACGGCCCTCCAGACTCCGTCTTAACCGACAACGGTCCCCAGTTTGCATCCCTGTTCTTCCAAGGAGTCTGTGACCTGATGGGCATCAAGAACTTGTTCACCACGACGTACCACCCGCAAACGAACGGCCAGGTGGAACGATTCAACCGGACCCTAGTGGATATGCTACGGCAATACGTGGAGGAGCACCAAGAAGACTGGGATGAGCTCCTGGCTGTCCTCACTCTAGCCTACAACTCCCGAGTTCACCGGACAACGGGGGTCGCTCCACTCGACTTTGTCACCCCAAGGCGGCTGACCAACTTCTCCCTGGAAAGAATACCAGATGGTCTCCAGCCTGCATTGAAGTCAGGTCCCAAGGCCAAGGATGAGTTCCTGGAACAACTGAAGCTCCTGCTCCCCAGAGTCAAGGAGTCAATCTCAAAGACCCAGGAGCGATACAAGCGGGACTATGACAAGGGAGTCCGGGAAAAGAACAAGGAACTGGGTGGTGGCGACTGGGTTTTTGTGGACAACCATAGCAAGACCCGGGGGAACCTGGACTCTAAGACGGATGGTCCTTATGAGATCCTGAATACGGATGGCTGGACCTTCCTTCTAGACGTGGATGGCTCCCCGTACCGGGTGAGCAGCGACCATGTCACCCGAGCTCCACCGCCAAGCAAACGGGATTTGACCCGGCGCAAGCCGGCCGCAGTACCCTGGCTATCCCAACAAGAAGGCCGGGAATATGTCTACGTCAAGTTTGTCGACCATGCCTGGAGAGACGGGCGCTTGTACCTGCGAGTACGCTGGTTCGGTTTTAACCCGGCAGATGATACCTGGGAACCCTCAAACCGGCTACCCATCGCGGACGTCTGCGCCTACACGCGACGGAACGGGATTGAGGGCACTCCGGTGGCCAGAGCCGGCAAGATCCTGGAGTCGGACTCGGAGGAGGACCAGGAGGACGGGACTGATCAAGACCCTCAGGACGAGCCGAGCTCACCCGCAACGGATGCGGAACAAGAGGATTGAGAAGAAGGGAACGGGTATATCAAGGAAAACACGCAATGCAAGCATTTAACAGTCAAGAAAAACAAGCACCCGCTCGAGCAACCCTTCTCACCGCCTCTTCCCTCCTCCCTTCTCCCAAGACCCTCACCCTCCTTGCCTCCAAGTACTACTCCCGGCGCGGACGCTGTGCCGCGGGAGCGTCCTCCAGCACTGCCTCCGCGGCACGACGGGGACCGGAGGAAGGCGGGATGACGTAGTGCGGTGGGCGCGGCGCATCCAGGTATGACGCCATCGGAGTAGTACCGGTAGTTGCCGGGCGCTCTTGCTCATCCAGATATGCCTGTCGGCGCCCCTGGAAGCCAGTGAAGGTTTCTGACCACTGCTGGGCCAATCCATGCCGCGTCAAAGTCGCCAGAAGTTCGCCAACCACCGGGCTGTCCGACATCTGGCCGCCGTCCGCGCAAGCAAACACCCGGTCAACCACGTTGTTCAAGACGCTGGCGTAAGTACACAGCACCAGGGAAGACCCGACGCCTTCAACCTGCACCGGAAGACGACCCAGCTGGTCTTCAATCATACCGACGTCGTACTGGTCGCATGTCGGGCCACCTTGGTTCAGGTACCAGTCAGGCAACCGGAAGGGGGTAAGGCGCAGAGTCGGCGCCGGGATCTCGAACCGCCCCGAGGATGCCACTACCGGACGGTCCACAACAGCCCCAGAGACCGGAGTCCCCAACTCCAGCGGAGGCACAGGGCCGCCGACGTTTGAAGAAGGCGCCCGAGATAGAACGGCCGGAGTAGTCGGCGACCGCACGGCCACCCCCAGACTCGCTGCAGACAAGCGCGGTGCCGGAGGCGCTTGAAGCACCGGCACAGACGGAGCGGAACGCAAACGCGCCGGCGACGGTCCAGGCGAAGCCACCGGGACGACAGGTGCAAAAGGAGCAAGCGGAACCGCCGCAGACGCCCGACCGACCGCCGCGGCCCATCCCGACTCTTGCACCGGCGGCCCAGTTGGCAGAAGATCGAGGGCGACCGGAGCAGGAAAGCTGCCTAGCTGCGGCCACGCCGGAAGCGGTGTCGCTAGCTGCACCTTGGCCGGAGAAGACTAGTAGACCACCTGCACCCAACCGGAGCCATCCCGACGCGGGCTTTTCTGGTCGGCGATCGCGTTCAAGAAGCTCCGGTCATGCACCGGCAGCCGACGCTGGAAGTCAATCATCGCCTGGAAGAGCTCCTTGTACTCGTCGTCCTGGCTGCACAGGAAGTCGACGGTCAACTTGTCGACGATCCAGACCATCAGGAGGTCGGGGAGAAACCAAAGACGGTTGGACACCAAGACCTCGTGGAGCCAGTGGTTGGCCGCCAAGACCGTCATCTCGGAGGTGTACATCATGTACGGGATCGAGTGGAAGAAGCCCTTGATCGACGCCTGAGTCAAGGCGTCCAAGACGTACCAGGTGAAGGGGATGCTGGATGGAGCAAACCCGACCAGGATTTCGATTTCCTGCTGCTGCGGGATGACCTTGGGGTAGTACGCCGCCCGGTCAGCCTTGTCCAGCTTCCAGAACTCCTGATGGTTGCACCTCACGAGGAAGTCACGCTGACGGCCGCGTCGCTCGCCTTGCTCCCGTGCCGGCGACAACTTGGAGTATTTCCGGGTCAGGAAAGGCGGCTCCAGGGCGACCATGCTCGGACGGGGATCGCAGTTCAGGCTCCCCGACCCCTTGAGCGCCTCGTCCCAGACCTTGAGCGCCCGGTGGACGTACCCTTCCTCCTCTGGCCACCGGAGAACGGATGCGGACACGCGAAGCTCGGTCAAGGGTAGATCCAGCACCAGCGCGAAGGGAAGATCCTCCAGGCGAGCAACCCAAGAGGAACTCGAGAAGCTCTGGGAGCGGTCTTGTGCCAGGCGCATCTGGTCCGCCGTATGAAGACGAGTCTTGTCCATCTCGGTCAAGACCCCGCGCTGGAGTTCCATGCGCCAGATGTCCAAGCAATCCTGTTGGCACTGGGCCGCGCTGGCGTTGCCGACCACCATGGAGTAGCGCCGGCCCGCCAGAGGATCCTGCCCAAGAAGCATCTCCGGGAGACCCACCGGGGGGGTCTCGACCGGGTGCAACGCAGAAGCCGGGGGAACCCGATCCGTCCCCGCCGTGGCAACCGGCGCCGACACCGACACCCGAGGAACCGGAGGCAGGAGAGGGGCGCGACTACCCGAGTTCTCCTCCGGAACACTCGCCGCCGGAACCACGGGCCCAGCTTGGATCTCGGAACTGGACATGACGTCCAGACTCCGGGGGAACGAGAGGGCCAAGGTGAACGAGAAAGGGGGGGGGCGGACAGAATCGGAGCAGGTGATCGTGACCGGGGTGAAGACGCTCGACCTCGGCACCGGTGTGGACGTGCTCGAGGCTGTGCACGGTGGCACCTGGTTCGGCCCGAGGACGTGCCGGACTAGGGAGGGAGCTATGTAGCATCCCTGGCCCTGACTTGGCGCCGACCCGGGACTACAACCAGAGGGCACCAGGTGCCAGAACACGCCCGCCGTGTGGTGATGGTTGGCGGTCGTGGCCCGTGCCCGGCACTGGGATGCGGTGGACTACGCTATCCACACGTGAGAGAGGGATTTCTGATGGGTTTTTGCATACTTGTGAGGGACTTGATTTGAGAGAAATTGAGTGTGAGATTAGTGAGTGGGAATAGAATTAGTAGTGATAGTGGCCCCCGACCTGACGAGGTTAGACTCGGGTCGGGGCCACTCGGGGTTATGGGGGGGCTACCTGGCCAACGTGCCGAGGCTCCCCCAGATGCACGTTAAGAGGGACAGCGAGGCGCCCTTGGCCCGCGCCCTCAGGAAAAAGACAACTGCGCGTTTGCTTTCCTCTTCCCCGTGTGCACTACCGTGCGTATCTGTTTGCTCTGCGAGCAGGCACGTGAGGCAACAGGCATACCATTCTCGTAGTTCCCCTTTCTGTGTTACCTGTCCCTTTCCCCCGAGGGATATTGACACGTGTCTGAGAGGATCGAGTTTTATACCACACGCGCCGCATTCCGTCGTCAAGCAGCTGAAATCGTCGACCTCGTGCGGGCTGCATTCGAGTCGACAAGCGTCAGTCCTAAATTGCACATCCTCGCGTGCGATGCGGCTGATTGGCTGGACCGCTTCGGGTCACTGGGCCTATTTGCCGAACAAGGGCTGGAGGCTTGGCACGGGTATTTGAAACAGTTTGCTATCGCCTACGCAGCTGGATCGTTCTTGGAAAGCATTGTGCGCCTGGTGCAGCGGTCGGCTGTCAGCAGGGGCACGGGCGGCGCCGCCTTCAACCGCGGGAAGCGTCGGGCCTCAGCGGCGTCAAATGCTCGATGTGCGAAGCGCCCTGGAGACCTGCGCACTGCGCGGGACCGGGAGGCTGCCGGTCTTGAGGCCCGTCCGTCGGCGGTTTGCATGGCGTCCGCGATCGCAAACACCGCCAAGTGGTCAGTTAGTGCGCATCTGGCTGCGGTCACGAAAATCTCAGCTGACCGGGATTGGCCTGCATAGGCGACTGGACCGGCTGCCGCCACGTCTGCCGCAGGCATGGATACGGCCGCATATAATGAGGAGCGGCTGCATATAGCTGAGGCCACATGTCTGGAAGCCCTGCTTCAGGAGTGGACGAACTGAAGATGTCGCTCGTTTGTTGCACCAATGCAGCGGGACAGGGAGCTGTCACGGTCCATACAGGGTCTGTGTGCTTGCACATGAAAGTCCATAATCCCATGATGAGAAAGCTGGAAGGTTTAACTCACTTGCCATAAAGTAGGCGCTTTCACTGTGACAGCTATGTACATATAAAACGTTCGCTTTGAGAGAGAGCAAGAGCTTCGGCGTAGTGCCTGTGTTCCGTGGCACAAAGAGATCGCCACTCCACCGTTACTCTGCCCTTTTTTGACATGCACGTGTGGTGTCACTTTGACGCCTGCGCGCCGAAAGGCATCTTCTCCTGACAAGACCTACCCGGCACGGTCAGGCACGGTACCCAGTAGGTGTGGTTCTGCAGATGGAGCAATACGCGCGCGGCAGTCTGCCTCGGCCCATTGAATAGATACGTGCAGCGCCGAGAAGGTACGGCGCTGTAGCCGAAGGACTGCGGACATGCGTAGTGGGAGAAGAGCGCCGGGTATTCCGAGGTGCAGCGGCGTGCCAGGTCCCCGACGTCGCTAAGAGAATAGTATCCTATTTTGCCAACCGTCGCACTTTCTTCGTGTGCTTTCGCAACACACGTGGAGAGAAAGGCCTCGTCAGGTGCGACAGAGCGACCATGCGTGTGGCAACTCACAGGAGCTGTGACACGTCGGTCAAAAGATCAATTTCACGTTCACTCGCACACAAGCCAGTCACACCTTATTGACAGCTACCACTCTGGCCAATGAACGGCCGAGAATCCTAGTGCCCGCTTCAGGAGCGTCTTACTGGGCGTGGGACCGGAGGATAGGAGCCGCGTGGTCACAGGTAGCCGGCTGCCGAACACTCCGTGGACGCGGGGGGGCGGGTAGCACGAGAGGGACGCGCGCTCAAGGCCCCTCCCGCCCGCCCCCCTATCAACGGGGTGGAGGGGCCGCGGACGCCGCTCGCCACAATCAAGTGCACACCTTTTGGCGATATACAGTGCACTGCTGTTGGGAGTGCCGGCGTGCCGGTGTTGGGGAAGGTCGGCGAGGTGTGCAGCCCAGTGGCCACCGAGGCGGGGCCGCATTGCACACTCGCCGGAGATGGCGATAAGATCTGGGTCAAGAAGACAAGTGAAGCGCTTGCTCAACCACTGAAGGGTGCTTTATTTTGTCAACTGGACATGTCGCGACTCAAACTGTTCCTGAGATCGTCCTGACTGTAGCAGAGACTGACGGTGTCGGCATCGTCATCGGATCCGCAGCAATATCCGAGATGCCTATCGAGGGCCGAACTCTGAAGCTTCTCAGAAATCGTTCCTGAACGTTCGCGAGGTCCAGCAGCGTTTCTTACAATATCTCTTGCGACGCCTGAAATTTTGAAAGAGTCCTCAGCGCTCCAGGAAGTACCTTTTTGCATTATATCGGAAAGCAGTAGCGAGCGTTGACAAGATCGGTTTGCAACATCTGTCACCATGACTTTTTGGAAAGTTCCTGAGACGATCCTGGGATCGGCCAAAAGAATGTCCAAGATATTTTCTTAGAACTCTTCCAAACTGGTCAATCTAAGTTTCCCCGACGCGGTCGCAAAACGCTGTGTGGTCAAGACGCGCCCTGACTGGGAAGTTCACACTCATTGGGTCCCTGTTTTAACCCCTGGTAGTGGGTGAATGCGACTGACAGAGGGACACAGGGCGCAGTTCCCGTGCACCTGGGCATGCAGAGGAAGCTTGAAGGTCAGCGGGAAGCGCCGTGCGAGGGACTGCTTGGGATCGTCCGTGTGGTTCCGCTCTTGCACGCCCCGCGTGACCCGTAGGTGTTCGTGCGGCACGGGTCCGGCGATCTCTTTGGTGGCTGCCGGGTGCTCCTCGGGCTGTCCGAAGTGGATACTCGCGGCTGTTCCCGTGGAGCGAGTGAGGCGCTCCTTGGGTGCTGCGTGGCTGTGCTTCATGTGGTGGCTGCATACCAGCTCAGCCGAAGGCCCGTCGAGAGAGGGTGCGCCAGTGCCCGATCCCAGGCCGGGGGAGACAGGAAGGGGCGCACCGCAAGATTCATGGGATGCGCCATTCGCCCCAGATGGCGAGACCCCACCCTGCGCCGGCGTGAGCATGGCCGCTGCTGTAGCAGGAGGCGCTGGAAATGCGAATCCCGAGTCGGCAGGTGGGAGAAGGACGGGGAGGCGGGGGTGGGAACGCAGGAGGTCGGGGGAAAGCAGGGGGAGGCACAGGGGGAGTGAAATTAGTAGACGCGAGGGCGGGCGTGACCTAGGATCAATAGCAGAGAGAAAACCCCGGCGGCAGGGGCACAGAGGGCGGAAAAGCGGTGGACCGCACTCAGCTCATAACATACACACAGTGTGTCGGCTGCAGCCGGGCACGCCGCGTGTCGGCAAGCAACGGGTATTCCCGCGCGTTGGCGTGCAGGCCTACAAACATGCCGTGCGTCCGCAGGCAGACCGCCGTGCGTCGGCATCCAGAACACCGTGCGTCGGCAGGCAGACCGCCGTGCGTCGGCAGCAGCCCGCTGTGCTTCTGCAGGCCGGCCCACACGCCGTGTGTTGGCAGGCGGCACAAGGGCCGCTCGCATGCTGCTGTGGGCTCGCAAGTATCAGCGTGTCCGCTCGCTCCCTTAAAACAACTGTGTCATATTCTGACACGAAGCGCACGCGGGAAGCCCTCTCCGACCGGTATCTGACGTGGGTACGGAGGGGTGGATAGCCATTTATGGGTCTTCTGATGTGGGTCGAAGGCCTTACGCGGCAGAAACGTGTCCGCGACCCACGCCGTCCACCCACGTTTGACATGCCGAAGCTCTCTAATGAAGCCGGATCAATGAAGCCGGGTTGAGTACATACTTTCAGAAGGTACAGATCTCGTTCCAGATCTCGGTATTTTCTTGGAAACGTGGCATCAGGATTCCCTTCCCGAGCCTTTAGAGCAGGGGCCTTCAGCAGGTAACAAACCTCGCTACGGAATGGTCGACCCGCAGTCCACAGTAATTAATGGACGCGTGGTGGGGTGTCGGCGTTCTTTGCCGCTGATGGGTGCAGGCGCACCGGGGCAGCCGGGGGGGGTATGGGGACGGTGGGCGGTGACGCCAGCTGCAGGTCGCAGAGCCGGTCAGCGCTTGCTGGTAGGCGAGCGGTGTGGCAGGCACTCGTGCCTCGAGCCGTCATTCCTGGATGGAAGCAAGGTCAACTGCGACCGGCCACACAACGTGTCGCATTTTCCCAGCCGGAGTCCACTCAGCTATGGTCGGCGATATAAGGGACTGCCCTTTACCAGATCTCGGTATGACGGCCATACGTGGCATTCGTGTCAGGGATGTACCGCATTCTTAACGGGATCTGCTCCTGCTGAAGGTCTCTACTGAAGCATCAATGAAGCCGGATCAATGGAATAAAGCCGGCTTCCAAAACGCGTCGATGAAGCCAGCTTCAATGGAGCATCACTGCAGCCGTATCAATGAAATGAAGCCGGCTTCAATAGACCCACCCGCTCAATCACGGCCGGTCTAAGAGGCGTTCCAAGACGTGTGGCGAGTTTGTGGCATGTGCTCGTGGCATCTCGTGGCATGATTTGGTTGGCTGCTGCTTGCCACGTGCCTTGCCCCTGCGTCACAACCAGTGATGTAAACTGGGGGGCCGTCTTTAAGAAAAAGGGGCCGAGCCATGTGTCGTGTGTGATGCGGAGGCATGTAGCAACCGCGCAGCGGGGCTTAAGCCGTGTCCCTTGCGCGAGCTGATTTTTCGTGTTTGAACATGTTAGCACGTGCTGGCACGGCCGCGCACGGGCGTGCCCGGGGCCCGAATTCGTACATTGGGGGCAAGTTTAACCTCTTGGCGTGCACGATTCGCGGCAAGCTGCTACGAAAAATGCAGCGCCGACACGGTGGATGCTGCGTGAAGCCTGCATGCTGCGTGCACGTTCGTGCTCTGACAGTGTAGCGTAGATCACTCAACTCGTGGAAAAAAAGAGAGTCACTCACCTGGAGAAGCGTGTAGAGGCAAGCTACTGAGTACGCACTACCGATCGGGCGCGCGGGTTGCCCTCAAGAATCACGTCGTGCTACAGAACAAATGCTGTTGCACAGGTCTGCAAGCATATGCGATGCATGGTCATGCAAGATGGCATGCAATCTGGTGCCGGGGGGTGTATATTGCTAACACGTTTTCCGTTTCTATGAAACAGATGGCCACGAATCGCGCAACAGTGCGCGCACAATCGCACGTTTTTAATGACGTTGTCCAGATGACAAAAGTCAATAATTGGCTCGGGATGCGCCGGCGAGAAAAAAACTCTTCACACACACCTCGACAAGGTTATTCTCATGCTCCTAACATGAAATGGGATCTTGCCGGGGCTTCTGCTTCTTGGGGGGTCCGTAGCGGGGCAAACGTGCAGTGCATGAACGAGTAAAAGGGCGTTCCAGGGCCCTTGTCGCCACGGTGCAGTGCACGTGCAACGGGTCGCGCACGCCGTTGCACATGAAATCGGCCGTCTGAAAGGTACACGGTTAAAGCCCCGCTGCGCCGTCCTCCCCTCAAGTGTGCTCCACACCGTAGAGTTTCTGCGTTAAAGGATCTCCCGTTGGAACGAATTGTTACTGACGGACCTGGATCGTCACCTGCCGCCGCCACGGTCGCCGTCTGGCGCGAGATTTTGAACCGTCGGGCTCCCCTAGTCTTTTCCCACCGCTGACCTTTAGCCCTGTCCCACCGTCCGCTGTGTCCCTCGGTCTCCGTCCACTACGCCAGGGGAGGTTGTCTTTTGCGCGAAGCAGTACCGTAGAATGGGGTTCCTGCGGTGGAGGGGGAGAGGTGCTCGGGTTGCCTGGGGGTCGCCGGGCGAGGATCTGAACGGACTGGGGGGGGGGGCATCTGGGCGGGTTGCAGGACAGATTCTCCAGCGGTCGGGGGGGGGGGCGCGCGCTGGGATGCGGTGGGGGGGGGGCGTGTCTCGGCGGATGGGGGGGGAGCCCCTGTGGTGGTCGGAGGGGTTGTAGGGAGGGGGTGGCATGGGGAGCGTCACGGTGAGGGCGGGTGGACCTGGAGACACTGTGGGCAGGGCTCTTTGGTGGGGGAGTGGGGGCATGTGTAATAGTCAATGGAAAGAAGTCTTAACAACCACCGCGCCATAAACTAAGGTGTCTTGGACTGCTAGATCCTGTGTGGCGCCGAGTTGGTGACGCCACAAACTCGCGCCACAAACTCGCAACCGTGTCTTGGAAGGCCTCTCATACTGCCCGACCAACCAGGGAAGCCACAGCTTCGTGAGCGTTCGTGAAGGAACCGCAGCCTGGCGAGGCCGCAGGCAAATTGTGTGGATCTGAAATTATGTATTGTTTTCTCCGCCTAGTACGTATGTGTAGCATAACACATAATCAACGATCGGCTTACCGAAAAGGAAGGTACAGGGGGGGGACAGAAATATGGAAGCGACCCAACTTGGGGCCTCTGAACAACACTTTTCCGTCACCCCTGGGACTTCGTAAGGGTAAGACAGGATCGCTTTTTCTGCACACATACTACGCAGTGGTGCTGCAGGGTCCCCCAGTGTGCATGAGAGGCCTCTTCTGCCATGTGCACGTGCTGAAACAGGGCCATGAGGGCCGGAATCCTGTCTATGGAGAAAATACGTGCGGTACCGTGCTTCGTTGCTTGTCCTCCATGGGTCGTTTTCAACATGTCGTTACCAAGCGTGATATCCGTGCTGGAGGAGTCTTGCAGCTGACTAGGAGGATGAAGGAAGATTGTATGACTCCCGTGTGCGAGTTCGGTAGCACTCCGCCTCTTGGTCATGCACACGATATCTCCCAGAGAACAACACGCTGGTCAACAAAATCATTTGAACACTACAAAAGACAGAGTCGGTGCACCGTACGTTGTTTCCGAACACCATTCTCCATGCCCCCCCTGTACTCGTAATGAGATGGGGACAACACCCCAAATCTGGCCCGAAGTGTCAGGGATTTCGCCCGGTCGCCTAGTGGTTTGAGCGCGCCATTCCGCTTACCTCCCAAGGGCCCGGATTCGAATCCGACTCTTCGATATCTGCTTCTTCGTTATGCCACAATATGTACTTGATGCCGCGAATGGGCAGCCCAGCGCCTGGTCTCTGTCCCCGCCCCTTTCCGATACAACCTCCTGGTATCGTGTCGTCAGCGTCTGCTGGCCAGCAGGGTGAGGTCGCCGCCAATGCTCGCGTACTGCTGCCCCCCCAAGGCCCCCCTCCCCAGCTTCGTTCCGACTCCTCCATTCGTCATCTGCTCCGCCCCCGTCGCCTTCTTTCCGCCTGGCTACGGTCTTCCAGGACCTTCAGGCCCGCCTGGCTACGGCGGGACCGGTGATCAGAATAAAGATCATTTATTATTAAACTGCTCCGGCGCGGCAGCGCCTATCCAGGCCGCCTGGCTACGGTCTTTCTGGCGGTCCTCTTCGGCCCGCCTGGCTACGGTCTTCCACGACCAGAGTTCTTGGCGCCGCGCGGATTGTGCATCCGGAAACAACAGAGGCGAGTGTGCAGCTACTACGAGGGGTAAGGGAGAGGTGCATATGCAGCGCAGGGAAGCTGGAACCGCATGCTGCAGCGCGGAGGTGGCTTGCGGGGGACTGTGGAGACTGGAATTGGCCCACAAAAATAAACTAGGTATAAAGTGCGCCGGGGGGGGGGTTGGAGGTTGTGATATTCCAAAACATGTGCCAACCACTAAGCCAGGTCTAGCGCTCATGCACCGACGCACGCACCAAGGGGCAATGAGTCACACAGAAATATTCACAGAGGTGGCGGCGACGGCGGTGGCGACTCATAGCATACGAAGAACCGGGGCTCAATCACAGACACATCTCTTTTTCCAAAAGTACCCTCAATAGACACCTCTTGAGCACACATCCCATTGGCTGATGTACCTTCGCGAATCCGCACACTACAGTCACGACCCGGTTATATGGCACCCTTGCGCACTATGTACAGTGAGTATTGGGTATTGTCACGCGGGATGGCAGCAGTCTTGGTTGCTCTCGCCACGCCCACGCATGTGGGAGACTCCTTCAATTCGAGCGACGACCTGATCGAGGTTGAAAGGCCAACGCTGTTGACAAATCGCATTGCCGGGCCCAGTTACAGTTGCATAGAATGTGCGATGCCCTGGGCCAATCACGATCCCTAGCTCAGGCGAGAGCGCGCCACCGGCCCGGGTCGATCGCCTGACCTCGCACTCACACGCGCGCGACCGGCCCCGACTCTGACCGCGCACGTCGTCTGCCCCACCTCTCGACCGGCCTCGACTCCGACCGGGCACGTGGTCTGACCGCCCCAGGTCCCTTCATAAACAGTCTGCCCCTCCTTAACCCTCGCCACCGCCGCCGCCGCCCACCGTCCCGACGAACGCTCGCGCCGCCCGTGACAATTCCCAGTCAAACAATACTCAATACTGACTGTAGCCCCCCTTCCAGCGATACAGAGTCCTTGCGCCGGGGCCCAGGAAACGCGGTGTGTCGCCGTCTGGCTGGCGATCGTTCTCGCTTCGACGGCGATCACGGGGGATCCAGAGCTCAGATCACTGTCGACCGCGTGAATCTGACGCGGACCGGACTGTATATTTTCGGTCGACCGCACGGAGACGTATCCAATTCCAGACTTGATACACAGTCGCAGCAGGGCCGGGACGTCGACCTCAACGCAGTCTTAGCAGAACCGTCCGGCAACTCGAGCATTGAACGATGGGGAGCACCCACGCTCCACCTGCCCATGCGGTGCAGCATCTTGTCATTCTGGACCCCTCTGTTGCTGGGCCTTCTTGGCAGCTGGGACTCGTGTACACACGCACGAGGGAAGCGGCAATAAGATAAGAAATGAGTCACTCATTGTCGCTGCCGGACGATGCACCACCGTCACTGCCACCCTCGACACCCCTCCTACTACTCTCAAACACAATCGTGTCTATCGTCGCCGCCCTCACCCCCGCGTCGTCCTCACTCGTCAGCGAGCCCTCCACAGCCAGCTCCCTTGTGGACACTGGGGTGTCCCCAGACGCTTGCTCAAAGAGATACCGCAGAACATTCGCTTGTAACTGCCGTGAGGGATCGTAAACCGCTGAATGGCGCCAGTGCGGGTGGCGCAGGTGGGCGGAGAAGCGCCCGGGAAGCCCATTATGGTCCCCCCAATCATACCGCGATGCTCTTCTAGTATTCTAATTACCTGAAATTGCGCTGTATGACGAACGATCGTTAGGAGAGGCGATCGACTACTGCGAGAACGGCCGCAACGATACTCCCACTTATATGGCAGGGTGCCATACAGTGCGACCCCTCACTTGGCCGCCCCGCAGTTGTGCCGATCGGCACAACTGAGGGGGGGGTACGCGTGAAGTGGCCCGGCCGGGCGGCTCATATTCGGGCGATTGACGGGTGCTGATTGGCTCATACCGTCCAGATCGCTGAAATCTGAACATCTCAGGACAACTGTCGGACACTGGAAGGGGGGCCACCTCCTTGGTCTACCCCAGGGCAAGTGAGGGGTCGCACTGTATAACTGGGAGTCATATATTGCAGTTCTCCCAATTTTGTCCCATGTGGACAAGAGCAAGAGCAAACTGTGTTTGACCAATGATATGACTCAGATGCTGCCTCTCTGGCCAATGACTGCTCTGCATGAGGGTCCGTTGTTGTACGAACAGTGTGTTCGGGGGTTCTCTCGGGATTGCTGACCACTTCGAGGGCAGAACAAGCACCGGCTGAGTGCTTCGGACTGTTCTTGACAGAGATGACCTGAGATAAAGGGCCGACCGGCGAGATCCGATGAAGAAACAAGAGTGTTTTGACCAACCAGCGTTCGTTGCGAGAGCAGTTGTGGCCATAGCCAATCATCAGGTTCTTCCGACAGACGTGTTGCAGCACGCCATGGGACAGCCCTCTGCTGCGAGCATGCGATTGGCCCTTGCTCTTGTACACTTGCTCTTGCTCTTGTCCACATGGGACAAAATTCAGATAACTGCAATAACCAGGTCATGACCTGTACCTCCGCGAGCTCTTGCGAAGGAAGTGGGAGATCGGCGATGCTGTGGTTTCCACATCTCGACCGACGGCAGGTGGCGATGAAACTGCCACGCCACAGACACACTCGCTGCGCCACATGAATGTGGCGCGTCTTAGATCGCCCGTCAAGCCTCTCGCACCCCCCCCCCGCTTCCCCGCCTCCCCATCTTGGGTCAACAATGGACAAACGCTGTTGAAGAGACGCGCGTAATACGTTTCATGGCCGTACGCTTGACAACCCTTGGTACAGTACATACGCTGCGGGCCGTGGCTGCGCGCCCAGCCAGGGGCAGAGTGGGGGCTGTGCTGGCGCCCGTGCCAAGCTGGACGGCGGCAGCGGGCGAGGCTTTGTACGTTTAAAACGGTCCGGCGAGGGCATACAGTATGTACATACATGCATTACGCTGCGGGCCGTGGTGATGCGCCCAGCCAAAGGGTGGGGGCTGTGCTGGTGCCCGTGCCAAGCTGGACGGCGGCAGCGGGCTGCGTTCGCTGAAGAATCTGCGGACCACCGCCCCCCCTATAACCGTCCCCAGTCATGCGAGCAAGCATGGGTCACTCCCCCCCTCGCAGGGGCAGAGCGGCTTGCCAGCCGTCTCGCGGCAGTCCAGCGCGCACCCCCCGTGTTCGTCGACGGGCCGGCTTCCTGCCAAGCCGCCCACCGACACGGGGGTTGCGCGCGGGGCCGCCTCTCGCCCTTCGACCGGTGCCAGTGCGCACGCGCCCGGCGTGAGGCCACCAACCGCCGCGGCGAGCCAGCCGCGCGCGAAGAGAAAACGGCCACCCTCTCCGCCGCGCCCCAGCGGAGAACCTGCGCAGGGGAGTCCGCCCCCGCACGGTCCAGGGGGGGAGCACCGTCGCACAAGGTGGGGGAGTTAGCCCGTCGTCAAGCGCGACGCACTTGGCGGGTTGCCACCGTTGCTTTTCGCGAAGCTCTCGGCGCCCTGTCCTCTTACCTTCTTCCCCTCTACTGCCTCCGATCCCCCCCCTTGCCCTCGGGGCGCGTACCCATTACTCGCCTCCACGACACCCGCCGAGCCCGCCTCCACCCCTAGGCGTTGTCGACGGTGCGCCGCCGCCGGGTGGCCGCTGAGGTACCCTGCCGCCCCCCCATGGGGCCACTCCGGTGCCGGTGGCTGGTCGCGGCTGCCGCGGTGGTAGGGATCCTTGGCGCTGCCGTCCCTACCGTTGTCGCGCGACGGCTGAGGCCCAACGATGTAAGCGGCACGTACACCCTCTATGGAAACCAGAGAGATGGGGAGGCCAAGTGCCCCGATTCGCTGGCGCTGGGCGTGGCACGGCGGAGGACGGACGAGGACCCCGTATGGATGGTCGACTACCTCGATGGGACCATCTCCCAAGACGGGGCCGTGTGCGACAAGGGCAATCTGGAGGTCATCCGCACGCTGGGGCTCGTCAACGAGAAGTTCCGCGCGGACCACGGCCTGGAAGAAGAGTTTGCGCTCTTCAACGTCACCACGGACATCGAGTGGTCCGACTCGGTTGGCATCGGCATGGGCAGCCTGAAGTGTGGCAACAAGCTCCAGTGGAGCAACACCACCGTCCTGCTGTTTGGAAACGACGGGTGGTTCGTCGATTATGAAAACGACGGTCCCGTGTTGGAAATCGAGGACGGCCGCCCCCACGTCATGATTGTCGAGGGCATCTACTTGCTGTGTATCCTGCGGGGGCCCAGACCGACACCGGCAGCGGCGGTGCCCGGCGAGGACAGGTCGCTGCCGGAGGGGGGTGGACGTGGGTCGGACCTCGCCGGCGGCCTCTCTGCTGGTCCCGTGGCAGGCATTGCTGTGGGGGCGGCTGTGGTAGGGGCGGCGGCGGCGGCAGCGGTGGCCCTCGGCTACCGCCGGTGGGCCGCCACGCGGGGCGGCGGCGGTGGCGGTGGCGACGGCGGTGGCGGCGGTGGCGGCGTCCCGTCACGGGGTCTCTGGGCCGGGCCGCCCACGTGGCCGCCGGGGCCACCCTCCCGACGGTCGTCGGTGGCAACGACCGCGCCCCCCCCCACCGGGATTGGCGGCGGGACGCCCCCGCCGCCCTATCCCCTGCCCCCGTCGTCGCCCATTTCCGCAGAGGTGGCGGTGGTTCGTGCGGGGCCGCCTGGGGACAAGGCGGGCGTCCCGCCGTCCATACCGCCGGGCCTGCTGTACAACTGGGAGGTACCGACGCCGCCGAGCGGCGCTGACGTCACTCCCCCGGTCGACCGCTGACGGGCGAGACGGGGGCGGCGCCGCTCCAATGGCCAGATGTCCGTGGGGGGATGAACTGGAGGGGACGGGGGGGGGGGGACGATGGCCGCCAGTGGATGCCCCCGCGTTCACGTACGGGAAAGCGACGAAGAATGCGCCGTTGCTCTTGACGCTGACATTGCTCAACCATGGGGGGGGGGCCTGCTGACACTGCCAACATGGTGATGTGCGGATCCACGCGTTGGCCCCCCAGGTTCACACTGCTGTCGCTTCAGACAGGGGGCTGGCTGGCTTCCAGGGGTGGTCGCACTATTCGTCGGGGTGGATGCATAAGAATGGAAGCCACTGGCCTGTGCCTGCCCACCGCCACAGTGGTGATAAACACCAGCGGCAACCCCCACCCCCACCAGACAAAAGCGCCAGGCGCAAAGGGCCACCGCCCCCGACAGCACCCCAGACGCCTGTCACTGTCCACTGCCGCCAAAAGCAGCGACCTGCGCTAGAGGAAGAGTGAATAGGCGACGTCAACACGGCCGGCAAGGCCGCCCCTGACGACCCACCCGCGTTCAGAAGATGCGGCAGACTCGGAGGGGCACCGTCGAGGACATCCCCCCATGACTGCAGCCGTAGGCTATGCCAACGAGGCCGGACCCTGCCACTGGCCGTGACCACCACAATGCTGCTGGCCGCGGCGGCCACGGCGGCTGTGGTGGAGGCGGCCGCCGCGGCGGCTGGCCGGCCGGCGGGCGGCACGACCAACGACGGCGGCAGCGGCGGCGGAGCGCGCGGGGAGGCTGCGTCGACGGCACGGCCGCGGCCGCCGTGGAGGGTCACCCCCCCCGCACCACCCCCCGGCTGCCGCCCCGCTAGGCAGGCCCCGCGCCCATGCATCCAACGCACGGGTGTAGTGGAGGATGGCCGGTTCCGACGCCCTCTCCCCTGCCCTTTGGCCGAGCACGTGCATTCAGTCACACACGCCTCCGGTACGGGGCATATCTTCAGTTTACGGTCGGAATTCCAGGGAGCGCAGGGCCCGAGGCGCGTTTGGTGAGGGGCGCTGAGGGGCCAGAACGGGTATCCCCCTCTGCTTTTCCAGCGGGTGATGTCGGATATCGATTCCTACATGGACCATTACGACCAGCGTGTCGATGGCGAGGGCGTCTGACCAGGAGCCCACCACCAGCGCGGCGGTTCCGGGGACCCACCACACCACCACCGCCAAACCAGATGCCCCACGCGGAAAGAAGTGCCAATGATCAATGGGAAGGACGAACCCCCCCCAGAGCCCCTTGTAGCGCATGTCTCTTCCGAGCGAAATCCGTACGTGGGTATCATTTCGGTGATAAATATGCTTCTGTGTCACGACTGCTCCAGATCCGCCAGAGGACTCCAGCTGTCGACCGACTGGCAGGCGTCCAACGATCGTAGGGATCGGCCCACCAGCCGGGTCGTCGCCTGCATTGCCTTTGGGTCACTTTTGACTGGGTGGTCGCGTGCATACGCTTTGGGTCACCACCGCCACCACCCAAGTCAGTGCGGCCGGTCGTCCAGGTGGGCTCGGGTCGTCGTGCGAAACGCAAGTGTTGGGTCACAGTCCCCGTCTCCGTTTAGCACCCTGACACGCCTCCCCACCGGCCCCGCTCCATCGACGCCCACACCCAGCGCTTCACGGAGCTGCATGAGCTAGTATGGAGACGTCTGGGATAGGGGAGAGGGGGTGGTGGCGGGTAGCGTGGGGGGTTGTGCGGGGTGAGGCTGGTGCGCCTCTGCACGCCGGGTGCTCGTCTTTTTTCTCGTCTTCTTTGTGGTGGTAGTGCGGGTAGCGTGGGGGGTTGTGCGGGGTGAGGCTGGTGCGCCTCTGCACGCCGGGTGCTCGTCTTTTTTCTCATCTTCTCTGTGGTGGTAGTGCGGGTAGCGTGGGGGGTTGTGCGGGGTGAGGCTGGTGCGCCTCTGCACGCCGGGTGCTCGTCTTTTTTCTCATCTTCTTTGTGGTGGTAGTGCGGGTAGGGTGGGGAGGGGGTGGGGAGGTGTAGGTGGGGTTTGGATGTCTGTTGGTGCACGTCCCAGGGCTGCTGCGACACAAGAGCCGGTGGGCAGGGATGGGAAGGGCGGTGAGGGTCATTTGTGGAGGTGCGACGCGTCCCTCGCGGGGCGACCGCGCTGGCGCTCGACGCCATGTGGTTCAGGGGGTCCACCCCGGCCCGGCGGGCGGCGGTTGGGCACCTGCTGAGGTATCTGTCGCTGAGGTGTGTACGCGCAACAGCCGGGGCGCGACGACGTGCGTCAAGCAGATGGGCGCGGGGCACAAGTGCTCCGACCCGTGCTGGGGGTGAGCGCCGGGCCTGACCTTCTCCCACTCGTCCACCCACGCGCGGGCGGGGCCGCCGGCAGGGCTCGCCCGCGCGCACGCTGGGGCCCCCACCGCGCGTGCGGCACGTGACGTGCGCACGGGTGCACCGGCGCGGCCCCCGCCGCCGCCGCCGACGCCCGCGCCCCACACCCCCGGCAGGCCGCCGTCGCCGCTGCCGCCGTCGCCGCTGGCCGCCGCGCCTGGCACCTGCGCGACCTCTGCGCTGCCAAGGCGCCCACGCGGCGGCTGCCCCGCGCGGGCGCTGGGTCGTCCCGCACCCCCCCCCCCCCGTCGCTCCGCCCGCGCTTTTCGACCCCCGCCGGCCCGCAGCCGCGCGCGGCCGAGGCACCCCGCCATCCCCCCCCCCCCCCCCCCAAACCGCCATGAAGCTCCCCTCCCCCCTCGACCCCCTCCCTCCCTGGGCGGTGGGCCTCCCCACCGCCGCGGCCGCCCTCCGCACCCTCCTCATCCGCGTCGACGGCACGATGGGCGCCCTGTGGTCGGGTGTCGGCCTGGAGGCGGCGCTCCTCCGCTACAAGACCGTCGTCCTCCCCATGTACGCGGCGCACCTGGCGGCGCCGGGCGTCATTATCCTGACGGGTACCCCCGGGGGCGCGGCGGCGGCCGACGGCCTCGTCGCCGCCGCCACGGCCGCCGCCAGCCGGAAGGCCGACACTGCCACGGCCGTGGTGGCCGAGCGGGGGTGGCGGGAGAGCGCAGAGGAGCGGGCGCCGTGGGTGGCGCTGTCGGCCGAGGCGGGGGGGGGGGGTGGCAGGCCCGCCGCCCGTCCCCCCACTCGACGTGGCCTTTTTGTGGGCGCTGGCGCGCCTCGACGGCGCCGCCTACGCCGCCGACTGCGTGACGACGTTTGGGGTGCCCCTGCCCGTGGGCGCGGGGGAGACGGCCGCGTCGGCGGCGGCGACCGCCCACGGGTGGGTGGGCAACGCGACGGAGCCGGCGGTCGTCACCGCCCGCCTGCAGTGGGTCCTCTTTGCGGCCGCCGCCGCCGCGCGGGCGGGGGCGGCGCCCTCCGCGTGTCGGCGGAACTGCCTCGGCGCCGCGGCGGGGGGCGGCGGCTGGCGGCGGCTGGCGGCGGCTGGCGGCGGCGGCGGCTACTGCGGCGCCCCCACCGCGAGTACCCCCCCGTGCACCTGTGGCCGCCGCTGGCGGGCACGCCCGCCGTCGGGGGTGGGCGGCGGGGTGCCCCGACGGGCGGCCCCGCGGGACCGCTGGACCCCGCGCCCGGCCGTCGCGGCGCTGCGGGCGGCGGCGGCTTCGCAGCGGCTGTGTACGGGCCACCTGCTTGCGCCCAGCTGGGAGGAGCCCGCCACGGCGGCCGCCGCGGCGGCCCGCTACGTCCGCTTCCTGGGCCTCGCGGCGGGCGCCGGCGGGCGCCTCCCCTTCCTCGTCCCCACCCCGGATATGGACCTCGTGTGGCACGCCCACCTGATGGCGACGGCGGCGTACGGGCGGGACACGACGGCGCTGCTCGGGCACGTCTACGTCCACACGGTCGATGATGATGGCACGCCGGGGGGGCGGCTCGACGACGGGCGTGCCGCGACGGCCGCCGCGTGGGCGGCTGCCTACCCAGACGAGCCGTACCGCACCCCCCGGCCGCTGCGCAAGCCCCGCCGACGCGCCGCGGCGGCCGCGGCGGCCGCGGCGGGGGGCAGCCCCCCGCGGCCGCGCCCCCCCCAGCCGGCCGCCATTGCCGCGGCGGCCGCCGCCGCCGGCCTCCGCGCCGGTCACTGGCCGCACGGCGCCATCCGCGTGCTGTCCGTACCGGAAAAGGAGGCGCTCATCGCGGCCGTTGCACGTGGTGTGGGAATAGAAGTCTGTCTCCTCCTACCGACCCGGTGTGGCAACAACCACAGCCGGTCCCCCCACCTATGTGCGGGTCACTACTCCTCACTCCAACTACCTACCTGAAGCTACCATGTGAGATTCCAAAACATGAGCTAACCCCTAAGCCAGGTTAGGCGCGTATGTGTCACGTAGCTCATCGCCCAGGTCCGCATGGCACACAGATAAATTCACACGTCGTGCACGACGCCCAGGTTGTGGACCACCGCCGCGGCCGCGCCGCGGGGACCTCCCCACCTCGCCCCGCGGAAGTTTGAAGTTGCAGCCGCCGCCGCCGTAGCTAGGGCGGCGGCTGCCGCCGCGGGGGCACCCGCCTCGAGCGCCGCGTGCGCCCGCACCACAGCGGCCGCCGTGACGAGGGGGGGGGCCAGCGCCGCAGCTCCGCCGCCGCCGCGAGCGCCGGGTGGCGGCGGCGGCGCGTCAACGCCACCAGAGCCGCCGCCACCGCCGCCGCTGCCGACGCCACCGCCGCCGCCGCCGCCGCTTCCACCACCACCGCTGCCGACCAAGCCCGCTACCGGCGGTAGAGCGCCAGCGTCGCCGACGCGGCGGCGGGCTAGTGGGGCGGCGGCAGCAACAGCTGCCCCCCCGGCAGCGGCGGCGGCGGCAGCACGGCCCGCCGCTCCACCCGCGCAGGCGGCGGCGCGCCACCGGCGATCGCCGCCGCCGCCGCCCTTAACGCCGCCGCCGCCGCTGCCACTGCCGCCGCTCGGCGGCGGCGCGTCGGGGGGCGCGCCCACCCCAATCTAACCTCGGCTGGCCTACTACTCCTCCTCCTCCCCCGAAGGCCGCCGACACGGCGGCGATGGTCGTCGAGACGGGGCGGGCCCCCGCCCCCCGCTCCCCCCCCCCCCACGCTCCTCCCCTGCTGCCGACCGCACCCGTGCCACGAAAGCCCTGCACGGCGCTCACCCGCCGCACCGCCACGTCCAGCCGCGCGGCGGCGGCGCGGCGGGCAAGCCAGTCGGGGACAGTCGGCACGTGGCAGAGGAGGCAAGTCAAGTGGTCAGTCGCCCGGCCACACGGCCCCACCCGCCCGCGCGCCGCGTCGAGGACAGCGGCGTTGGAGACGGCGCACGCCGCCAGGTGCGGCCAAGAGGGCGCCCAGCGCCCCCGCCTCCGTCTCGGACCCCTCGCCGTCCGAGTCGCTCCCATTGTCAAATGACGAGTGGGGGGGGAAGGGGGGTGGGTTGGGGAGTCGGACCGCCCACCACACGCCGCCTCGGCCACCACGGTCCCGGCCCCCGCCGACGCCGCGGCCACCATCGTGGCCCCCAAGCCGGCGGCACCCCCCCCCGTGATCCGCGGCGGCTGCCCCCCTTCCCCCCCCCCCCCGCCCCCCGTCCGCATCTGCGTCGGCGCCCCGGTGGCGTCCCCCCCACCGCCCCGGCCTCACACCGCCAGTGGGATCTGGCGGGTGATCGCGGCCCGCAGAGACGCCTCGGCCGCTGCCACCGACGCGGGGGCGTGCGCGGACAGGACCACCTCATGGGAGGCCACCTGCGTAGCGGCACGCGGGTGCGTGTCCCCACTCCTGGTGGAGGCTGAGGAGCCCCCGCCGCCACCGCCACCGCCACCGCCACCGCCATCTCCACCGCCACCGCCACCGCCACCGCCACCACCGCCACCGCCACTTGTCCGGGAGGTGGGGAGCGCCGCGAGCCCGCTCCAGGTCGCCCACCGCAAAGGCGCAGCGCGCCGCGGCTGCAGGCGCAGCAGAGTCGCCCATGGTGTCGGCCCGTGGGGGCGGGGCAGCAGGGGACCCCTACTCCCCCCCCCACACCCCACGGCGAGTGCTTCAAGGGGGGTGCGAGGCACGCGACGCAGGGTCACCCGCCGCGGCCGTCCACCACGGCTGTTTCTCGGATTCATTGCGCGAGAGGATCGGAACTGTCCTTTGCTGGTGCTTTAGGGCCTCATGGACACCCGCCGCCACCCCCGTCACTGTCCCCGCTCCACCTCACTCCACCCACACCGTCCCCTCGGCGCAATCTCCCCCCCCCCCCCCCCTCCCCAGGGCGTTAGCCACCATCTCCAGGCCAGCGCTCACCGCTCAAAAAGGCGGCGGCAAACACGCGGCGGAGGTCGGGCCCGTCGAGGAGAGCGCCCAGCGGCCCGCCCCCCCCCACCACCTGCCCTCCCCCCTCGGCCGACGCCAGGCGAGCCAGGAGGGCGGGCCCCGCCCGCGCGAGCGCCGGGAGCGCCCGCGCCAGCGGCAGCGAGCCCCCGTCGGCGAGGCCCGGGTGGAGGAGGTCCACGCGGGCGGCGGCGGCGAGCGTCGCCGCCGCCGCGGGGAGCCCCCCGGCGGGGGCGCCCCCGAGCGGCAGCGCCAAGTCCAGCACGTCCGCCGCCTCAGCCGCAAGGGCGGCCACCGCCGCCGGGGAGGCGCCCGCGGCGGCGGCCACGTCCGCGGTGGCCGTGTCAGTGGCGGCGGCAGTAGCACCGTGTCGCCCCCAGGGAGGGTCGTCCACCAGCGGGTGGTCCTCCAAGGCACCGGGCATGCCAGCGGCTGCTCCCCCCGCGGGCTCACCCTCTAGGTCCGTGGCTGCTACCGGCGGCTCGGTCAACAGCACGTCCCAGCCCCCCGCCGCGTGGAGCGCCGAGGCTACCCCGCTCCCCACCGCGGCAACAAGATCCGTCAGGTTGGCGGCCGTGACCGGCCCGCCCAGCCCCACGCCCCCCGCTGCGAGGGGTCCCGCCGCCAGTACCTCTGCCGCCACCCCTACCGCGGTGGTCACCAGCCACGCCCCTCCGCCGGGTCCCCCCCCCGCCAGCCGGTCCCGCAAGCGAATGAGCAGCACCCCCGCCTCGGTGCGGCCGACACCGGCACCCCGGCGGGTGCCGTCGACGCGCCCGCGGCCAGCAACGCCCAGGACAGCCACAATGGCGGCGGTGGCGGCGGCGCCGCCAACCGCCGCGGCAGCCGCCTCCCCCACCGCCGCCGCTGCGACGGCCGCCCACCCAGCGGCGGCGGGTGCACCGCCCGCCCGCACCGCCGCGACCGCCGTTGGCGTCACCGCGGCGGCAGCCGTGGCGGCGGCCAGAGGCTGCATCACCCCCCGCACCGCCACGACCGACGCGCCGGCCACGGCGGCAGCAGAGCGGGTCAGGGCGGCGCCGCCGCGGGTGCGGGCGGCGGCGAGGGAGGCGGTGGCAGAGGCCAGCGCGGAGCGGGTGGCGGTGGCGGCGGCAGCCGCAGCTGCCACGGTGGCAGCGATCGCAGTGGTGGTCAGCAGGGGAGGAAGAGCGCGCCACACGCGGGAGGAGATTGAGGACGCCATGCCGGGGAAGCGGCAGGCGCCGAGGGGACGGACAAAGGCACCAATGCAGCTTCAAAGGGGACAGGCGACAGGCAGACAAAGGGCACTGAAGCACCCAGTGCGCCAGTCAGGTAACAGGCGAGCCTCGGACTGGTGGGGGACGCACCTCTCGCCCGGTAAACATGTCCGCATCGACGGGCACGAACGAGTAAAGCAGAGTGGCGCCGTCCATCGCGGCGGGAGGTGGTGATGCAACGCGCAAGCATCCGATAGGCCAAGTGACCAGCAGGTCGTCGGACTGCGCGAAGGGCCAGACGACTTGAGATTGAGAAATTGCTGTAATTGTATGCATGTTTTCTCTCATAACCTCTGTCCAGCCGCGGTTGGCGCCATCTCATGTGGTCAAGCCGTTGCCTTGATCAAACGCTGGCATGCCGAATGGGCATGTGCGTCCGGCCCAGCTGCTGGCCGTGCCGTCCTCCCTCTGCCCCACGCCTTCATCCCCCATCCCCAGCCAACATCGAACGACCGGTTGCGGTGCTCCCCCTCGTGGGGCGCGCCACGCACAAACCCAACCATGCCCGTCCCCGCGGATGCTATCGTGCTTGTCCTCGACTCTGGCGCCAGCACAGTTGCTTGGGCTCGCGATGTGCTGCCCTCCGCCGAGGTGGACGCGGCTCTCGGCCAAGGTCTGGTTGCCACCGCCAACAGCGGCGGCGGTGATGCGGGGGGATACGGTGCCGTGGGGAGCGCCGCGCCTTCCCGCTCGTCAGAGCCGACGGCGCTGCCGCCCAACCCGCGCGTCTTTGACGTCCTCCGCTCTGCGGCCATGCGGCTGGTCGCGACGCGCTTTTGCTACTTCTCAAAGCAAGACCGCATGGGTGCGTTGGTCCTCCTCGCCTGCGAGGAGCCCGGGATTCTTGTTGCAGTTCTCCTTGTGGATACTGTCCGGTGGCAACTGATTGTGCGTCTGGCGCTAACAGGTGGCCTGGTTTGGGAGGTGTTCTGTGGATGGTCTTGGTTTTCCTGGACGCCCCTTCCCTCGTGCGAGCGCTCTGTCGCTTCACAGGCTTGGTCGTTATGGGACAGCCCGTCAACTCCGACGACGAAGACGAGGACGGGGTGGCGGCCAGTGGTAGCGACGATGATGAGGAAGAGGACGGCGGGGACGCGAGTGCCGGTCGCGACGGGGAGAAGGCCGGCGATGACGGGGAGGAGGCTGCGGAGGAGGACAGTGCCTCCCTGGTGCATCCAGTCACCAAGGTCACCTTTGATTTGATGCGGAAGCTGCGCGAGCTGCCAATTTCGGGAGGTTCGTTCGAGGATTGTGCGCGCTTGTATGAGCTCACTTGCGCTTGCCGGGCTTGTAGTCTGTTCTGGGTGACCATGTGGTGTGGTCCGTTTGCAGCGACAGGCTCTTGCACTGGGACCGTGGGCTGCCTGTATCGCATGGGCTCTGTGACTTGGCACGGTTCCTAGCGCGTGAGCCTCGCACGCCACGAATGTGTTTCCCGTTTCTTTGGCAGTGCTAACGCAACTGTCGCGGGGTTCTTCTTGCTCTGTACACATTCCCACCCCCTCTGCCTGAGTGTATATGCTGGATGGCTCGCAGCTGAGACCGTCTTCCGAGATGGAATTGTGCGTGCGGGCGGTCACATGATGGTCATGACCGCCAACACCAAGCTCACCCGCCGCATCCTGCTCTTTACCGATGCGCGCACGACGTGCACGGACGAGGACCAGGAGCTGCTGATTGAGGCCGTGGGTGCGATGCACGCAGAGGGCATGCGTCTCGACGTGGTCATCCCGGGCCTGGCACAACTGCCCGAGTATGACGGCGACGAGGAGGCGTGGGAGACGTCCGTGGGAGGGGACGACGGCAGTGACGAGGAGTCGGCGGCCGGCCCCTCTTCGGTGGCGGGGGGGGGGCGCAAGCCTCGGAAACACATGCGGGGCACGCCAGCCGATGATGACGGCGAGATGGAGGTGGAGCTCGCGGCCAGTGATACAGACCAAGGCAGTCGAGAGAATGAAGAGGAGGAAGAGCAAGAAGCGGAGGCGGTTAGAAATCCTGTTCTCGCTCGCGCCTTTGCCCCCGAGGACGTGGACGCCGAGGTTCGCGCGCGGTTAGAGCACAGCGTCGCCGCCGGTGGGGACCTGCGCAAGACAAAGGCGCAAGCGCGCAACGAGACCCTTCTCCGCCGCGCGGCTGCCGTAACGGGCGGCATGCCCCTCTCCATCTCTGCCCTGATCGACTACCTGTGCGAGCCCCGCAAGCGGAGCGTCCGGGCCGTGGCCAAATACGCTGGCACTCTGTCCCTATCCCCGACCGTGCACATTCCCGTGCGAGCCTACACGGCCACTTCTGAGGTGCGGCTGCCAACGTGCAAGCGCCTCTCGTGGGCCCGCACGCTCGAGGTGGGCCACCACGTGAATGCGGTCCGCCAAACGACCTTCTCCACGCCTGGCAAGCCCGAAGAGACACTCGATGAAGAGGACATCATGCCCGCATACGCCTACGGCAGTGACATTGTGCCTGTTAGCGCAGAGGTAGATGCCACGCTCCTGCGGTACCCGAGCGGGCCCAAGAGCCTCCGGGTGCTCGGCTTTGTGCCGCTGGCAACCATCCCGCAGGTATACTTCCTCGGTAGCGTCGACGCAGTGATGGCCATGGGCGAGGTTGCCGAATCACGCGCCAGCCTCGCCGCCCTCGCCACAGCCATGCGGCGGTGCAAGCGAGGGGCCATTGCGCGAATGGTCATGCGCGACGATGCGGCACCGCAGCTGAAATTCTTGTGGGCCGACGAGCTCCTCGCCGGCGACTTAGTGGACAGCGAAGGTGAGGGTGAAGACGGGGAGGATGGGGAGGAGGCCGCGCCGGGTCGCACTGACCGGCAGCCCCGCCCCTTTCTGTACATGGTGTCGCTGCCGCTCGCTGACGGGCTCCGCTCCTACACCTTCCCGTCAATGCAGCCGAAGCTGGACGTCCTCACTGCTCAGAAGCGTGACGCCGTGGACGCCCTCTTTGACGCCTTCGACATGGACGCTCCGCCGACGTCTGGCGGTGCCGCCTCTGCATTGCGCGACGACGACGACGATGATGCCGGCGCGCCAGGCAGTCAAAACAGTGACGCCATCAACGGTGACGACGACGAGGCAGGCCGCGCCCTCGACTGCGAGGCGATCTTCAACCCCGCCATCCACCTCTTTTACGCCGCCACCGTGCAGCGTGCACTGGACGGCGTCAGTGGCACGACCCTACCGGCGCTGCCCCCCGCCCTCGCCGAGCCTCTGACGCCTGCGGCCCACGTGCGCGACGCGGCCGCGGCCGCGGCTGCGGTGGGCCGCTTTGCGGAACTCCTCCCGACCAGGCGGGTGGACCCGCGGAGTGTGCGGAAGGAGAGAGAGTATTTTGCGGCTTCTCGGGACGGGAGCAAACAGCTCCTGGGCGCCTTCCTCCCCGACTATGATGCGGACGACAGCGTTTTGGCGGCCGACGTGGCCACCGCGACTGGCCCGCCCGAGAATGCAGCTTCCCGTGCGTCCGCGGCGGCCGCAGCGGCCACATCGTCTGCGGAAGTGGCCGCGGCAGCACCCTCATCCGCTGCTGCAGACGCTCCTCCGTCCGGTTCTGCACTGCCGCCAGCCGCGGCGACCATCGACGTGCTGAGCGCGACGACGCTCCCAGCGGTGACGGTGGCGGCCATCGCTGGTCGTGGTCACCCTTCCATGCACCCTCCCCCCCCAGTGGCAATGGCAGCAGAGGTGGAGGAGGATGCGTCAGAAATCACCGTTGCAGCGCCAGTCGGTCGCCCCAACCCCTCAGCCGTCGCTGCCGTCGCAGCGGCAACCGCCGGTGCGCCCACCAACCCCTCGAGGCTGCCGGGCGGCTCGGACGACGAGGATGACGACGAGGCCGTCCGCTACGGCAAACCGAACGACGCGCTCGACTTGCGGGCCTTGCGCACCCAGATCGAGGCGACGCAGCAGGCGAGCGACTCGCAAGCCGAATCCCGCCTCTTCTCCTACGCCACGCGCACCACGGGTGGGCGCGGCGGCGCCGCTGTTGGCACCACAGACACTTCTGACGGCAGCGCCGCCGCCGCCAGCACCGCCACCGACGGCAAGGCCACCTTCTCCCCGCCGTCTTCCGCGGTCTGGGCGGTGGGCGACGACGACCCTGTCGCGGACTTTGCGGCGATGCTGGCCAACGCCGACGCGGACGCAGGGGTCGCCGCTGAGATGCTCACCGACTGCTTCCGTTCACGGGTGAGGGCGGGCGATGCAGCAGGCGCGGCGGCCGCCCTGGGCGCCCTCCGCAGCGGCTGTGTGGCAGCCCGCATCGGGGACGAGTTCAACCGGGCGGCGCGCAGGCTGGTCGACGCCGCCAAAGCGGCGTCGCCGTTCCTCGCTCGACCCGCCGTGGCGTTCTTGGGCCACCTCCTCCGCACGCCAGCGGCCGCAGGGAGAGGACTTGACGCGCTGCGCCTGGTAACCGAAGCCGAGGGCGGAGGGCCCGCGTGCGCGGGCGTGACACCCGCCATTGTGGACGATTTTAACCGCCTGGTCGGCGCAGCCGCCGCCCGGGTGGTCGGCGCGCCGCCAAGGCCGCCGTCGACGCGGCCGTCGTGACCGCTGCCGCCGTTGGGGCAAAGCGGTAGCACGGCCGAAGTGGAGTCAGCACGCACAGAACCGATCAAAGACTGGGCGGCGGGGGTGGGGTAGCGCGTCAACAAGGGGTACGCCTTCGGATTCCAAGCGCTCCGAGAAGCGGCCATGACGACCAGCAGCCGCCGCGCCGGGGTTTGCAGCTGCACAGCCTGCGTTCTGGGGCGGTTGGTTCAGGCCGGGGCAAGAACCTCGCCCACACCACCGAGTGCGTTTGAAAGGGACAGGACGGACCGGACAGTCCGTCGCGTGCTTCCCGCATCCGTCACCCTTCCTCACTTCTCCCGCGTGCCAATCATGTGTACGCACTTTCGACACCTTGGCGGGAGGTTCGTAATGAAAAAGAAGCGAGCACTACAGTCAAACGAGCAGTGGCCAACGGCAGCCGTAATAAGAGAAACAGTCTGCTCCACAGCAGCACCAATTGCATTGTTCGCCGGTCAACGCGGCTCCTCACGGTGGCGTACGGCCACGCAAAAAAGGGTCGCCACAGCCGGCGCCCCGGACGTGGGGCCCCCGCTGCAGTCTACCCCCAGCCACCCTGCCGTCCACGCACACGCTGGTAGGATGTAAAGGTCGTACGCTTCCTTGTCAGCCAAGATCACCCGCGACCGTAACGCCCGATTGCGTGCCGACAGCCAGTTGACGAAGGGCCGCAGACTCATCTCCGCGTCGCTGTCGGCGCCCTTGAGACGTAGGACAGTTTTACTGCAAGCACCCGCAGCAACCCGGGAGCGCACTTCGGACAGCAGCACACGACCGCACGAGTTGAGGCGCCGTGGTAACACAGCAGACACAGTTGGTGCCGCAGGCAAGGGGTGCCCCGCTGTTGACAGACGTGGCGCCGGCGGCCGGTCAGGGGGAGGCCGGTCCGCCACCTCAAGTTCCGCCGGTTGAGGTGGCTGCTTGGCAGGCGTGACGCCTGTGGCGTCTGCACCGGCCTTCGCCGCCACCGCCACCACCGCAGCGCCACCGGGCGAGCAGACAAGACTGTCGATGTCGCTGGAGCCCTTCCCGGCGGTTTGGGGAGGGCCCGCCTGCGGCGCTCGTCGCTCCGCTGTCCGAATCTCCTGACCAGACGCATCCCATTCAACCAGCCGGCCGACGAGAGCAAACACGTTGTTGTCCACGTGTAGGTCCCCCTCCCAAGCCGGCTGGGTGGCCGCACGTAGCCGTGCCGCCGCACGGTCAGCCGCAGACGGCGCCCAGCACCGCAGAGACGGACCGACGGCGAGATCAAAGAAACGATCGTGTGGCACAGCCTCCACCGCTGCATCTTCGGCCGACGTGTACTTGGAAATGATGTATTGGCGGAGGGTATCCAGCCGCCGGCTCAGCCCCTCAAGCCGCACGTCCACTGGCGCCTCCCAGCGCAGGGAGAGCGCCACATGGCGAGAGGAGAGCGAGCATGACGGATGATGGTTCCGCTCCACGTCGCAAATACGGACCCCATACGCTGATACCAAGCAAGGACGACGGTCGAGGGTGTCGGTAATGGTTCCACGTAGCAGCTCCAGACGAGCTGCCAGATGAGCAAGACCCACCGAAGTCGAAGCCGAAGGAGGCAAGCGCGTCGCCAGCAGTGGAGGGGTGACGGGCGAGGTGGTCGGGAACATGTCCGGCAAGGCAACGCCATGGTGGGCAGTTGCGAAGCCACTCTTGTTCCCTCTGTCTCCGCTACAGCCATCGCGCAATAGCACACCGTCCTGTAGCGGGTGACCAATGCCTCGGGACACTCCGGCAGCAGACCTCCCCGGAGTGGGCCTTGGCCCAGGACCACGACGCAGCCCTGAAGTAGGTGGTGGCGGTGGCGCACTAGATGCCCAGCTCAGGTCCTTGCTCAGACGCCCACCACCACCGCGTGTGTGAAACAGAGGCGCACCAATCGGCGGCTGGGGCGGTGGCAGAGACGGCGGCGGCGGCGGCGGCGGCGGCGGCAGAGACGGCGGTGGCGGCGGCAGCGGCAGAGACGGCGGCGGGGGCGGCGGGGGCGGAGATGGCGGCGGAGGCGGCGGCGGCGGCGGTGGCAGAGAGGGCGGCGGCGGCGGCAGCGGCAGAGACGGCGGCGGAGGCGGCGGCGGAGGCGGCGGCGGAGGCGGCGGTGAAGTACCTGAAACCCCAACAAGAGGGCCTCCAATCGGGTGTCGCCGCCCAGGGGGCGGCCGCCTGTCGCCCCGCGGCGACGTGCCGCGCAACGGCGGCGTCCGACGCTTCCCACAGATGGCCACGTCGAGGCGACTTGCGCCCCGAGCACCCGACATAGCCGACGGCAACGACCGATGGGTGGGAGAGGCAAGCCGCGCCCGTTGCAGGGGAGTTGCTCGTCCTCCGTTTGCGGAGTAAGCGACGACGTTGCCGTCGTCACTTAGTCCGCACCAGCGTCCGTCTTTACGATCACAGCCACGATCCGCGGTTCGATGCTTGCCTCGGTCGCCGCGGTCGACACTGCGGTCGTCTACCCGTTCAGTCAAGGGGGCAGCGACACGCTCTCGACCATTGCTGCCGTTTCGTTCAACACTGCGATCACTCGGGCGCTCTCTTCCGTGTCCACCAACTCGCTCACCGCCACGAAGGCCGCTCTGGTCCGCAACTCGGTCACCGCTCCGACCGGCAAGGCAGCCGCCGCTCCAGTCGCCACCGCGGTCGCTACCACGGCTGCCACCATGGTCGCCCCTCCAGTCGCCACCACGGTCGCCACTCCGGTCGCGAACGCGGTCGACGCTCCGTTCGTTGCCGCGGTCACCTCTCCGGCCGCTACCGCGGTCGCCACCGTGGTCTTCACCCCGGTCGCCCCTCTGATCGCCACCGCGGTTGCCACAACGTTCGCCAACGCGTTCGTCACCGCGGTCGCCCCTCCGGTCGCCACCACGGTCGAGACTGCGGTCACCGCTCCGGTCGACACTCCGGTCGTCACTGGGTTCGCCTCTGCGGTCGCCACCTCGATAGCCGCTTCGGTCGCCACCGTGCAAGCCGTCCCGGTCGCCAATGCGGACTCCGCTCCGGTCGCCACCGTGAAAGCCGCTTCGGTCGCCGCTGCGGAAGCCACTTCGGTCGCCACCATAAAAGCCGCTTCTCTCGCTGCTCCGAAAGCCGCTGCGGTCGCCACCTTGAAACACGCTTCGCTCGACAGTGTGAAAGCCGCCCCGTTCTCCATGGTTAAAACCACTAGGTTCGCCACCGCGGTCACCGTTTCTTTGCCCACCGCGAGCGCCACTTCGCTGAACACTGTATTGGCCAGCGCGCTCGTCACCACGGTCGTCGCCCCGCTCACCGCGACGGACTCCATTCAGCTCGCTGCCGCGCTCAGTCCCACGCTCGCTACTGCGAGCGCCGCCGCGGTCACCGCCGACAAGAACGCCGCGTCCACGAGCGCCGCCATCCGTAGACGCCGCCCCACCCTCTCGACCCGATGAGAGCTCCACCGGGCGAGCCGACGGACGAGGTGCAACCATTCGGTCGTCCTGAGAGACCGTCGAGGGTGCGAGCTGCGGAGGGGGGGGAGACCACGACGTGCGACGACGGGAAGGGAGAATCGATCGGGGAGGGGGGAAGGGCTTGGAAGATGGTGGCGCCGGCGGCAGCAAGGGAGGAACGGAGGAAGGAGGGGGCGGTGGTCGTGGCGCCGCCACAACCACTCTCGCGGGGGGGAACGGTGGGGGGAGAGGCGGCGACCGCGGGGGCGGCCTTGGTGCCTGCGAGTCGGCCAGTGCCCCCGCCGACGGAGCTGGTGGCAGACCAGAACCACGCGCTAAATGAGACAATCCCCCCATGCTGACCGCCGCCGCCTCCGACGCCGCTGCCGCCGCAGAAATCGTAGCCGCAACCCCAGCACGGATGCCACGCTCACTGCCAGTGGGGGCGGCCACGGCCGAGGTAAAGGTGGAGGCGGGACCAAACCGGTGCCGCTTGGGTACTGGCCGAGGCAGCGAGTTCGGCGACGTAGACCGGCGGATGCCGCCGCCGATGCCGCCGCCGCCATGGGTGCGGCCACTAAGAAGAGGGACGCCAGGGACGCCAGGGACGCCAGGGACGCCAGGGACATGGCCGCCGTCACGTCCACTCAAGATGGGGGCACCTCGGTCAATGACGTCGCGGAGACCTGCGCGGGCGGCATCATTGCCATCACTGAAGCGTCTGCTCCGGTGCATGGCACATGTGGAGGCACCGCCGCGACAGTGAAGTACAAAACGGCGCCGGGGAAAGAAAGCGGAGAAGGGGGAGCAGGACAGACGGACAAGAAGCCCAACCCGGAACCAAACGCCGAACCCCGAGTGCACAAAAGGAGCCGGCTCTGGACCACGACACCGATCTTCTCGGGAGGAGGGCGTTGCAGGGTGGCGACGACGCACAGGCAATGTCAGGAGCCGTATGCATGTAACGACCACGCGGAGTGCGCGGGAGTTTTGCGAGGCCTCGCTGGCGGCACTCTGGAAGTGCATCGAGCCGGGCGTGGGAGGGGCTCCACACCGTGCATGATTCCAAGGGAAACTACGAACTACATGAAACCAACAAGTACATCTGGTTAGGTGCTGAACTATAATCTGTTGAATCAAAATTTGCGTTCGATCACCAAGGTCAAGAAGATGGGCCTGTGGCAAAATTGGCTACCGCGCTCGATTCCAAATCGAGAGACTGCAGGTTCAAGTCCTGCCAGGCTCAGTTCGGTCGCTCGTGGACGTATGGTTCATTTTTGGCTCCTTAACACTACTATTAGGTTTTCTCAAAGGGCTACTTTCCCAGCAACGGGCTCCATTCCGCAAGATTTTCAGCGACAGCTGCCAGTGCCAGGGGCACTGTTTGATAGGTTGCTTATTTCCTGGAGGCGATGATTTCAAATCAACCTCACCCGTGGAAAAGAGACGGAGAGGGGGGCGGCCTCCGGTGCGCCCCCGTGGCTGTCCACATCCCGGTCAAGACCCCTCAAGCTTATGCTTCAATGTTCGACGCCTCAGTCAGATTGAGATGGTTCTGCGCTCGTCGCTGGGTCGACTGTGGGAGAGGGAACGGTATGTACTGCCGCGACGCGCGTGGCCGGGACGGCCGCCTGCGCCGATGCCTCTCTCGGCCGCGCTTGCGGGACAGCCCCTGCCAGGCGCGAAGGCTCGTTGCCCCTGCTGTGATTGGCGGTAGAGCAGGTATCTCCATGGTCTTCGTTGTACGGATGGTATATTCTCTTCGTAGGCTGCGTGCTGTTACTTTGTTCTTTGTAACAAAGAAGACATCTACAGGGCGGCACGTAGAGAGGGCGAATGTGTGAAGAGGGGCGCCCTGCCCGCCACCTTGAAGGCGAGGGCCCACTCAAACACCCCCGACCTCCTACCAACTACTGTTGATCGCACCACGCCCAGCCCCGCTCCACCTCGTGGCCATGGCATCCGCGCCCTGTCCCCCGCCGTTTGGCATCCAACGCCGCCGGTCTGGTGCATCGCCATCAGCGTCGGCGTCGGTGGCGGCCCTACCGGCACCGCCGGCGAGGTCCCCCACCCGAAGTCTGCGGTTGCACCTGCCGAGCCACCCGAACCTCTTCCACGCATGCGGCACACGCAGCCTCCGCGGCTAAGGCCATGGCAGACGTGGGAGGTGCCCGAGTGGCTTTTTTTTTTTTTGTGAAAGGGGCTCAAGATGGGACGCGGGCGGGCGTACCCTGTCCGCCGCGCGCTCGCGCGGGGGCCGGCTGCTTGTTAGTGAGTGCAGCTGAGGCACCCACTGGGTGGGAGCCGGGACTGTTTATGAATGCAACTGAGGCACTCACCGGGTGGGAGCCGGGAGGACGCACCCACTCGGTGGGAACCGGGACGACAGTGGCAGAGGTACCGCAGCATTGTGAGAAGGGCGCGGGAGAGGGACGAAAGCGCAGCGAGACACGCTGGGGGGTGCGGGAGACAGAGGTTCGAGCGGTGCCCTTGGTACGAGTAGGGCAACCCCCGAGGACCAGCCACGGGGGAAAGGAAAGGTACACCGTTCACTGAGTCCACCAGGTACCCGTGGTGGTCACCGCGTGTGCGTCGGTTCCCAACACGGCCAGCCGGAAGGGGGCGCTGCTGGCGCGGGAGGATGGCAGATGGAGGCAAGAGAAAAATGTCCAAGCCTGCAACGTATTGGTAAAGGCCGTGGCGCTCGCGGGCGGCCGCTCCCCGATGCAGCTGACTTGGTACATTCCTACACCCCACTTCGCAGATGGCGAGCGCCAACCCCTTCCAGCAGCCGTCAGTGTCGGCTACCGCTGCCATCCAGTAAATCGTAGAAGCAAATCACAGTCTAGATTATCCATGTGGGGGGACCGGCCCCCAGGGGAGAACTCAGCACCGGCTGAGTTGCCCCCCTCCACACGAACAATGAACACCCGACAAATACCCGTAGAGCGGCTCGTCGGGGAGGTTGGGCCGACCGGACAGCCGACGGCGGCCGGTGGCACTAGGCACGAGTACCGCGGGGTTGAACCGACTCATGCCGTGGATGCCACCGCACCGCCGCCCGCCGCCGCTGGCAGCCCGTCTCCCGACTCTGCCTTACCCAGGGTGTCCGTTGGGGCCGTGTCCGCCTCCCGCCCATTTCCACCTCCCGGGTGTGGCCGTCGCACTTGTTGCGGACGTACAAAAGGGGGGCACGGCAGCTGCCGTATCTGCTGCAGCGCTTTCCACCCCATGTTGGCCGCTGCGTTGTCGTCTCGGTTGACCAGCATCTGGGGGCACGTCCGCTCCACACAGCGCTTGACGCCCCACACGCCCGCGGCGGCGGGAGCACGAAAAACCACCCCTGTCGGGGGTGGGTGCTTCGCCGCCCGCTCCACCGCTAGCTTGGCGCCCTCTGCGCGGCAAGCCGCCCGCCCTGTAGCGGAGCGCACCGGCTGCGTGCGCTCCCAGCCAGCCGTCGGCGGCGCACGCGGCCGCCCTTGCCGTCCACGGCTGCCTCGCCGCCGTCCACAGATCATGGTGCCGCGGGGCACGCGCGGCGGCGCCGCCGCCGATGCGTACACAATCGCCAGCTGGTGCCGACAGCCGGCGCACGCCTGGCTGGAGTTGTGCTCGTCCGCGTCCACCATCCAGCACAGCCGGCGCAGGTGGCGCCGGAGCCACGTGGCGCCCCCCCGCGTGGCCGCCTGCCCGACCACCAGCACCACCGCCGAGCGGTTGACGACGCGGCGGAGGCGGCCGCCCGTCAGCTCCCGCGCAACGGCCTCGCCCAGCCGCCGCCGCTGGATGACTTGGTGCACCCGCGCCTTGCGCTGGCAGGCCGTCGCCGCGTCCCCCCACACGGCTCTGTACCGCGGCTGGCGCCGGGACTCCATCCACTGGCGGCTGGCGGCCAGCACAGCCGCAGCGTCGCCCGTCCGCACCGTTTCGTGGGCGGCCACCGCCTCGGGGGTGGTGACCGGCGGCGGCTGCAGCGCGCTCAGCCTCTGCGCCGCCTCCCGCCGGTGCGCCGCCGCCGCCCGCGACGTCATGCCGTTGCCTGCTGCTTCGGCGTAGCGGCCTTTCGTCAGCGTGTACACGGCGCCCGCGGGGGGGGGCGCGTGCCAACCCCGCGTCGCTCTCACTGCGTGTGCCACGCGCACCGTCAGGCCGTCCAGGGCGGAAGCAAATGCGCCGGCGGTGGCCACGTCCTGCGCCACCGCCGCAGTCTTGGACGCCGCGTACGCGGCGCCGTCGGGCCGCCCGTCTGGCACGCGCGGCCGGACCCAGCCGGCGGCGGCCCGGCGCAGGCAGCCGAGTGCCACGTTCACGGCCGCGTGACGCGGCACCCGCCACCGGCCGTTGCCGGTGGCCGCCACCAGGCACTGCGCCGCGGCCTGCAGCCGCCGCATAGCGCCGCGGCGGAGAGAGGCTGCCGGCCCCCGCACGGTTCTCGCAGACGGCGGGCGCGCCGGTGACGCGGGCGCAGCGGTCGCGCCGGCGGCGTCCCGGCTTGGCGGTCCCTACCTTGCCGCCTTGCCGCACGGCATCTGCCGTTGCTCGGCACCGCCAGGCCCGGCCTTGCGCTTCCTCCGCCCCGGCGTCGGGGGAAGGGCGCCTGGCCGCGCCCCGGCCGCCGCCGCCGCCGCCGCGCCCACAGCCGCCGCTTCCGCAGGCGCCAGCGAGGCCGTCCGCCACACGACGGCGTCCAGTGCCAGTGCCGCGCGGGTGAGCGCGTCCGCCGCCACCAGCTGCGACCGCGCCAGCCGGCGGCGGCGCACCCACGGGCGGTCGCCCCATGCCGCCGCCGTCGGCCCCGACGAGACAGCCGTCAGGATGGCGGCGTTGCCGGGGTCTGCCGACACCACGGTGAGGGTCTTGACGGCGGCGACGGGAAAGCCCTGCTTCTCCAGCTGCGTGGTGGGGCTCCCCGCCACCCGCTGTTGCACGCGGCTGCCGTCGGCCTTGCGCGTCGACGCCGCCACGTCGGCGGCCTCGGCCTCGGCGGCCGTCGCCGGCCGCGTCAGCGTGAAGACCACCCCCTCCCCGTTGGTGCGGAGGTCTGCGCCGGCGGTACACCGCGCCGTCTCCATCCCCAGTAGCCCCGCAAGGGCCGCCGCCCCACGCCGACTGACTTCCATGTACAGCTGTTGGTGTGCGGGCCACGCGCGCCGGATGAGTGGGCCCAGGCGTGCCTTGGTCACCGTGCCATACGCGTGCAGTGTGGCGGCCTTGCCTGGCACGAGCGAAAAGGGCTTGCCCACCACCCCCTCCGCCTGCACGTGCAGCAAGTACGGGATGTACTCTGCCCACCGGCGCGCGACCGTGTCTGCCCCGCCTGTGGGGAACAGCGGTGCGATGCCCTGCGGGGGCGCTGGCTGCGCCCGCGCCCGCGCGTCGACGATGTTTGTGAGCGCCGCCGCGCGCACTTGGGGGGGCAGGAGCTCCAGTTTGGCCGCGTGCGCCGCGTGCGGGACGTCGCTCCCCCGCTCGAGGCAGCTCTTGCAGGCCGCGTAGACAGCGGCGCGGCGACGGCGACGCTCCTCGTCGCCACACGCGGGGGCGTCGGCAGCGTCCACGACTGCGGTGGCCACGCGCCACGCCAGGCGCCGGGTCGCGACCGCGACGGTCCGCGCCGTGTGGGTGACGATGGTAGTCACCACCCCCCGCCACCGCGCGTGGCTGTTGCGGTGTGGCAGGTGATCGTGGCACGCGGCGTCAAAGGACGACGCCGGGGCGTCCATGGCCTGAACAGTGGCGTTCATCAACGCCGGGTAGGACCCCAGCAGCCGGCCCGCAGCAGGCCCGCACAGCGTGTTGTCCCGCACCCGCCCGCAGAATCCGCACTGCACGCCGATGGGTAGGCTTCCGCCGTGTGCGCCTCGGCAGCAGACCGCGTACGACACCCAGTTCCAGTACTTTCCCCAGCGGGCGGGGGCGGGCAGCGCCGCCGCCCACCCGTCTGCCTTCACGGCGCCAAAGAGGTAGTGAACAGTGTTGAGCCACACCAGCGTCAGCGTGAACGACAGATGCGTGTGGTGCTCCGCGGCCGCAAGGAACCCGTCGCGCAGGACGGCGTGCGCCGTCCCGTCGGGGAGCGCGGGCAGCGCACGCAGCACCGCCGCCACGGGCACCGTTACCGACGACGTCACCGTCGCCCGGCAGGCGTAAGGGTCGGACGCGGCAGGGTCCCCCCCGCGGTCGTATACGTGGGCGTTCTTGTCGCCGCCCACGGCGGCGGCCGGGCACACCGCCGCCCCCGTCCTGTGCGACCGCTGGCGGCAGCGGGCGCAGGGGCGGCCGTCGGGCGCCGCCCCGCAGCGTTCCTCCGCCTCTGCCGCGCGCCGCGCCATGCCGCGGGAGGTGCTCTCAATCAGCGACGCCGCCTGCCGCGCCCGCTGCACCAGAAGACGTTCGTCGTCGACAGGGTCGTGGGCGTCCACCCACGCGGTCGCGTCCGCCAGCGCCAGGGTGGTGGCCGCCTCCAGGGCGGCGCCCGCGACCGCCACTGCGCCATCGGTGGAAGGCACGGCGTCGTGCGGCGCCCCAGCTGCGGCCGCCGCCGCCGCCGTCAGTCCGGCAAGCGTCGCGTCCAGCGCGGCGCCGTCGGGCAGCTGCGGGCGCCGCGCGCGCGCGTGCAGCACGCGAAGCAGCAACATGCGCACGTGCCACTGCTTGATGCGCACGGCTTCCTCGAGCTCAGCCACGTCCCGGGCGTCGGCCGCGGCTGGCGGCGCCGTCGTCGCCATCGGTGACGCTGCCACAAGCCGTGCGCGTACGTGAGAAGCCACGAGCAGGAGCACGACGAGATGGTGACGGCGGCGGTGGTGGTGGTTGTGGCGGCGGCAGCAGCGGCGTACGCGATGGCGCCAGCCTCCAGTGCGCAGCCGAGGCCGGCGGCGGCGGTGACGGCGGCGGCGGTGGCGGCGGCAGCACCAGCCGCACGCGCGAGTGCCGGCGGTGCCGGCAAGCGAGAGGCACGGACCCGGCGGCGGCCACGCCAGGACGGGGTGGCGGCACTGGCAGCGGCAATGGCGAAGAAGGCAGCGATGCCGGGCGCCGGCCGCGGCGGTCGCGGCGGCGCCCGCGAAGGGTGATGGCGGCGACCGTGACGACAGCAGGGCGCGGCGGCCAGGCGGGTGGCGGCTGCGGCAGAGGGGTGGGGCGGCGGCGGTGGCAGCGGCGGCCGTCGCGGGGGTGGCGGCAGCAGGGGGGAGACGGTCGCAGCGACGGCGGCGGCGTCGACGGCAGTACGTGCTGGAGGTGACGGCGGAGGCGACGGCGGCGGCAGACGCGGCGGCGGCGGCGGGAGCAGACGCACAGGCGGGTGGCTGGTGGAAGGGGGAGGAGCGGCAACGACGGAGGCGGCGGTGGCAGCAGCCGCACGAGCGAGCCCCGGCAGCGGCGGCAGGAGAGAGCTACGGCGGCGGCCGCGGCCGCGGACACGGCGCGTACAGCGAACGGGGGTCGCGGCGGCGGCGGCGGAGGCGGCGACAACAGGCGGGAGTGGCCGCCGCAGCGGTAGCGGCCGCGCCAGCAGGGAATGGCGTCGGCGGCGGCGACGACGACGGCAGTCGATGGCCTCTCGCGACAGACCTCGGGGGGGGGGGGGGCGAGCGTCGCGCACGTCGGTCAGGTGGGAGCGGGGGGCGCAGCGGAACAGGAAGCTCGGCGCCGCCGTAACTGGCGCCTGGCCTGGGACGAGGAAGGAGCAGAGGGGCGAATAAGTAGGGCGGGTAGGGCCCCATCGCCAGTCCCCTCGGCGCCCGGTGCCACGAGGGTGGTCGCACGACGGTGGAAGAGGGCGCCGTCGTCGCGTGTGGCCACCGTCGCACACGCGAGTGGCGGCGTGCGCCAGCCAGCGGCGCCCCCCGTCGGCAGTCCATTACGGGCGGCTGCCGGCCGCGAAGGGGAGGGAGCGCCGCCGTCGTCGCTGCCGCCGCCGTCGTCGCCGTCTCCGTCGCTGTCGCCATCCCTCCCTCTGCGCAGCGCGCGGACGCCCGGGGGCAGCGGCCCCGGCTCTGCCCCCGCCGACTCCCCCCGCCGTCTCGCCGTCGACAGACTCCCCCCCCCACCCCCCCCCCCCCCCCCCCCTCCTCCCCCCCCGTTTTTGCCACGGCCGAGCCAATCACCCGGAGGCAGTTGGTGGCCGGCCGAGCCGCCGTCTGTACCCCCGCCCGACGGGAACGGAGGCGGCCGCTCTGCGGCCGCCGACGGGGGGGCTCGCGACCCCCCCGCCAACGACGCTGGCGGGGGCGACCGCCCTCACCTCCTGGACGGGTCCCCCCTCGGTGCGCCGCCGACGCCTCGGCGCCGGTACGTGGAGCAGGTGCTGATGGACGGGGAAGACGACGCCGATGAGGAAGACAACGACGACGGGGAGGGCCATGGCCATGACTGTGGCGTCGTCGTTGACGACGACGACGACGCCGAAGATGGCGACGGCGACGGCGACGGCGGCGGCGAGGCGAGGGATGGTGATGCCAGCCGCTTGGACGGCGCCGCCGACAGTGGCGCCCGGGGGGGGGGTGAGAGCGGGGAGGAAGGGGGGGATGACGGCAGGACCGTGGGCGGTTGCGTCGCCGACGTTGTGCCTGAGACCTCCTCGGTGGGGAGCACCGACGGGGGGGTGCTGTGCCCCCCTTTCTCTATCCCCGTCTCGCACGTGCCGGGCCACAACGACGACGGCGACAGCGTCGTCGGCGCCGCCGCCGCCGCCGCCCCCACCGCCCCCACCTCCCAGCGACGTCAGCGGCTGGTAGGCGAGGCGGCCGCCCGGCGGAGCGGCCGCCCAGCCGCCGTAGCGGCGGTCAAAGTCGGGTTCCGCGAGGTCGTCCTCCCGCTGCTCCCGCGCCGCGTCGCGGGCGGCGCCAGCGGCGCGGGAGAGGGCCTCCCAGGAAGGGGGGGGGACGCCGCCGCGGCGGCGGCGGCGGCTGCGGCGGCAGCGGCAGAGGGAGGGGGGGGGGGTGGCCGCGGCGCCCCGCGGGGGGGGGCCCCGGCTCGGCTGCGCCCGCGTACGCTCGCGCGTAATCCTCGTCGGAAACGACGCGGAGGGTGCCCTCGAGGCTGCCCGAGCAGCCCGCCGCGGGGAGTCTGACGCCGGGGGGGGGAGTGCCACCGCCGGCGGCGCCGGCCGCGCTGGCGCGTCTGCGCCGTCAGCGTCGTTGCGGGGGCCGCGGCGGAGAAAGATGGCGCGGCCGTCGAGGAGGCACTCGTCCATGGTGCTGGCGCCGCCGCAGCCGCTGCCGCCGCCGCCACTGATGACCTCGCCGCCGCCACCGCAGCCGCCGCCGCCACTGCCGCCGCCGTCGGGGGCCGCCGGGCTGCCATTGGCCGCGGCGCCCCTCCCCCGCCGGCAATGGCTGCCGGCGGTGGCGCGGGTAGTCGCCGCCCGCCGCACCATGACAGTCAGCTCTTGGAGGTCCGTCGTGTACCGGCATCGCGCCGGCGGCGCCGAGTGGGGGAGCTTGACGAGCACCAGCGCCGCGATGAGGGGGGGGGGGGGGGGGCGTTGGCGCACATGGCCTTGCGGATCCCGGGCGACGGGCGGGCCGCTGCGGCAGCAGCGGCCGTCGCCGTCCTGGTGCCGGCCGCCGCCTAGGTCGACGGCCCCACCGCCGCGGGAGTGGCCGCCGCGTCGGCTCGCAGCGGCGGAGGCGGCGGCGGGGCCGCCCCGGCGCCCCCGCTCCCTCCCTCTGCCGCTGCCGCCGCAGCCGCCGCCGCCGCTGCGGCGGCGTCCCCCCCCCTTCCCGGCGGGCACTTCCCCCCCCCCCCCCCCCCCCCCCCCCCCCCCGCCTCCTCGCGCAGCCCAAACAGCAGCGCCACCCTCGCGACAATCCGCCGCTGAAACGACGACCGCGGCGGCAGCAGCACCCGCTCCTGCGCCGGGTCGCCGACAAAGGCGGCGAGGCACTCCTCCAGCAGCCCGGGCACCGCCCGGTTGCGGGGCGAGGCGAGGACGCCGAGGAGCCACTCGTCGACGACTTCCTTCAGCGTCGCCGCGCGGGTGCCGCCGTCCCAGGTCTCCACGGCGGCGGGGGGGGGGGGGGGGGGGATGAAGGGGGGGGGGGTTAACGAAAATGTTGGTGGGCTGGGGAATGCAGGCGGGGGGGGGGGGAGGTGGGGGGCGAGGAGGGAAAAAGAAGCCGCAGGTGGGCACAGCCGCAGGTGAGCCGAACACGAATGAGAGGGAATAGGTGGGCCGCGGACGGGGAGCGCGGCGGTGGGTTGGCGGGCGGGGGGAGGGCTGTGCCGCGCGACGGCCAACGGCGGCGGCGACAGGCGCGCAGCTCAATGGCGCGCCGCCTGCCGCACGGCCGACGACAGCCGTCCCCCCCCGTCCAGGCTCCCGCGCCGGCGCCCCCCGAGTCGCCCTCCCGCCGGTCGACGTGGACATCCCGCCCTACGTCGCGGCGGCAGCGCGTTCCTTCCGCCGCGCCGTCGGCCCCGCCCCGCCCCCCGCCGCGTGGGGCGCCGGCGGCGGCAGCGCCACCGCCGCCGCCGGTACCGCCGCCCACGCTGTCGGTGTTGCCCCCATCGGCCGCCGCCCGCGGGCGCCGCGACGACCCCCCCGCCAGCGCCGCGGCCGCACCCAGCTTCGGCCGTGGCGGGCGCATCGACCCGCACCAGCGCACCCCACTGCCCGATCCCCGGCCCGCCCGCGTCCACCAGCAGCACCCGTCGACGAGCGCCTCCCCGCGACGACAGCGAGCCCGACCCCGACAAGCCCCCCCCCCCCCCCCCCACGCTGACGCCGCGGATGATGACGACGCGGTCGCGCACTACGCACCGTCGCCGCCGCCGTGGTCCAATCCCGCCCCGCAGTCCGTGTCCGCGTCGGTGGGAACGTCCTCAACGGTGCCATCGTCCACACCGCCGCCTATCCCCCACCCCCTTCCCCGCCCCGTCGCGGAGCGACGAGGGCAGCGTGGGCTGCCCTCCTCCCCCTGCCCCACCCACTCCCGCGTCACTCCCCCCATCCCCGCCGCCGCTGCCGCCGCCCAGTTGCGGCGGCAGCGGGAGCAGCAGCGACGACGGCGACGACCGCGCCGCGGCGGCCGGTGGCCGCGGTCGCTGCCACCGCCAGCCACCCCCACCACTGCCGCCGCCGCCATCGCCACCGCCGCCACGGCCCCCTCCCCAGACCCCGCCAGGCGTCGACGGCGGCGGTCGCCGCCCGAAAAGCGTCGAAGTTAGCGCGGATGGGGACGGCAAGGGGTGGGGCGGAGGGCGGCGGGCGGGACTGTGTGGAGGAAGGTAGCGCGGGCGCACCGGCGTCTTCAACGAGGCGCGAGATGGGGTCGAGTCGGGGAGTGCACTGGAACGACTTCAGATGGCATTTTCCTTTGACGCGGAGGAAGGAAGGCTCACGCAGTGCTACCCGTCCATAAAACCTTGGCGGAGTCATTATGCTGACTCTAATATTTCCTAAATTTCCTTAGTAGCCGGCCGAAACAGTCTAGATTCCTGGCGATAGGGGACGCGGCAATGGCAGCCTCCATCCTGCGCCTGAGCCCCCCAGTCTCTGCACGGCGCCTGGTCCCGCCTCATCCCCAAGTGTACCGCTGCCGCCCTCATGTTCCTCCCGTCCCGCCCCCCCTTGTTCACTTTTCTGTCTCTCTCGTCTGTTGGCTAGGCGGTGGCTCCCCCTTTCCGTGAACAGCCATGGGCGTCCCCGTCTTCCCCCCCCCTGGAGCCGCGCGGGTGCTGGCGGCTGCGGCGCTGTTCTTGTGTGGCGTCTTGACGGGGTGCCGCCTGGCCACCCTGACTTTCCAGTCCTCTCGACAAGCCACGTCCGCCCGCATCGTCATTCCCGCCGCTGGTGCACTGCTGAGCTTTCCCCCTACCATTCGGCGGCTTCACATCAACGTCGGTCCCAACTATTCCCCCATCACACCACCAGGGGATGACCCCGCCGCGGGGGTTCTGGCGGTGGAGGCGCAGCTGGAGGTGGCATCTGTGTTGCGCGAGCGGTTTGCGCGCGCCCACGCCGATCGCTTTTTCGTAATCTCAGCGGCTCTTGCAGGGGAGCAGCACGTCGGCTTTCGGTCCCTGAACATGTACAACCATAAGGGACAGTCGTCCAGCCTAGCGGTGGCCAAGGCGGATCGGCCGTGGTCGGCAGATGGCAAAGAGACCCGCATCGGGCGGGGGGTGGAGTTTGTGCCTGTCCTATCGCTGGGGCGACTGCTACATGCCATCCCGGCCGACATCTCCATCCCGCTGCTGAAGACCGACACACAGGTACGTTTGGTGAGGCATGTTACGTGGGGTGCGGTGCGGCAGGGCGAATTACGGCCGGGGGGTGGCGTGGCGTGGCGTGGCTGACTGAAGAGGGGCCAGAAGCAGTCACCTGCGAGTCGTTCGTAGGCTACGACGGTAGGTACTGCTGGAGGGGAGACTGACACGCTTGCGAGCACGCTGTCTGTCGTCTTTGGTACTTGTCCTTTGGAGCAACGCTACGCGGGGTTTGGCCGCCTTCCTTCCGTCCCCATCTCTCCACCATCTCCCAGGGCTTTGACTTGGCCATCATCAAGAGCGCCGACCGCGCCGCACTGCGCCGAGTGGACCGAGTTTTGGCAGAGGTGTATGGGATCAACAAGAACTATGAGCTACCCGACGGGGTGGTCAATGGCCTGGACGCGTGGGTGCCGCACATGGAGCGCATGGGCTTTATGCTTGTCAACGAGTCCAACCCGGGGGGTGGTGAGAGCGACGCCCTCTTTGAGCGGGTGGGCGACGCCTAAAGACCCTACCTCCTTTCGCGTCCATGGGTCCCGCCCGCCACGCCGCCGCGCCAACCCCGCCAGCCGTAGGCGCCCTCACCCGCGTCCGCCCCCCCACCGCCGTCCGCCGTTTACGCGGATACGAGTCGGTGGCGAGTGCGGCCCCCCCCGTCGCGCGGTGGGTCTCAGACCGTGTGCCTTACAAACTCGGAATCAGGCTGCGCGCATCTGTTTGGAGAGCAGGCGGCGGGGGGGGGAGGGACTCACAAAAGGCAGACATCCGCTGCCAAGGCGCCCGTTCGCCCGATGGGCGCCCATCACAGGCTCTGCGTGAGATTGCCGTTTTGCACGGAAGCGTCGCTGCTGGCCACGGATGCCGCCGTTGGCGGGCGTGTCGGGATTGGAGCGCACGGCCCTGATTCACGCCCCCGGTGGGAGTCACTCTCAACGGGCAGGCGCCGGCTGCCGCGGACGCCGACACGTGCCCATGACTGGGAATGCGGGCGCTACGGTCAGCACGGTCAACGACGACGATGACACGCCCCTGCGCAGGGCGGTTAGCCTGTCTGCCCCAATAACTAACCACCTCACCAGACGAGGTGGTTCTCTACGGCTTCTCAAAGAAATAAAAACACCGCTGGAGAGAGGAGAGTGAGCTCAGTCCCATAATGTTTTTTTTTTTGTCCTCTGCGAGTGAGCATCTCGTAGCGCGGCCCCCAATATGGGGCTGCCACGTGTAGTGCCCATAAATCAACCAGCTCTGCAATGGGCCTTGAAGGCCCATCTCGAGTACGATACGTATCAAGAGAATTTCCGGTATGGCTCAGGGTTTACTCTTCCCTCGTATAGTCAAACCGTTCTGCCCTACGGAAGCACTGCCAAACCCAAGCGCGTCCGCTGGCGGCGCGCACAAGCTAGGAGACGCTGCTTTTGTACTGCTTTGATTGGTTCCCTCACCCGCCGGTCCCTGGTGACGAAGGCTTCTCGAGCGCGATTATCCGCGCGCTGCTTCTTCTCTGCCGCCTTGCGCGCCGCCTCCTCGAGCTTCTCAGCATCCTCAGTCATGCGAGACAGACCGGGGATGGCCAACATCAACTGGGAAGCCAGGTTTTTACCGGATAGAGAAGGAAAATAGCTCACAGGCCCGCGCAGACGGGTCCACAGGGGGAGGCTCCCTCCTTGGCAACGACGCAAGCCCCCCCCCTTCGCTGGAAGAAACCGCCTGCAGCCGCGTCGCATCAGGTCCTGAGGAAGATCCAGCTACATGGCCGGCTCCGCCGCGGGTAGGCGACATTGTTGGGTGGGGGGGGCGGTGAGGGGCGTGGGGTATGTGTGGTACAGTGGGGGGAGAACAACACAGACGGGTGGCCAGTACAGCGCGTACTGCGACCAAGTGCGACAGATCGTTGCTTGAGGGGTCAATTTCGGGGTACACGTGGGCCACGTGGCTTGGTTGGTTTAGGGGCAGTGGTTGGCTATTGGGGCAGACGAGCTACTGGCGCTGTCCCCTCGGCAGCGGGCACGACGCGCCCGCCGCCGCCCGTTTGCCGGTAGGGGGGGGGGTGCCGGGGAGCAGAGGGGGCGCTCCCGTCCCCCGGCGAGGCTTGCGTCCGCCAAGCCCCCTCGGAAGGGTGTGCATGACCGACAGGGGGCGGCAGCAGTCTGTCCCGCTGCGCCCGCCGGGGCCACGGCTGCAAACTGGCAGCCCTGCGGCGGCGGGCGCGGCATCTACGCGGGTGGCGATGGGGGCGCGCGGTGGTGAGACGGCGGGGTGTGGGGGGGGGGGGTCCCGGGGGAGCGGGGAGCGACGGGTGGCAGCGGAAGGGGGGTGGCGGCCGGCAACGGGAGACGCGCATACCCCAGCGGGGAGCGCGTGGGTGCGCCCAGCGCACTGACTCGGTTGGCGCGTTTCGCGTCGGGGGCTGCGCCCGCAGGCATAGCCGCGTTGACAGACACAAGCCGTGCGCAACAGGGAGCAGGACATGGGAATGGGGGGTGGGGTGGGTGGGGGGGGCATTGGCAACGGCAGTGGGCATGCGCAGGGGTACATACCACGGAACAAGCACCCACAAGGAGGACTAAAACAAACCCCGGGCAGGGTCGAGTGGGTATAGGCATCATCATGCCTAAAGATATCAACACGGATGCGGGCGGGCGCTGCAGGATGCCGAGCTCGCCCAAGGTGGATATACACCCAGACCCTGCGTCTATACAAACCAAAAGGAGGGGGAGCAAGGGGGTGAGAACAGGAGTACACACGCACACAAGCGTGGCGACCCCGTGCCTCCCCACCGCCGCTCCACAAAAAGTCCCCGGGACGACCACGAGGAAGGCGCGCTGCCAACGTCGCTTCGCCGGAACGGCGCGGCGACGGTGGCGGGGGCGGCGGCGCGCGCCCTCGAGGCCGCCCAGGGCGCGTAGGCGGGGTGGCGCACAGGGAGCACCACGATTGACGGGATGAGCGCCCCCAAAAAATGCGACGCCGGCGGCGGCGGGGCAGCGACAACAGCAGCAGCGGCGAGCGGCAGCAGCGAGCGACGGCAGCGGCAGTAGCAGCAACGGCAGCGAGGCGAGACTACCACCTCCGTCGGGTGGTGAGCGGCGCGGGGAGCAGCGGGGGGGCAAGCTCAGTCAACCCCTCCCCCCACCCCACCCCTGCCCCCCGCGCGCAGCGTCTCCCGCACGTTGATCACGTCAGACGAGTCGACGCGGCGCACGAGCAGCGCGCAGAGCAGGAACTCACGCTCCCGCCGGCCCAGCCGCCCCACGTCACGGGCGGTCATGCCCACCTCGCCGCCACTCGTGCCGCCAAAGCGACCACGGCTGCGACCACGGCCAAGGCCCCCACCGGGGGGCGGGGAGGGGACGACCCCCACCGTGGCCCGCGACGCCCGCAGCGCGATGGGCGCGGCGGGCGCACCTGCCGTGGCGTCTGCAGGAGCTGCGGTGGGGGCAACCCCCCCCCCCATGGCGACGAGGCGCACCCACAGCTCCGCGACGCTTGTTAGCACCACCCCCCCCTCGCCGTCGTAGACCGACAGCCGCCGCTTTTCCGCGTAGAAGTGGGTGAGGTCCCCCGGCCCCAGCACCCCATCCCCGTCCGCGTCGAGGACGGGGAACCAGTAGCGCACCGCGCCGGGCTCCCCCCCGCGCACGAGCGACAGGAAGAGGCGGACAAAGGCGGGCGCGTCGAGCCGGCCGGCGCGGCCGTGGATGGCCACCACCGCCGCCACAGCGCGAGGAGTGAGCAGCGCCTTGGCCGCGCAAAAGGCGGTTACCGCTTCTACGCTGACGGTGGTAGGGGACGGAGGGGGGGGCGGCGTCGGCGGCGACGGTGGCGGCAGGGCCGCCCGTCTTTGCTGTAGAGTCGGCCTCCGGCCGCCGGGGAAGAAGACGGCGGACAGGGGGGTGCCACGGCTACATTTGGACGGCGGTGACGGCAACGCGCCGCCGTCCACCTCGGAAAGGGTGCAGAGGGAGCCGCAAGAGGAGCTCGAAGGAGTGCGACCGCCCGTGGCTGCGGCTGCCCGCGCGTACACGCCGCTGACATCTTCCTCGTCGGGGGCGTCAAAGTCAGATGGCGGCGACGGGGGATCATCCGACAGGCACACCGCTGCCAACGCGGCGGCTGCCTTGGCCGCCGCCTCGGCTGCTGCCCCTGCCGCCGCCGCGGCAGCAGCCGCCGCGGCAGCAGCCGCCGCGGTCGCGTCGAGCGCCGCCTGCTCGCCCAGCAGCTCCTTCCAGTCGGCGAGGACGGCTGCAAACTGTGCGGGCGCGAGGGCCGCGAGGGGGCCCCGCCACACCCCCCGCGCCTCGGCATCGACGAGGGCGTCAACAAGGCCCGATGCCGCCAGCGCGCTCAACCCAATGCCCGGCACCCGGCCGTCGGCACAGAGGGCGTAGGCGCCCATCTCGGCGGCAACGTCGGGCGCACGGTCGTACAGGGGGGACTCCCGCTCGGCCACCAGGCGGGTGAGGAGGGTGCGGAGAGCCGCCACGGGCGCGAGCACCGCCCCGCCGGGGCCGACCACGCGACCACCGCCGCCGCCGCCGCCGCCGTCACGGCTGCCGGCATCGACGAGGAGCGCAAAGAGGGCGTCGGCTGGGGTGCGCGCGCCAGCGAGCACGGCGGCGTGGAAGGGCGTCCACGTGGCCGCACTGGCCGTCACGCCCGGCGGCAGCAGCACCGCCGCGCAGCGGGGGAGGCCCGCCACCCGCAGCAGCCGCGCCGGCAAGTTGAGGCTGTTGGAGCCCACCTGCGTGCGGTAGGGCAGCGACACGCCGCCGGCACTGCCAATGCCGCCGCGGCCGTCGCCACCACCATCAGCGGTAGCAAAGATGCGAGCAAAGGCGGCGGCGTCGCGGCGCGCTCGTGCGGCTGCCGACAGGGCCAGCGGCGGTGGCGGCCGCCGCACCTGCAGCAGCAGCCGGGAGATGTGGAGGGAGAGCACCTCTGCGGCCGACGAGGCGGGGACCTGTGCTGGTGGCGGCGGCGGCGGCGGCGGTGGCGGTGGTGGTTCTGATGAGGGGGGCGGGCGGGTGGCAGCGGGCGTCGGGGGCATCGTCAGCGGCAAGCCCCGGGCAGTGCCCGCCATGAGGGCGGCGGTGAGCATGTTGGCTCGAATGGTCGACGCCGCTAAGGGAGCCATCGCTGAAAGGGGCGGCGAGGCAGGGTGGAGAAGAGTGGAAGAGGTGCACGAGCAACCACCCCAGTCACCAAGGCGTCGCCGGCGCGGGGCGGGCAACGGGCACGCCCCGGCGATGAGGTGTGGGGGAGGAGGATGGGAGGGGTAATCCGCCCCAAAGGTGACCGCTCAGCTGCTGCCCGTCGTCACCGTGCGCCGATGGACGGGGAGGATGGCGGCGGGGGGGCAAGGGGGAGGGATGGTCCGCGTTGCCGGCGCTCCATGGCCCGCGGGCGGTGGTGGGATGGTGGGGGGCCACGACGGCGGTGACCGCCACGGGGCCAGCTCCGCCGCGGCGCTCACGGCAGGGACGAGGCGCGTGGGACCGCTCCTCCCCCCCACCCCGCCGCCGCCCCCACCCGTGCACACGCACATGCACAAGGAGTGGGGGCGGGATGCGTGGTTGGCGTCGGCGACAGGAGCCCAGGTACAGACCCGCCCCCACCCCCCCCCCGCTGCCACTCCAGAGGGGGGGAGGCGACTGGGCGGGGGCCCATCCGCCCCGCGGCGGCGGCGGGCACACGCAAAACCGGGGCGCCACGCGCGCGGCGGCACGCGTGCGGCGGCGGGACGCGGGCAGCACGCCAGCAGGGCTCGCGGCACTCTGCGCCGCTTGCAAGCGGGGGAGGTGGGTGTGGTGCCGCCGCCGCGGCGCGGCCACTGGACGGGCGGGGGTGTCGGTGCCGCTCGCGGCAGTGGGGTCGGCGGGGGGGCCGCCCGCCGCGACCGTGTGGCGGCCAGGCCACTTGTAGTGGCGTGGGCGGGTCGCGCCGGGGGATTGGCGGGAGGTGGGGTGTGGGCTGCGGCTGACGAGGCGCGTTGCCTGGGAGGGAAACAGACAGCTGCCAAAGAGAAAGAGGAGGACCAACCGGCGCGCGCCCGAAGATCCATGCCTCGGATACGCAATCGCTCCTGCAATTGTGATGCACACGTGTGTGTCGGTGGAGCAGCGGTGTCAATCTCTCTCACCGAGGGCTGTTTCGTCCGCGAAAGAGTGCAATCCATCTGTTTGATTGGGCAAAAGCCTCTCTGAACAATCACGAACAAGGGCGTCGTTCGGGGGGATTGGGGATGGTTGACTGTAGCGCGTTCCGGAGTACTTATGTATGACCGCCCTTGGCGAGATGCATCGTTCATCAGGGTCACCGCGGGGGGGGGGGCGGTGGTGAGGGGTGGATGTGAGAAAGATGCCCCAAGGGGGCGCTGCCGCTCCGCCTCCGCTCATGGCGAGTGCTTTATCGGCGGAGCGCGCAGTGGCGGGCAGTGGCGCCTGCATACTGGGTGGCGGCGCAGCACCACGTGGCCGACAGCGGCTGAGGCGGCGGGCCCCACGGGTGACACAGAGGCTAGCTGCCACCGCCTCTTTTGCGGGCACACATACGTTGGATTCATAGCTGGAGGGAGGATATCAGGGGAGTGTGCCACTTGGTGGAGTGAGTGTTGAGTAAATGTTGAGTGAGTGTTGAGTGGCTGTTGAGTGGCTGTTGAGTGAGTGTTGAGTGAGTGCTGAGTGGCTGTTGACTGCCTTGAGTGCCTGTTGAGTGGCTTGAGTGGCTGGTGTGTGACCTCCCCTCCTGCCGGTGGGAGGTTGTGTGCGGGACATGGCTTGCCGCGGGGCGGATCCAACCCCGCACCCCTCAGTCGGTCGACGGGCAGCGCGCGCGCTGGGACAGCGCTGTGCCACCCAGGGATCAGCATCCCTCGATAGAAAAGCAACAGGACTACAATGCCACACCCAGATCACCCAGGTGTAACGTCACGACCTCCCCTTCGCCTCTCCCCCTGCTTGAGAGATAGGTTGATGTTGCAGCTACCGAGCCTACCTTCCCGCAGTCCCTCTCCCTCGCCTCACAAGTGATCTAGCCCGACCAAGAGCGGCCCTGCTGTCCAGCCCGTCGTTTCTGCCCATGCGCTTAGGGCGTGCCCACCAACGTGAGACTAAGGTCTGAAATGGTCATTTTAGAACGCCACGTGTGCCACGTGCGAGCATCTCATTGGTGCGGCTATCGCGATAGTACCTGGACTATCGGGGGTGCTCTTGACCGCAATGTACTTGAGGTCGAGACATGGGCTACATGCCCAAAACACGACAGCTTCGCCTTCAAGCGGTCTCGTCCGCGCTTCGTGGCCCTCCACGCAGAAGCAATGAGGCGCGCGCGCCGAATCGCAAATGTGGCCCTCGAATCGCATCCCAGACTCCCGCCAACCAGGGCCCTGTCGGGGTTTTGGCGGGCATCCAATCACTGGGATTGACATCCAGATGATTGCTCGGGCCACCCCCGGTCACCGCCTGTCCCCATCGCCGCCGCCCACATCCTCAACCCTCTCACCGCACCATGGCGACCAAAATGCCCACTGAGGTGTGCCTGGCGCTCCTAGAGGACGTCAGGCACACCTTCGACACCCTGGAACAGGCGCTGAGGTACGTGGCGGCTGAGACCAAGCGGACCTACTCGTCCCTGCGGTCGGCGTACCACCGCTCGCGTGGCGGATGCGAGAAGCGGCATGGGCAGCACAAGCTGAGCGCTGAGCAGGAGGCTGTATTGGTCTCCGTGGCTCAGGCGTTCAGTATGAACAACTTGGCGCTGTCAATTGCCCAGACGCGCCAGCTGGTGGAGCGCAAGTGGGGCGTGTCGGTGTCCCGGCATTGGGTCCGTCTTTTCGTCAACCGCCACCGGAGCAGGCTGAGCAAGCGGGCCTGCAAGGCGCTGGCGGACAAGAGGACAGGGCTTGACGTGTTGGACGGCGTCATGGACTTTTGTGACGAGCTCAAGGACTTCCTCGCTCATCACCACTTCCCCGCCCACGCCGTATTCAACTACGACGAGACAAGGGTAGTCCAGAAGGGTGACAAGCTGGTGCTGCGCCGCCTTGAGGCGGTAAACAAGGAGAGGGCCAATGTGCGGTCCACGCGGCACCAAACCGTCGCCTCCCTTTTGACATTTGTGGGCGCGGACGGCTCTGTTTTGCTGAGCATATACATTCTCAACGCCAACTTTGACGAAGGGGAGCATGTAAGGATATGCCCCCTAAATTCCCAAGACTCTAGCTTCGGGGATAAGGACTGGGGCCTCTCCTTCCCTGTCCTTCTCAGCCAACTCCTTCCAAGACGCATCAACTCCCTGGTAATCTGGAGATGCCGCGGTGTCCGGCCGAGATTCTACGGGTCGCGGACGGTCAGCACGAGAGCCGCGGATCGGCTACCCGTTAGTACCCTGACTCATCCCCGGACGGATATTTTCTCTCCGCGGATCAGAGGACTAACGGACCACAGGACGAGCCACATCTCTGACTCATCGGCCAGCCGGAACAATCTCCCCACGAGCCAATGGGAACGGCAAGATTTGCTGACCCACGGGAGATTTTCGACCCGAAGACTGGCGTGTGGCTTTCACGCCTCTGCGGCCTTTCCGGCCGACCGGCGTGTGAGGCCAGCCACGCGGCGCCACGAGCGCCGCACGCCGCCCCCGCCCCCGCTTGGGGCCGTCTATTGGGGCGCCTTGGGGCGCGCACACCCACCTTGACTTGTTCTGAGAGCCTATGCCTTGTTTTGAGCCCATTGGTGCCGTCCCCCCGGCGGCACGGGCAATCGCATGCTTTGGGGCACCCTGGGTGCCCCCCCGGGGGTATACAATGCGTGAGTGCGGGCGCCACCCGGGAAGACCTCGGGGGGAACAACAAACACAGACACAACGACCTCCTTTACCCTCGAACCCCTCGACCCCCTCGACCCTCACCGACGTCACGCCCATCTTCTTCCCCACCCCCATCACCGTCACCCCGCCCGTCACCTTCCCCGCGCCCCGCAGCCTCATTGGCTTGCGCGGGCAGCTGACACCGTTCACCAGTACGTTGAGGGCTGCCCGGGTGTGGGTGGTGCCTCACAGAGGAGGCCACTGTGGACTTTACGATGGACGCGGCACCCCGGGTGACACGCGGCACGTGGCCAAGGTACTACTGTTGGAACACGACGGGCTACCTGGACGCGGACGTGTTCAAGGCGGTGCTGTCCAAAGTGGCGGATGAGTTTCATCGCAATTACCCCGGCCTGGAAGCTCTCCTGTTTGGTGACCAGCTAGCTGCCCACCGCCGCGCCGACATTGTGGAATTTGCGCTCGGCCTGGGCCTGTTCCTGTTCTCCCTTTCCAAGAATACTTCCCACATCACGCAGCCGTTAGATGAGGCGCCCTTTGGGTCGCTGCAGGCGGACAGGGTGCGCCGGAACGAGGCGGCCGTCATGGACGGCATGCTGACCAACACGGATAGCAAAGACGCTCTTGTGGCAGTATTGACCCCCAGGTAGGGGGGCAACACGTGCCATGCAAGGGGCGGCAGGCCACTAGCCTGATCCGTTCCTCCCCCTGCATTTGGGTCCATATTCCCTAAGTTTGGGATAGTTAGCTTAGTAGTAAATCCAACTTGGATTTGAGGGTTTTCTGCATTTATCGTCTTGAATTTTCGTGTGGCCCGGTGGGCAGGTGCTGGGGTGGGAGATTCTGAGTGGCGAGATTCTGAGTGGACCCTGGGGGGATAAGGGGGGGGACAGCGGGGCTTGGCCCTGCGTCCCCGTCCCGACCAAGAAACTGTTGGACCACACACCATCCTCTTGTTTGTCCGTGGGGGGTTTGCCCCACAACAGGGACAGAGTGTGTGCGACTTGCACTTCTTCCGGTTCCCCTGACACGGGAGGCAGCCCTTGCACACCGCCCCAACTTGGGTGCCGTGTGTGCATGTGGTTTTTGCCACATTTGGTGGAGCAGCAGGGGACAGAGGTAAACTTTACCTCCGGGTGCACCCGGGTGTAGGGGGCCCTCTGTCTCAGAGGAACGGTGGTCTTGGACCGTGTCATACGGATCGTCAGCCAACATGGCTAGCTCGTACCCCCCGTCGTCCGGGGAGTACACGGGTGACGCACGTACTTCAGTGCCTTTGAATACTGGTGAGACACAGGTGGGTTTACCTGGGGTCGCAGAGGGACTAGAGGTCCCTCAAGCCAGCAGGACTGGAAGTACGGGCGGGCAACAGGCCACCCCGACTCAGTCGGGAGTTCACTCGGGTGACACTTCTGATGTGGGTGGGCCGAAGTCTGGCCACCGTGTGGTATACTCGACGGGAACTTCCCAAGGGGTGAGGACTGTCCCCGCGGGTTCCACTCGGGTTGGAGCCAACTTTGGCATGGAGCCGTCGCCAACTAGGCTTTCGGAGGACGGCGGACCTCCGTTGGTCGGCGATGGGCTCGCGCCCATGCCCCCGGTTGAGGCCCCTGAGGGACGTGGTTACCCCTCAGGTGGACTCCCGGAGGCGGACCGAGACTCAACTGGAGTCGTCAGTCCACTCCTCGCGGAAACTGTCCGTCGGGAGGCGACCAATGTGTTGCGGCAGACTTTGCCGGACCTGGTGGTTACGATGACGAATACTATTCTGAATCAGATTGTGGCGAGTTTGCCAGATGGCCTTAATGTCCAGTCTGGATTGGGGCTTTCGAGCCCGCAGGCGCAGGGGGAATCTCCCCTGACGCCTATTCCGGGTCGCCCCGAACAGGGGGGGACCCCTGTGACTCCCAACGTGGGAGCCGCACCATTCTCGGTGGGGCGCACGCCCTTCACGGGGGAGTTCCCCTCGGAAACGCCGGCGGCTACACCAAGCTCGCCGTACCAGACTACAGGCGCTGAGGGTCAACTTACCCCAGTGCCACAGCGGCTGTTCCCTCAACGTGAGGTGCCGCCCAAGATCCAGGTAGCCAACCCGGTCTACCAGCGGATCTTTGACTGTGAGACCTATGCCCTCCACAACAAGTCGGTGGCGTATGGTCCTGACCAGGCCCGAGCCATGGGCCGTGCCAAGAAGAATGCACTTCATTCTTTTGGGCACAAAGCGGAGTGGGATGGAACCCCCCCCCTCCGTGTCTTTGAGTTCCTACGTCGTTTCACAAAAGCCTGTGACGACAATGCCATAAGTGAAGGCATGGCTTTTTACATGCTACAGGAGTTTACGAAGGGCGACCAGCGGACAGAACTTATGTCCGTCATGCCCAGCTCCTCAAGTGGAGGCGCTGGGGAGGTGACGTCCTATTTGGAGCTCGTCAACTGGTTGTTGAGAGCCATGGTTGATGAGGCAGCGTTGGCTTCTCAAGTCGAGGAGTTTACGCAAGCCCATCAGGAAGAGGCGGAGGACGAGTTGTCCTTTGCGGAGCGAGTCCGTAAGCTCAACAATCTTTGTGGGTTTCTTCATCCACAAGCTGTGGTGAAGAGTCGGTTTGTGGAGGGACTCCATTGGTCAGTCCGGATGGAGACCCGGGAGCTTAACACTGCCCGGGCGACCCTGGCCGAGTTGGCTAGGTTCGCCTATCGCAGAGGCGAGGCCTACCGCAAGTTGCGGGAGGAACAACGCCATGAGCGTCAGGCCGAGTTGGCCAAGGAACGGGAGGAGGCGCGCCAGGCCAGAGAGTTGAGAGAGGCACGCCGAACCCGCAAGGAGAGGGTGGTAGCTGCCGTGGGAACTTCCCAGGGTACCTCTTCGTCTTCCCCAGTTGGGAAGACCCCTCCCGGAACAGACCATCGGTGATGGAACTGCAACTCCGATGGACACTGGGCATATGATTGCCCCAAGTTGAGTAAACGCATCCAACAACTTGTTAGGAATGCGAGTAAGAAGTCGGCTACGAACGAAGTACGTTCACGCCGCGAGGGTGGGTCTCGACCGGTCGTCGCGGTCGCCACACCCTCGGCAGAGGAGGCGGACACGTCGTCCTCGGACTCGTCGTCTTCCTCCCCGCCCTCAGATTCGGACGCCAAGTCGGCGGGAAACGAATGACCGTTGGGGCTGGTCGTCCGAAGCTCACAACGGCAGCCTCGGCCAAGTGGGCCAGGAGGACGAACCAACCGTGCCGGATACTGCGGCGACCTAAGGGAGTCCGCCCACCTCGGGTAGGACTCCCCAAGAACGTAAACCCACGTCGGGTCATCGCGGTGCTGACGGGTGAGAACTTCCAGGTGGCTGGACGGGTGCAACTTGCCCCCGGCCGCGCCTGTTGTGCCCGTATCGTACTTGATACCGGGTCAGGAGCCTCCTTGATACGCAAGTCGCTATTACCAAAGGAGGTGAATCTCCAACGCTGGAGGTCCAAAGCTGACTATATGATTGACATCAATGGTGGGGTACTTCCCATCGTTGGTGCCGTGACCCTACCAACTAGGTTGGGGACCCATGAGGTCGACGTGACCTATGGAGTAGTTGATAATATATCGCTACCCCTGCTTCTGGGTACACCTTATGTTGTTACACAAGTGCCTTTGATTTGTGGCCCTGAGTACTGGGTCAAGTTGATGAATGGGGAGACTATCCCCATCCTTGGTAAGGGAAAGTCAGTGGCTCCTGTGACAGTCTCACAGTCGAAGCCTGTTTGCTCTGTGAGGGAAGGGTTTACTGCTACCCTGCGTTTAGCCCGTAAAGTCACGTTGCCCCCCAACTCGGTGGCGCACGTTGACGTTGTAACTGATTATACGGGGAACGGGTTGGTGCACCCTCACCCCCGTCTTGCTCGCAAGCACCAAGTGCATGTTGCCCTTGGCACGATGGACTCCAAAGCCGGAGTCCCGTGGAGGATACAGGTGATGAACCTGAGCTCATCGCCCCTGTACTTCAAGTCGGGAGCCAAGTTCGGCTATATCGACCAACACGAGGGACCGGTAGTAGCGGTCACCCTCAACGCGGGCGCAAGTAGCGACCCGAAGTCCGGAAAGGAGAAGCATCAAGCCAAGTCAACCGCCTCTCCTCGGCCCCATGTGAACATGGAAGGTGTCCCACCCAGGTTGAGGGTTCAAGTTGAACGCCTCTTGGACCAATATCACAAGTTGTGGGATGGTCAATTGGGACTCATGAGAGCCACCCAACACCGGATCGAGTTGAAGCCCGGTGCACCCCCTATACGCCAACAACCGTATAGGGGAGGACCTCGTTCAAGGGCCCTCGTTAAGGAGCAAGTTGCTCGCATGGAGGCCCTCGATGTGATCGAAGCCAGCAACGCCGAGTGGGTGAGTCCGGTGGTTATCGTCCCCAAAGTTGATGGGACCACCCGGTTTTGTATCGACTACAGTAAGCTCAACGAGAGCACGGTGAAGGACAGTTATCCCCTACCTAGGATGGACGACTGTCTGGACTCTCTGGGGGAGGCAAACGTGTTCTCTACCCTGGATTGTAACGCGGGGTACTGGCAAATTCCCATTGCCCCGGAGGACAGGCATAAAACTACCTGTACCTGTCACTGTGGTACCTACGAGTGCAAGCGCCTACCGTTTGGTCTGTGTAACGCGCCGGCAACTTTCCAGCGCGCTATGGACATGATTCTGGCCGGAGTACGGTGGCAGATCTGTCTCGTGTACCTAGACGATATCATTGTGTTCTCCCGAAGTCCGGAGGAACACATTGGCCATCTTGGCCAGGTGTTCAAGCTACTTGCTGACGCCGGTGTGTCACTGAAGGCGAGTAAGTGCCACCTCTTCACACAAGAGGTGGAGTACTTGGGACATGTTGTCCGTCCGGGGCGTCTCAGTGTTAACGAGAAGAACTTGAGGGCCATTCGTAAGGCTCAGTACCCCCGGACCCAGACCCAGATGAGGAGCTTCCTCGGGATGTGTAACGTGTACCGACGTTTCACCAAGGGCTTCGCCAAGGTGGCGAAGCCGTTGAATGAGCTAGTGAGCTCAACGCTACCGAAGAACCTGCCTCCCCCAAGTCGGGTGGAGCAGGAATCCTTTGAGACTCTTCGGGACCTTCTGCTGAAGCTCCCTATCCTGGCTATTCCCAGGTTGGGAGGCCACTACATCCTGGATGTGGACGCTAGCTACGACCAACTTGGTTGTGTGTTGCTTCAGGAGCAGCCGGACAAGGAGTACTTGCCGGTGGGATACTTCAGTAAGGGGCTGAACTCGGCCGAGAGGAACTACGGAGTCACCGAGTTGGAAGGACTCGCAGTGGTGTGGGCGTTGACGTCACTTCGTCACTACCTAGAGGGTGAAAAGTTCCTCATCCGCTGTGACCACCGTGCGTTGCAGTTCATCTTTAAGACGGACTGTACGAACACTCGTCTCAATCGGTGGAGGGTGCGACTGGCACCCTTCAACTTTGACATTGAGTACCGACCTGGCAGGCAACATGCCCTTGCCGACGGCCTCTCTCGGGTACCTACTGAGGGGCTGGATACTAACCCAGTCGATGAGGACATCCCCATCGTGGGGGTAGTCACGCGCTCGGGTCAGGCGTTGAACCCCGAGGCGCCAGGGAACAAGAAGTACTTGCCCCTGTCCCTGGACGAGGTGGTGAAGGCCCAGGCCGAGGATCCCTTCTGCAAGTCGCAGAGGGATACACTGGATACAGTGGTGGAGACGCGTTTCTTTCTGGGAGACGATGGCCTCCTCATGAGGAGGAGGGTATTCCAAGGGGCTGAACAACTTGTCGTGCCCGCATCCCTCAAGGACAGTATCCTTGAGAGGGAGCACAACGCTCCCACGGGTGGACACCTGGGGTCTAGTAAACTGTACAAGACCCTGAGGACCAGGTACTACTGGCCGTCCATGGTGGTGGACATCTACAGTTGGGTGGCTGCCTGCACAAGTTGTGCACAGAACCGTCTGATGGAACGGCGGCCTACTACGGCTATGCTATTGTTCCCGGCCAAGGAGCCGTTTGCCGCGTTGGCGACGGACATCCTTGGGCCGCTGCCAGTGACCGAGGAGGGCAACCAGTACCTCCTGGTCATCTGTGACCGCTTCACGAAACTTACGCGAGCGATCCCACTGGCAGAGATCACGGCCATGTCGGTCGTGTCAGCCTTCCTAGATCACTGGGTTGCCGCGTATGGCATCCCGGATAGTACACTATCGGACAATGGACCGCAATTTGCGTCTGTACTGTTTCAGGGAGTGCTGGATATGTTGGGGGTTAAGGCACACTATGCCACCCCCTACCACCCACAAACTAATGGGCAGGTGGAGCGCTTCAACAAAACTATTGTTAGGCAGCTGCGCCACTATGTGAGTGAGCACGTGAAGACGTGGGACCAATATATTTCTATTCTTACTACCGCCTACAATTCGCAGGTTCACTCATCTACCGGGGAAGTACCCCTCGCTTTTGTAACCCCCCGTCGTGTGCGGTCTATTGCCGTGCGGCGGTCGCTCCCAACTAGGGTGGATGGTGGCAGTACGCCTACTCGTACTGAGAGTAAGGCGGAGTTCGCTGCTAGGCTTGAAAACCTCATCCCTAAAGTCGGGGCTGAGATGGACAAAGCACAAAAGCGCTACAAGCGTACCTTTGACAAAAATGTGCGCAATGCTAAGCATGTCCCCGAGCAGGGTGACTGGGTGCTGGTACACTCACACACCCCAACTGGGGGTAAGTTGGTATTCCAGACGAAGGGGCCGTACCAGGTCCTTCGTACTAATGGGCGGCGCTTCACCATCGAAAGTGACGATGGGGTCCGCACAGTGAACGGACAGGACGTGGTCAAAGTTGCACCACCGCCTGCAGGCGACCCAGCTTGGGCGCGTGCTTTGGAAGCGTGGCGCCTCCCCTCACTGCCTGCGGCCAAACAGGGCCCGCAGGAGTACGTGTTCGATAAGTTCATCGACCACGGATGGGATGAAGACACTGACCGCCTCATGTTGAGGGTGCGTTGGTTTGGCTACAAAGCCAAGGACGATACGTGGGAGTATGTGGAGGACCTTCCCGCTGAGAAGGTCCGGGCGTACTGTGCCCGGAATGAGATAGACCCTAACAGCCCTCCCTCAACGTGAGGGAAGGCCGAGCAACAGTGCCAAGAGAGTGCTTCAAGTCGAAGTGGTACGCAGAGTGGCTTTTAACTACAGCCCTAACCCTCACACTCTCACAACAAAGGCAGCTGCCAACTAGGCACGCATGCTAGACTCTCCCACTCCACGGCCGTCGCCCTCACGTGGAGGCGAGCGGCGAGACCCACGCCGATAACGGTCTCCACTCGTTGGAAGGGGCGGCGGCTCCAAGTCGGAACCGTCGCGCCCTTCACGGTCGCGCAAGTGGCGCCGACCGTGGCTACTCTTCTGCCTGGTCTTGCGCGCAAGTTTGCGACGCAGACGCTGGACAGACTCCGTCTCCGACGGGGTAGAGGACTCCGAAATGGAGTAAGACAACTCGTCTTCCGACACGGAGGGAGAGCGCCGCGAGTGTCGGCGACGACGGCGAGGAGGCGAGTAAGCCCGGCTCGCGCGACGCTTGCCACGCCCAAGTGGGGCTGGCTGGGGCATAATAGCCCCAATGCGAGCCAACTCGGCTGTCATAAACTCCGCCACCGACTCGCAACTCGCGGTCGCCACTGCAGTACGAGCGCGCTCCTCAAGTTGAGGAGTCTCGGAAGTTTGAAGGGTTGCGGTCGACGCGGCCAACCAGGAAATGGTGCGCACCAACGTGGTGATCATCATCTCTGAGGTTAGAGGCGTGGGCGGTCAGACCAACTTGGGGTATACCGTCAGGAGGGTGGCCCCCAAGTTGGGGGTCACCGGGGTGGATGACTCCACGGCCACGCTGATCGGGATGTTCCCGTGAGGCTGGAAAGGAACAGGAGGAAGCGGAGGGGCACGCCGAGGTGGCGGTACCCGGGTATAACTGCGACCCCGACTTGGGGCCCCCGCAGTGGGTTGAGTCATATGGTCATCATATGAGGGCACAGCCATAACTATGGGCTTGTCCGGGGGTGGCGCAGTGTGGCGATCCACCCCCGGGGCATACGGGTAGTCCCCGATGCCCAACCCCTCTCGTAGGACCACACGGCCGTCGTGAAGTTCACGAGCGACCCACACGAACTGGCGAAGTGCGCCATCGTCCTTGGGCCCACGAGTGGGGCGGCGCAACTTGTGCTCAATGCTCTCCCACTCGATGAACTTATGGAGCCGGAGCATCTCCTCAAGTAGAGTGAGTTGTCCTGATGAGCACCCCTCAGCAACTAGCTGAGGGGTGAGCTGTTCCAAACCTTGGATGAGCCGGAGGGGGAGATGCCAGAGCATCCCCCGCCGCTGAACACAAGACACCCAGGTCGACATGACCTCGAGGAGCCACTTGGTGGCCAACATGGCCCACACCAGGTGATCAGGGCCAGCCGTCAACATGACGGAGCCGAAGTGGTCAAGCAACCGTGGCAGCAACGCCGGGAACCCGTAGGGGACCTCAACTTGAGGCCACCACTCGGGCTTCTTCGGATAGTACTGCTCCTTGCTGGCAGCAGACTGTTGAGAAAACTCAAGTTGAGCCGAGGTCACCAAGTAAGGACCTCGCCGGAAGTCTTTCTCCATCCGCACATCAAAGTGATGAGTGTGCGGATCGGCCTCGTGGAGGTACGGGGGGCGAGTTGCCACCGCGTCCCAAGTAAAGGTCGGCAAGTCGCCGGGACCCGGGATAGTTCCCCCGCGGTCCACCATGGCCTTGGCACGCTGAACGTCCTCAACCTCCTCATTGTCCAGGAAGGCAAACTGGTCCGTCCTGAAGCCGGCAGGGAACCCGACCCTACGGGGATACTTCTCCCGTAGGCGGTCCCATACCCGACCCATCGCTGCGCCAAGTCGGCCACAGCGAAGAACAGTCAACCCCTCCTCATAGAGAGGCCAAGCGGGGTAAAACCACCGCCCCAAGGCCTCACGCGGGACAACTTGTCCCGCCTCCGGGGGAGACCCCGCCGTCAACCCAAAGCCGGGTGACGCGGGAGTCCCATCCCCCGGAGCGATCGCGGAGCCCCCGCCGGAAGTCCCGGCGGGTGCTGCACCGTAGGTGGTGTCCTCCATACGCTCATCTAGAGAGTCCGTCTCCACTCCCGGGGTCGCCATGGCTCTCCCCAAGTTGGGGAGAGACGCTCTGGCTATCGCGGCACGAGAACCGCCTCGAGTTGAGGGGGACTCGGATCGTGGGTATACGGGTGGCCTCCCCAGCGTGGGGCGGCCCAGTGGAAGGTGAAGGGGAGGTGGAGGTGATGGTGAAAAGTGAACTGAGGAGAGCAAGCTGCCGAGTGGGCAAGCTTGAGGAGAGGGGCGGTCAACGTGACTGCCTCCACATCCGCGTTACGTACTCGATGGGTGACAGCAAGTCGCGCCCCCAACGCCGAGACGTGCGTTTACGCACCCCCTCACAGGGCCGACCGGGTCGGTCGGAACTGAGGAGAGGGGAGAGTGGCAGTATTGACCCCCAGGTAAGGGGGCAACACGTGCCATGCAAGGGGCGGCAGGCCACTAGCCTGATCCGTTCCTCCCCCTGCATTTGGGTCCATAATCCCTAAGTTTGGGATAGTTAGCTTAGTAGTAAATCCAACTTGGATTTGAGGGTTTTCTGCATTTATCGTCTTGAATTTTCGTGTGGCCCGGTGGGCAGGTGCTGGGGTGGGAGATTCTGAGTGGCGAGATTCTGAGTGGACCCTGGGGGGATAAGGGGAGGGACAGCGGGGCTTGGCCCTGCGTCCCCGTCCCGACCAAGAAACTGTTGGACCACACACCATCCTCTTGTTTGTCCGTGGGGGGTTTGCCCCACAACAGGGACAGAGTGTGTGCGACTTGCACTTCTTCCGGTTCCCCCGACACGGGAGGCAGCCCTTGCACACCGCCCCAACTTGGGTGCCGTGTGTGCATGTGGTTTTTGCCACAATCCGGTCCTTTTCTTGTACTCGTGGTGTTGCAACCTGTTCGATTGTGTTGAGTTTTTACCTTCGACTGTGATCTACTGTTACTCTCCCCAATCTACCCCCTCGCTCTCTTATTCGTGGTGATTGTTACGTCGGTTGACTGAGTGTGACTATGTCTACCCAAGAGACGGGGAACGTTCAAGATGACGGATCGGCGTCGACGCCGACTCCGGAGGTGACTACGGGAACCGGGATCGGGAACCCGATCGACAACATTGAGACGCCAATGCTTTCCGGTGCCGGATCGACTTTTGGCACGGCTCGGACGGCAGGAGGCGGGGGCCCGCCTCAACTGTCATCGACCGACCTCACTCCGCCGCCTCGTTCACCAGGGGATTCCCTGATGGCATCATTGGCCCGCATTGAGGCCCGGTTCTCCGGACTCGACGCGCGCCAAGAGCGGACGGAGGACGCAATGGCATTGTTGATGTCAACACGCCACACGACGGGACCCCGTCGTGTTCCTCCCACACCGGTGCGGTTTGAACCGGCCGGACTACTTTTGGAGTCCACCGGGGTGGCCCCCGGCGCAGCAACTCCCGGACAACCCCCGGACACAATGGGGTATGGATCCGACTCGTCGGCAGAGTTGGAACGGAGTCACACGGAGCGATACGCTCGGAGCACCCGAAGCGGACTCCGCGGACACGACCCGGCGAGTACTTACGCCGGTGGAGAGTCGGTTATTGGGGGAGGGGGTACCCTCTCACAGTATCCCCACGACGAAGGAGGCCAGGCAACTCGGGCTCCCGAGGTGCCGACGCCTGAAGTACCATCTTCAGTGGTGGAAGCTATGACCGCGCAGGTAGCTGCGAGCCTACTGAAGCGGATGGAGTCCGATGAGTTTGCTCATCAACTGGCTAAGCGACTGGATATCCAGGACGCTGACACGGAGATCGTCAACGAGGTCTTCCGGTCGGTTCTTACTCCGGAACGTTATCGTTTGGAGGACCGCTCTACCACCGTATCGGAATCGATGCGTAATACGTCGCATCGGGCGATCCGCTCTATGCAGACCCTTACGAAGGGAGTCCCTATGTTCGGGGGGCCGAACGGACGCCCGTTGGCAGTCATCGGCTTCTTGACTAGCTTCAAGGCTGCCGCGGACAAGGCCCTCGTTAACAAGGGGCTGGCCCTGGAGATCCTCCCGTTCTTTGTTGATGAACGGGTGCGAGGCATCCTTCGCCAGGCATCCCCGATGCCAGGAATGAGGGTTGCGGCCACTCCCATGGATTACCGTGGGATTCTCAAGGAGCTGCTGAGCAGTTACCTCAGTGAGGACAAGTGCGAGGACCACTGCCGGGCCCTGCGCACTGCCACCGCCCAGAGCTGGGAGGATGAGGAGATGTTCGGACGACGGATTCAAGAGCTCGACTACGAGCTGGGGAAGCTCCTAGGAGAAGGGGAGCTACGGGCCATCCTGTTCGCAGGAGTACCCAACTACGTGCGGATATCCGCACGGGGCGCCAACACGGCACGGACGAGCTTCAGTCGACTGATGCATATGTGCAAGTCCCTGGGGGACGCCTACCGGGTGCTTCACCCGGAGTGTGCTCTTGCCTCAAAGCCCAAGGGTGAGGGGAGCAAGCTCAATCTTACCCCGGTACCGAGGCAAGACAGGATGGAACGGAACGCCGCACCGGTACTGGTGGCTACCGATTACGCCCCCACGGGCGAGGAGGAACCACTTGTTGACCAGCAGGGCCACCTGCTGTTACCGGCTACGCCGGTGATTGATGAGCAAGGTACGGTAGCGTACATCGCTCCGGCGGGGACCCAGTTCCAGGTCAGCGAGGGCACGGGACGTCGCGTCCCGTACGTACGGACTACGGGGTACTCCCCGGTGACGGGTAACCCTCACCAACCCTTGCCAACATGGGCGGTGCGCACGGAGGCACCTCCGCAGATTGCGGGCCGACCCAACCGGTTGGGGGAGTCCATGTTCCGGTTGACCCAAGGACCCAAGGCCTACCAGGGAGCAGGCACTCGGGCGCCCGAGGGAGGCAACCGCAGCTACGGGGCCACCCCGATGCGAACTCAAGGGGGGACCGGCACGTCCGGATGTATGTTGTGTGGGGATCCCCAGCACTGGGTGTCTTCCTGCCCACTCATTCCCGAGGAGTCTCGGCGGTCAGCGGCGCAACGCAAGGCATCCACCGGGGGGTATGCCGCCAGAGCACCCGGACCCGCCCCGGGTAGGCAGCCAGCTCCAGGCGGAGTACTGGCCGTCGAGGAGGCACCTCCTCAGCCGGATGTCCCGGCGGACAGCACCCTACCAAGGGCGGGAAACGAGTAAGAGGAAGGATGACCGGGGGGCGCTGGGGTAACCCAAGCAAGCCACCCCGGAGTACCGCGGGGAAAGCCCCACGGCGAGCGCGTTTGAGCCGGCGCCGCATCAATCCCCGGGTACACGTTCCGGCCATGACGACACGGCGTCAAGGGATTGATGACCAACCACCAAGGTTGGGAGGAGAGGACGGGAAGACCCGTCACATGGAACCAGACAAGGGCCCTGTTCAGGGCGCCCGAGCTACACCGGATATCGGTGTAGGCCACGTGCTGTTCACCTTGAAGAACTTCAAGGTATCAGCCACACTGGGGGTTGACCCCCAGTCGACACGATCGTATTACCCTGTACTGGATACAGGGGCTGGACCCAACCTTATCCGGAAGGATACCCTCCCGGACAAGTGGCTTCCGCGAGTCAGAGTGACTCGGGGACCCACCGTCAAGGACGCGAATGGTCGCCTCATTCGTACGACCGCAGTGATGTCGCTGCGAGCTACCATCGGGGAACTCACCACGGAAGTCGACTTCCTGGTGTGTGAAACCCAATCGGTGCCCTGCATACTGGGGTGCACCTTCATCAACGTTCACGTGGATGAAATCCGGCCAGGCCGGAGGACCGTCGACCTTCAAAAAGCCGACGGGACGAAGCGAGGACATACGGCTATCGTCAGGGACCTGACGCTACAAGGGAGCCACGTTAACGTGGCTGAGGTGTACGCAAGCGTCGAGCCGAAGACATTTCGGTTGGCCAAGCGAACTCGTTTTGAGCCGTTGTCGGAGACAGTCCTCCCGGTTAAATGTGACCTCGCAGGCATCTGCAGAGTCCAGTCCAACCTGCGGACGTACAAGCGCCATGGGTTGACCATGGCCAACGGTCTCATAGACCTCCCAGCAGGAGGGTCGTCCCTCCTAGTGATGGCGAACTATCGCCGTAAGGCAGTCACCCTCCCGAAGGGAACTATCCTCGGAATCGCCGAGCTGTACGAAGGAGACATCCTTACCCCGGACGAGGGGGGCCAAGTGGAACCACTTGAAGTGCTGGCGGTCGCCGACACACCCGAGCAGGACGGTCCCGACGTCGGGAAGCCTAGTCGACCATCATTACCGGCGGATACTCCGCCGAAGGACCAAGAAGCACTGAAGGCCCTGGCCGCGGCTGACCTCGACCACCTTCCCCCTTCGGTAGCCGAAGGGGTACGACGGATGCTAAGGAAGCATGACTTCATGTGGACAGGCGGGGCATTGGGTACCATTGGGGCAACCCAACATCGTATAGACCTGGTACCAGGCGCACGACCCGCCCGGTCACAACCGCACCGAGCGGGACCTATGCAACGAGAGATCGTTGATGGAGAGGTGAAGAGGATGAGCGAAGCGAAGGTGATACGACCTTCGATGTCGGAGTGGGGTGCCCCAGTCGTTATCGTACCGAAGAAGGATCAAACCACTCGGTTTTGCATCGATTATCGACGCCTCAACTTGGTTACCAAGAAAGACTCATACCCTTTACCAAGGATGGATGAATGCATCGACTCCCTGGGGGAAGCTACGGTGTTTACTACCATCGACTGCAATGCCGGATACTGGCAGATCCCGGTGGCGGACGAGGATATCCCCTAGACGGCGTTCGTCTGTCACAGTGGAGTGTACGAGTTCCTAAGGATGCCCTTCGGATTGTCCAACGCCCCCGCTACATTCCAGCGGGCTATCGACATTATATTGTCGGGGGTGAAGTGGCGTAACTTCCTAGTGTACCTCGATGACGTCATCGTCTTCTCGCGTAACATGGATGACCATGTGCAACATGTTGACGAGGTACTCACCCTCTTGAGGAGCGCCGGGGTAACCCTGCGTCTGAAGAAGTGCGCCTTCTTCCAACAGACGGTCGAGTATCTGCGCCACCGGATAACCCCTGGTAAACTAGGGGTACTCGAAGCCAATACCCGGGCACTCCGGGATGCCCGGTTCCCTAACACCCAGACGCAGCTCAAGAGCTTTCTGGGGATGTGCAACGTATACCGACGGTTCGTCAAGGACTTCGCTCGGATAGCCAAACCGCAAACGGTTCTGACGAGCAGCACCTTGCCCAAGGTACTCCAACCCCCTTCGCCTACCGAAGAGGAGGCATTCGAGTCGCTGAAGCAAGCCCTACTGTCCCCACCCGTCCTTGCGTTACCGCATAGACGAGGGACCTTCGTCATCGATGTCGATGCGTGCGATACACAAGTGGGATGCACCCTGTTACAGGGAGAGACGTTGATCGGCACCGATAACGTTATCCCGGACCTACGCCCGGTAGGATACTTCAGCCGGACACTCAACCCGGCTGAGCGTAACTATAGTGCCACCGAGCGTGAATGCCTCGGAGTTATATGGGCAGTGCAACTGCTCCGTCCATACCTGGAGGGCTCCAGGTTCATCGTGAGGTCCGACCACGAACCCCTACGATGGCTCCTCAACCTTGGTCACAAGGATTCCGATAGTCACGGGAGGCTAGCCCGATGGAGGCTGAAGATGGCCGAGCACGACTACCGTACCGTGTATAAGGCCGGGTCAACCCACCACCTCGGAGACGCATTGTCCCGACTCGACACCCCAAGCGGGGATACCCGCCCGGTGGACGAAGACATCCCAGTGGTACCGGTCTGCATGGTGGGTAACGCCACCCAAGGTATGGTTGACCATACCATGGCGCACCGAGCATGCCCACTGACTCTCACGGACTTCCGCGAGGGACAAGCCAATGACGATGACTGTAGACGTCATCGTGCTAACCTCCTGGCCGGTACGGCCGGCATCTTCTCCGAGAATGAAGACGGACTCACATACCGGCGGGCACCCGCCGATGGACGACATTAAGTCGTGTTTCCCGTGTCCTTACGGCAAGCCGTCATGGAACGAGAACACGAGAACCCTACAGCCGGACACCCGGGGGGTTCACGCATGTTCGCAGCAATGCGAAGGTTCTTCTACTGGCAAGCAATGGCCGTCGACGTGGTCGACCACGTAAGGGGATGCCACCCCTGTGCACGTAACCGCATGAGTCTCCATAGGCAGGCGTCTGCCATGAAGCTATTCCCACCCGATGGGCCCAACGAGCAAGTCGCTATCGACATACTCGGGCCACTTCCGGTAACGGAAGAAGGGAACAAATACATCCTGGTCATGTCTGACCGCTTCACTAAGCTATCAAGAGCGGCAGCTATCCCGGATGATACCGCATACACGATCATGAACGCAGTGGTTGACCACTGGATCAGTGCGTATGGAGTAATGAAGCAACTCCTCTCCGATAACGGAGCAAACCTTACGTCAGCATTCTGCACTAAGGTCCTGGGCATGTTCGGCATCGAACCACGTCGGGCATCCGACTACCACCCGCAGACCAACGGACAGGAGGAGCGGTTCAACCGCACCATCGTCAAGATGCTACAGTGCTACGTGGCCGAGCACACGAACACTTGGGACAGGCTCCTGTCCGTACTCACCCTGGCATACAATGCCAGGCGACATCGGAGCACGAACATAGCCCCGCTAGAGTGGGTCATGCCACTAGGCGTCGGTAACCTGACGCTGCCGCCAGGCAGGTGCACTCGGTATGATACACAGAGAGGCCGACCGGCCGAACGTATACACCTAGCCTGGTTGGCCAAGCTATCGTGGATGATACCGAAACTCAAGGGCGCCCTTGACCGTACACAACTTCGATACAAGAAGAACTTCGACGCCCGGCTCCGGGTACGCAACGCTACCCTGATGACAGGTGACTGGATCTACATCAGACACCAGAAGTTCCGGGGGAACAAGCTCATGCAACCGGTCAAGGGACCGTACCAGATTCTCCACAGAGATGACCACTCTGTTATTCTACACTCCGATACGGAGATCCAACGCATCAGTGTGAGTGATGTCACACCAGCGCCGAAGCCAGAACATCCTCAGCCGGTACCGGCTGGGTTGCTACAAGAAGCGCTTACCACCCACCGGTCGGATGACCCGGTGGGACCGGATGGAATCCCATACCAGGTGGAGAGCATCGTCGGACATACCGACCCAGATCTACCAGAACCCTGGTACGTCAAGGTAATGTGGGTCGGGTACGACTCACCCACCTGGGAACAGGCGGCGAATATACCCCGCCAACTACTCATGCCTTACATGAGGCGACGCCGCCTCCTGTAACAACCCAACCGAATCCGACTTCGGATGTAGGGGGGTGGGGCTTAGTCCTACTAAGTAGGGTGTGACATGGTTACGGCAGACTTAGGTTTCTAAGTCAAATCAGACTTAGGATTCTAAGTCGAACTAAGCTTAGGTAACTAAGTAAACCAGAACCTTAATAAGTTGACTTAAAGGTAAAAGCAAACTCCGATAATATCGAAGTAACCAGGGGGCTTACGAAGGAGGATGACCTCCCTAAGCCAAGATACAGAGTAAGGGAGGATGACCTCCCCAAGCAGTGAACAACTGGAAGAAGTTGGACGGGAGGCAAGGCACCACTGAGCCAGAAGGGGTACTCCCCAGGTCAACAAACAGAGGCAAGCAATGCCCCCGAAGGGGATGAGTTTATACTCACTACTACCCGGCCACCATAAGGGCCACCGGGTCCCTCCCCCTCCCAAGCGATAGCACTTCTCAGTGGGTAGACCCACTGTCCGAGGGAGGCCAGTCACGCGTCGCCGCGTACACTTCCGTACTCCAACGGTCGGCTATCTCACGCCGGTTGAGCGCTTGAGCTACCTCAGCGCTAAGATGCACCAGAGTGCTGTCACCAGCCTCCACAGCATCCAGAGCCATCTGTAGGCGGTTGAGCACCCAACCGAGGCAACGCGCGGTACCGACCAGCGCAGCAGCTGGGGGGATGTCCCCCCAACTAACCGGAGGCGCCTCCGACAACTCACGAGAGAGAAGGGCGTTAACGCCCTCATCCCACAAGCGAGGGCCCCCGTCGGGCATGACGGGAGCCAGCGATGCCACCGGAGGAACCGGAGCTACAGCCGGAGGAGTGGACACCGCCACCGCCGGAGACGGCGGTAGCTGGTAAGGAGCACGGTACGACCGTGAAGGAGGACCAGAGTCCTGGGCAGAACGCCCACCGGGAACCCGGTGGAACTCCCCACGATGACGATACGTCTCGCGGCCCCCACCAGTAGAGTCCTACTCACGGCGACGGCGACCCGTCCCCATAGGAGTCGGGTTACCGAACCAGGGGGTTCCCACCTGGAGAGGGTCGGGCAGAACCACGGGAATACCCAGGCCTGGTACCGACTCGGTGGATGCCCACCCCTGGTATCCATCCTCACCCGAGATAACTCGGCGGACACGTAGCGAGTGACGAGGCAGCGGGAGCGTTCCCGGTTGCGCGTCGCGGAACGGCGGCAAGGTCGCCACCGCCGACCAGTTCACGGCATCGTGAACGGCCACGAGCGCAGTCAGCTCACGGGTTAACCCCGTCCCAGTAGCAATGGAGGTAACGCCTAGCTCCCCAAGGTGCCGACGGACACCCGTCGGAAGATGGAAAAGCCGACCCTGTCGGCGGGCCGACAACAGGAAGGAAGAGACCTGCCCGAGGGTAACCTCGAGGGTGAAGACACCCTGCAGCACATGCGTGGGCCGAGCGGCCAGCACACTGCCGAAGTAGCGCAGGCAAGGACCGGTGTCAAACCGGAAAGCCGGGGCGGGCTCCCACCCTTCTTGCCACCCAGGCGGGCGCAACAGAGTGTACACGGGAGCACGACCGTTACCGGTCTGCAACGCGCACGTTATATCCGTGCGGAATGGGTCCGCCATGACACCATGGTTTCGACGCCAGCTGGAAGCTGACTTCAAGCCACCCATGGTCGGGAAGGGCGGCCTCAGCCACAGATACGGGGGATCCCCCGGGTAGTAGTCCAAACCGGGATACCGGTTGGTACCAGGCACAAGCTGCCCGAAGGCCACAGGGGTCTGAGAAGCAGCCACCGCGCGGGCACCCGCAGGGTAATCCACCTCCCGCGGCATCGCGGGGGCAACCAAGTCGCACACCCCAAAAGCGGGGTGCAGAGTAGCCTCAGGCCGCCCGACCCGGGCGCGCCAGAGTTGAGCATGCCGGTCGTCCGGCTTGCTGAGTACCCAATGATGCTCGACGCGAACCGCGTCAGGCTGGGCAACCAGCCGAGCCAGCTCCCGCTCCCAACAGGGGTCCAACGAGACCGGGCGGGAGGTACCTCCACGACGGCCCGGCGGGTAGAAGTCCACCCGCATCCGACCGCCTGAGTCCATGGCTACTTGCACCGTCAGGCTACGCACCCGAGCCACCAGCTCGGAGACCGACAACGGGGGGTGTCCCACCGCAGAGGCGGCACCGCCCCGCGCGGAAGCGGTACCGCCACCCGCAGAGGCGACGCCGCCACCGACCAGGCCGACGTGGCCGCCCAACGGGGCAACCCGGGCCGGCCCAGGAAGAAGCGCCGGCGCCGGCGGAAGCCCAACGGGTAGGTGGACCGGCGCCGGGCCACGGGGACGAGGAGGAAAAGGTAGGGCGGGCACCCGCCCGGAGTAGCTCCCGGTGTCAACCGCCATGGGGGAAGGAGCGTCTTGACCGCTCGACGCCCGCGGCACCGCGGGTAGGGTACCGGCGCCGGCACCACCCGTCGACGTCGCCCCCGCCTCGGAAGGGGAAGGCACTTGGACAGCCTCCGGAGCCGAAGCACCGGCCGTGCGGACATCCGCACCGTCTTGACTCGCCGTACCGGGTGTCGCACCGCCACCACCACCCACGTCAACGTCGGGATCGCCTGAAGGAATCACAGTCCGGACACCCGGACCACCTTGCCCAGCCGGAGTCGGCCGGGAATCGCCGCTTCCGCCGTAGAGCGGGCCATCTTGGGGTAGCTGCGGCGAGCCGGCACCGGCACCAGGCTCCATCCGGGGAGCCGGCAGAGAGGGGGTAGCAGCAGCCACGCGCGGTTGACCGCCGGGTTGACCCCCGACCGACGGCACCGTCGTGGCGCTGCACACGGGCGACAGTCCTCCGGCCGACACACGGACGGACGCCACAGGCTCGTCGTCTTCCGACGAGCTCGCCCCGCAACGCGCGGAGGCAGGACCGACAGGCGCGTCGTCCTCCATCTCCTCCCCGATCAGGAGGTCTTCCTCCTCCTCAAGCACCTGGGGATAGGACATGGTAACGGGTGGCACAGTCCCCCGCGCCCACAAGCCGTCGACGGCGACGACCCGGGACGGTGGGACCACCAGGACGAGCCAGGGAAGCGCGGGCACCCGCGTTTATGACCACAAATGGCCACGAGAAGCGCCGCAAGTGCGCGGGTCAACCCGCGCCCCACGGAGCTATGAACACGCTCCACCCAGGCACCTGGGCGGGCTGGGCCACACCCCCGTACGGGGCAACCACGAACGGGTCACCCCGAAAGCGCCCCCGCGCAACGCGGGCAGCCCCCGCCCCCCACTCAATCGGCCACACGAGAGGGGCACCCCTACCACCAGACACCTGGTGGCGGATCCACTTGCACCACCCACCCCGGAAAAGGGGGTCGTGAACAAAAACCCGCATCGGGAAGTTAACGGTCCGGAAAGCGGATCGTGTGTGTACCACACAAAGGGGGGCACCCCCCTCAGACAACCTCGAAAAGGGGTGTCTGTCGCGAAAGGGCGCAAAGCCCCACCCGACTGGTAAACGGTCACGCGACCCACTTACATTCGGAAACCCGAATGCAACTCGACCCAAGGACGGGCCGAATCTAAGGGGGGGATATGTAGCAATATGGTTGTCCGTATTGTGACCCTAATGTTAGGGGGGCTACTTCTAATCCTTGGCTTTCAATTTGAGAGTCCGGACTGGTCACGGTATCTATAAGTTACGTATGACCAGAGGGACTTGCATCTTGGGGTGGAGGGTAGTTAGTAGTGTCTCCGAGGGTTTGTAACGAGGGGGCCGGCGGCGAATCCACCGCCGGCCAAGGTAGAACAACAAACCCCTCCCATTTGGGCACCCATCGTGGTCCCGTGGCTTGCGCTCCAAGGACAGCAACCTTGGCCTCCCGGTGACGTTGGTGCCGATCCCCCCTGGTGAGTGTTCCCTGAGAGTGGACGTGCAAGGGATTCCTATTGTGCTACATGAAGGCATGGCTTTTTACATGCTACAGGAGTTTACGAAGGGAGACCTGCGGACAGAACTTATGTCCGTCATGCCCAGCTCCTCAAGTGGAGGCGCTGGGGAGGTGACGTCCTATTTGGAGCTCGTCAACTGGTTGTTGAGAGCCATGGTTGACGAAGCGGCGCTGGCTTCTCAAGTCGAGGAGTTTACGCAGGCCCATCAGGAAGAGGCGGAGGACGAGTTGTCCTTTGCGGAGCGAGTCCGTAAGCTCAACAATCTTTGTGGGTTTCTTCATCCACAAGCTGTGGTGAAGAGTCGGTTTGTGGAGGGACTCCATTGGTCAGTCCGGATGGAGACCCGGGAGCATAACACTGCCCGGGCGACCCTGGCCGAGTTGGCTAGGTTCGCCTACCGCAGAGGCGAGGCCTACCGCAAGTTGCGGGAGGAACAACGCCAGGAGCGTCAGGCCGAGTTGGCCAAGGAACGGGAGGAGGCGCGCCAGGCCAGAGAGTTGAGAGAGGCACGCCGAACCCGCAAGGAGAGGGTGGTAGCTGCCGTGGGAACTTCCCAGGGTACCTCTTCGTCTTCCCCAGTTGGGAAGACCCCTCCGGGAACTGACAATCGGTGTTGGAACTGCAACTCCGATGGACACTGGGCATATGATTGCCCCAAGTTGAGTAAACGCATCCAACAACTTGTTAGGAATGCGAGTAAGAAGTCGGCTACGAACGAAGTACGTTCACGCCGCGAGGGTGGGTCTCGACCGGTAGTGGCGGTCGCCACACCCTCGGCGAAGGGGGCGGACACGTCGTCCTCGGACTCGTCGTCTTCCCCTTCGTCCTCAGATTCGGACGCCAAGTCGGCGGGAAACGAATGACCGTTGGGGCTGGTCGTCCGAAGCTCACAACGGCAACCTCGGCCAAGTGGGTCAAGAGGACGAATCAACCGTGCCGGATACTGCGGCGACCTAAGGGAGTCCGCCCACCTCGGGTAGGACTCCCCAAGAACGTAAACCCACGTCGGGTCATCGCGGTGCTGACGGGTGAGAGCTTCCAGGTGGCTGGACGGGTGCAACTTGCCCCCGGCCGCGCCTGTTGTGCCCGTATCGTACTTGATACCGGGTCAGGAGCCTCCTTGATACGCAAGTCGCTATTACCAAAGGAGATGAAGCTCCAACGCTGGAAGTCTAAAGCTGACCATCTGATCGATATCAATGGTGGGGTACTTCCCATCATTGGTGCCGTGACCCTACCAACTAGGTTGGGGACCCATGAGGTCGACGTGACCTATGGTGTAGTTGAGAATATATCGGTACCCCTGCTTCTGGGTACACCTTATGTTGTTACACAAGTGCCTTTGATTTGTGGCCCTGAGTACTGGGTCAAGTTGATGAATGGGGAGACTATCCCCATCCTTGGTAAGGGAAAGTCTGTGGCTCCTGTGTCAGTCTCACAGTCGAAGCTTGTTTGCTCTGTGAGGGAAGGGTTTACTGCCACCCTGCGTTTAGCCCGTAAAGTCACGTTGCCCCCCAACTCGGTGGCGCACGTTGACGTTGTAACTGATTATACGGGGAACGGGTTGGTGCACCCTTACCCTCGTCTTGCTCGCAAGCACCAAGTGCATGTTGCCCTTGGCACGATGGACTCCAAAGCCGGAGTCCCGTGGAGGATCCAAGTGATGAACCTGAGCTCGTCGCCCAAGTACTTCAAGTCGGGAGCCAAGTTCGGCTATATCGACCAACACGAGGGACCGGTAGTAGCGGTCACCCTCAACGCGGGCGCAAGTAGCGACCCGAAGTCTGGAAAGGAGAAGCATCAAGCCAAGTCGGCCGCCTCTCCTCGACCCCATGTGAACATGGAGGGTGTCCCACCCAGGTTGAGGGTTCAAGTTGAACGCCTCTTGGACCAATATCACAAGTTGTGGGATGGTCAATTGGGACTCATGAGAGCCACCCAACACCGGATCGAGTTGAAGCCCGGTGCACCCCCTATACGCCAACAACCGTATAGGGGAGGACTTCGTTCAAGGGCCCTCGTTAAGGAGCAAGTTGCTCGCATGGAGGCCCTCGATGTTATCGAGACCAGTAACGCCGAGTGGGTGAGTCCGGTGGTTATCGTCCCCAAAGTTGATGGGACCCCCCGGTTTTGTATTGACTACCGTAAGCTCAACGAGAGCACGGTGAAGGACAGTTATCCCCTACCTAGGATGGACGACTGTCTGGACTCTCTGGGGGAGGCGAACGTGTTCTCTACCCTGGATTGTAACGCGGGGTACTGGCGAATTCCCATTGCCCCGGAGGACAGGCATAAAACTACCTTTACCTGTCACTGTGGTACCTACCAGTGCAAGCGTCTACCGTTTGGCCTGTGTAACGCACCGGCAACTTTCCAGCGCGCTATGGACATGATTCTGGCCGGAGTACGGTGGCAGATCTGTCTCGTGTACCTAGACGATATCATTGTGTTCTCCCGAAGTCCGGAGGAACACATTGGCCATCTTGGCCAGGTGTTCAAGCTACTTGCTGACGCCGGTGTGTCACTGAAGGCGAGTAAGTGCCACCTCTTCACTCAAGAGGTGGAATACTTGGGACATGTTGTCCGTCCGGGGCGTCTCAGTGTCCACGAGAAGAACTTGAGGGCCATTCGTAAGGCTCAGTACCCCCGGACTCAGACCAAGATGAGGAGCTTCCTCGGGATGTGTAACGTGTACCGACGTTTCACCAAGGGCTTCGCCAAGGTGGCGAAGCCGTTGAATGAGTTAGTGAGCTCAACGCTACCGAAGAACCTGCCTCCCCCAAGTCGGGTGGAGCAGGAATCCTTTGAGACTCTTCGGGACCTTCTGCTGAAGCTCCCTATCCTGGCTATTCCCAGGTTGGGAGGCCACTACATCCTAGATGTGGACGCTAGCTACGACCAACTTGGTTGTGTGTTGCTTCAGCAGCAGCCGGACAAGGAGTACTTGCCGGTGGGATACTTCAGCAAGGGGCTGAACTCGGCCGAGAAGAACTACGGAGTCACCAAGTTGGAAGGACTCGCAGTGGTGTGGGCGTTGACGTCACTTCGTCACTACCTAGAGGGTGAGAAGTTCCTCATCCGCTGTGACCACCGCGCGTTGCAGTTCATCTTTAAGACGGACTGTACGAATACTCGTCTCAACCGGTGGAGGGTGCGACTGGCACCCTTCAATTTTGATATTGAGTACCGACCTGGCAGGCAACATGCCCTTGCCGACGGCCTCTCTCGGGTACCTACCGAGGGGCTGGATACTAACCCGGTCGATGAGGACATCCCCATCGTGGGGGTAGTCACGCGCTCGGGTCAGGTGTTGAACCCCGAGGCGCCAGGGAACAAGAAGTACTTGCCCCTGTCCCTGGACGAGGTGGTGAAGGCCCAGGCCGAGGATCCCTTCTGCAAGTCGCAGAGGGATACACTGGATACAGTGGCGGAGACGCGGTTCTTTCTGGGAGACGATGGCCTTCTCATGAGGAGGGGGGTATTCCAGGGGACCGAACAACTTGTCGTCCCCGCATCCCTCAAGGACAGTATCCTTGAGAGGGAGCATAACGCTCCCACGGGTGGACACCTGGGGTCTAGTAAACTGTACCAGACCCTGAGGACCAGGTACTACTGGCCGTCCATGGTGGTGGACATCTACAGTTGGGTGGCTGCCTGCACAAGTTGTGCACAGAATCGTCTGATGGAACGGCGGCCTACTACGGCTATGCTATTGTTCCCGGCCAAGGAGCCCTTCGCCGCGTTGGCGATGGACATCCTTGGGCCGCTGCCAGTGACCGAGGAGGGCAACCAGTACCTCCTGGTTATCTGTGACCGCTTCACGAAACTTACGCGAGCGATCCCACTGGCAGAGATCACGGCCATGTCGGTCGTGTCAGCCTTTCTAGATCACTGGGTTGCCGCGTATGGCATCCCGGATAGTACACTATCGGACAATGGACCGCAATTTGCGTCTGTACTGTTTCAGGGAGTGCTGGATATGTTGGGGGTTAAGGCAAACTATGCCACCCCCTACCACCCACAAACCAATGAGCAGGTGGAGCGCTTCAACAAAACTATTGTTAGGCAGCTGCGCCACTACAGTGCGACCCCTCACTTGCCCTGGGGTAGACCAAGGAGGTGGCCCCCCTTCCAGTGTCCGACAGTTGTCCTGAGATGTTCAGATTTCAGCGATCTGGACGGTATGAGCCAATCAGCACCCGTCAATCGCCCGAATATGAGCCGCCCGGCCGGGCCACTTCACGCGTACCCCCCCCTCAGTTGTGCCGATCGGCACAACTGCGGGGCGGCCAAGTGAGGGGTCGCACTGTATGTGAGTGAGCACGTGAAAACGTGGGACCAATACATTTCTATTCTTACCACTGCCTACAATTCGCAGGTTCACTCATCTACCGGGGAAGTACCCCTCGCTTTTGTGACCCCCCGTCGCGTGCGGTCTATTGCCGTGCGGCGGCCGCTCCCAACTAGGGAGGATGGCGGCGGTACGCCTACTCCCACTGAGAGTAAGGCGGAGTTCGCTGCTAGGCTTGAAAACCTCATCCCTAAAGTCAGGGCTGAGATGGACAAAGCACAAAAGCGCTACAAGCGTACCTTTGACAAAAATGTGCGCAATGCTAAGCATGTCCCCGAGCAGGGTGACTGGGTGCTGGTACACTCACACACCCCAACTGGGGGTAAGTTGGTATTCCAGACGAAGGGGCCGTACCAGGTCCTTCGTACTGATGGGCGGCGCTTCACCATCGAAAGTGACGATGGGGTCCGCACAGTGAACGGACAGGACGTGGTCAAAGTTGCACCACCGCCTGCAGGCGACCCAGCTTGGGCGCGTGCGTTAGAAGCGTGGCGCCTCCCCTCACTGCCTGCGGCCAAACAGGGCCCGCTGGAGTACGTGTTCGATAAGTTCATCGACCACGGCTGGGATGAAGACACTGACCGCCTCATGTTGAGGGTGCGTTGGTTCGGCTACAAAGCCAAGGATGATACGTGGGAATACGTGGAGGACCTTCCCGCTGAGGAGGTCCGGGCATACTGCGCCCGGAATGAGATAGACCCTAACAGCCCTCCCTCAACGTGAGGGAAGGCCGAGTAACAATGCCAAGCGAGTGCTTCAAGTCGAAGTGGTACGCAGAGTGGCTTTTAACTACAGCCCTAACCCTCACACTCTCACAACAAAGGCAGCTGCCAACTAGGCATGCATGCTAGACTCTCCAACCCCACGGCCCTCGCCCTCACGTGGAGGCGAGCGGCGAGACCCACGGCGATAACGCTCCCCAACAGTCGGTGGGGGCGGCGGCTCCAAGTCAGAACCACCGCGCCCCTCACGGTCGCGCAAGTGGCGACGACCGCGGCTGCCCTTCTGTTTAGTCTTGCGCGCCAGTTGGCGACGCAGACGCCGGACCGACTCCGACTCTGACGGAGTCGAGGACTCCGAGACGGAGTAAGACAACTCGTCTTCCGACACGGAGGGAGAGCGCCGCGAGTGTCGGCGACGACGGCGAGGAGGCGAGTAAGCCCGGCTCGCGCGACGCTTGCCACGCCCAAGTGGGGCTGGCTGGGGCATAATAGCCCCGATGCGAGCCAACTCGGCCGTCATAAACTCCGCCACCGACTCGCAGCTCGCGGTCGCCACTGCCGTACGAGCGCGCTCCTCAAGTTGGGGAGTCTCGGAAGTTTGAAGGGTTGCGGTCGACGCGGCCAACCTGGAAATGGTGCGCACCAACGTGGTGATCATCATCTCTGAGGTTAGAGGCGTGGGCGGTAACACCAACTTGGGGTATACCGTCAGGAGGGTGGCCCCCAAGATGGGGGACACCGGAGTAGACGACTCCACGGCCACGCTGATCGGGATGTCCCCGTGCGGCTGGTAGGGAACAGGAGGAAGCGGAGGGGCACGCCGAGGTGGCGGGACCCGGGTGTAACTGCGACCCCGACTTGGGGCCCCCGCAGTGGGTTGAGTCATATGGTCATCATATGAGGGTACGGCCATAACTATGGCCTTGTCCGGGGGTGGCGCAGTGTGGCGATCCACCCCCGGGGCATACGGGTAGTCCCCGATGCCCAACCCCTCTCGTAGGACCACACGGCCGTCGTGAAGTTCACGAGCGACCCATACGAACTGGCGAAGTGCGCCATCGTCCTTGGGCCCACGAGTGGGGCGACGCAAGTTGTGCTCGATGCTCTCCCACTCGATAAACTTGTGGAGGCGGAGCATCTCCTCAGGGGTGGTGGGGGGGGGGGGGGGGGGGGCAGCCAGGGGGGGGGGGGGGGGGGGCGCTGGCCCCATTCACGCCAGTGGTGACGGCAGCGGTGAGAGCGGCGGGCCGGCAGGCGCTGATGGCGGCGCGGGGGGGGGAGGGCGCGACCGCCGCCGCCGCCGCCCCGCCACCCGCGCTGGCGGGAGCTGGCGGTGGCGGCTGGGCGACGGGGCCGACGGCGGCCGCCACCGCTGTCGCCGCCGCCCGCCGCACGCCGCCGCCGACGCCGCCGCCGCCGCCGCCGCCACCACCGCCGCACGGCACCCCGGCCGCTGGCCGTGGCCGTGTGGGCGCCACTGCCGCCGCCGCTGCGGCCGCCGACGCTCGCCGGGCGGCCGCGGCGGTCGCGGCGGCCCGCCGGGCGGCGGCGGTCGCGGCGGCCCGCCGGGCGGCGGCGGCCGGCGCCGCGGGCGCAGCGGCAGCGGCGGCGGCGGCCGAGGACGAGGCCAACGGGGGTCCCCGCCGCGGCCGCCCCGCTGCCGCCGTCGCCGTCGCCGCCGCCGCCGTCGCCGCCGCCGCCGCGGCGCGCCCCGTTGACGCCGTGGCGGCCGCGGGCGCGTGGCGGCCACTCGGGCGCGGCCGCCCCCCGGCGGCGGCAGCCGGCGGCGGCGGCCGGCGAGTGGGGCCACCGCCGCCAGCCGCGGCACCCGCCGCCGGCGGCGGCGGCCGGCGGGTGGGGCCACCGCCGCCAGCCGCGGCACCCGCCGCCGGCGACGCGCCCGCGTCGGGCCGCGGGCGCCCACCGCCCGTCGCCGCCGCCGCTGCGGCCGCCGCTCGCCTGGCAGCCGCCGCGGCGCGGGTGGCCGCTGGGGCGTCTCGTAGCGGCGGCGGCGGCGGCGGCGGCGGCGGTCGCCCCGTGGCCGCCGCCGCCGCCGCTGGCGGCCGCGCGGCCACCGTCGCCGCCGCCGGTCGCGGCGCGCCGCCCCCCACCGCCTTGGCCGCCGCGGGCCCCCCGCCTTGCGCGCCGCCGCCGCCGCCGCTGCTGCCACCACCGCCGCCGCCGCCGCCGCCGCCGCCGCCGCCGCTGCCGTCGCCGCCGCTCCCGCCCCCACCGCCACTGGCGGCCGTCTCCCCCCCCCCCACCCCCCCGGCCGCCCGGCGCGCCCGCGACGGGCCGCAGCGGCGGCCGCGGCCGCGCCGTCGGGGCGGCGGCAGCGGCGGCAGGCGCGGCAGCGGCAGCGGCGGGCGGGCCGCCGCCGTCGCGGCGGCGGCGCGCGGGGGGGGGCGCCCCCCCGCGCCAGGGGGGGGGGGCGCCACCGGTCAGGGGAGGCGGCCGGCGCGTGGGGTGGGGCGGGGGGGGGGCGCCGGTCGCTGCCGCGCCGGTGGGCCGGGGTGGGGATGGGCAGTGGCGCCGGCGGCGGGGGGGAGGAGGGGGGGGGACGGCCGCCACAGCGGCGGCTGCAGCGGGTGGGGGAGGGGGGGCGGCGGTGGGGGGGGGCACCGTCGCAGGGGGGGGGGCGGCGGGAGGCGGGTCCACCGCGTCCGTGGCGGCCGAGGTGGCGCCGGCAGCGCCCGCGGCGCCGGGGCCCCCCCCCCGCCCGTGGACGGCGCGCCCCCCCGCGGGGTGGTCGACGACAGCGTGGAGGTGGAGGGCGTCGCCGTGCGGGTGCCGACGGGGGTGCCCAACGGCGGCGGCAGCGGCGCCTCGCGCCCGCCGTCGGGTGGGGGGCGAGGGGGGGGGCGGGGGGGGGGGGGGGGTGGGGGGGTGGGGGGGGGGGAGCCGCCCCCGCCGCTCGCGGGCGTCGGCGGGCTAAACTGCAGCCGCTTGGTGACGGTCGCGGGGGGGCAGGGGCCATGGCGCCCCCGGTGGAAGGGGGAGGGGGGGGGGGGGGGGGGGGAGACAGGGGGGATGGAGGGGGGGTGCGGGGGCCAATGCGGCCACCGCCGCCGCCGCGGGGCCAGGGGGTGGCGGCGGGGGGAAGGGGGGCGAGGGCGGGGGGGGGGGGGGAGGGGGGCAGAAGGAGGCGGGAGGTGGGGGGGGAGGGGGGCAGAAGGAGGCGGGAGGTGGGGGGGGGAAGGGGGCGGGGGGTGGGGGGGGAAGGGGGCGGGGGGTGGGGGGGAGAAGGGGGCAGGGCCTGGGGGCGGCACCGCCCGCGTCGGCGGAGCGGGACGGGGGCGGAGGTAGTAGGTGGGGGGGGGGGGAAGGCGGCGGTCGCGCCAGTGGCAGCGGCCGGCGGGGTGGCGGCGGGCCCCGCCGAGGGGCGCCGCCGGTGCGTCGGCGGCACGGGGGTTTGGGTGGGGGCCCTAGGAGGGGGGGGGGGGGGAGGAGAGGCGAGGGAGGGGGTTTGTGGAGGGGGGGGGGTGGGAGTGGGAAAGAGCGTCGGCCGCCACCAAGGCGGCCGCGTGCGCGAGCGCGCGCGCGCGCGTGGCGGGGGGGGGGGGGGGGGGCCCGCGGCCTTGAAAGTTTGAATGCGGGCAACCCCCCCGGCGGCGTGACTGGCGTGGCGGCCAGGGGGGACACACGCGGGCGGGGAGCGGCGCGGGGCGCGGGATCGCGGGCATGAAAATTTACAGTGTGGGCCCGGGCGAGCGCGCGGCCGGGTCCCCAGCCCGGGCGGCCACCACGCAACGGCAGCGCGGGCGGGGGGGCGAGCGGGCGTTGCAACAGCGGCCGGTGGGGGGCGCGCCCGCGGCGGCACCCGCGGCGGTGGCAACCGCTTTAGGGGCCCGTGTGGTGGAGGAACGCCGGCCCATGCTGTGTGCGGGATAGCAGGACGGGCGAGGCCACAGGACAGAGAGCGGCGCAAGCGGCAGAGGGGGAAGGCAAGAAACGGGGGCGCTCCATGCAAAGCGGACAAAGACAGGACGGAAGAGAGAGCACCAGGGGCAACACGGGCGACAGCAAAAAGACGAAAGTCAGTGGGGCTGCCACACGTCGCAGCGGCCATCCGCCACACAAAAGGAAGCGTGAAGAAAAAAACAACGCTGCCGCAGAGGAGAGCAGAGCCGGCGCAAAAGTGTCGGGCGAGCACACCCCGCGGGCGTCCAGCGACGGGGAGGAGCGCCGCCGCCACGCGGCAGTGGCAGGCCCCCGGCGGACCGCCAGCCGCCGCGCGGCGCGCGCCACCAGGGCACGCCGTCTGACCAGGCCACCCACGCCCCCCCCCCCCCCCCCCCCCCCACCCCCCCCCGACGCACCTCTTCATAGTCCGCCTTGGACACCCACATGCGCTGGAAGTCGGTGAAGGTGGCGAGGATGCTCCCGCCCGTCCAGGTACAAAAGCGGCGCTCCGGCACCCCCGACGCCGCCAGCACCCGCGCCCGAAAGTGGTGGCCCATCAGCTCCCCGCTGAGGCGCTCAAAGAGGCCCCCCAGGTTGCTCGTCCCCCCCGTCAGGCAGATGCCCGCCCACAGGTCCTTGTGCGTCGACGGCTCGGCGGAGCGGAGGGCGTCGAGGACGAGGCCGCTGAGGCCCGCCGACGACCCCGTCGCCGCCGACCCATACGCCGCCGTGTGCGCCGCCGCCGCGGCGGGCGCCGCGAATGAGATGCCCGCCGCCGCCGCCAGCGCCGCCCGCGGCGGTGGCGTGTGGGGGAGGCGGCCAAAGAGGGCCCCCGCGGCAGCGTGTTGCCGCGGCCCCCCCAGGTCCACCACGTTCCCGTCGGGGAGGGTGAAGCGGACGTCCGACTCGCCATCCGAGTCGTCCCCGTCGGCGCCAACCGCACCGGGGCCGCCGGCGGCGGCCGCGGCGGCGGCCGCAGCCGTGGCGGCAGCGGCCGCGCTCAGCGGCTCCTCCACCCGGCAGAGGGCCTCCTTGATGGACTCCACCAGCCGCAGCCGCGCAAACGCACCGTACGACGGGGACGTGCCAGGGAAGGACAACTCTTGAACAGGGGGAGGGAGCCGCGCCAGCCGTCGCGCCAACGCAGCCGACGAAGCCGACGGGCGCCGCGCAGCGGCGGCGGCCGCCGTCGCCGACGCAGCGGCGGCGGTCGAGGCTGCGGCTGCCGCCGCCGCCGCCACCCCCCCCAGCGCGCCCCCGCCGGCGCCCCCCGACACGGGGGTGATTTCGTCGCCCGCCTCGGCCGCCCGCTTCGCAGCGGCCGCCGCGGCAGCCGCCGTTGCCGACGTCGCCGCCGCCGCCTCGGCGGCCTGCGTCAGGGCGGTGGCCTCGGCGGCCGCATCGGCCTCGGCGGCGGCGCGCTGCTTGGCCCGCGCCGCAGCCGCCGCCTCCCCCGCCAGCCGCCGGTACGACCACAGCGGCCGGAGGGGGATCTTGCTGTCCGCTGTCACCTGCGCTGCTACCGCCTCGGAGAGGCTCCGTCCCGCCACGCGGGTGCGGAGGACGAGCGACCGCGCGACGGTGCCGTCCAGCACGGGCGCCGCCGTCGTCGTCGCGTCGCCCACGTCCAACACCACCCCCGTGTGGCGGCCATTCGCGTACGCGGCAAGGACGACAGCGGGGGAGACGGCCAGGGCGGGGGCGGCGTGCGTCTCAAACAGCAGCTCCCCGATTTTCTCCCGCTGCCGCACACACGCGTGCGTCGGCTCGGCGTACATGACCGCGTAGTCCTGGCAGAGGCCTGCACACCAGTGGTGTAGGCGTGGGCAAGGAGGCCTTCGTAGGCCTCCCAATTGGCAACGAGGCCGTCGGCGTCAAAGGCGGGCGTCACGTCCATGCCGTCCCGCCGAAATGAAAGCGCCTGGTCGCCGACCATGACGCCCCGCTTAGTGAGCGGGCCGCCGCCATTGCCAACTGCTGGAGACGCTGCGCGAAGAGATGAACGGGCGGAGAGGGGACGGACGGCAGACCAATAGACACAAGCGACCACGTGAGACAGAGAGAACAAGCGTCCAACCACAAAAGAGATGACAAACGGCAGGTTGCGAGGTGAGCAGTCGGCGTGACGCATAAAAGAAAAGGAAAGGGTAGAGGACACTGGGGACGAGGAACGTGTGATAGACGACACCGACGAGGCACCGCTCACAGACAAAAGGGCCCGCAGGCGTGGCGACCCTCAGTCCCGACACCTTACGTACGAAAAGTCCCGACATTGGACGAGTACAAGGAGTGGGGCAGGTCCTCTCCCGCGTATCCCTGCGTGAATTCCAGGAGGAGCATGCCAGCGCGGGCACAGACGCGCGGAAAAAAAGGGCAGCGCGTCAGCAGCGGCACCATCACGAGCCTCACGCGGCAGCAGCACGCCGGACGCCCGCCGCCCCGTGTTGGAGCAGGCGGCGAACGAGGCTCCCTCCCCCCACCCCCACCGCCTCATCCCATCACCGCCTCACCTCCCCTGACGCCGTCGTCAGCGACCATCTTCGCCACCCTCCCCCCCCCTTCCCCCCCCCAGCCAAGTGCGCCAAGTGCCCCATGCCAGGCGCCACCGGTCAACCCCACGCCACCCCCCACTTGCGGTGGGGTGCCCTCCCGCAGGCAGCGCAACACGGCACGCCGCCCACCCGCCGCTGCCGCCGCCGCCGCCGCGGGGTAGCCTGAGGCAGAAAGAGAGGGGGGGCGGGACAAACAAAAAAGAGCCCGACACTGAGCGTACCACCTTGGAGGTGTGGGAGCCAAAGTCAAACACCACCGACGGCACGGTGCCGTCAACTTGGAACATGGCGACACGGCGGCGGTCGGCGCCGTCGCGCGGCGCGCCCGCGCACGGCGCCCGCGCCGGCGTCCCGCCCACGCAGCAGGACTCGTGCGGATGGGGGGGGGGGGGGGGGGGGGTGTGGGGGTGGCTCCCGCCTGGCTCCGGCGCGACAAGAAGGGCGGGAATGGGATCCCGGCCCTGCCGCCCCCACGTCAGAAGGATTCAAGGCTTACAGGATCGATGTGGGTCCAGAGATATTCCATGGCCACCAGGCTGTGCGGGTGGCGAAGTATCGGGGATTGACTGTAGTTGGAGCAGCAGCGGTCGGGCGCGACCACTCCGGCCCTCATGGGTGGCGGCGGGGTTGGAACTGGCGCATGACCGCGGACAGGTCGCCGAGGCTGCCGTCGCTGCGCTGCGCTACTACACTCTTGCTTCTGTGCTTTTCGCCGCAGCTGGCCGTGGCCACTCACCCGGAGCAGCTGCTGTGCGGTTTGGCCATCAACCATCCAGTTGTGACGGAGTGCAGACGTGGACGTGCGTTTGGGGCCGGTACATGCAGTTAGTCGGTAGCCCAACTTCGCGCCTGACTGCCCAGAGGAGGGACGGACGTATGGGCATGACACGCAAATATGCGACCGGCTTCTATGGCGCGCTACTGACAAGCGCCGTGGTACACTCTTCACTTGCTGTGTGTTTCAGCTCTGCTTTTTTTTTTCGCGCATGTACATGTACACCCCACTGCAGCAGCTCGCGCTCTGCGCCAGGGCCTTTTCTGCCCGTTGTCTTCCTAACCCGAAGATTGGGGTGCCCACATGCGACGCGTCACTCTCCTTCCTGCACCAAGTGGTCAGCAACGACGCGCGGGGGAGCAATGGCGTCGCATCATCAATGCTGGGGTGGTCGAGCGAGCCTTGGGATGCCATCGCACCAGCGGGAAGCAGTGCTGACAAAACCCCAGTCCGTACGTCCTGGACGAGGCCTTGTCGCGGGCATGGCGGCTTTTGCCGGCCTGCCTGTGTTTTCATCGCTCCGCCCACGTCCCAGCACTGCTTCTACGTGCTGCACAGGACAGAGCTGGGCGGCGACGATCCTGCGAGGTCGTGGCGCTTCCATTCGCCCGGTTTCTGGGTTTGGCGGACGCCAGCCTCATTGTCCTGTTCGGGGTGAAGATGAGCTGCCTGCCGGTGGCCTCACTCGTACTTGGGTCCCCTCAGCGTCTCCTGGCCCGTTTTTGATGTCGGACCGGCCTGGAGCGCGGGCTGGTGCAGATCCGCTCCGAGATGGAGAACCTGTGGGACCTGAGCCGCCCGCACCATCTTTGTTTGCGTCGCCTTCTTCGACGCCCACCGAGGCTGTAGTCGACGCGGGTGGAGCTCCACCGCTGGGCAGAACTTCACGCCAAGCCGAGCCAAGAGATCGCAACGCTGCTGCGTCGGACTCCGAGCATGTGCCTTCACTCGACGAGCAAGCTGACGAGGCGATGCGGCTGTCCAACTCAATGTTGCGCATTGCGGCGGACGAGAATGACCCAGCCGTGCGTGCTAGCGCCCTGCGGATGGCAGAAGCCGCCCGTCAGGACTCTCTGGACCTGAAGAGGAAGTCGGCGCTCGCCAAGAGGCCGAGGCCGGTGTACCGAGTTCTGTGGAAAAAGGGGTTGCTGCGGCAACCTGACGTCGAGGAAGGTCGATTGCCGCCCGACTTTGACAAGATCTTTGTGCCCCACCCGTCTCGTCCCCGAGCAGAGCTGGCGGAGAAGCAGGTGGCCAAGTTCTGGGAAGAGACTGTTGAGCTGGTGACAGATGCTCTTCCTGCTCAAGGCCGTCATGGGGCGGAGCCCGCGGAGGAGGAGATCTCCCCGGGGCGACTGCCGTTGCTCTACTTCCTGTCGTCGTTCGGGCGCGGAAAGACGTTTTTCCTGCGTGAGGCAACCCGATACCTGCACTCTGCCTCTTACGAGGACGGCCATGAGCGGGAGGAGCTGCTTCAGCGAGTAGCAGGTCGTGGCGTGGTCGTCCTGGCGGCCAACTTTAATGGCTCCTTCAAGGTCCAATCCATTGAGGCAGCGGCACTGGCCCATCGCGAGGATGAGAAGAGCATCAACTACTACATGCTGCTGTACGTGCGCATCCTGTTCAACGAGTTGGCTGTCTTGAACCGACCGATACAGAACTTTGGTGACTTCCTGAGCGCGTTCTACAACGACTACCAGCAGAAGGAGTTCGACTTTGCGGACGTCTACGCTGAGGTGCGTGCGATGGTGGCAAATCGGGCTGGTCGGGGCTCGAGAGGAGATGTTGTGGTGCTCTTGGTGGATGAGATCGGCAAGCTGCGTGCTCACCATGGCTGGACCGTCTGCAGCACCCTTCAGCTGGACATTTGCTACCCCATCCGGTCGGAATGCTGCTCTCTGGTGGAGAGTTGCTCGGGTCTGGGTATCGCGGCCATGACTGCGATGGACTCTGCTATGATGCTTGCGGAGCGCTCGGCGTCTGGTCGTCCACCGAAGGCGATGGACTACATCCCGGCAGGGAACTTGAGTGCACAACGGATCCGGCTGATGGACGCCATGCGTCTTGGTGATGAAGCTCGCCGTGGCGAGGACGCGCCCGAGTTCAGTTCACCCTCTTGGATGGTGGAGGTCGACAGCGGCGGGGAGGATTCTACGCGCTTGGCGGCGCTGGAAGCGGCGGAAGTGTATGCTCTGCTGAGCGGTTTGCTCTGGCGTCCCGTTGAGCTGTTTGCGATCGAGCTGAAGAAGGCGAGAGGCGAGCCACTGGTCGACATGATGGTGTCTGTGGAAGAGCAGCTGGCGACCGACTCTGCCGGAAAGGTCCTGGGCTACGGGTCTTTGTGGGACTCCCAGAACTCGGAGCTGCGCGACCACGTGCTCGCCGCCTCGCTTTTAGTGGACATTGTCGCGGAAGATGAACTTGTCCTCCCTCAAAGCAGCAATTGTCGGTCATGTGGATCGGGCTCCAATCTTTTGGCGGATGAGGACGTGTTGGGCTTCGCGGACATTGGCAAGCTGACCCGCGAGGAGCTGGTGGCACGGCATGCGGAGCTTGCCGAGCGGGCCTGGGCCCGTATCATGCTGCGCACGACGGCCGACCTCACCTGGGGCAACGTGCTGGCTCTCGGGTTCATCTTTGGGCCCGGAGGACGCCAGTTCCATCCTGCCGTCCTGCCACTTACGCTTCTTCGGGCGCTTGACACCAAGACAGCGAGCGCACCGCTTGCCAAATTGATGGCTACCGACGAGGAGTCGGCTCCTTCCCCGGGTGAGGTAGCGGAAGCTGCCCCAGACAAGATGCCTGCCGCCACCTCCGACGCTGAAGCAAGTGTCTCTGAGAAGCCTACTATGTCCTCCAACGATGCTTCGGCCGCCTCCTCCTACGAGATGCCGGCCGACTTTCCCGACCGGATGTCAGACGCCTGGTCCGACCAGGAACTTGCCTCTCCCAACTATGAGCAAAGGCCCCGTCTGGCCAGTCCAGTCTGTGGCGAGCTCTGCGCTCCTTCCTTTTCATGACAACCGCGTCTGCCGAGGGCGAGTGTGACAGTCGTGGAAACACGCTCAATGCCAAGACCAAGTTTGACTGGTGCGGGTGGGAGCTGTTCTTGCTGCAGTGGGAGTACCTCATTTCCACAGCACGTGCACTGCGGCCGGGCGGCGGCGGGTGGAGGTCGACCACCTTTGCGCACATGTACGGACGCAATGGGCGCAAGGTTACCTTCTTGGGGCCCAGCCCGCTGCTCTCTGACGTCCCCGTGGACGCAACTATCGAGCGCAAGGGTGTTGTGTTCCTGGCGGGGGATGGTGGCCGGAATGCGAGGGACGGGGGTGCTGTGACGGCAAGTGACCTATTTGGTGGTCGTGTTCCCGTGGACGAGATGCTGCACACCTCGTACAAGCTGCCCAACGGCGCGGCTTCTTTTGACGGGGTGTGCTTCTACCGGGCCAACAAGACGGTGCCAGGAGTCGTCAAGCTTGGTGATGTTGTCGCGGTGTTTTACCAGGGGAAGCACTCAGCTCCGACGTCTTCAACCGCGTCGGGATCAGACGTGCAGGCGTCGCTCGACCTGATGTGCTCGAAGGACGGATCGGGTACTGAACACGCGGCCAAGCTGTTTGGCAGCAAAGAAGTCTTCTCTCAATGGCGTGGGCGGTCGGTGTTTGTGTTCGCATGCTTACGTAAGGTCCGGCCCACGGTGCAGACCTTGACGGGTCCCTTGGCAAGCACCACGGTTGTGCTCAACCACCAGGACCTGAGGAAGCTGCTCGGGCCCATGCTTTTCTCCGTGGCACGGGCTCTGTACTTGCTGCACCCGCCCCAGTCTGTCGATTCCACGAAGCCTGGAACACCCGTCTCGTCCGAGTCCCCGGCGGCGTCCCCTCGTACCGTCGTACCTCCTGCTGAGTATTACTACGTACCTGCTGGAAAGGTGTACCACCTGAACAGCCAGTGCAGCCATCTGACCCGTGCAAAGGGATCCATCATCATGACATCATCGGGATCGCCCACGCCGGCAGGCCGCCGCCTCTGCCGGCTTTGCTCTCGAGCTTTATCGGATAGCGTGCAGCTTTCATGATCACCGACGAGTTGACGGGGGGCAGCGTCGAGCGGCGCGGCGCGTTGCGGCCGCAACGAGGCCGCCCAAGGCCTGCCGCTGAAGACCTACGCCGGCGGCGACGGCAGCTTCGGCCGCCAGCTGTGGACGCGCACCGCCGAGCGCACGATGGCGGTAAGCAGGCGGATGGCGGGGGCGGCGACGGCGGCAGCGACGGCAGGCGCGGCGGTCGTGGTGGGCGCGGCGGGCGCGGTAGGCGCGGCGACCGCTCTGTCCGGCATGGCGCCAGCCGGCGGTGTGGTGCCTTGCGTGGCGGCTGTTGCAGGGGTCCACATACCGACTCACTTCGAGGTTGTGGTGTTCATGACGGCCCTCAAAGAGCTTTGCGCCGCCGCGCGGGCGGCGTAGCGGGCGGCCGCCGACGGGGTGGCACTTTCTTCGACGGCAGGTGCGGCCGTCATTGACGGTCGGGCAGGGAGGTAGGGGGGGTGGCTTGCTGGCCGTGGCCTTGGTGGCGGCGGCCCGCCGCCAGCGCGCGCGGCGTGGGGCAGGCTGCCAGTGCTCGCCGCCGCCGTCGTTGTGGCGGCGCTGGCCGCCGCCGCCGCCGGCAACACGGCCACATGACCCACCCCCGCCAGCGCGGGGCGCTCGCCATGGACGTCGACTTTCGCATCCCCCCCGTCGACGCGTCCGACCCCACAGACTATTGCGCGCACTGCCTCAACGCGGGCGACACGGGGGCGGGGGCGGGCTCCAATGGCGGCGACTGGTCGCCGCACGACCCGTTAGACGGTCCGTCACGGGCGGCGCGGGCGGTGGACCACGGGATGTGCAGGGACGCTGCAGCTGCGCTGACGGCGGCGCTTCACAAGGCGGGGGGCACCCTGTATGGCGGCGGGGCAGTGGTGGCAAATGGCACCGCGGGTGGCACGATGGACTTCGAGGTGACGATCACGACTAGTCGCGATGGCTGCATGGCGTGGTAGCTGTGTGGCTTGGTCGCCTGCGGCGGCGCGGCGGACCTGACCACCGGCTGCTTTGCGACTCCGGAGGCGTGTGTGCGGCTGGAGCGGGTGGCTCATCCTTCCTGCGAGGCCGGCTCGGACGTGGCGTGGGGGCCCATCCAGCCAGCCCACCCGTCCCGCTGGTACCTCCGCTGCCGCGGCGCGCCGGAGCCAACCGTCGGGGCGCCGCAGGTGCTCGGCGGCCCCGCCGGCAAGATGCGGTAGGCCTCCCCCCCGGCCTTACTTGCATCCGCTTCGTCGTGCAGTGGTACTGGGCAACGGCCAACAGCTGCACGCCGGGGATGGGCGCCTATGCCTTCCCTGTCGCGTGCGGGGACTGCCCGGGCAACGGCAGCAGCCGCGGGGGATTTGTGCGGGGGGGCGCCCGCCTACGGCACGGTGGGGTGGGGGGTGACCAGAGGAGTTTTGGTCGTGCGCGGACGTGACGGTGCGGGGAGGGGGGGGGGGGGGGGGGGGGGAAGGGTGCTCCAGCGCCGGCGCCGGAGGCAGCGCCCGCGGCGACGGCGGCGCCCGCGGCGACTGCGGCGCCCGCGGCAACGGCGGAGCCCGCGGCGGCGCCGACTGTGACGTCGGCGGTGGTGGCGACTTTCCCGCCTGTCGGCCTGCCGTCGACGCCCACGGCGGCGCCGACGGCGGCGGCGCCGGGCCTCCCCTGCTGTATCCCGTCTGGCCTCTCCTACTGCGTCCCGCAGCCGCCATGCGCGGCGGTCGCGCCGGCGGCGGCGCCAGTGGCCGCGTGAGCCAGGCTGGTCGTGGGCGGGTGCCCACTGGCGGCGCCACCACGCCCCCCGGCGGTCGCCCCCATTAATCTGGGCCCCTGTGGCGGGCGACCGGGCGGCACCGCTGGGAGGCGTCGGGCCCGGTGCGGCAGCGCGGCGACGCGACGACGCCCCCCACGGATGTTTGCTGTACACTCAGGGCGTGGCTGGAGGCGAGCCCCTCCCCCGCTCCCCTCCCCATTGGCGCGCCCGCCGTGCCACCGGTCCTCGCGGCGGGGGGGGTGGGAGTGGGCCTCTCCGGCGGCGCGGCGTTGGCCACCTTGCCGCGAGGACGGGCGGCACGGCGTGCGCCGTCCAAACTGTGGCCTTTCTTTACGGGGTGTGGGGGTAGCGGGTGGGGGAAAAGGGGGCGCGCGCGTGCGCGTCAGCAGGCGGGCGGGGGGTGTACACCTCCCTGTGGGGGGAACCATTCCACGGCGGTCGCGTGCCCCACCGCTGTGAGCCCGCCGCACACCGCCGTGGGGAGCCATGACGCGGAAGGGCGCCAGCCGCCGCCGTCGCCGACAGCCAGTGGGGAAAGAGGGATGGAGCGCGCGGCGGGCGGAACGGGTTCGGGTTGGGGTGATGAGATAAAGGGGAAGATAGCATGGAGGGGAGGAGAAGATCCGGTGTGGGAATACACACCCGACTCGCCCTCTGGATGGCCGCCCCCGCCCCCCCCCCCCCCCCCCCCCCCTGTGCTGAGCCGACGCGCATGGACGGCGATCATAAACCGCACTGGCCAGCGTCGCGTGACCGCGGCCCGTCCACAGGTGGAGCAGAGCCGCCCGCGTGCCTGGCGATCCCGCCTGCACAGTAGGGACTGAAGGGGGCGGGCGTGGTGCTGGCGTGTCAGACATGGACGGCGACGGGGGCGGCGGCGGGGACGGCGGCAACAACATGGACGGCAAGGTTGATGCCGGCGGTGCTCTCCAGCGCGGCGACACCCTCCCCGCCTACGGCCGACGCCATGTGTTGCAGTGCCTCACGGCCGGCCGTGACGGCCGCGGTGAGGACGATGAGGACACCGAGCACTCTCGTGTCAACGTCAGCAGCAACAGAGCCGGAGGGGGCGAGGGAGAGGTGGGCGGCGTTGACGCCACCGCCGGGGATGGCGCCTGCAGCGCCGCCTCCAGGGCTGGGGCGGGGCACATGAGGGCGTCGGGGAGGGCGCGGGACAGCGCAGCCACCGCCGCCGCGGCGGTGTGGGGCGAGACGCTGCCACCGGCCGCCGCGGCCGCCGCGTCGACAGTAGCGGGTAGCGGCAGCAGCAGCAACGCCGCCCAGCAGGTCCCCGCCGCCGGCGCCGTCTCCGTCGGCAGCGGAGGAGAAGCGGCCCCCGCCCGTCGCCGCCGCCGCCCCGCCGCCGCAGTGGCGTGCCCCACGCCCCGCCGTCCCAACCCCCACGCTCGCGCCAAGCAGCCGCACCAGCCACGCCTGGGTCACCGGTCGCCGCACAATCCGCTCCCCAGTGCCCCCCACCGTCACGAGGCGGACGACGAGCACGTCGTAGCGTTGGCCGAAGCGGCACGCCCGATCCACCGCCTGCTCGTCGGCGGCGGAGAACCAGTGGGGCTTGAGGAGGACGACGCGGGTGGTGGCGGTGAGGGTGAGGGCGCCCACCTGCTTGGTCAACCACATCACCGAGGAGGGGGGGGGGGCGCCGCCGTCGCTGCCGCCAGGAGCGTCCGCCGCTGACGCGTTGAAAGCAGCCACCACCACCACCCGCAAGGGGCTCTTCATGTGGCCATCCATCCGGGCCACCCCCTTCACCCCATCGGCGGCCAGAACGATGGTGACCAGGTCAAGGAGGGTGCGTGAGAACGAAAAGACGAGCGTCCGGTGGCCACCAGCGCGGAAGTGGGCGAGGAGCGCCAGCAGGACGGCGCGCTTGGTATTCGTCGCCGCCGCCAACGGGTACGGCGCGCTGGCACGAGGGTCCCTCATGGCGCCGCCTCCGCCGCCGCCGCCATCACCTTCGCCACCGCTGCCGCCGCCGCCGTCACTGCCGCCGCCGACTCCACCTCGGGCGGGCGCCATCGCCAGCCGCCCCATGGATGCGGCCCGGTCCCCACAGCCGCACCCAGAAGAAAAGCTCATTCATCGTCGGCCGGCGGCGGCGGCCTCGCCGGCGGCTGCGGCGGCAGCGTTGCCGGCGGCCGCGGCGGTAGCGTCGGCGGAGGCGGGCGCCACAGAGAGGACGTGGAGCGCACCCCCCTCCCCCTCAAACACGTTCACCTTCGGCCATGTCTTGACTGCCACGAGAAGCGTGGCTGTATCGACACGGCTGTGTTAGCAAGCGCCTATACTGGCGAAAGACGATCACAGCTCGTGAATATGTGTGGCTCAGGCCCGTTCACAGTTCGCGGCCAATATAAATCGAATGAAACCAGCTCTCATTTGATGCGACCGAATTACTGATGATCACCGCTTCATGTGGAATGACAAAGCCTCCTTGATGGAGGCTGTGTCCTTGCCCATGCACCTCGCTCCACCTTCCTCCCCACCCGTCACAAACGACACATTTTTCTCTGCTGTGTCCACTCTCTCTCCCCCTCACTGCACCACCATCCTGCCTGCCCCTCACCCTCACCCGCTGCGTTAGCGCGGTCTTTCTGGGATTGGGGGTTTGCGGCACCCCCCCCCCCCTCCCCCCCCCCGGGAATGGACAAGCCAGAGCCCGCCGCACACCCCGGTGACCTCACCCTCATTGACCTCCCCGATGACCTCCTTCAGCGCATTGTCGGGGAGCTGTGGAAGGCGCGCACCATCCGCGGCACGCGAGTGGTGACGCGGTCACCGTCGTGGGCGGCCGCCGCCCTCACCTGCCGCGCCCTCCGCGACGCCGCCTACGCCGCCGTCACCGCCGTGGCGGTCACCTTTGACGCCCGCAAGTGCCGGTGTGGCGTCGACGGCGGCGTCGACGCAGACGCCCACCGGGCGTCGGTGGTGGGCTTCCTGGGGCGGGCGCCCAACGTGCGGGAGCTGCTGCTTGGGGACCCGATTTTCCCCCCCGACTTTGCCTTTTACCGCTCCTTCCTGCCCGTCCTGCCGCTGCTGCCGCTGGTGGCCCTGCGGGGGGTGTCGACAAAGCTTGCTGCCGGCCTGGCCGCGCTGCCGGCGCTGAGCGCGTCGCCGCTGGGCACCCTCGAAGTCGTCGTCTACCCGTTTGATGAGGGCGCGTTGGACGACCTGGGCGCCCTCCTCGCTCGCCTCTCGACCCTCCCCTCTGTGCGCGTCCTGACGCTCACCGTCCGGTGCGTGGTGTTTCGGGAGCCCGGGCCGCTGCCCGCGCTGCTCGCCGCCACCCCCCCGTGGGCGGCCCTCCGGTCGCTGACGGTCTGGGGGGTGGCCGACGCGGATACCGTCGACGCCGTCTGCCGCGCCTTTCCCGCCATTGCCGTCCTGGCGTTGCCAATGGTGTGGCCCCACACGGCGCTGGCGGGGCTGGTCGCGCCGGGGGTGCTGCCGGGCCTCCGGCGGGTCGACGTCAATCTGGGGGTCGGCGGCCGCGGGGGGGGGGGGGAGAACCGTAATGCGCCCGCCCACGTGGCCGCCCGGGCGGCGGTGGCGGGCTGGCTGGGCGAGCGCCACCTCAAGGCCCTGACCGTCCGGTCAGACCTGTACTTGTAGGTGGGAGTGGGGGGGGCGCGGCAGGGAGGGCGGGGTGTGGGGAGTGGCTGCTCTCCCCCAACCGCTTGAGTGCCAAGGGGGGCTCTGGGGGGGCAAAGGCGCGAGGACCCGCGCTGGCGGGAGGACGCTGCCTGTCGGGGGGGGGGGGGGGGTGGCCCCCGCCGTTTGTGGCGCGCGTGTGGCTCCCCCGGGACGGACGCGCTGCTCCTGGCAGCCGCCAGGCCGGTGCCGCTCCAGCCAGCCACCGTAGTGCCACTGGTGACGGTGGCCGCCATGTGCTGGTCGGCTGCCGCCGCGGCCAGCGGTAGTCGACGTGGGCGGCGCCCGCCGGGCTCTCCCCGCCCCGGCGGCGGTGCCTCGCGACGGCCGGTTCCACACCGCCACTGGCTTCCCCCTTTCACCCCCGCCGCCACTGGGTGTGGCGGCCTGCGCGCCCCGCCCGTGGCGGCTGTGGCGTCCGCGTCTGGCGACGGCCGGTGGACTGCGCTGGAAGAGCTGGGCTGTCGACCGCCGCCGCCTGTCGACCGGCCGCTCCGTCGTCAGCCAGCGGTAACGGCCGCCGGGGCGGTAGTGGCGTGGGCGACCGCCGCGAATGGGTGAGGCGGTGGGCGGGGGTGGCCCCGCCGGCGGGTCTGCCGGCTGCCAGCTGGCCTCCCGCCTGTGTCCTGTTCCTTGTACATTCAGTGCCGTCGCGGCGGGCGGAGGGCGCCGGGCCGTCGCGCCCGGGACGACCCCATCGTCGGGCACGCTAGGAATTAAAAGGGAATTTGACGCCAGAGAGAGGTGCGGTCGCCCGCCTCCCGCCGCGCGCCCAGCCTCGCCCCCACCCCTCCGCCGCCACCCACCACCCCCGCCATCCCCCACTGCCACCGCCCCCCCCCCCCTTCCCCCCCGGCGACGATGGAGTCGCTCTTTGCCACGTACGGTAGCTCTTCTGGCACCTCCTCCTCTTCCTCTGCGGCGTCGCCCCCTGCCTCTCCGCCGCCCCCTGGAGCGGCGGCGGCGGCGGCGCCAGCTGCCGCCGCCGGGCCAGCGGCGGCCCCCCCTGCGGCCGCCGCCACCCCCCCCCCCCCCGGGGCGTCAAGCGGGGGCGCCCCCCCGGCGCCGCCGCACCCGCCGCACCCCCCCCTCCCGGTGCGCCCGCCGCGGGTCGGCGGCCGCTGCCGTCGCTGCTGGCCGCAGCCGCCACCGCGGCGGCGGTGCGGCGGCGGCGCGCCGCCGCCGGGCCCGCCGCCGGCGCCGCCGCCGCGGGCGGGGGGCGCCCGCGGCTGCCGCCACCACTGGCTGCGGCAGTGTCTGCCGCCCACGCGGCTGGGGAGCCATCGTCTGCCGAGGCGTCGTCGGCCGACGACGCTGGGGGTGGCACGGCCGCGACGGAGCCGGCGGCGGGAGGGGTGACGGGGGCGGCCGCCGCTGCAGCAGGCGCCTGTGTGGGCGGCGCGGGGACGCCCCTTTGCCCGCCGCCGCCGCCTGTGGCGGGGGGCGGGGCGGCGGCTGTCGGCGCCCCGGCCGCCCCCCCGCCCACGGCGGCCGTGGCCACCGCGGCGGCGGCGCCTGCAGGGGAGCCCAGCCTGGCGGACCTCCTCGCCGCCGCTGGCGGGGGGGCGGAGCGGGAGTTTGCCCGCGACGCCGCCGCCGGCCTCACCGTGGCGCCCGTCGCCGGGCCCACACTGTTGGCGGCCACCGACGCCGACGGCGGCGGTGGCGGCGCCGCGGCGGCGGGTGCCGCCATTGGCCGCGAGGCCCTCCACCGCGCCACCGCGGGGGGCGCCGCCGCCGTCGCCACTGCCGCTGCTGCCGGCGGCGGCGGCGGCGGCGACGGTGGTGATGGGGGCGCGGCGGATAAGAAGCGGGTGCGGCTGCTGCGGCAGCGGCACCAGATCAGCGCGGTGGCGGCGGCGGCGGCGGTGGTGGCGGCCACCACCGAGGCGCGGCAGCAGGATGCGCGGCGAGTGTGGGTATGTGATGAGGCGGAAGCGGGGGGGGGGGGGGAAAGGGCAGGGGGTGGAGCAAAGGGGGGGGCTCTGGGATGGGGGGGGGGTGGCGGTGGGAGGACGGCGGCGTGCGTGGTGGTTTGGTGTGTGAATCCCCGCGGTGGGCGCTGTGGCTTGCGCCGAGTGCTGGGCGGCACTGGGGGTGCCCGGTTGCGGTGGGGGTGGTGGTTGGCGGCCGCGGGCGTGGCGGCGGACTACTGACTCGACGGTGGGGGTGGATGGACGGGGCGGTCTGGCTTTGTTCTGTTTTTCGTCCCCGTATGCTCCTTGCCTCTTCGGGTACACACAGGGTGCCCAGGACGGGCGCGGGTATGGGCGGTAGGGGGGACCCTGTGCACACATGCCGTCGTCAGTGAGCGTTCCCTGGTCGAGTCCCAGCCACCGCAGCCGCCCAGCCGCCGCCGCCGCCTGTCGTGCCGCCGCCGCTGCTGGGACGGTCCATCTGCGGGAAGGGCGCGACGGGCGCACGCGCAGCGTGCTGCGGTCGCGCTCTGCCAACCAAGCACGCCGGGCGGGCGGGGGGGGGGGACGGGGGGGGGCGCCTGTGCTTCCCAGAGGGAGGCGCGGGCGCGGGGGGGGGGGGGGGGGGGGGGGGGGGGGGGGGGCTGGATGTGTGCCCCTGCTGCTGCACGCAAGCGTGGCGGTGCTCGCGGTCGGATGGGAGAGGCCGGCTGCCGCGTGGGGGCCACAGCGTGCGGGTCGTCCTGGCGTGGGGCCGGCCAGGCCCGCTCGCGGGGGCCTCACGCTCGCGCGCGCCCCTGGTGGTCCACGGGCCGATGGTTTCGACAACCGGGTTCCTTTTTATGCCGCGCCGTGGCAGCCGTTCTTCCATCGGCGCACCCTGTGCTCGCACGCGCGCCCCAGGGCGGGGGTCCGGCCGGGGGGTCCGCCGCCGGGCCACCCGCCGACTGCGCTCGGTGGGCAGCGGCTCCGCCGTGGGTTGATCGCCTGCTGCCCACCCCCGGCTCTGCTGCCCCCCCGCCTTCTGTGCCTCCCCCTCCCACCCCCCCCGCCCCATTCTCCTCTCGCTCACGCCCCCCCTCCCCTCACCCGAAAAACGAGTTCCACAGCCCCCGGTCTGCCTCGCGCGAAAAGAACGTGACGCGGCAGTCGGCAGGCAGCCCCACCGCCTCGGCAATGACACTCACCCGGTTGACAACGTACACGCGCTCGGCTGTGCTGGCGCCGTCGCCGACCGCCACAAACATCTCGGCGCCGCGAGTGACCACCCACACGTCCGCCGGGGTGGGGGCGGGGAGCGGGGAGCCTTCAGCGGTCTGGCCAATCACCACCGAGCCGCTCTCGTCCGAGAGCTTAAACAGCTTGGTCGGGCCCTCTGCGGCCTCCACCTCGACCGCGTCGGCCACGGCGGCCGCGACGGGCGCGGGGGTGCCCCCATTGACGGCGGCCCAAAAGGGCGCACAGGCGGCAAGGTCCTCCTCCCCGTCTACTCGCTCCCCCTCGGCCTTGCGCTCATCCTTGAGCGCGCCCAGCAGCTCGCCGCCGCGGCGCTGCTCCATGGGGTTGGACGCAGACCCACAGTAGAGCACCAACGACACTCCCCCGTCGAGGAGGAAGACGTCGCCGGCGTTGAGGGAAGCGGCCGCCAAGGGCACCTGCGACACCCGCACCGTGTCGGCATTGGCGCCCTTGACGCGCAGCAGCCGCGGTTCATACGCCTCGGGTGTTCCAGACTTGAAGTCACTGGCCACCCCACCGTCCATGTACACAACGGCGCCGCCAAAGAGGCCCAGAAAGGCCTCGCTCTCCTGCCCCTGCACCTCCCGGTGCTGGACCGGCTTTGTGCCGAGGAGGTCATCGAGGTTCACCACGAAGTAGGCGGCAGCACCCTTTTCGTCCTGCGATGACTCGGACCCGAGGAGGAATTAGAGGTCCCACTCGAGCGCCGACGGGTTGTCTGCCTTTGCCCGCGTGTGGAGCAGGATGTAGGAATCACCGGAAAAAAAGGACGCATGGGAGCCCGGGAAGGGCGGCTGCCGGACGGGCGCCAGCGCCTCCACCCGCCACACCTCGAGGCCCGGCGCCGCGCCGGCGCCGGCTAAGGCGCCCTCTGAGGCGGCCGCCTTTTGCCGCAGCGCCTTGTCCTCGTCCGTCCCAATGCCGCCAATGTTGGTTTGCATCCACTTGGGCGGCGCCACCCCGGCGGCGCCGGCCATGCCGCCGACCATGTCCATCAGCCCGCCGGCACCGTCGCGGGTGCCGCCGCCGCCACCGCCGCCGCCGGCCTTCTTGGCTTGGTGCTTTTGGTACATGTCAAAGGCCTTTTTGGCAAACGGGAGCAGGCGCTTGAGGTTGGTGCACCCGGCCTGGTCCGCCATAATGCCCTTGGTAGGGGGGAACGGCGGGGACAATAGGAGGGGGAGGACGACGGGGATAGAGGGAAGGGGTAAGGTGGGGGAGGAACCGGGAGGATAAAGGAAGCAGAAGAGGGCGGAGGGGGAGGGGGGGGCGGCGCGGGGAGGCAGCTGGCGCAACCTGCCGGGCCGAGTGTGAACGGGCGAGTCAACGGCAGCCGCAGTCAAAGCTGTCGTCTCGCCACATGCTGACTATTGGCGGGAATACCCGACCTGGCCGCCAAGCCGTTTGGGCGGGCGCCGAGTAGTGCGTCGGCCCCCTCTTTTGACGGGCCCTCCCTCTCACCGCCATCTCACGTGAGCCCGTGTGGCTGACACCCGCGCTCGCTGCGCTTCCACCTGAAAGCGAGGGGCGCACGGAAAATATCCCGTTGGCTGGCCTGTCTGTCTGCTGATGGGCTGTACATGGTGTGATAAGTCCGACCTTCTCAGAGGGGGAGGGGGGAGGGGGGCTAGAAGGTGATATGTACTTTCACTACGTGAGTAAGTCTTGGGGCGACCGCAGTGGGCTGTCCTCCTCGACACGAACGCGCACTACGTGTTTTTTGCGTTCGTGCGATGCTTTGACGAGGCAGGCGAGGGATGTCCATTGCTTCACGAGCTTGGAGCCGCAAGCAGGTGTGGGACAGCGCCTCGGGCGGGAGTGCTGTGGCCAATAGTGAGACAGGCTGTTACCCGTTGCCCGCAGCGGCAGCAGCAGGAAGAACGTGGCGCGGCTCGCCATCGCCGCAGGGCGGTAGCAGCGGGCATGCGCTACATTCGTCGGGCAATTCGGCTGCTCCCGCCACCGCCACTGCAGACTGCCCCTGTCACCGGTTGTCGGCGCGAGTGGTGGGGCGTGGGGCGCGGACTGCAGGGGGGACACGGAGAAAACGGAAAAGATGAGGGAGAGAAGACTGAGAGAGTAGACTGTGAGAGGGCCTTCCTCTTCCCGGGAAGGGACGAGAGGGCATGGTCCGATGGGTGGAGGAAGTGGAAGAAACTTTCAGCGCACGCGTGAGAACTAGAGAGGCACGGCAGAGTCGTTTGGTGTGCCCTTTTCACACGCTTTGCACCGACCGCTTTGCAAGAATGGATGGGGAAAACAAAACTCAAGAGGGCAGAGAGGCAGAGGTGTGCACCAGGTGCAGGCGCCCAGCCCAAAGGGCCCCCTGCTTCCTTCGCCGCCCCCATGCGGTTTCTCGCGGCGAGCAGCCGGCGCACAGCAGCGGACTCTGACCGCGACACCACACTGCAATCTACACGGCGCTCCCCCCTCCACCCCCCCCCTCCACCTCACGACCACCTCACGACCCCCCCCCACCTCACCCCTCCCTCCCCCCCCTTGCCCTCATGCGGCGGTCAGCGCAGCCACGACCACCGCCACAACATACACGCAAACGGCGGTGGCGCCCAGCGGCAGTAGCACGTCCCACCGCCAGCGCGCGGGCGCCCCCCCACTCGCGCCCGCCGGTGAGGCGGCCGCCCAGCCGGGCGGCGGCGGCCAGCGCCGCGACCGCCACCGCACACTCGCCCGCCGCCACCGGCCGCGCCCACACCGACCCGAGCCACGGCACGTCCCGCGCTTCGACGCCGCCCGCGCCGCCGCCGCGGCCGACCCGCGCCGCCCGACCGGCCGCGCCTGCCGCCGCCCCCGCCGCCCCCGCCGCCGCCGTGCCGCCGCCGCCACGGCCCGCCGCGGCGGGGGTGCCGGCGCGACCACGGACGCCGCCGCCGCCACCGCCGCCGTCGCCGCCGCCGCCGGCAGTGTCTCCACCACCGCCCGCCGCGCCCCCCGACGCCGCCGCGGCGGCGGCGGTGCCGTCCCCGGCTGGGCCGCCCGCCGCCGGCCGGTGGCGCCACGTTGCGAGCGCCACGTCGCCCGCGGCGGCGGCGGCCGCCGCGAGCGCCGCCCGCGCCGACCCGCCCAGCGCCGCCGCCGCGGCGGCAGAGGTTGACGTGGCGGCGGGGCGCCCGCCCGGCGGCGGCGGCAGCTCCACCCCCAGCCGGCGGGCCAGCCCCCGCAGCGCCGACCGGCCGCTGCTCGACGCCCGCCGCACCGCCCGCCGCCGGGCGTAGCGCTCCGTGCGGGACAGGCCGGGCGTGTCGGGCGACGGGCGCGTCGCCGCCGCCACCGTTGCGCGCGTCATGCCAGCGCCCGTGCTGCCGCCCGTGGGCCGCGTCGGCGCCGAGCCGCCGCCGCCAATGCCGCCGCCACCGCCGCCGCGCTGCCACGCCGCCGCCGCCGCCCGGAGGGTGGTGGCCGTGGGCACGCTGCCGCCGCCACGGCCACCGCCAACGCCGGCGCCCGACGCGGCGGCGCGCCACTCGCGGGCGGTGACATCATCCATCTGGGCGGCGAGGGCGCCCAGCCGGCCAGGGAGCTCCGCGCGCACCAGCGGCAGGAGCTCCACCGGCGCGCCGTCGGTGAGGAGCGCGCCGGGTGGTGGCTCTGCCTCGCCGTCGGCGGGGCCGGCGGAAAACGTGCCGGCCGTTGGCGACAGGAAGCCGCCCCCGCTGCCGGTCGGGCCGCCGCCGCCGCCACTCGCGGCCGCCCCCGACACCGCCCCGGCCGGCGGCGGCAGCGATGGCGACGGCAGGGGCGAGGCGGCAGCGGCGGAGAGGAGCGCCAGCGCTGCCCCTCCATGGACTGAACCCCCCACCGCCGCGTCGGCGGCAACTGACACGGCCGCGGGCACGACACGCGCGTAGACGGCGACGCGGGAGGCCAAGCCCGCCGCGGGCCACGCGTCCAGGCTGAGCGCCGCCACGGGTGCGGCCGCCTCAGCCGCCGCACCACCGCCGGCCACCCGCCCGGCCGCGCCGCCCACCAGCGACCGGTGGGCGAGCGCCGCCAGCGCCGCCGCCCCAGAAAAGGCGCCGTGCGGTCGCGGGGCGGCCGCGGCGGCGCGGCCGCTGCCCCCACCGGTCGCGGGTGCGCGTGGCAGCAGCGCGGCGACCGCGGCGCTGGCCACCCCCCCCGCCCACGGGGCAACGTACAGGGCGAGCACCCGCAGCGCCGCCACCACCGGCGTGATGTCATCGGTGAGGCGGTGGGCGGCCAGCGCCAGGTGCACCGCCGCGGGCACCAGCCCACCGCCCAGCAGCAGGGACGTCCGCGCCAGCTCCACGTCAAACGGGCCAGAGAGGTCGGCGGCGGCGGCGGTGGCCGCCGCCGACGCCAACGCGCTGACGCCGCCGGGGCTGAGCAGTCCGCCACCAAGACCCCCGCCGAGGGCGGCGGCGGCCGCGGCAAAGCCCCCGTCTCCCGCCACGCCGGCGGCGGCCGCACTACCATCCGCCCCTACAGCGCCTGCTGAACCAGACGGGCGCCCGCCGCGGCGCGGGGTGCCAAACGGAGAGCCCCTGGCGGCGGCCGCGCCCCCGCCCGGGGTGGCATGTAAGAACCGTGGTGTCAGCAGGTTACCGGGCGGCGGGGACTCCCCCGAAGGCGGCGCCACACCCGCGGCGGTCGCCACGGGGGCCAACGAGGACGGCGACGGCGGCGGCGGCGGCGGCGCGGCGGGGGGCACCGCTGCTGTCGCCCCGAGGGCGCCCCATACAAATGGTCGTGGCGACGACGGGTCCGCCGCCGCGGCAGCATCTGTCGCGGTTGCACCCGACCGCGCCGGTCGCGGGGGCGGGGTGGAAGGTGGCACCTCCCCGCCTCCCCCCGTCCCTGCCGCTGCCGCCGCAACAAAGCGCCGTCCGCGTTCCCGCTCCCGGCCGTCGCCAGCCGGTGGTGGCAGCCGCACCACCAGCAGCACCATCAAGAGGGAGTTCACACCCACGCCGACGGGGGCGGGCGGGGGAGCGGCCCCACGTCCCACACGTCAGGGTGGAGCGCCGCCAGGCCTGGCGGGAGGCCACCGGGCCCGCCGCCACCCGCAGGGCCCCCGCCGCCCCAGCCGCCACCGCCGCCACCACCGCCACCGCCCCAACCGCCACCCCCGCCGCCGCCGTCCCAGCCTACCGCCGCCGCACCCGCCGCCGCACCGGCGGCGTGGGCCCAGCCCGGGCCGCTGGCGGGGCGGCCGCCCCACACGTCGGCAGGCACCTCCCGCACCACCCCGCTGCCGTCGGCGTGAACGGGGGAGGACAGGGCGTTGACGCCGGCCAGCCGGGGTATGGCAGACCCCCAGAGACCAGCCGTCCCCAAGCCACTTACGGGCGCCCCGCCAGAGGCGCTGGCGTTCACCGCCGTCGCCGCCAGGGCAGCCGCGGCGGCCGCCGCGCCGCCGCCGCCACCGACAAGGCTGGGCAGCAGCCCCCCCCCGGTCGCCCCCCTCCCCCCCCCCCCAACGCGGTCGCGGGCACCCCCCCGCCGTACGCGGGCGCCACCGCCGCGGCCTCGCCCGAAAACTGGAGCCAGTAGTCCACCACAGCGGCTAGGAAGAGGGCGCCGTGACGCGGCCGCCGCGACGCGGGCCCCCCCCGCAGCACCGCCGTCAGGGGCACGCCCGCCGTGACGGCCGCGACGGCGGCGCCCCCCGCGGGGGCGCCCGCAAAGTGGAGCGCCCACAGGCCGAGCAGCTGGTTGACCAGCGCCCGCACGGTGGGCAGGTTGGCCGACCGCGTCAGCACCCGCCCGGGGGGCCCGCCGGGCGCGCCCATCCCCCCCGTCCCCCCCCCCCCCGGGGCAGACACGGAGGGCGGCACGCCGACGCCACCACCACCGGGCGGCGGCGGCGCCACCCCCACCCACACAACGTTGGCAACGAGGCAGAGGAGGAGGTACTCCTCGGCGCCGACGGCCAGCTCGGGGGGGACCACCCCGGGGGGGGCCGCCAGCCGGCCCATGGCAAACGCGCCGAGCATGGACGGCGGCGGCACTGGCGATGACCCCGACGCCACGGCGCCGCCGTGGCCAACCGGCCCACCGTAGGCGGCTGCGGCGGCTGCGCCGACACCCCCCATCCCCCCCTCCGCGCCGTCCACCGCCGCCCGCACGCGCGCGGCAACGTCTACGCGCGTCACGGGCGGCAGGTTACTCAACGGAAAGTGGACACGGAAGCCCCGGTCCACGGGGGGCGGGCCGTCGGCGCACCCCCCCGCCCGCCCACCCCCGTCAGCCGCCACACACAGCTGGTGGAGGGGGCCCCCCGGCGCGAGCAGCGCCACCAGCGCGCGGCGGTCTGCCGACGCGGCGGCGGCGGCCGCCTCTACCCACCCCGCCCCCGCGCCAAAGCCGAGGGCGGCGGCGACCAGCCGGGGCAGCGCCGACAGCGCGGCGGCGGCCAGCGGCGAAGGTGGCGGCGGCGGCGGCGGCGGGGAGGTTGCCGCCGTCGGCCCCCGGGGGGGGGGGCGGGCGCACCCGACGGCAACGACGGCGATGACGACGACGATGGCGGCGGCGCGGCAGCGGGGGAAGACGGCGGCGGCGAAATGCCCGCCGCGGCGGCGGCGAGCGCGGCGGCCAGGCCGTGGGTGGTGGCCTCGGCGGGCGCCGATCCGCGGGGGAGGGAGAGCGCCAGCCACAGCGCCCGTGAGTGGGCGGCCGCGGCGGCGGCCGCGGCGGCCGCCGCCGCCGCCTCTGCAGAGCGGGGCGGCGGGGCGGCCGCCATCGCCACGCCGCCGGCGCCACCAGACCCGAGCGAAGGCGGGGCAGGGACGGAAGGGCAAGGGGGCACCGGGACGGGGACAAGGCGGGGCCGCCAAGAGGGGGGAGGGGGGCGTGACGGCGGGCGCGACGGCGACGCCGCGCGCAGAGGGGATGCCGCCAGTGAGGACGGGAACGCCTAAACAGTTCAAAACACAGGCCAAAACGCTTTGAATATCCGTCGATCCCCAACGACAATACAGTACAACTAGTTTTTCAGAAACGGCATACCCATAAGATCCAAAGTTTTAATTCTTAGGGGGCGCCCCCTTGTCAAATGTCAAATCCACCGCGCTGCAGACGCACCAACCAGCGGCACCAGCACTGTCCGCGCGGCGGGCCAGCTCCCTTCCTTCTCCACGCTGTGGAAGCCGCCGCAGCCGCGAGCAGCGATCCACGCGCACCCGAGGCACCCCAGAGCAACCGTTTCGTGCGTGACAAACCATACATGATGCACGAGCGGCGCGCACCCGCGTGCCCCACTCCGCCGTCCACTCCATCACTGCTGCCGCCCCCTCCGGCACACAACAGGTGGGTAGCAGGTTCGAGAACACCCGTTCCGGGCGGTCCGACCGGCGCTGGGGCCACTCGGTCAGCAAGGAGCCCCCGACGGGGGCGGGCATCCACACGGGGCAACGGCGGCATAGTGCCGACAATGAAGGCACTCTACCCCCCCCTGGAGTCTGGGGTGCGCACTGGCGTGCACACCCAGTACAGAGAAGGGGGGCCGAGGGTTCGCCAACGCCCCAGCGCGTGGCAGCCACTCGCCACCATGGATGCCCAGCGATACAACCGCGGCGTGCCAAATGGGTGACGGGGGGGTGGCGCTGCCGCTGCTGTCATGGCCGTCAAAGACCACACCCCGCAGTGCGCCGCGCGCCAATGGCGGTACGGTGAGTAGGACGGGCGCCAACAACTGCCACGCAGGTCAAATGCCATGCAGGTCGGCAAGGTCGAGGGCGCCTCCCTCTCGCGTTAGGGGCCGCGAACGAGGGGATGTCCATGCCGGCCACCCCCCCACTCTACGGGCCCACTGCAGCCGCCGGCCGCCCCGCCAGTCCCGGCGCGCGAGCACCGCCCCCGCCCCTCCCGCCCCCCCCCCGCGGCTTGAGCGCGCGCTTGGCGCGCGCCCGCCGCTCATTGGCGCGTGCCGCCGCCTCGCGGTTGCGGAGGATACGCTCCCGCGCGGCATCATCGGCAACGGCCGATAGGTCCACCCGCCGCCGCCGCCGCCGCGCGTGTCGGCCCTGCCAGGCGGCAGCGGCGGCGGCTGCGTCGTCGCCGTCGACGCCAACGGATGGCGGCGGCAGCAGCGCCATCGGGCGCCGCGCCAGCGGACCGCCCGTGCCGACGCCTGTCACTAGGGCGGTGGCGGCCGTCACAGCCACGGCCGCGCCGAGCCGGCGGCCGTCGGCGGGAGTGCCCCAGCCGGCAACCACCATCATAGACACAATGGGCGTGGGAGGAATTGGCGGCGCAGGCCACCGACCTTCCGCCTCGCGTGCACCCGCCCCCACCACCAGCTCCCCCGTTGGCACGGCGGTGCTCGCGCCAAAGACTCCCCCGCGGTGGGCGACGAGCGCCGCCAGCGACGGCGGTGACGGCGTCCGTGCGCGCACAGACACGGTGCCGCCACGGCCACTGTCGTCGCCTCCACCACCGCTGCCGCCGCCGCCCAAGTTGGGCGCCTCCCGCACGTACCCCCCATACGCGGTGGCGGGCTCAAACACCGTCACGTCCCTGCCAGGCACCCGCGCGCGGACCACCCAAAACTCCGAGACCGTCACGTCCCGTCCGCTGGGGTTGTTGCCCCCACAGCCACCGCCACCACCACCACCGCCGCCACCGCCCGCGTCGGCCATCCACTCGACCACCACCTTCCCGCCGTCAGAAGATGGGCCCACCCATAGCGTCTCGCGAGTGGCCGTGTCGACCACCACTCGCAACAGCGTTGGCGAAAACGTGCCTGGCGTGTGGCCCCGGCTGGCGTGCGACGCCGGGTCGCGCATGGCCAAGCAGCACATCACCCCCGCGGCAGCGTCGGCAGCGACGGGGATGAGCATTTCCGTCATATTGACAATCTGGGGCCCGTACCCGGCGGCCGCCGCGTCACTCTTGGTGGGGGGGGCGGCGGCGGGCCGAGGGGGGGATGACCTTGGTGGGCAGGGGGGGGGGGGGATGCCTGACAGCCTCGGCTCGGCCGCCGATGCCAGCGGGGCCGGCGGCGTCGGCACTGGCAATGGCGGCGGGGGCGGCAGCGGAGGTTCAACGTCCCCGTCCGGTGGGTGCGCGCCGCCCGGCGACAGCACACACGCAAAGTACATGCGGCGGGTGTGGATGACGGCCGCCGCGAGCATCGCCGCCGTCACGGGCACCGCGGCTGCCGCGCAGGGCGCACCAGCGTCGGCAGGTGTAGACGCAGAGCCAGCGCGCGCGACCGCAGGGGCGGCCGTCAGCGGGGAGATGGGCGCCAGCCACGCGGCGGCCAGCGACGAGCGGTGAAGAAGGGCGAGTTCGGGGCGTCGGGCAAGTGCCGCGGCCGCCAGCGTGACGCTCCCACGCCCGGTCGGTTCAGCAATGGCAGCAAGAAACTGTTGCAGTTGGGCAGACGCGGGGGGGTGTGGCGGGGGGGGGCCACCACCGCCATGCACATAAGCACCACCAGGGCCGCCACCGCCGCCACCGCCGCCGTCGCCGCCGTCGCCGCCGTCGCCACCAGTCACAGAAGGACTCTGCTGCCGCGTGCAGTCGCTGCCACGACGGCCTCCACCTGCTTGGGGACGCCAAGCAGGCGGCCGCGCTGGCCAAGCTGCTTGATGGCGCCCCGCGGCGAAGACGTCGCCGGCCGTGGCGCGCCCGAGCGGGTTCAAGGCAGGGGGGGGGGGTACTATCCACTCCACGGTGAGAGGGGGTCTTCGGCGGCGGCGGTGGTGGCCGGCGGTGCGGAGTCAGACAATCTTCCCGCCTCCGCCGTCTCCGTCGGCACCGCCTCCACCGCCACCACCCCCCCCAGCATACCTCGTCCTGTCGCCGTCGGGGGGTTGTGCTCTCCCTACTGTTGCTGTTGCAACCGCAGCGGCTACGGCCGTCTTGTTTAGCATTGCCGTCCTCTGACGCGCGCGTTACTCTTCCACTTCCGCCGAGCACACCTGGGCGCCGCGGACGCCCTCCGATCGGCGCCACTACCCACCAAGGCGCCGCCGACGCGCTTTCCTTCAACGGTGCCGTTGCCGCTGCCGCCAACAACGCAGCTACACGCCTTGCTGGCGAGGCCTCTACCGCGGCGGTCCGTTGGCGCCAGCGAGGTTGTCGGCCGGTGGCGCCGGCAAAGGGGCTGACAAGGGCCGTTTGCGCCGTCACGGCCGTGGCGGGATTCGCCGCCAATGCCTCTGTGCCGGCCGTGACTTTCGGCGGGCCAGCAGCAGGCGCGGGCGGACGCGTACCACAGTGGTTGTGGCGGTGGCTTCTGCGGCCCTCCACCGGCGTGACGGTGCACTGGCCGTGGCGCCGGCGGTGCGTGGCGTGGTGCCCGTTTGTGACGACGCGGCCCCGGGGATCGTCGGCATTGCGCCAGCACCTGGCGCGTCATCGAGCGAACGAGTGCGCTACCGCCGATGTCGTCACCACTGCCCCAGGCCGCCAGCAGTGGCGGCGCGTCGCTCGCCTTTTCGACCAGACCTCCCCATGTTGACCCTGGCGGTGGCGTCGGCGGATGCAGCGAGCACGACGAGCTTGGCCAATGCTCCAGCTGCGGTAGCGCTAAGACCGCCGCCCCCGTCCCCCGCTGCGCGCGCCGGCGACTCCGCTGAGGGCAGCGACGCTGCGCACCTCTTTCCGGTGGTCCCAGGTGTAGACCGTGGTGGCGTACTGGCTCTGCCGATGGCGGACTGTGGAACGACGGGGGGATGACACCCACCGTCGACGCTGCAACGTCACTGGTGCGGCTGCGTTAGCGGGCGGCTGTGGAAGCGGCAGTGGTGCCTGCGGAGACAGGAGCGGCCGTGGCGGGGTCACCTGTCTCACCACTGCGTTCTCCTGGATGTCCTGCGCGACTGTTCACGCCTGTGCAGCGTCTCCCATGGACACCTTCTCCGGCGGCGGGCATCGCTCCGCCCGACTTGGGATCGCGTCACCTCATTGCTCGCCTCTGGTGCTGGCCGACCTGTCGGTAGGCATCATCCGTCTGTGTGTTGGCGCCAACACTTGTTCATTGTGGCGGCGGCTCGGGGAACGGACACGGCCGTTGACGAAGCATACGTACGAGATATGGAAGTTGTTGTTCATCGGGAGGAGATGCTCAATATGCGGCTTGTACCACCCACTTTTCCTGTAGTCGTCTGCGGAAGCGGTTGCCCAGGCAAGAGTCCCAGGGGCGGCTTCGGCGGCGGCGGAACCCCCGTGCCGATGGGGGCCGGGCCCGGAGGGCACGATGCAAGTAGAGAGCAAGCTCACAGTCGGGCAAGAACTGAACTCATCCCTCCCACTCGCGGCGGCGAGGAGCTCTATCCCACTCGCGACGGCGAGTAGCTCCATACATAAAAAAATAGAATACCAGGAAAAAAAAAACACGGGCAAAAAAAAACACCAGTCAACTGCACTCATCCTGCCCATGCGCACAGGCTGGAGTTGCCGGGCAAGACGTCAATGTCCGGAGGTACGACTCTGCCGTCTTGCACGCCACCCAGCTCCGTGCCGCCCAGCTGGCCGCCGCCCGTCCGCCCAGCCAGGATCAGGCAACTTACGGCTGCCCAGGCGCGGCCCCCGGCGGCACGCCGCCATCACCCGTCCAGCCAGCCGACGTCCAGGCAGGAGGCGCTGACCCTGGCGGTGCGCCACCTGCAACCGCCCAACCGGCTGAAGTCCAGCCGGTCGGTGCCGACCCAGCCGGCGTGCCGCCAACCACTGTCCACCCAGCCGGCGCCGAGGCGGTCGGGGTCGCACCCGGCGGCGTGCCGCCCACGAGCACCCACCGTGCCGGCGTCGCGTCAGCGGGCGGCGCTCTTGACGGCGCGCCGCCCACAAGCATCCATCTGGCCGGTGCCGCGCCAGCAGGCGCAGCCCTCGAGGGCGGGCCACCTACCTGCACCCACTGAGCTGGCGTTAGAGAGGTCGGTATCGACGCGGACGGCGGGCCGCCTGCTGCCGCCCACCCAGCCGGCGGTGCGTCGGTCGACGGCGCATCCGTCGCCGTACCACCAACCAGCATCCACCTTGCCGGTGACGAGTTGGTCGGTGCCGCCCCTGACACCGTGCCGCCCACCAGCATCCACCTTGCCGGCGTCGTGTCCGTGGGCGCCACCCCCGACGATGCACCGCCCACCTGCATCCACTGAGCCCGCGTCGACTCCGCCGATGCCACTACGGACGGGGCACCCCCCACCTGCACCCACTGTCCCGGCTTCGGGGTGGCAGGCACGGCCCCTGACGATGGGCTGCCTACCATTATCCACCTCGCCGGCGGTGTATCCGTGGGCGCCGCCCCCGACGAGGCAACGTCTACTTGCATCCACTGAGCCCGTGTCGACTCCGCCGATGCTGCCACCGACGGCGTACCCCCCACCTGCATCCATTGAGTCTGTGTCGGGGCGGTCCGCGCTGGCCCAGACAACGCGCCCCCGACCTGCATCCACTGAGCTTGCGAAGAGACGGCCTGTGCAGCCCCAGACGTTGCGCCGCCCACCATCATCCACCTCGCCGGCGCCGCGTCGGCAGGCCTCGCCTCCGACGACGCAACGCCCACCTCGGTCCAGTGAGCCAGCGTCGGAGCGCTCGGTGCCGCTCGTGGTGATGCGCCGCCCGCGACCGTCCACCCCAGCGGTGTGGCACCGATGGGCGACGCGCCCGACGCAGTGCCGCCCTCCAGCCTTGACCTGGTCGGCGCCGCAGCGGTGGGCGCCGACCAAGCTGGTGCGCCGCTGCCGAGCCACCCGGTCGAAGCGGAGTCGGACGGTGCCGCCGCCGTTGGCACGCCCCCGACCACTGTCCGCCGTTCTTGAGCCGACGGCGACCAAGGCGGCGCGCCGCCCATGGACGACCAGCCCGCTGAAGCAGGAGAGGTTGGCACCACCCCCGAGGACGCTGAACCCGCTTGAGTCCACCTTGCCAATGATGCATCGGTGGGCCCAGCCCCCGGCGGAGCGCCGCCGACAACCGACCATCCTTGAGGGACCGCGGCAGGGGGCGCTACCCCCGACGGGGCGCCGCCCAACTGCACCCATTGTGGTGGCAAGGGAGCAGCATAAGGCGGCGGGCCCCATGAGGCGCCGCTCGCCTGCGTCCTTTGAGCCGGCGTCGATTCGGGCGACACAGACTCAGCCGGCGAACCGCGAACTGCCATTCGGCTGGCCGGCGCCGCTGAGGCCGAATCCAACCCAGCCGGAGCCCTGCTGTCGAGCCCCCACCCAGGCGGCGAAGAGTCGGACGGCGACGCACCCGACTCCGTGTTGCCAACCACTGACCACCCGGCCGTCGTCCAGTCGGTCCGCATCGCCCCAGACGGCGCGACGCCAGACACGGTCCACCCGGCCGGCGTCGCGCCCGTCGGCGCCGCAACCGCAGGCTTGCCGCTGCCCACCGTTTGCGTAAGCGGCGCGGGTGCGGACGACGCAGACACAGACGGCGCGCCACCCGCCACTGTCCACCCAGCCGACGACCATTCGGCCTGCGTGACCCCGGACGGCAGGTCACCACCCCCTGTGAAGGTGGAAGACGTCCACTCCGTCCGCACCGACCCAGACAGCCCCTCCGACCAGGTGGCCTCCAACGAATCGCCAGCAAGCGACGCCTCGTTCGCCCTCGTCCCGTCGGACAGCACCACCCCAGCAGACTGCGTACCCCCGGCGAGATCGCCACTCATCCGCTCCTCGGTAGCCACCCAGCCCGCCGCACCGACGGCCACGACACCAGTCGGCACGGACCCTGCATGCCGCGATGCTGTGCGCTGCAATCTGGTGAATACCGACCCTGCGGGGGTCACCGGAACCGAGCCAGTCGGCTGCTGCGGGGTGGGCTGCTGCTGCTGCCCAGCCGGCTGCAGGGCGGGCCACTCGGCCGCGTCCAACTGCAACGTCACGCCCACAGATTCCACCACCGGCGCTGCCGTCGCTGCAACGTCACGCCCACAGATTCCACCACGCCTCGTTCGCCCTCGTCCCGTCGGACAGCACCACCCCAGCAGACTGCGTACCCCCGGCGAGATCGCCACTCATCCGCTCCTCGGTAGCCACCCAGCCCGCCGCACCGACGGCCACGGCACCAGTCGGCACGGACCCTGCATGCCGCGATGCTGTGCGCTGCAATCTGGTGAATACCGACCCTGCGGGGGTCACCGGAACCGAGCCAGTCCGCTGCTGCGGGGTGGGCTGCTGCTGCTGCCCAGCCGGCTGCAGGGCGGGCCACTCGGCCGCGTCCAACTGCAACGTCACGCCCACAGATTCCACCACCGGCGCTGCCGTCGCTGCAACGTCACGCCCACAGATTCCACCACCGTCGCTGCCGTCGCTGCAACCGGATCCGCCGCGCCCATCACAGCAACCTCCGTCGGCGCAGCGCCTACCACCGTCCACTCGGTCGACGTGGAGTTGACCGGCGCCGCCCCAGACGGCGCGCCACCCGCCGCTGTCCATCCGGCCGACGTCCACTCTGTCTGCGTTGCCCCCGACAGTGCGCCACCCACCACCGTCCACCCGGCCGGTGTCGTGCCAGTCGGCGCCGACACAGACAGTGTCTCCGACCAGGTACCTCCCACCAAGTTGCCCTCGTACGCAGGCTCAGTCGCCCCCGTCCCGTCGGGCCGCAACACCGCAGAAGCCTGTACGCCGCCCACCGGTACGCCGCCCGCTTGGCCGCCGACCGCCACCCCGCCCGCCGCGCCCATTGTCACCTTGCTCGTCGGCTGCGACCCGTCAGGCTCCATGCTGGCAGGCTGCTGACCCAACGCCAGCCACCAGCGTCGCCGCTACCGTGGCGCCCATCAGCTGCCCGGCCACCTGCTGCGCCGAAGTGTTGTCCCCCGGCTGCATGCCGGTCGGCCGGCCCTCGCCCGCCAAGAGCGTCGCCGGCACCGTACTTTCTGCCGCCTGCTGCGACGCGTCCGGCAACTCCTTGGCAGCCAGCTTCTCGGCCGGTGCCGACCCAACGCCAGACACCGACGTCGTCGCCACCGTCACGTCCAATGGCTCCGCGGTTGGCCGCAGCGCTGCTATGTTGTCCACAGGCTGCATGCCTGTCAGCTGCTGCACAGCAGGCACCGAGCCAGTCGGCTGCTGCGGGGTGGGCTGCTGCTGCTGCCCAGCCGGCTGCAGGGCGGGCCACTCGGCCGCGTCCAACTGCAACGTCACGCCCACAGCCGGCTTGCGGCAGCCCGGCTTGGCTGACTTGGCCGGCTTGCTGTCGGCCGGGACGCCCGTCGCCTCTGTCCACGACGGGGTCTTGGTCAACCCAGCGGCCGCCACCACCGTCGCGCCCGTCGCGTCCGTCGTGTCGGCCGCCTCCTCGGGCGACTCCTCCTTCACCTCCTCGGGCGACTCCTCCTCCGCCTCATCCGGCTCGGTCGAGCCCGACACCACCGCCGCGCCCACCGTACCAAACACCGCCGCCACGGCGCCCACCGCCCCCGCCAGAATCCCCGGCTGCGTGTCCATAGACGTCGAGCCCGTCGGCGCCACCCCGGCTTCCGTCGACTCATCGTCCGCCACAGTGTCGTCCGCCGGCTCCATGCCGGCCGGCTGCTCCTCGGTGGCCTCGCCCCCAGCCGGCAACAAGCCAGTCGACAACAAGCCAGTCGGCTGCGCGCCGGCCGGCTCCTGCTCCACCGGGTCAGGCAGTGCTCACCCCGGCGGGAGTGCTACCGCCACACAGGCAGTGCTCACCCCGCCGGGAGTGCTACCGCCACACAGGCAGTGCTCACCCCGCCGGGAGTGCTACCGCCACACAGGCAGTGCTCACCCCGCCGGGAGTGCTACCGCCACACAGGCAGTGCTCACCCCGCCGGGAGTGCTACCGCCACACAGGCAGTGCTCACCCCGCCGGGAGTGCTACCGCCACACAGGCAGTGCTCACCCCGCCGGGAGTGCTACCGCCACACAGGCAGTGCTCACCCCGCCGGGAGTGCTACCGCCACACAGGCAGTGCTCACCCCGCCGGGAGTGCTACCGCCACACAGGCAGTGCTCACCCCGCCGGGAGTGCTACCGCCACACAGGCAGTGCTCACCCCGCCGGGAGTGCTACCGCCACACAGGCAGTGCTCACCCCGCCGGGAGTGCTACCGCCACACAGGCAGTGCTCACCCCGCCGGGAGTGCTACCGCCACACAGGCAGTGCTCACCCCGCCGGGAGTGCTACCGCCACACAGGCAGTGCTCACCCCGCCGGGAGTGCTACCGCCACACAGGCAGTGCTCACCCCGCCGGGAGTGCTACCGCCACACAGGCAGTGCTCACCCCGCCGGGAGTGCTACCGCCACACAGGCAGTGCGGGAGTGCTACCGCCACACGCCCCCCCCCCCCCCCCCCCCCCCCCCCCCCCCGCCCCCCGCCCCCCCCCACCCGCCCGGCACGCCGCCCCACCCCGCACCCCGGCCACCCACCACCCCTGGCCTCACTCTGCGGGCTGCCCATCCCCAGAGCCCTCAGAGCTCGCAGCGCCCGCAGCTGCGGCTGCTGCCCGCCTGCGCCGTTCAGCCCGCCTCATATTGGAGCGCGCAGCAGAAGCACGATTGCGCTGGATCCGCGTCCACAGCCGCGCTGCGCGTGGGTCGTCAGTGGTGGGCGCCACAATCTCCCAGGAAGGGCGGCGGCGCCGACCAGTGCTAGCCTTGCCCGAGCTGGGGAAAGCCGAGCTGGCACCCCCGTCGCCGCCCCTGGCACCGCCGTCAACGCCCGAGGCGGTGCCTGCCACTTGTGGCACCTCGACCGACACGCCCATCAGACGCCGACGCGTCTCCTCCACAACGTAGACCTCGTACAGCTCGCGTTCCCGCTCAAAAAAGGCTTCCATGAGAACACAGAGCTGGGCAGGGGGCGGGCGGGGCGGGCGGGTCCCCACCCCCACCGCCGTTGTCATCACCGTTGCAGCCACCGCGACAGGCGCCAGCACGGCCTCCCCGGCCGCCGCCCCGTCCGTCGCCCCGACCGTCGACCCGTCCGCCGCCGCGTTCGCCGCCGCGTCCGCCGCCGCGTCCGCCGTTACCATCGCCATTACCGACGGGGGCAGGCCGGTGGGCTTGGTTCCCCGCCGCCACCACCACAGCCGACGAGATCCTTGACCGTGGTCTGCGTGGTGGCAAGCCCTCTGCCGGCCGCCGCCCGCCACTCGTCACCTCCGGCGACACCTGCCACTCGTCACCGCCGACGCCGCCCGCCGCCCGCCACCGCCAGAGCAGGGTGGAAGCGTGAGGGGGGGGAGAGGTGAGCACCGGCCCCCCGCCGGCCGCCCGCCACCGTCCAGGTAGAGGTTGCGGGGGGGGGGCAAGGCGAGTGCAGGGTGGGAGAGGCGAGCCGCCTCCCGGACGCCGCCCGCCGCCCGCCACCGTGCAGGTTGGGGGAGAAAGGCAAGTGGCGGCTCACCAGCCACCTCCTGCAGTCTGCCGCTGCGGGGGGGGGCAAGGCAAGTGCGAGGGAGGGGGGGGGGGGGGGGGGGGGGGGGGAGAGGTGTGCACCGGCCCCCCGCCGGCCGCCCGCCGCCGTGCAGGTTGTGGCAGGTGGGGGAGAGGCGAGCCTCTGCGGCTCGCCACCGGCACCGCCGGTCGCCGACGGCACCCACCACCGAGCAGGCAGAGGTTGCGGGGGGCTCTGCGTGGCGGGGGGGTTGGGCGGTGGGGCGATGAGGTGAGGGCGGCTGCTAGGAATAAATAAGGCTGGCGAGGCGTCCTATCGCACGCCGGCCAACCCCCAACTGACCCCGTCATGGGGAGGAAGACCAGGCGGGGTGCATGCGGCCGTAAAAAGCCGGACTCCACGAGTGGCACGTCGTCGTCGACGACACGCTCTGGCTCTACTGGCCCGTCGCTTGCTGCACCACCCGCCGCGGGCTGGGCCGTCGCCGCCGGCGCATTTCCTGCTGTTCCTGCCGCCGCTTCTCACGTCATGTGCTGGACGGCCCCGCCCAGCTTGCCTCCTTCGGCCCCCGCTGGCGCTCCCCCCGCCGCGGGCTGGGCGGCCCCTGCCGGTGCCCCTCCTGCTGCCCCCGCTGCCGCTCCCCCCGCTGCGGGCTGCGCCGCCCCTGCCGGTGCGCCCTCTTTTTTTTCGCCCCCCGCTGCCCCACCTGCTGCCGCCGCTGCCGCTCCCCCCGCAGCGGGCTGGGCGGCCCCTGCCGGTGCCCTGTGGGCGGCGGCGGGCACGCGGCTGGCGCGCGGCGCGGCGGCGGCCGACGGGGTGCTCGTCGACGCCGCGCCCGCCACCGCCGCCAAAGGGGGTGGCACCGGCGCCGGCGGCGACCGCGACGGGGGCGGCGACGCGGGGGTGGCCGCCGCCCCCCCGGCGGTGCCCCTGCGTGGCGCCGGCGTCGCGGTGCTGCCCACCCCCTACCCCGAGGTGCTGCTGTATGTGCCCCACCTGGGCCCCCCGGGGGGGCTCCTCCTCGCCGCCGACGCGGTCGTGCACGTCCCCGCGGGGGTGCGGCCGCCGCACGTCAACGCGCTGAGCGCGGCGCTGACGCGGTGGGCCATCGCGTCGGCGACGGCGCTGCGGGTGCCGCCGCTGTGGGCCCGCGCGCAGGCCGAGGGGGGGGTGGTCCCCGCCACCCTCCGGGCGGCGTATGCGCGCACGGGGGGGTGGCCCGCGGGGGGGGTCATCACCGCCCACGGGGAGGCGCTGCTGCCGCCGGGGGGGGCGCCCGCCGTGCGGGCGGCGGTGGCCGAGGCGGCCGCCGCGGCGCTGCCACCCGAAACGGCCGAATAAAAATAGGGGGGGCGGGGGGGTGGGAGGCGGGGGGGAGGAGGCGTGCGCGGAAGAGAGGGGCGGGAGGGGGAGGGGGAGGGGACTCGGGAGCGGTGCCGCGGGTGGTCCGTTTTTTTTGGGTCTCCCCCCTCCATTGGGTCAGTCTCTGCGCCCTGGCGGCCGTGGTGGCAAAACCCCCCCCCCCCCCCCCCCCCCCCCCCCCCCCGAGCGCTCACGCGCTCAGCTGAGAGCGCCGCCGGGTCGCCGCCGAGCCGGCGCCAGCCGCCGCCGCCCGCCCAAAAAAAAAGTGGGAGCAGCAGACGCACGGCCGCCGCCGTGTTTCCCACCTGCGGTGTGGCCGCGCCTCGTCCCCGCGGAGACGAGGCGCTGCTCCCACACCGCCGCCCCGGGGGGACCGCCCCCCGTGACGAGCAGCGTACCCGGCGGTATCCCTTTTTTCTTCCCCATCTACGCACACCCGCCCTGCCGCGCTGGTCGCCCTCTACCCCTTCCCCCTTGCCCGTCCCCTCCCCCCCCTCACCGGGTGCCCCCCACGCCCCCCCCCCCCCGCCCTCTCCTCCCCCCCCCCCCTCTCCGCCGCCCTCGCTGCCCACCCAGTCCGCCCGGAAGAGCAGCACGCTCCAGCCGCCGACGAAAAAGTAGACAAACGCCCCCACCTCGTGCGTCACGTACGACCCGTAATCGCGGCCGACGACGCAGTGCCAGGCGGGGCCGTACGCGGCGTCAAAGGCGACCTTGACCGACAGCGCCACGTCCCGCTCCACCGCGTGGTGGGCGAGCGCCTACCATAGGGAGGGAGGGGGGGGGGGGGGGTTAGGGAGCGAGGGGGGGGGGGAAAAAAAAAAAAGACAAGAGCGGTGGCGGGGGGGGGGGGGGGGGGGGGGGGGGCGGGGAGGCGGGAGGGCGCGCACGGGAAGACGAGCAAATGGGAAGGGGGGAAGCGGGGGAAGGGGAAAGAGGGGCCGCGCAGCCGCCGCGATGACAGCGCAGGTGGGAAGAAGGCGTGGTCGCAGGCAGGGGGTTACACCATTGCCGAGAGCGGGCGAGCTGTTAGTCCCGTGCAGGTCATTCCATGTCGCCCACTCGCCTGAAAAGCCGCCGGGGAAAGAGGCCGCCCTGGAAGAGTGCCGCCCGGAGGCCCCCTCTTCTCTCGTAGCTCCCCTCGGGCGCCATCGCAGACCACCAAGACCCAGTCGCCAGGGAGGGGGGGGGGATGCAACGGGTGGACGGAACACGCACGCACCTCAATGGCCACGTTGGATAGCCTCCTGCTGCATGGCCTCGGCCATGTCCGCGGCCTTGACGACCACCCGCGCCTCCCCTTCGGGCACCATCTGCTCCTTGTCAGCCATGGGGAGGGGGCGGTGGGGGGGCGGGACGCCGCCGCTTTCACAGACGGACGGGGGCGATGAGTGGCGAGGGTGGTGGAGGAGGAAGAGGAGGGGGGGGGGGGGGGGGGGGGAAGGGGAGGGCGCGCTCGCAGGCGCGGCGGTAGGGGCGGGGGGCACCGGCGGCTGCACGAAATCCAGACGGAGCGAGGCGGCCCCACAGGTGGTGGCGACCGTTACGAGCGGCTGGAGGGCGGCGCGTGGCGTGCGTAGGTCGCCCCACCACGGACACCAAGAGGTGTATGGCACACAATAATATGTACACCTCCCTGTATGCGCAACGAGCGCCTATCAGATGAGAGCAAGAGGTGTTGCCGCCCGCCCTGCCAGCGCTGCTGCGGGGCGTGCGTGCGTTTTGAACATTTGGAAACCCTGATCCACTCACTCCCTTGCGCCCACCGCTAGAATAGACACTATGTACTGTAGCAGCGCCTGTCTAAAAGACAGAATGTAATTCCATTGTGGATGCACTGGTCAAGGGGCCTTGCAGAAGTCCCTGAAAAATACTGCAACACGGCTGGCGGGATGCTGTCAAGCGCTGATACGACGTGGCCGGATGTAGAGCAGAAAGCTGTGCTTTCTGCTTTTTCGCTCAAAAAATAGCATGTTGGAGATTTGGCCAATATCATGTGGCTGGAAGCATTCTCTGGCAGGGATGGGGGGTCTATAATTATCAAACATGAACTAACGATGACATTATGGCATACTATAATAATCGAAACGCTGAAGAGCCCTGTGCATAATTTACGCCACGTATGCAACGTGTGGACAACTTGGCAGTGTAAACCATGGACAGACATAAATAGTTCTTCAATCATTCCGCCAGTTAGCTTTGCCAACGGCCTCCTCCACCCCACCCAGACTTGCTGCGCGCTCCCTGTTGTATGGCTGTGCCGTTCGCGCTCTGCACCCACGGTCGCGCCGAGTGAACAGCGCACGACGCACGCTGTTCTAGTAACAAATTCATGAGAATCAAACCAAAGTACAAACATGTGGCGAATGAGTATACGTAAATGGTTTGCATGCTTTTTGAAACATTAAACCATAACTATCAGAAATAAAACGCCTCCGACGTATATTTCAGAAATCGCGCATCCCTGCTCTCTGGAGGGGGACAAACACGTCTTGTCATCAAAACGATGTTGCCCTTCAAAAACACGTACCCACGTCGTTCTGCCCTGCGTGCGTCTTTTCTGTGACGTGCTCATTCATGCTGTGTGTATCCCTGTTTTTTTTTTGGTGGTTCTGGCCCTATGCTATGAACAGGAGAAGCGCGCTACCGTCGATTGTGGCTCTACTGCACTGCCAAAAGCGCCGATCACCTACGTCTGAGACCCTTTCACTGGGGGGTCAAGCCGGTGCGAATTTCCACCCCCATGATGCGAATTTATCCCCCTGTCTCTTTGGATCCTCCCGCCGCCCCAGTCGGCTCGGTCTCGGGCGGGGCTGGCGCTGCGAGGCGGGCTGCTCCCGTGCCCCCCCCGCCGCGGCCCACAGTCAATGGTCGACTGCATCACCGCGGCCGTGGCAGCCGCCCCCCGCCCGCCTTTCTTCGGGGATTGGGGTGCCAGTGCCGGCCGCGCGCCCAAAGCGCGCCGGGCCCCCCCTGCGTCGGCTGGTGGCCACGGTCACACTGCTATGGACGCTGGCTCTGCCCTTGCTCTGCCTGCGTTCCTGCACCCCCCCCGCTCCGCCCCCAGCCCCCCCCCCCGAGGACGCAACGCGCCCACCGCTTCCCCCCCTCACCCTCCTCCTTTTTGCCACCCAAGTGATTCCGCCGAGCCGCCCAAGTGCATCACCCCTTCCTTTCACCCCCGCCACCGCTTCCGCGGCCGCCACAGCCAGATGCTGCACTTCCAACACCCCTCTCGCCGACCTCCGTACCCTCACAGCCAAGATTGGCGGCGCCGTCGGCGCCGCCACCTGTAAGGGTTCGACCCTTACTTGATCCATCTCGGTCGTCAAGCCACTGATGTCATGCTAACTACGGCGCTTCGCTGCGCTTCACCTTACACCACCACCGCCGCGGCGTCCGCCGCCGGCACCCCCGGCGTGGCGCATCGACCGCTGCGCCCCGTCGGTGGCGGTGGGGAAGTGCCTCGCGCACGCCATGTGCATCGGTGGGGCGGAGATGTGCTGGCAACCCTGAATAGGCTGGCGCGGAAGGTGCAGATGCTGCGCGAATTTTTTTCCGGCTGGCCCGCGATGGTGATCGGCGGCGCCAACTGTTTGGCTTTCGTTGGCCGAGGGGGAACATGGGTGACGCTGTGTTATGTGCCAGTGTTTGTGCGTGGGCCCGTCCCAAAGTCTCCCTTGAGCCTCCTCTTCCTATCGTTTCGCGTCCTCTTTCTTTTTTTTTCCTCTGATAACTCGTGGTCGCCTTCCCCAGTCTTTTTCTCTGGCCGTGAAATGGCAGTCGACTTACTGCGATGGCGTGCGCGGACTTGGAAAGACGCACACATCAACAATTTTTTTTTCAATTCTGACAAACCCCTTTACAAATTTAATTGCAATTTAAGGAGTTCTGACACATCCTCCCTCCTGGTTCTGGGTCACTCCATCTCATCTCCACCTTGAGGGTTTGCAGCTCCCCCTCTCGAGTTGCCGTGCGGAACGTCCCTGCAGTTGAGCAGCTATGTGTCTCGACGCCCCCCCCGCTCGCCCAACCCCGTTGCCAGCTGGGAGCGGCTGCAATGGCTGACGCTGACCAGGAGGTGCGGCCGGCGCGCTGTCCGGCGCCCCCACGGCCAGGCGGCTGGCTTCCGTGACTGGCGCCTGCTGGCGTCTGCGGCAGGGGCGCCCCTCGCCGGAGCGGCCTCCGCCACGGCTCACCCCGGTCACCCCACTCGCCGCCCATTAGCATCTGTCAGGCCCCCACCCCGTCGACGCGGCGTGTCCCTGCTTCTCCCCCCTCACTCCCCCGCGTCCCCCCTCCCCCGTCACTGTTTTGTTTTCTTCTCCCCCCTCGCGCCCCCCCGTCACTCCCGCGTGCCCCCCCTCTATTTACTTTGTAGCTGTCCCACATCATGGCCGCTGCGTTTGTCCCTGCCACCCACCTGCACCCGCTGACGCCCGCCCGGCCGCCGCTGCCCTGCCGGCAACGACGCCCCGCCGGCAGTCGCCGCCACGGCGGTTGGCGGGCGGCGGCCCCCCGGGCGGTGGCGCCCCCCCCCCCTCGCTACCACGTGGCGCCCCTGTCGGCGGCCGCCCCGGCGGGGGCGGTGCACAGCATCGCGGCGTTCCGGGCGGGCGCCTTTGCGCCCTTCCCCACCGCCTCCCCCGACGAGGCGCGGCGGGCGGTGGCGGCCATCCTCACCCGCCAGCTGCGGGCGGCCGTTGGCGACCGCGCCGGCGGCAATGGCAATGGGTGGGCGGGGGGCGGCGGCGGGGGGGGGCCAGACCCGGCCTATGGGCTGGTGACGCTCGTCGACGCGGCGCCGCCGCCGGCGCTGGCGGGGTGGGTGGCCGCCACGGGGCTCCGCGGCCTCCCCGTGGCGGCGGTGGATGTGGAGGTGTATGGCGGGGGGGAGGAGGTGCGGAGCGTTGGGTGGCTGCTGGATGACCTGGGGGGGGGGAGGGGGGGGAGGGGGGGGGGGCGCCCCGCCGCCGGGCGCAACGCCCACGGCGGCGGCACCCGACGCGCCGGCGCCGGGGACGGCGGCGGAGGCGGCGGCGTCATCCTCCACGTGCGGCAAGACAATGGCGCCGCGCGGCGGCTGTACGAGCGGGCGGGCTTTGTGACGTGGCCATCCGGGGCGGCGGATGCGCCGCACTGGATGGGCCGCATGGCCACGGACGGGGACGTGCTGATGCGGCTGGACGAGGGCGGCTGCTGAGTGGCGCTGGCGGGGGGGGGGGGGGGCAGGTGCGGTGGGGGGGGGGGGGGGCGTCGCCGGCCGCGTCGGCACGAGCTGGCGCGCCCGTTGTGGCTGCATGGGGAGGGGTGGGGGGGGGGGCGGGGTGTGGCAGCGTGAGAGGGTGCCTGCTCGGAGGGGGGTGCGCCGGTGGGGGGAACGCCTGTCGCCAATGGCCAGCGCCACGGGCGGGCGCCGCCGCCCGGCTGCGGGGCGGCCCGCCCCGCCCGAGCCGCCCCGCACAGGCGGCACTGCACAAAGCCGTCCCCCGCGTCGGGGGGTCCCCCCGCGTCGGGGGCGTCCGCTCTGTTGCTCCCTCCGTCCCCCCCCCCCCCCCCCGCGCGCCCGGCGGGCGCCGTCCATTCCCCCCTTTTGAGCCGCCGCCCCGCCCAATCACAGGGGAGCGCCGCCCCAAACGGATCTGCCGGGCGGCGCCCCGCCCCCGGCGCCCCCGCCTCCCCCCCCCACAGCGGTACAACCCTTCCCGCCACGCGACTCGTCGTCGGCGGGCGGCCGCTCCCGCGGCGGGCGCCCGCCCCCGCCGCCGCTCCCGCCGCCGTCGTGCGGCGGCGGCACGGGTGTTCCCCCCATCCACCGACCGCCCCGCCCCCAGCCCCCACCCACTCCCCCCCCCCCCCCCCACCCCCCCCCCCCCCCCCCCCCCCACACACCATCCCCCCCCCCTCTCCCCTCGCTATCGCCTCCCCCCCCCCGCCACCCCCCCCTTGCCTCTGCGTCACCCCTGCCGACGGTGGGTGGTGCAGGCGTCCATGGCGCCGCCGGCGCCCCCCCCTCGGCGCTTCCGCCCGGCGGCGACCGACGCGGGCGTGGCGTTTGCGGCCGCCGCCGCCGTCGGTGGCGGCACCGCCGCCGCCGCCGCCGCCGCCGCCGCTGCGGTCTGCCGGCGGCGGCTGCCCCTGGCGGCCCCGCCCCCCGACCGGCGGCGACGGCGGCGGCGGCGGCGCGCCCGCCTGGCCGCCACCGCCGACGCGGGGAACGGCGGCGGCGGCGGCGGCGGCGGCAGCGGCGGGGCGGCGGCGATGGGGGCCGCAGACCCCCCGGAAGTCCCGGCGGGCGCTGCACCGTGGGAGGTGTCCTCCATACGTTCATCGAGGGAGTCCGTCTCCACCCCCGGGGTCGCCATGGCTCTCCCCAAGTTGGGGAAAGACGCCCTGGCTGCAGCGGCACGAGACCCGCCTCGAGTTGAGGGGGACTCGGATCGTGGGTAGACGGGTGGCCTCCCCAGCGTGTGGCGGCCCAGTGGAAGGTGAAGGGGAGGTGGTGGTGATGGTGAAGTGAGAACCGGGGAGAGCAAGCTGCCGAGTGGGCAAGCTTGAGGAGGGGGGCGGTCAACGTGACCGCCTCCACATCCGCGTTACGTACTCAAGGGGGGACAGCAAGTCGCGCCCCCAACGCCGAGACGTGCGTTTACGCACCCCCTCACAGGGCCGACCGGGTCGGTCGGAACTGAGGAGAGGGGAGTGTGGCAGTATTGACCCCCAGGTAGGGGGGCAACACGTGCCATGCAAGGGGCGGCAGGCCACTAGCCTGATCCGTTCCTCCCCCTGCATTCGGGTCCATATCCCCTAAGTTTGGGATAGTTAGCTTAGTAGTAAATCCAACTTGGATGTGAGGGTTTTCTGCATTTATCGTCTTGAATTTTCGTGTGGCCCGGTGGGCAGGTGCTGGGGTGGGAGATTCTGAGTGGCGAGATTCTGAGGGGACCCTGGGGGGATAAGGGGAGGGACAGCGGGGCTTGGCCCTGCGTCCCCGTCCCGACGAAGAAACTGTTGGACCACACACCATCCTCTTGTTTGTCCGTGGGGGGTTTGCCCCACAACAGGGACAGAGTGTGTGCGACTTGCACTTCTTCCGGTTCCCCCGACACGGGAGGCAGCCCTTGTACACCGCCTGAACTTGGGTGCCGGGTGTGCGAGTGGTTTTTGCCACAGCTCTGATGCTGGCAGCGTACGAGGCTGAGCGGCGCGCCTTCTCTCGGCCAGTCATTGTCGGCGCTTTCCGACGTCGAGGCCTCTGGCCGTTCGACGCCAAGTTAATGCTGGAAAACGTGCGCGCCAACTTAGGATTGGTTGAGATGGGCCAGACTGCTGTTGACGCCGCGCGCCACGCGGCGTCGGAGGTCATACGGGCTGCATAAGAGCGCGTGGAAGAGGCGCAAGGCAGGTCAACCCGGGGGAAGGCGGTCGTCAAGCGTGGCGTTGTGCACTCCCCCTACCTTCTGATGGAGCGACACCGCGAGATGGAGGCCGAGGCCGCGAAGGAGGTGGCGGCCAAGAAAGCTCGCCGCGAGGAGCGTGAGAAGAGAAAGGAGGACCAGCAGCGCCTGTCGGCTGACAAGGCTGAGGCCAGGGAGCGCCGTCGCTGCCGCGTTTGTGTTGGACCAGTGTACCGTGGGGGCAAGCGGTGGATTGGGTGCATCTGTGGCGCATTCTGTGTGTGCCCTTCTTGCTCCAAGTCGCTCGCGGCGGGCCTGGCGTTGGGCGAGCACCTCAAGGTATGCAAGGGGGCCGTTGGGAGTGGTTCCGATAGCGACAGTCAGTCGGCGGGCGAGGGGAGTGGCGGCGAAGGTAGTGAGTAGGCAGTTGCATGATTTTATGGCAGGACGTGTCAGTCCTGTGATTGCAAGAGCCAGTTTGGCGAGCACGGATCACCGACTCGGATGCGATTCGAGGGCCACATTGGCGATTCGGCGCGCGCGCCTCAATGAAGCGATGACCAAAACTCTGTCTTTTGACCGAAACTCAACCGGCCAGGCACTGAGAGACGCCCAAATCCGTCCCACAGGCCTCTCCGATGCCCACTTGTATCGCTCCAACAGCACAGCCATGACTTGGATTATCGGACGGCTCTCACAGAATCAACAATAATTTGAAGGTTATGCACCGAGTGCAGCCTTGGCGGGCTGTGTATAACTCGCATATCTGTTGCCTTCCTGGGACACGTGCACACAACGCCTTGTGGTCGCCAATGGGGGGCTCAACGTTGTCGGCATGACATCGATGCACATGACACCTGCAAAATTTCCAGTGTATGGGCCTGGTGGAGTGTCTCTGAGATCGCCAGAGGTCGTGCGGTGTGGGCCACACGAAGGAGTGGTGGTGCATTCGAGGTCCATCAAAGGCGAACTGGTTGAATTGGGAGCTGTCTTTGAGCAGAACTGTACATTTCGAAGACAGTTTGCGGCAGATCCTGAGAGTTATCGGTCGATTGGAGCTTGCCATTGCAATTTGGGCGCGTTGGGTTTGATATTTTTGGTGTTTTTTTTGTGCTTGCGGTGTAGGCGGTGGTGGACCAACCCGTCTAGGCTGTTGAGGTGCTACCCGCCGTACCCCTCCGTGCGATATTTTCGTGGAGCATGCCGCGGCATGCAGCCCCATTGTTGCAAGAAGACTGCAGAGGGACCTACGTTCATCATCCACACACGCGCACCCCCTCGCACGTGGTGCCACCGGGGTGCCACCCTGAGAGGCAGACGCGTCGCGGCTGCCATGGTTCGCTTCTCTCTTCACCCCCGACTCCCCCGCCGCATGCACCGGGCGGCAGCATGGGCTTTGCTGGCGCCCGCCGTTCGGATTCTCATCCACGCGCGTGACTTGGCCCGCGTCACTAGTCTGCGAGTCGCCAGATCATTTTTTCTAAAAAAGGACACCCGTCGCAGGACCCTCGGCCGCCCCCTCCCCAGCGAGCACCCGCCCACCCAATCACTTGGGCCGTCGAGGTAGACTTCTCACCACCCGTTCCCCTCCCGTCCTCCCAGGCCATCCGATGCCGGCGCGAGTACGTTGCGCGGCGGGCCGGCGTGGAGAGAGGCGCCTCGAGCGAAAGGTGTCCTCTCCTCCACCCCCTCGTTTCATCCGGCGCACCTCGTCTCTTTGCCGTCCTCTGCCTGCGAGGCCACAAAAAAAGCTTGGGCCAGCGCGAGTGGTGGGGGGCGTCTGTCCAGTTGCGGCCGCGCCCGCCTGCCCAGCGCGCCCACGACTTTGGGGGCTCGTTGACAGTGTACGGGTCGGCAGCGTTGTTGCCCCCTTTCCCCCCCCCCCCCCCCCCCCCCCCTTGGTGACTCTTTCTTTGACTCTTTGCGAAGAGGTCGCGCATACAGGACGCAGTGGGGTCACGCGCGCCGTTGAGGAGCCCGCCGGCCTGTCCACTCGCAGCAAGTCCGAGTCGACACCCTCGTCGACAGCCCACGGCGCCCTGCAGCAACGTCGCAAAAACTCTACCAGACTCTTGCTGTGTCGCGGAACCCCCTTGCTGCCGACTTCTCCCCCTCGCACGAGCTCCGTACTTCCTGTGCGCTGGTCTAGTGAGTCTCCACTCCGACCTCCCCTCCCCATCGTTCAGAACGTCATCTAGCCTGTGAGTGCCGTCGAGTCTGTACGCGGGTGCACCCCGCGGGACCGACATATATGCTGTCGGACGATGGGCGGTCGTCGCCAGCGGGAGGAGGACCACCCGCGCGGCAGCGACTACCCGACGACTCGACCACACTCCCGGAGACGGCCTTCGTCGCCCCCGCCCCCGCCCCCGCGCCCATTTCCTCCCAGACATCCACGATCTCCCCCGCTCCCCCCCCCTGGCCACCCGCAAGACGGCGTTCCGGCGCCTGGACCGCCACCTCCTCGGGGCGGCCCTCCTCCGCCATCCCCACTGCGGAGGGAGCTGCCCCCCCCTCCCGGGCGGAACGGCCCGCCATCGCCACCACCGATGTATCGCGGCGCGCAGCCGCCCCCGCGGAGCTGGACCCCCCCTCAACCACGGCTGGGGAACTGGACCCCCGTGCCACAACCACCTGGGCGCTGGAATCCGCCGCCACAGGCGGCGAGCTGGACGTCCCCGTCACCCCCAGTCGCGGGCTGGACGCCACCCGCGGTGACGCGGCCGGCGTTGGACGATATCCTCAGCTCCCGTTTGTCCGAGCTGGAGCACGAGGCGCGGCGCTATCGACGAGCCGCTCCGGCGCTCGAGGACGGGCTGGGGGACCGGTCGCCGTCGCGGTTCGGCCACCGGGCGCGCCGCTGCGGCTGTGGCTCGCGCAGCGTAGCAAGAAGTTCCAGCCGGTCGCCGCCGCCGAGGCGGCGCTCGAGCAGGAACGACGACACTACGTCGCCTGTGTCGCGCGCAACAGAGCCGAGGAGGCAGTCGCGGCCGCCTGCAAAGCGGCCGACGCCCACTCCGCCGGCGAGTCCGGAGCGTCCTCAGCGGAGGAGGACGCATTTACCGGCCGCCGGTCCATCAACCCCTCTGGACCTGAGGGCGGCGGCGGCGCCTCCCCACCAGACGACACCACCCCTCTTGGTGGCGGCGCCAACCCCGACGACGGCAGGGCCTCTACGGTCTCATCCTGCCACTACGCTGAGCCCTCCCAGCAACCCAGGCCTACCTCTGTCTGCACTGTCGCCTGCACTGAGCCTCGCATCTTCAATCCCTCGACCTGCGGCAACTGCAGCAGAAGCCGGTCTGAGCGTTCAAGCCGGGGCGGCGCCGCCCGGATTTCATTGGGCGCTGCTGCCCAGCGTGGCGGGACCCCCTCCCTTGCCCCCTCCGCTGGTGCAGCCTTTTTTTGGAGGGCACCCCGCAACCCACCCGGCGGCATGGAATATCCTACCGAGAGCTACGCAGCCAACATTGTGGCTGCCCCGCAAGGGCCAGCGCCTCATCTGGTGGCGCCACCCCCTCCGCCGCCCCCGCCCCCGCCGTCACCCACGCCGCCACCTCAGCTCGTGCACGAGCCCCCCCCGGCTCCCCTGCTACGCCAGCAAGCCCGTCACTCGCCCAAGCACCAGTGACTGGCCGAGGTCGGGCTCGTGGTCGCGGATGTAGGCGCGGAGGCGGCGCGCGCGGTGGTACACGCGGTGGTGGGAGCAGCGGCGCACGCAGTGGCGCCCCTTTGGCTGCTGGCACGTCGCAGGACTTTATGACCCGGTGCGACGAGGTGGAGGACAAAGCCCGCGCGGCGGCCGCCAAGCGAGTGGCCCAAGACGCTAGCGCTGCGAGGGCGAGGCAGGCTGTCACTGATGATGCCATTGCGCGCAGTGGGAGAGCTGGCGCAGCCGCGGCGCGGGCTGCTATCATCAAGCAGATCAAAGACACGGAACGGGCCCGAGAGGTCTCTGCGGCGGCAGCGGCGCGACGCGCAAGCGCGGCGGCTGGACCTGCTAATTCTCCCCGCTGTGTTTGGGGGTCCCGGCGTGGTGGCGGGGCAGGACGTGCAGCTCCGTCGCCCCCTGTTGATGGTGGGGTCGGGCCTGCGGCTCCGTCTCCCCGTGCTGCTGGGCGGGAAGGGACTGCCCGTCCGTCGCCCCCTGCAGCTGGTGGAGCAGGGCCTGTGAATGCCTCACCTTCTGCGGCTGGCGAGGCAAGGCATGACGGTCCGCCACCCTCCGGTGCTGCGCAGACGCCTGACAACGCCTCTGTGCAGGAGGTGATGGCTGGTGGTGGTGGGCCCGGGAAAAGCAAGAATGGCAAGAAGGCTGGCAAGGGCAGGGTCTGGACTACCCCTGAGCGCGTCGCGCTTTGTGAGGCGTACAAGCAGTGCAAGAAAGATGCAGGCGTGGGGACGAGCCAGCAGGCGCCCACTCTGTGGTCTAGCATCTGGTTCGCGTTTGTTCGCCGCACGCCACCCAAGCTGACATCGTTTGAAATGCGCGGTCGGTGGAGTAATCGCCCCCCAACGTCGGCCAAGAACGAGTTTCAGCGCAACGTTGGTCCTTGCTGCCAGCGCTTTGCGCATTTCTGCCATGTTGCTAGCACGCGCCTGACGGGGAATATGAACGAGGAGTCTGTGCTGCGCGCGGCGCGGTTTTTGTACACGGCCACGAGTGCCTACTCTGCCGAGCAGAAGGACGTGGACTACGAGAAGGTGCTGAAGGAGCAAGGCAAGAGTGCGCCGGTGCGCCGTGCGCGCCTCGTGCCAGAGAATTGGCAACCGTGCTGGAAGGTGTTGCATGGTATGGACCAGTGGAGCGGCGCGTCCGCCAGCCCTGAGATGGAACGCCTGTTCATTGACGATGCTGAGGACGAGGACGAGTCGGACTACGACACTGAGTCTCAGAGTGCACCCGCCGACGGCGGCCAAGACAAAGGCAAGGGAAAAGGCAAGCGCAAGCGGGAGGAGTACGACGGGCTCCAAGGCCGGCCCTTGGGGCGGCAAGCTGCGAAGCGCGCAGCGCACGTGGAGAAGAAGGAGGATGCATTTGAGGCCTCCCTGAACACATCAAACAATGCCATGCTGAGCGTAGCGGACTCCATGGCAAAGAAGGCAGCCCTGGCCGAGGCGGCGTACCGTCTGGAGAGCCGTAAGGTGGCCATCGACTTCTTCTCGCGCCCTGAGAACAGGGGCACGCCGGAGGGGATCGAGTTCCGCTCCATGATGCTGAAGCTGGCGGTGGACCTGGGGAGGGCGTCGGCGGAGACCGTCCTCGCCGAGCGCGCTGAGAGTCAGGGAGCTGGTGTCGTCGCGCCGTCGTCAGACAGCACGCCGGCGCGTACCGGCACGGGGAGTGCAACCGCGGCTGGCAGTTCTGGCCCCAGACGGGGCGAGCGGCCACCTTCACGGGGGACGCGCTCAATGGCCACTAAAGTGGCCAAAGCCCAGGACGCCATCGACGCCCTGGATGTGGACCTGCCTGAGACAACCCCCCGCACTGCTGCAGCGGGAGCTGCTTCTGGAACCGCCCCTGTACCTGCAGCGAATGCTGGAGGACGTGCTGAGGGCGCACGCCGTGGGAGTGCGCGGTCGGTAGAGGGTGATGTAGCTGAGGTCGACGAGGTGGACTTCGACGTCGTCAATGTCGACGCTTCAGACGTCGATGGTGAGGACAGTGTTGAGCGCGCTGCGATCGTCCTGAGTGGCCACCCTGATGATGATGAGGGCGACGACGGCGACGACGACGATGACGAAGAGGAAGGGGACGGGGATGGGGTCGCGGACGTGGACGGGGATGAGTCGTAGCGCGCTATTGCGCGGTCTGAGCTGGCGGCCTCGTTTGCGTACGTGCTGTAGTAGCAGTAGATGTAGTGGTAGTAGTGTTTGCCTAAGCTGCGTCGTAGTGTAGGGTAGGCGTACGTCATGCTTTTTTTTTCCCGGGCTTCATCGCCGGGTTTCTTTTTCTCACTGGAACAACGTGTCTGTGCACTCCGATGATGCAGCCATCGGCCCTCACAAACACCCATCCAAACCGCCAAGTCGTTGTCCTCCACTCTCCCTGTCGTTGTCATCCCCTCCATCCCATCACAGCCTCCCCGGCGCCGCGCAGGCTAACGCCACCACGAGAGCGGCGACCAGGTCCTTGTTGCCCCCCCCCTGCGCCGCACAGACAATCTTCACCGCATTCGCGGAGGCCAGGTCCTTGTCCCCCCCCCCCACCAGCTCCTCGCAGAAAAATCGCCACGGAAAAAGCGGGGTCCAGGTGCTTGCCCCCCCCCCCTTCAGCACGGGGCAGGAAAACGCCCAGGCAAAAGCGGCGTACAGGTCCTTGTCCCCCCCCCAGCCCGGCGCAGACAAACGGCGCGGCAAAACCGGCGGCCAGGTCCTTTCCCCCCCCCCCCAGCACGGCGCGGGAAAGCGCCGCGGAAAAAGCGGCGGCCACGCCTTTGTCCCCCCCCCCATTCCGGCGCAGAAAACCGCCCAGGCAAAAGCGGCGGCCAGGTTCTGGTCCCCTCCTCCCCAGCACGGGGCAGGAAAACACAAAGGCAAAAGCGGCGGCCACGCCGTTGCCCCCCCCCCAAGCACAGCGCAGAAAGACGCCACCACAAGAGCGGCGACCAGGTCATTGTTCCCCCGCCCCTGCGCCGCACAGACAAACGTCACCGCAATCGCGGCGGCCAGGTCCTTGTCCCCCGCCCCCCAGCGCCGCACAGGCAAGCGCCACGGAAAAAGCGGGGTCCAGGTCCTTGTCTTCCTCCCTTGCCGGCGCCGCACAGACAAACGCCACCGCAATCGCGGCGGCCACGTCCTTCTCCCCCCCCCCCCCCCAGCGCCGCACCGACAAATGCCACCGCAAACCCCCACGCCCGGCCCCCCTCCCCCCCCCCCCCCCGAGCGCCGCACCGCCAACGCCGCGGCAAACCCGGCGGCCAGGTCGTTGTCCCCCCCCCACGTAGCGCCCCACAGACAAACGCCGCGGCAAACCCGGCAGCCAGGCACCTGTCCCCCTCCCCCCGGCGGCGCCAACCAGCGCCGCCGAAAGCGCCACCGCCAGGTCCTTGTCCCCCTCTCCGGTTGTTCGAACCAGAACCGCGGCTGCCACCACAGCCGCGCTGTCGTCACCGCCGCGCCTCGTCAACAGGCGCCGCCGCGAAAACCGACACCACGTCGTCCCCCCCCGCACCGACGTGGGCTCAAGGAGTCCTCAAATTTTGTTGCGCTGCAGTGATGGAAGTGAATAGGAGGAATACGCAAACAAAACAAGGGCGTGGGGTTTATCTACTGATAGGGATGGAGGAAGCGGTCGCGGTGCTGCCAGACGTGCTCTGTGAGGCAGCCCTTCAGCGCCGCATGCGCGTCCCTGTTCGTTGCGTTCGACCAGGACATGAGCACCTGGAGCAACAACCCCTCCGCCGGATCGCCGGCCGGGGTGTGCGCTGGACCCGGTCCGGCTCCGACCCCGAGTGCCCCAGCACCGCCGACCCCGCCCCCTCCCCCTCCATCAGCTGCACCTCCACCTCCGGGGGCACCCCCGCCGCTGCTACCCATTCCCCCGCCACCTCCAGGTGCACCCCCACCACCCGCACCGCTGCCACCCCCTCTCCCAACACCTCCAGTTGCACCCCCACCTCCGCCACCTCCTCTCACTTCATCCGCTCCCCCTGCCACGCCACGCACTCCCTCTTCCACTCCACCCGGTTCTTCCCCAACTCCACCCGGCGCACCTGCAATTACAGCTGCACCTCTATCGCCACCGTCTGCACGTCCTCCACCGCGTTGAGACTGTGGGGCGGTTTCGTCATGTCGGCCACCTCCAGAGCCGCTTCCACCGCCGTCTGCTCCATCAACGCTTCCGCCGCCATCTCCTCCATCGCCGCTTTCCGTGCCCTCACCTTCCCCCACATCTGGTCCTCCCTGTCCATACCCTGGGCGAGAGCGCGACACGTACCTATCACGGCGCTGCTCAGTAACCATGTTGTGCAAAATGGCAATCGCCTTGGCGGTACAGATTAGGTTAGACACAGAGTGGGCACGGGCAGGGTACAGAGCTACATTGAAGCGGCGCGTCAGTACGGCGTAGAGACGCTCAACGTCCTTCCGTAACGCCTCTTGCAGGCGGTTAAAAGCACGCTCTTTGTCAGTGGAGGGCTCTGCATGCGGCGACATGAGGAAAGCATAGCGCGGGTATATCCCGTCCACGAGGTAATAAGGCATGCGAAAGCGGGTCCCATTCACAGAAAAAGACAGCCCAGACGGGGGCCAACGCCCCTGGGTCACCTTGGTCATGAGCGGGCTGTGCGCAAGCACATTGAGGTCATTATTGCTGCCAGGTGCCCCGGCGTAGATGTGCCAGATCCACATGTCTTCATCACAGACGGTCTCCAGCACGACCGTGCGCTTCCCGTGCCGGTCCTGGTACATGCCGGCGTGTGCAGTGGGGAATGTGCTCCACTCCCAGTGGGAGCAGTCCAGACTGCTAATACATCCTGGCAGGCCCCTCTCAGCGTTGCGACGCATGATGCGCCTCAGGTCCTCCAAGGTCGGCGCCCGCAAGTACTCGTCCTGGTATGTGCGCAGAATAAAGGCCACCAGCCGATTGGTTGCCAAGGAGATCGTCGTCTTGCTCAAAGCGACATACTCGTCGCCGCGGTCCATGCACTCCCCATAAGCAAGAACACGAAAGTCGCCAATAAGCTTTTGCAGGGGGTGGGCTTAAGGCCGGCCGGTGGCGTTTGGTCGCTGCTGCCACCAGGGCTCAGTCTTGATGGCGTTGTAGATACGGGAGAAGACAATACGCGGCACACGGAAGCGCCGCTCGAAGTCCTTCTCATCGTACACGGGCTCCTGCCCGTCCAATCCAAAGTAATGCTCGCGTATGCGCCGCACCGCATCAGAAAAGTCGCGACGTTTGTTGCCGCGCCGGCCGGGGATGGAGTCCCGGCGCCTGCGATAAATGCGCGACCTCAAGACGCGCAGATGTAGCAAGCGCAGTATGGTCATGTGTCGGTGGGTGGCGAGGGCGACGATAGCGTCCTCGTCATCGTCTGAGTCCATGGGCGCTCCCTGCCTAAGAGGTCTAGGAAAAAATACAGTCAACACACAAACAATCAAAACGCAACACAGACCGGAAAGACATCGGAAAAAAGATGGGCACGACGCGAAAAGAGGCACAGACGTGTCAGTACCCTGCGCGCAAGGACACACTGCTGCACAGCCGCCTCATCAACCAGGAAGAATAAAAGCGCACTCGCACGGCCCACGCGCGGCAGAGGGAGGCGGTGCACGTACAGGCGTGGCGCGACGGAAGAGGAGGGAAGGACAGCGCTGGACGCCACCACGGCGACGACCCCTGGCCAGGGGTCCCCGTCAGAGTGGTGGGTCGCGGTGGCGCAGGCCGTGTTGCCTGACCGGTCGGGCCCACGGGGCGTGTGGCGGGGGGGGGACAGCCGTGCGCGACCCTGGGAGGGGGCGCGGGGCTGCGCGAGGGGCACACGCCCGAGAACGGCTCCAGGTGGGGGGTGTAGCGGGGGGGGGACCGCCGTGCTCGGCCCTGGGAGGGGGCGCGGGGCTGCGCGAGGGGCACACGCCCCAGAACGGCTCCAGGTGGGGGTTGTGGCGGGGGGGGGACCGCCGCGCGCGGCCCTGGGAGGCGGGCGCGGGGCTGCTGGAGGGGCACACGCCCCAGAACGGCTCCAGGTGGGGGGTGAGGCGGGGAGGGAACCTCCGTGCGAGGCACTGCGAGGGGGGCGGGGGGCGGTCAGACGGGGGGGTGCCCCAGAACGCAGCAGGGCCGCCGGGTGCCGCCGTTGAGTGTCGGGGTCGCGCGGCCAATAGCAGGAGAGTACATGCACCGTGGAATTTTGCGGGGAACGCCTGTGGGCCGTACAATCTTTGCTGGTGGGGAAGGTCAACCTGAAGGGTGGCACGCACTGGGGAATGGGGGGGGTCTGGCGCCACCGGGCGGGAACTACGGAGTGCGTGCCTCGGTGTTCTTGTGGGTGCCACACGAGACCAGCAATGAGGCTACCGAGGCAGAAGAACGTTGCAGCGTCGTCACGCAAGGGAGCACCACTGAGTGCCGTTGTTAACCAGATTCTCACGTGTGGCTGGCACAGCGCTGGCGCTTGAAGGAGGTGCCTGGCGAAGTCGCCATGTGACAGTACATTGCGAGTGCAACGACGCGTGCCTCCGAGCGCGTCCTCGCCCGAAGGCGCCGGGATCCGGGGTGTCCAGAAACGCCACCTTGGGCGCATATTTCTTGCCACACGGTTGCTTCGAATTTATCTTAGTCGAAGCAAACATGCGACTTTGTGCAGAGAGTACTGTTCTGCGAACGAAACGCGAATATGTGTCAATATGCCACGTGTGGAGCTTGAATCGGGCTGAAATGGATAGTCCATTGACTATCGGCGTGACTAACGGGGCCTCCGTTGGTCACGCCGATAGTCAATGGACTATCGAAGAGCCATCCGAGCGCCCACGTGGCACACATGACTTGATATAAATATAGCGAACTACATTCGGTTCATACGACGTTTTTGGACCGTTTGAGTCAGCGCGACGTTGGTGGAGACCTCAAACTTACGTTTAGTCCCAAGCGCCACGTGGCGCACACGTGGCACGAATATGGGCAAATATGCGCCGTTGGTCACGTTGGTGGGTACGCCCTTACCGCGCCCGTGATGATCGGCCCGAGCGTGGCATGGGTTGCACACGATCGACGGTGCCAAGGCGGCCCACCGTCGTGGCACCGTTGTTGATGGCATCGTGCAGGTCCGGGATCAATCCCGAAATCCGCATTCACACTGCTGCCCGGCCGGCCCGGCCCCCCTACTGTCCGCAGGCATTGGCGCCGACTTGCTGCTGCCCGGCGCGCTGCTTCTCTTTTCTATGGCCGCTACTACCGCCGGTCGTGGTCTCCTCGGAACAGGGCACTCCACGCTCAGGTTGTCCTGGAGAGCGAGTATTCTTGCATGTGTCGTTCGGGTTGAAAGCTGCGAGAGTTCGGGCGAATCCGCCGTTTGACTAGTGTACATATGCATGTTCGCGAAACCAAGCACGAAGCAAATCGCCCCGCCATCAAAGTCAAAGATGGCCGGGCGATTCGCTGGTGCACCAAACCTGGAGACGACATGTGAACGTGGCCAAAAGGAGATCACGAAAGCTACGTTTCGGACGGAGGGAACGAGAGAGGAAATCCCTTGACAGGAGGCTTCCGCCCAGATCTCGGCTTGCCGCCACACACCCCTGGTACTAGCATGACCGACACCCCTCTCAGCACTGCCCCGTCCGTCTCTCCATCCCTCTCCCTGCCACCCCCCCACCTCGCCCTTGCTGCTTCATCACCTCTTCCCGCCCCCCCTTTCCCCTTCCCCCTGAGAATGGCGTTTGCGACCACCCCCCCCTTCTCCCTGAGGTGCCTCGCCTCTGGCGTGCGCGCGGCGCGGGCGGCAGCCGCCGCGTCGCCGCGGTCGCCGCCGGCTGCGCGGCTGCGCGGCGGCCTGCCTTCTCTTGGGGGACCCCTACAGAGGCTCACGGTCCTCCCCCGTGCGACCGACCGGGCGGTGTGGCTGGCGGGCGCCCGCCGACCGCCGCTGCGGCAGGCGACCATGGCAACCGGCGCCGGCGGCAGCGCGGACGGCGGCGACGACGGCAAGCCCGTTGGCTGGTCGACCGTGCTGTCGTCACCCACCCCCCCGCCCTCTTCAGAGGAAGGTGCCTCCGCCCCCCCTCTCGACTCGGCGCGCGCCGCCCACATCCTGACCCCCACCGAGGCCGCCGCCGACGAGGCGTGGGCAGAGGTCGCGGCTGGCAAGCCGTGGGACAATGTCGCTGCCGCAACGTCAACCTGCCCGTCGGCGTCTTCTGGCGGGGACCTCGGCTGGTTCCGCCGCGGCGCCATGGTCGCCGCGTTTGAGGAGGTGGCGTTTGGCCACCCCGTCGGGGCGGTCGTCAAGGTCCGCACCGGTTTTGGGTGGCACCTCGTCCGCGTGACGGGTGCGCGGGCGGGCGTCGCGTCTGCGAGCGTTCACCAGCTGGCCGACCGGCTCGCCGCGCCCGGGCCGCCGCCCCAGCTGATTGATGTGCGGGAGGCGGGGGAGCTGGAGGCGGCCGCCCTGCCCGCCGCCACGCACGTGCCGATGAGCGAACTGGGTGGCGGGGGGGAAGGGGGCGCGCTCGCTACCCTTGAGGGGATGGACAAGGATGCCGAGACCTACGTGCTGTGTCACCACGGCATCCGCAGCCGGAACGTGGCCGACGCGCTGGTGCGCGGCGGGTGGTCGCACGTTATTAACGTGGAGGGGGGGATCCACGCGTACGCCACTGAAGTGGACCCGAGTGTGGGCACCTACTAAGTAGAGAGGATGACATCCCCCCCGGTCACGCCTGTGCCATCACAACCTCTTCCCCCAGCAGCAACACGGGCTTCTTGCTGTCTGCAGTGCGAGCCAACTTACCGTGCGTTTGTACAGCAGTGGCTACAACTTCGGCCACGTGCGCCACCGCCTTTATCCCCTGGATTTGCGTGAGCAAGTAGTAGAAGCCACAGCCTGACGTGTACCTGTATCTGGCGTTGCTGTAGCCCCGAGATGGCCCCGGCAGGAGACAACACGACGAACAGCCACTTTCCATTGAGAGCGATGCCGCCATGAGTGGTCCGCGCGCTTGCCGGCAGAAAAGGCAACAACCCTAACCCTCCGTAGCGTTGCCGCGTGTGTGTGGGCACCGAGCTCGGGGGCGCGACCTATAGCTTAGGAGAGTGCACAAGAGTCCATCGCAGGCTGCACCGACAACAATCAAAAGGTCAAAGTAAAAAACAAATGAAAACCGCAGCTTTTCAAGTGTATGGTCACATGCCCGACGCTCTAGCAACACAACGGGAAGGACGCTCGCGCCCTGGCGGCAGGCAGGCAAGCAGTGCCCCAACAGTGGCCGCTGCCGTCTACATACTTATTGTGTGGTGCAGTCGAGCCGCAATGAGGCTTGGGGAGATGAGGGGGGGGGCCTTCCGGCAGCGGCGAGGCGCCGTCGCTACAGCTGTAGAGTGGCGACCAAACCGGGCAACGACAGGCGGTTGGGGTTCCGCGCGCGCATGCTGATAGCGATGCGAAGGAGTCGAGGCCGCACCATACCGCGCGCTTCGTATCGGCCGCGGTCGCCAAAAGGGGGGGTGGTGGCAGGAGTCGCGCCGGGTGGCTGCCACCAGAGGGCCCCTCGAACAGTAGTGGCTGGCACATACAGGGGCCCGCCTTTGTTGCACATGCGGCGCGCCCAGTGTCGCAGAAGTGGGATACGATGCGTGCTGGGTTATCCAGGTACACCAGGTCAGGCAACAAAAAAACACGACCGTCAAGGCAGGGGCAAGCATGGCCCGCACAAGTGCATCCGACATTGCAGCGCATGTGCGCGCCACGGCTCAGCAGAGCAGCTGACGTCAGGTCGGCAATGATGGAGTACGCTTATGAGTGGTGGACACCGAATGCTCACGCTGTTCGGCGAATAAGTGTTCGCCGGTGGTGGAGCACAAAAGCTTATCGCGCGAGGACAAGGCGACAGCGATCACAATCCATGTTCATGCATTGACCACTCGGCATGCCGAGCAAACCCGACAGCAAGTATCCTACGTACATACATACGCGTGTACAAGCCGTCCATTGGTGTGCCGGCTTGCAGACATGCACGGGAGCACCACTCGAACATTTCTCTGCCACAATTCATCATCACGCTGCCCCTGGCAGCGTCGAGTCCCTTAGAGCTCCGCCGTCCCCCGCCGCGACAAGCGCACGTACACGGGGCGAGTCGGCACGGCCATTGTACCTGCCCGCAAAAAGTCGGCAGGCGGCAAGCCTTCCTCACAGCCGACAAGCTCCACACGGCTGTGGTTGCGGTAGAGAGCCAACCACAACCGTCCGAGGGTCACCTCGGCAACCTGCCGGCCAGTGCACACATGGACCCCACCCCCAAACACCACCAGCCGCCGGTTAGCCTCGGCAGCTTGCCACGATTGGCCGGCTGGCGGCACAAACCGGCGTGGATCGACCACGCTGCCCGTATCACCATAGTAGTCGGTACCTGTGTTGGCATGCGCATGAGACAAAGCAACGAAACGCCCGTCCCCCGGGATGGTCCAGCCCGGGTGGCTGTCCTCGCCACCGTCCGTCTTCCCGCCCGTCGCTGCAGTAACCGCGGCGGCCGATGCGGCGACGTGAAAGGGCGCCCGCGTTTGCCGAACAGGCGGGGTCACGGCGTTGACGCGCATGGTCTCGGCCCAAACCGCCTCCAGGACTGGCAGACCCGTCGGGCTGCGACCCGTGGCAGCCACAGGCGGTGGGCGCCTCGCGTGTACAGCAGCCACCTCGGCGGCCACCGCCGCGGTCAGGTCCGCGTCGGTCGCCACGTGCGCAATTGTCCAAGCTCCAGACGCGTGCGTGTTGATGAACGCAGAAAAGAGAACCACGACCACCTGCTCTGCCACATGCACGGGCCGCACCGTGGCAAGCTGATTCTGCCGGCACAAGGCGGTCAGCAGGTCATCAAGGTAGGTGCCCGGTTGGACGGCTTCCTCCCCCTCCATCATCGACAGGACTGCGTCATACACGGGACGGAAGACGCGGGTGTACGCAGCCTCGATCCCAGGGTATATCCGGCGGGCGGTGATGGGCGCGATCATCCACGGCAGAGACCACGCCGACCGCTGCCATTGGCGCAAGCCCGCCGCCACTTCACCGGCAGAGGCGGCGGCAAGCGTGTCCCCCACAAGGACGGCCAGCAAAGCAGTGATCACGGCTTGGGATGTCAGATCAAAGAGGTCGACGACCGCGACTCCATCTGGCCCGACGATGGCAGCGAGCTTGGCCTCAATCGCCCGGTCCATTCGCTCCCGGATGTCCGGCGTGGTCTTCCACCACGTGCGGGTCAGCGCCACGTGCAAGTGGTCGACCGTAAGGTCCGTCGCGGCCTTAGCCAAGCGAGTGGCCTCGGCGGCTTCCGCCGCATTGCGATAGACGCTGGTGGGGGCAGTAAACATCCGTCTCAGCGTGGCGTACATGGGCTCAACGGCCAACACGGACTCTGGGGAGAACTGTGCAGCCGCCAGCGCGGACGCCGACAATATGACCGTCAGCAGCGGCCGTCCCATCAGCGTGATGGTCAACACGTCAGGGGAGCCCGTCGCGGTAGCGGCGGTCGTCAGCACCCGAAAGGGGGCTTGCCAAAAGCCCGGTGTGCGGGTGACAGCCAGGTAAGCGAGGCGCGACAACCCAATGCTCGGGGGGGGTGGGCATAGCGGCTGCTCCTTGCCAGCCGCCGTTGCCGCCGGGCCGCCCCCACCCTGCGAGTGGGGGCAGCCTGCCGCCGATGTCGTCGGGGGCACGACCGCCGTCTGTTGCGGCACCGACAGCGGCGGCGGCGGCGGCACCGCCGCGCCTGGCGCCAACGGGGAAGCCGGGCATTCCCCCTCCTGCGGCCTTGCGGCAGCCGCGGCGTCTGCCGCCAGACGGCCCGCGTCGCCGGCGGGGGTGCTGACCGCAGAGAGCCCCACCCGCCGCGGCGCGCCCCGCCTGTGGTGGCATACCGCCAGCGCGGAGCGGCGGCGGGAGGACGACACCCGGCCAGGGCCGGGAGCAAAAACGCCCACCCAGGCGGCGGAGGGGGTGGCCATGGCGGGGGGCGGCAACGGCAGGGGGGCGGCCTGTGCTGGATCAACGTGAACAAGTGGTAGAAGAGAGTGGCCTCACGCGTCGTTGCTGCGAGCGCACACTATGGCAGCGCGGCCCCAACTGCGACCGCGTTCGGCCGAGGAACGCACAGGGGTGCAGAGCGGGCGGAGACGAGAAGGGGATCAGGGGCCGCGCGTCTGCACGCGCTCCAGGGAGACCAACACCGAGGGAAGCGTGGTGGCTCTGGGGGCTGTTCCCACCGCTTGCCCGCGACGGGGATGGTGGGCCATCAGGATCGACTCGTCTCGACCCGGCGGCCGCCATCCGTTGCACACCCATTTCGGATATAGCACAAAAGAGCAGGGCGTCGGGCTGTGGAGGCCGTTGGGGGGAGTGGCTCCACTGCGGTGGGGGCGTCTGCTCGAGCCGCACGACGGCTCAAACGAACGAGACTGAAAGCCTCGCGCAAGAGGTGTCATGTTCCTGTCCGACCGCCCGAGCGGTGCTTGGTGGTGGCCCGCGGCCCTGACGCATTCCCGCCAAGCCCCGACGCGCTGCGTGCGCCACGTGCCGGAGGCAGCGCCGCCGGCCCGTCACCGTTCGTCATGGACCCGTGCAAGCCCCCAAGTGCGGGTTCTCCAGATCCAACACTCCACGGAACAGGTGCAGGTGGAGCTGCAATGGACGGATTGTCGCGACGGCCTTTTCGAAACGGTGGAGAGTTCATTTCGCCACGTGTCCAGACAACACTGTACAAACTGTATCAACGTAAGGTTGTCCTGCACTAGGTAAATATCTAAATAAAAGCTTTAGGAGCGTGGCTAATTAAGTTCACGTCCTGCAAGGGGTGGATGGTTTGACTGTGTTCCCCCCCCCCCCCACCCCCGTCGCCCCCCCATTTTTCCCGTCGCCACAGGTGTCGTTGTCGCCGCCGCCGCCGCCGCCGCACGGTGGCGATCGGAGGGGGTGGGCGGTGGCGGTGGCGGCCACTGCGGTGGCGGCGGCGGCCACGACTGCGGCGACTGCGGCGGCGCCGGCGGCTATGGCGGCCATGGCGGCGGCGGAGGCGGCACCGGCGGCGGCGGACCGCGGTCGATGGTCGGCGGCGGGACGGCGCCCACCAAGCGCGACGTCGGCGCCTCGTGCGCGCACGTGGTGGGGGCGTGGGAAACGGGGGAGGGGTGGCCCCTCGCTCGTTGGCCATGTGCGTGCGCGCCCGAGCGGCGGCCGCCGCCGAGTCGTGTCGCGACACGCCTCAACCGCATGACATGATCATGGTGAAAGCGTAAGCGTCGTTCTCTTGTTGCCTCGCTCTGGCGTCTACCCTCAGCGCCTCAAGCGCTGCCTAGGGAACGAGGCATCTCTCCACGGACGGCGGGCTCTAAATAGTCGCGGCCCGTCCTCACCGGTCCATGACCAGGCTGTCGCTGAGAAAGGGGCACGCCCGGCCCGGCTGTCCCGTCCAAGGGGCACGCCCCAGGAAGGGTCGGCATGCGTGCGCCCGCGCCTCACGCGGCGCACATTCATCCCACCCCCCAGGACGGGCGCCGTGGCTCTTCCAGACACCGTCAACGGCGCGACCGCGGTGGCGGCAGCTGCCGGCGCCCAGACGCCAGCAGCGGGGGGTGGGGCGCGCCGTGCCCGCGGCCGTCGGCGCCCACGCCACTGGCGGGGGCGGCGGCGGGCGACCGTCGCCGCGTCGGGCGTCGGGCGGTGCCGCGCGCGAGCCCCTCTGCGAGGGCTCCTGTTGGCGTGTGGCGACGCTGCCGCGCGCCCCGCGGGCAGAGCGCGGCCGCGGGGCAGTCTCGGGAGCGTCGTGCCCACGGCCGCCGCCACCCCGCCGTCCTGCGCTGCGCCGCCACCCCGCCGTCCTGGCGTGCCCGCGCGCGCGAGTGCGTTGCCGCCGCCCCCTCACGGCGGTTACCAACTATTTTTTTTTGTCTCTCTTTTCTTTTTTCTTCCCCATTTTGTTTCTGCCCTCCTCCCGGCCTGGCTGCGCATGGCACGCCCGCCACACCGCCAGCAACCAGCTGTGGGGACCCCATAGGGGCCATCCGCGCGCGTAGGTGCTGTCATCAACCAGGCGAGTCGCCCCCCCCTGCCAGGCAAGCCGTCGTGTCTTGGGGATGGTCGGCCGAGGACGGATGTCGCAGAAAGATGGAGGGAACCGGGCTGCGTGTGCACACTGCTGGAGGGGAGAGGGGTTCCCCTTCCTGCCTGTGGGCGCCCACGCCATCAAGAGCGTATCTCTCACTAAACTAAAACTCTAGAGTGGCCTGAGTGTACTCACGTCCAGCGTGGCGTGCGCGCACTCACGACCCGAGCGCGCCAGCGGGGGCGATTCACTCCAGGTCCATCGCGTCCCCCCCGCCGGGGCCCCCCCCGCCAGCCCCCCCTCCCCCGGGGGCACCCCCCCCAGCGTTTTCCGGCGTTCCTTCTGCAGGTCCTTCGCCGCCCCCGCCGGCGGCAGGTGAGCTGCCGTTTGCGGGGGCCCCCGCCGGCGGCGCCCCCCCCCCCCGGCGGCGCCTCCCCCACTGCGGACGCCTCTGCCGGCGGCACCCCCTACCCCACCGCTGCAGGCAGCGGTGCCAGCGGCGGCGGTGCCTCCGGTGCATCGCGCATGTACCGGGCGTAGTGCGCGAGGATCCACGCCTCCTCTCGGTACAGCTGCTGTGCGGTGACAAGCAGCCGCCCGCCGAGGATGTCCAGCAGCACGCGCTCGAGCAGAGCCATCTTTGCCACTGAGCTGAGCCCGCCCGCAGACGCAAAGACGCCCACTTCAACGGTGCGCACACCCATGTACTTGAACGATACCCAGAGCGACGCCAGCAGCGGCCGATGCATGTTCCACCTGTTCAGTGACAGCCGTTCGTCGTAAGCCCATGCGCGCTCGAGAAACACAAATGCCATACATAGAATACTCATTTTTCAGTTCTCTTGAGCAACACGTCAGCGAGGGGTCGCGTGAAAAAACGACTGTGGAAAGCGGCTTAGGCTCGTTTGGAATGCGTTAATTTCGGAGTTTAGGCAAGCGCACCCTCGCCCGCCACCCTCGGCGTGCAGTTGTGCGCCGCCAAGAGACGGCTGCCTCCCCAGCGCACGTTGGCGACACACTCCACCAGTCAGGCCTCTTCGGCGTCTTCCATACTTCTATTTTTCTGCTCACGTTTCCTTCCATCCGCCACGGTACGCACGCGCACGCGCGTGGATCGCCCGCTTCCCGCCGCCCCCCGCCGGAGAAAAACGCTACCTGCCAGGCCCAATGGCGGGATGACATCGAGTCAGGCTGGCCTGCCAGCCACCCCCCCCCCAGAAAGGCTCCAGCCCCGTGCGTGCGGGTGGGGGGGCGCTGCCCAGACGGCGTCGGGAGCGGCGGCACCTGGTCTTGGGCACCCCCACCGAGGCAAAGAGTCCGAAACGCGCACCGGATCCTCCACACACCACGCCATCAGCGGGAGACGGCGGCGGCGGCGAGCGGCGGCAATAGGAGTGGTACCCCTCCCCGTCCGTCGGCACACGCCAGCACGCCATTCATCTCCCACTCACATCACGAGCGTCTACCGGCGGGCGCTTCGCTCCTGGTCCATCGCGTCCCCCCCCCCGGCGCCCGTCCTGTCAGTTGCCCCCCCAGCGTTTGCCGGTGGGGGCGCCCCTTCTGCAGGGGCCCCCGTGTCTCCGCCGGCGGCAGCGCCGGCAGGCGGGCTGCCACCACCGGGGGCACTGGCCGGCCGTGCTTCTGCCGCCGCCGCCGCTCCTCTCCCTGCGGCGCCCTCCCCCCGCTCCACCACCCCCGGCAACGCCGCCAGCGGCGGCGGTGTCCCCTCCTCCTCCTCGTTGCGCACAATCTCATCAAAGCGATTGGGGATCTTCCGCTCCGCGACGTCTACCGCCTGTCGGTTGACCTGCACCCGCCACTTGAGGATCCCCAGGAACACCCGCTCCAGCCGCACCATCTCTGGCACCGAGTCGATCCCCCCAACTAGCGCTAAGTGGCCCGCCCCATAGGTGCGCTCCTCCACGATCTTGCACGACACCATAACCGACGCTGTCAGCAGCCGGTGCATATTCCACCCGCTCAACGCCAGCCGCTGGTCCGCCACCCGCGCGCGTTCAATGAGGACGAGCGCCACCACCACCACCGTAGGGGACAGCATGCAGCGTTGCACCATCCGCCGCACGTACTGGTGCGTGTCGAGCTGCGGGATGGCAGTCGAAAAAAAGACCGCCACCGGCTGGTCCCTCGGCGGGAGCGTCGCCTCGTCCACGGGGATGGGCGGCGTACGCGCGAGCAGGGCGTACCGCGCCGCCGCGTCGGTCGCGACACGGCTGGCATGGTGCGACGCCGCGTTGGCATCGCGCGCGGCCGTGATGCGGGCGGCCGTCGGCCACGCCGTGGCGGCCGAGGCGGTAGTCGCGGCGTTTGCCGACGCCCGCACCGCTGCAATGGCGGCGGAGCGGGCGGTGGCTTGTTCGACCCCCGCTGCCCGGGTGGTCGCCCGGTTGGCCGCCGCCGCCGCAGCGGGGTGCTCGGTCATGAGCGCCTGGAGGACCGTCGACAGCACGTGCACCAGGTTTTGGTTGGTCAGCCGCGTAACGAGGCCTGCCGCCGGGCCGGCTCCGCCGTCACCACGGTCGCCGCCGCCGCCGCCGCCGCCGCCACCGCCGCCGCCACCGCCGCCGCCACCGCCGCCGCCACCGCTGCCACCGCTACCCCCACCGCCGCCACCGCCACCGCCGCCGCCCCCACCGCCACCGCTACCCCCACCGCCACCGTTACCCCCACCGCCACTGTCGCCGCCGGCCCCACCCACCGGGGTCTCTCCCCCGACACCACTACCGCCACCGCCGCCACTCCCTGCAGCTGGACCATCACCCCGGCCTGCAGGCAGTACCAGGGCGACGGAGCCCACAGGGGGGGCGGCGGCCGGGTCCGCCCCGCCGCTTCTCACACCGGCGGCCCCACCGCCGCTGCTGCGGGCGTCCCCGCCGCCAGCTCTGCGCCAGGTGGCCTCGCCACGGCCGCCGTCACGCGCACCACCGCCCTCCTCGTCGTCACGGGCACTAGCAGCTCCGGCGCCGCCGCTCCCGCCGACACCGCAACGCCCACGCTCAAGCTGCTCACGCTTGGCGGCCCTCGTCTCTGGTGCGGCCGCGTCGCCGCCTCTACTGGCGGCGTCGCCCTTTCCCGTCGCCTTTTTAGACTCGCCCACCACCAGCAGCCGCGGCCGTATCGTCGCGGGAACCCGCGGCACTCGCAGGCCGGGACCGGGAGAGGGATTCGCAAAGCCTGAGGAGGAGCGGGACACGTTAAGGGGGGTACTGTTCGCGCTGACGGCGTCACCCTGACAATCGCAGTCAGTCCCGCCGCGGCCGCCGCCATCGCCTTCAGCGCCACTGCGCCCGCCGTCGCCGCCGACGCCGCCGCCGCCGCCACTGGCGCTAGCCACTTCGCCGCCACCACCATCACCGCCCGTCCCCGTCGGCGCCCCCGCAGTGGCCACCGCGCCCCCTCCAGCCCGACCGCCGGCCCATTCTTCTCGATGACCGTCGGCCACAGCCGACTCTGGATGCCCCTCCCCGTCCTCGCCTGCCGCTGGGGCCTGAGCCGCCGTCCACTCGTTGGGTGAAGACATGGTGGTCGTCGCCAACGCAGCCACCACCACCGCCACCACCGCCGCCACCAACGCCGCCACCACCTCTACCACCGTCGCCGCCGCCGCCTCCCCGAGCCAAGAGTGCTGGCCGCCGAACCCGCCGCCGCGGCTTGTGCGTCGCGACAAGAGCGGGAAGGGCGGCACACGCCCACCGGGCGCGCGTGGCGCAAGGGGGGGGCGGCAGCGGGAGCGCCGCGCTGGGATCACCCAGCGCAGACCCCAACGGCGCACCCTCACACCAACCAGACAGGCGCACGAAGTGCGCGGGAGGGGGGCAGGGGATGCAATGGCAGAGAGGCGGCGGTCGATGCACCGTCGAAACGCGCGCGTGGTGAAATCGTTGTGCCGCAGGTCGGGGGGTGGATGTGCGGGTGGTTGGAGGCGCGACGGGCTATAAGAAGCATCGAGAGGCGGCGCAGCCGTCCAGACAGCCGGGCGGCAGGGCAGACAGGTGGTCGCGGGGGCACGCCGGCGGCTGGCCGGCCGGCCGGCCGGCCCGCCAGTCTACCGACCATGTGGCGGTGGGGCATGGCGGAAGCAACGTGCCCAACCTCCCACCCCATCATCACAGGGCCGCATCATGCATGGTAGCAGCAGCAATAACGGGTGCCAGGATGCCCCAGAGACGCCGACTGGGACGGCGAGGCGCACCCTCCCACGGCGCCCCCCCCCTCCCCCGCCGTCGCCACCGTCCACGTTGGTGCACGGCGGCCGCGCGGGCGAGCAAGCGAACGAGAGGGCGGGCGCGCGGGTGGCGGGGGAGAGTGCACCTCCGCCCCCCAGCCCCATCCCCCCCCCCCCCCGCATCCTCCCCACCCCCCCATCCCCCCATTCCAACGCACCCCAAACTCTGCTGTGTGGAGCCCGCACCAACCATGGCCGGGTGGGATGCGACGTACAGTTGCACAAGAGGGGAGGGGGAGCGAGCGGTCGCGGGGAGAAGGGGCACGCGCCAGCAGCCACCGTGCGTGCATCTCCACGGCTAGGGAGGCCGGGGAAGGCCGGAAAGGACGGGACCACGATTGGCCGGGGGCTCCCCACGTCGGCGCAGGGGCACAGACCAAACACGTCACTGCCACCGCCCAGGGAGATCTACATCACTGCAGTGAAAGACACGCCGATTCAGCACGCTTCCGTGTCGGGCCGCAGTGCGCGAACGCGCGCCGCCTCCACGACGACAGCCGCCGGCGCCAAATTTAGGTCAGCGTCGTCACTGGATGGCCACGGCAGCGACGACGGCGGGGGCAACGGCGGTCTGACGTCGCCGTCTCACGGTGGCGTTTTTTTTTTCTTTTTGTTTTCTTGTCTTCAGGCTGGGCGGGAAGAGGGGCCAGACAGAGGATGCCGTCCGTTTTATTGCGAAGCGCCTGACGTTTGCCGTTGCCATCTCTCGTGGCCTCGGCAGTCACCCGATTTGAACAGCTCACGGGGCTGCAAGGCCGAGGGCATCGTCGCCACGTGGCAGAGGCGCCGGATCAGCGCTCGATACTACGTACCTCACTGTCCAGTTTCTGTTTAGCAACACACCATCCAGCGCTCGAGTAAAAACTACATCTTCCGACGAGAAGCGCAATACACGTTCCAAGAGCTGGGGTCATTCTGCGGATGGCCTTTGTCGACCGTTCAGAGATTTGGGTACGAGCCAACGACCGTTTAACGCCTTGATACGATGTCGATTTGATAGTGCTCGACATCGTTAGTTTATGGATAGCTCTTGAATCAATCTCTGTCGTACTGCGAATGACTTCGGCTGTCAGTCGATAGGATTTATCGTTCAACGAACGCGGTATAACGATCTTACGACGATTGCTAAACTCTGTCAGGCCCCTCGGCGGGAACTCGTGACCGTCGTCATCTCTGAAAGCGCCAGCAGTAATTTTTAGGGTTGTGCAGCACGCCCGGGGTGTGATCTAAAAAGCACGCCCGGGGCGTGATCGGGCGCGATTTTGGGCGTAGTCCGCCCTCCTGCCCCCCCACAACAGGGTACAAGACTACTTCTTAATACTGATGCGGACCTGTTCAGAAACCGAAGATAACGAAGAATTCACGGAACTCTTCCCTAACATATTTGACAGAAGCGAAACATCAGGCGGAGCACATGTTTTATGGAAGTCTTCAAAACATGGACATGCACATTTCCATCAAAGTCTCGGAACTGTTCCTCATGAATGATGTTGGCTGTCGCAGGAAACGAGCCGTCCAAGATGCCGGGAGTGTACACGAGTGGTTCCCAGAACAGTTCTGGGAAAGTGACCAGGGCGCAGCGATGAAAGTTAAGCTCGCACTTCTGCGCTTTAATATCAAGCGGAGTACAGGGGATACACAAGTGATCTCTCCTCAACTCTCTGCCTCCACTCTATGGCCGAGCTCATAACATTTCAGTGACACAGAGGTGATCCCAGAGGCTGGGACCACCACTGCGTCCTCGCTTACGTCACCATAAGTGTGCGTTTCATGTTTTGATTCCCTGAGGTACCGTGCAGGAGCGTCATACGACAAGCATGATGGGTTCATTCCTGATGTCAGCGGACGCCCCATTTTAGCGCTCTATTACTGCTTCAGAGAGATGGCAGAGTAGGTGTCGTTTTCCAAGAGATAGCCGTTGTGGCTGGTGGCGTTTGTGCTGATAGCGCGGTCACGGGCAGTTTTGGTGCGTGTTGAACAGGCACATTCGCTCTCAGAAACATACTCTTTAGAAGACTTTATGTCTGGGAACGTACCTTGGAGAATGGGCCAAACATGCTCTGAAGCAGCTGCTCATCACTATCCTCGTGCATTGTAGAATATCCGTTCATATTGTATCGGGCGTACACGCCTGACGAGGCCTTGTTTTTTTACACAAAAAACAAAAAACGCAAAAAGCACCACAGCAATCTCCCAGAAAAAGGCAGGTAAGAAGTGATTGTCGTAGGTACTGTCCCGCAAACACAATACAATACGGTAGTGTATCAATTAAAAGCATGGAGTGAGCAGTCAGGAGCGAACTCACGAAAAGGGTTGCTGGATGCTGAGGTGAACAGGAGTACGGCAGCACTTGTGATAGAGGATGACAAGACAATGAACAACGCATCGAGAAAACAACCAGCTCCACTCAAAACCGTCTCCGCAGGTGTGCCCATGTGCCGGAAGTAGAGGACGGCGATCTGGTCATTGACTACTGGGATGATGGCGCAATATGCAAAAATTGTGGCATTAATACTTGGCTCGCCGCGGTGGTGTGTCCCACATGAATTTTGACTTTTGCCGCCACGGCGAACCTCGAAGCGCCACAAGTATGCTATCGGTGCTCCATCGTTACTTGTGACAAGTGGCACAGGCATGGTGACGACGAACAAGAGGATGAAGAAGAGGAGGAAGGTTGGCGCACGCCTCTGACTCGCAATCGGCTGTCAACGGGAGCTTCCACGGACGTGCCTGCGCGTGTCCGGGAGCGTGTTGGCCTTCTATGACGTCATGCGATGCTATCAGTGCGGTGGACGGCCGATAGAGTCTCTGCTTTTACGAGTTTCTGCACAGTACATTTTTGACTTCCTGCACGTTCTATATGTGTTCTGAATTGTTTGTTGTTCACTCGGTGTCGCTGAAGGCCAAGCATGGTCGCCTCTCACGTGCTACAGCTGTCGTCCTCAAAATTCTTCACACCTTTCTACACGGTGTCAGAGTCTCTCATCGTCGATTAATTGCTCAGTAGTGTGCAGACCACATTGACGAACTAGCACACAAGCGATTTTAGGAAATGCGCATACGTGCAACCGATGCATGTATGTCCGTCGGACTCCTGCCGCTCCAATGTTTCGGCCGCGATCTCTAGGACATTGCATATTTGGCTATGCTTCGTTGAAATTGAACTCCGAGCTACTGGAAGACAGGAGGTTCAAGTCGTCAAGGCAGAGAACAAGAACGAGTTGCTTGACCTGCTGGCTCGGAACAAGGAACGATTCCGAGATCTCCAGCACAATGACGTCAGCCGGCTGCCCCTGCTGCAGGCCGCCAAGAATTGTGTTTGCCCCGCACCCACACTGCAAGTGAAGTGAAGGACACCATGGATTGTTGCAATTTCATCGACAACGTAATACTACAGGCGTGGCAGGTTCGCCACAGTGCAATGGCCCTCAGATTCGCTAGGTGCCTCCATGAGAGGTCTGACTGCTGCAATTGACGTTCCGCACTCCACCTTTAACTTTCTGTTCCTGTTCCGCACCGTCTTCCAGAACTCAATGGTCAAGTCAGGAGCTGAGGCGGGCCAGAGCGCTGGGTGCTTCGCTTGTACACCATACAGTGCAACGTAATGTGCCCATACCTCCGATGGTCCTTCAGGAAAGATGACACGCCGGCCACACATGTGACAACTCACAGCCTTCATGTTTTTCCCGGCAGCGTTCAGGAGCCATTCTTTGGGGACTTCGAAATTCTCTGGATACGACACAGCTCGAGCCAGTGCCTCTGTGTCTCGCCAACGTTGCATGGAGTTGGATGAGGGCCCGTCTATTAGAAAGCGCCAGCTGGGCCTTCAAAACTGGTGGAACGCCTGAACGACGAGCTCGCAAATGAAAGGCCCGTGCCAAACTAAGGGCATGGGGCGGAAAAGATGCTCGAGAGCACGATGGACGTCGGGCCGCTCCCATCTACCCCCGAGCTTGGACGGCTAGTTGATACTGTTCAAAAACGCCTCTCCTAGGCTCAGAAGCTCAGAAGCAATGGGGTTCGTTTTACGGCTCGCGCTCCATCTGCCGCTTCATTTGGACTGTAGAAAAAGAATTTTGTCAAGCCCCGTAGGCAGACAAGAGCATCGTGGACAGCGGCCACGCGTTCAGAGTGGGCTGCACCCGCAGCGACTTTGTCACTGACAATTGGAGCGACGTTCGGTAACACGGAGTTGTCTGGCATGGACAGCGTGGTACCTCACGTTCGCTCGGGCTCAAACGTAGCCAGTATGGTTGGACGAAAAACTACTGCATTGCACGCTCTCACGTGTTCATGACACGCGTCTCTTTGCACAGCAGTCAGAGCATCGTAACCAGTATGGGTGAACGAAAAACTACTGCATTGCACGCTCTCACGTTCTCATGACACGTGTCTCTTTGTACAGCAGTCAGAGCATCGTATATTTCGTGCAGGAGATGTGCGGTGAGCCCTTAATACAACAAATGGGACGGCGCCGCAATGACGGGCTCGTGCATGTTGAAAATCCCTGGATCACGAGCGTCCATCAAAAAGTGGAAAGACGTTCCAATGCTTCTTGATATTCCATTCAGTAGTAGCGCCGCTTTCAGTGGAGGGGCCGAGCCGTACAAAGCGGCTAAAAGTGTGTCCGTGATGGCCACAGTGCGCTCTTGGATTCCACAACAGCGCACGTCTCTGACGTCGAAGCACTGAGAGCTGCTCATGGAACGATCTCTTTGCTCCAGCCTCGTCTTGAGGCTCACAGTGTCGCAGCTTGCGCAATGCTCTGTGCCAGCTGGTGCAATTATGTTGGAGGCCTTCGCCGCCATGGCAAAGTCGAATATGCCCGAGAACGGGTACACGAAGAAGCGCACTTGCTTCTTTTAGAATGTGTCATACAAGAGCTGACCACCCTCAGACAATTGGGGAACGTGGGTGATGACAGCGGGCACAAGGGGCTCGGCGTCCCCACCAGGAGGCAGATAGAACATAGATCGCACAGAGGACGAGCGATACTTGTGAGACACAAACGCATAGCAGCCGTATTGTGCTTCGATGTCACCTCTGCATAGCTAAAGGGTTCCGAACTCATCCGCATACCAGTGCACGAGCAGATTGTACGGATCTCCCTCTGGAAAAGACCGCTGCTCTTGACGAACGGGTTGCAGCAGCTGAAATGCCTGCGCGGGACACAGCGAGGACCAGCTGCCAATTGAAACTGCCTCCCAAGACCGTGCGGACCAAATGAAAATTCCTCCAAACCGTGTAAACCGGAGCAACAACGTGCCGTCAGACTTCAAAAATGGTTCCAGGCCCTCGGTAGCACTACCAAGTAGGAAGGTGGCAACAAAGTCTCTCTTCCTGAGAGCTGCCGGAGAGGCGTATTCTGTGTTGCGGATGCTAACGGCGCCGTCGTCCGCAATATCCATGCTTTCCAGAGTTGCTTCTGAGTGCTTTACGACATGATACTCCACTGATATGGTGCACCCAACGGTGTATAGCTTTCCGTTTCAACGGAATCCAGCACGGATGTTTTTGCTCGATGGTTCAGCAGCCACTAGAGTATGAAAGAACTCCGATGAGCTGTCCACAGAGCACACGTCAGAGTCCTCTTTGTCGTCAAACATCCGCGCGCTTGCCGCATTTCCAAATTCTCTCCTGCTGTGTTCAAAGAGAGGAGTACAATGCACTGATGCGTCCACCAAGCGCCTTAGATCTCTTTTCTTTCCAATTGGGAGATGTCTTGTGGTCGTTTTTCTCTTCATGGCTGCCGCGCTTGTTCGAGTCCGGACCGCGTGGGCCAAACTTCAGCAGGACTGAAGAAGCTCTCAACTTTCCGCATCCTATCACATTGTCGTGTGGACCCTCTCGAAGACCCAAACAGGTACCTGTAGCACATAAAATCGTCACGAAAGGCAAAGAGTCGCGCTTCGACATCTACGTCCGTGGCAAACCTAGTACCTTCAGTACTGGTATCACTTGTTTCGGTTGTACTGACGGTGCCTGTGGCCCATTGTGTGTCCGACGTCGCCCGGGGATCAAAAGGCCCGCATATCGTCCTCATCAACGCCCCAGGAGCAGGCTCTGTCGTCGCATCACCGCTGCTATCGAGAGATCGTGACAGCAGGGGAGCGAATTCCTCGGGAGGTGGGAAGCAGAATACATTCCTGGTCAGACGAATACGCTTGAAGCGCTTAGCTGGGGCCATGATCTTTTTTTGGAGCTCTCAGGAGTCTATAAACGACGACTTCGGTTGCTTGCACTTGGTCAGCAGATGCGATGTAGCCTCATACTGGAGGCGGTCCGCCAAAGAGTAACGTAGGCGCGTGGAATGGCCCAGGTGAAAGAGAAAGTGCCTGCAGACGTGGGCTCTTCGTTGGTAGAGCGGATGGTGTAGACACTCATTTTGAAGAGTTCCGAGAAGCTTGCGAGAGCGATTCAGACAAGCTGTAGCAAACAAGTTCCAACTCCAAACTCGTAGACCATTCGTAAGCGATTCGAGGAACAGTTACCAAGATGCTTCTCCACGGAGCAGCTGTGGCAAAAACCTCTCGCACACGGGACACCCAAGTTGGGGCGGTGTACAAGGGCTGCCTCCCGTGTCGGGGGAACCGGAAGAAGTGCAAGTCGCACACACTCTATTCCTGTTGTGGGGCAATCCCCCCACTGACAAACAAGAGGATGGTGTGTGGTCCAACAGTTTCTTTGTCGGGACGGGGACGCAGGGCCAAGCCCCGCTGTCCCTCCCCTTATCCCCCCAGGGTCCCCTCAGAATCTCGCCACTCAGAATCTCCCACCCCAGCACCTGCCCACCGGGCCACACGAAAATCCAAGACGATAAATGCAGAAAACCCTCAAATCCAAGTTGGATTTACTACTAAGCTAACTATTCCAAACTTAGGGAATATGGACCCAAATGCAGGGGGAGGAACGGATCAGGCTAGTGGCCTGCCGCCCCTTGCATGGCACGTGTTGCCCCCGTACCTGGGGGTCAATACTGCCACACTCCCCTCTCCTCAGTTCCGACCGACCCGGTCGGCCCTGTCAGGGGGCGCGTAAACGCACGTCTCGGCGTTGGGGGCGCGACTTGCTGTCCCCCAGCGTACGTAACGTGGACGTGGAGGCGGTCACGTTGACCGCCCCTCTCCTCAAGCTTGCCCACTCGGCAGCTTGCTCTCCCCGGTTCTCTCTTCACCATCACCAACACATCCCCTTCACCTTCCCCTTGGCCGCCCCACGCTGGGGATGCCACCCATTTACCCACGATCCGAGCCCCCCTCAACTCAAGGCGGGTCTCGTGCCGCTGCAACCAGGGCGTCTCTCCCTTACTTGGGGAGAGCCATGGCGACCCCGGGGGTGGAGACGGACTCTCTCGACGAACGTATGGAGGACACCTCCGACGGTGCAGCGCCTGCCGGGACTTCCGGCGGGGGCTCCGCGGTTACTCCGGGGGATGGGACTCCCGCGTCACCCGGCTTTGGGTTGACTGAGGGATCTCCCCCGGAGGCGGGCCAAGTCGTCCCACGTGAGGCCTTGGGGCGGTGGTTTTACCCCGCTTGGCCTCTATATGAGGAGGGGTTGACTGTTCTTCGCTGTGGCCGACTTGGCCCGGCGGTGCGTCGGGTATGGGACCGCCTACGGGAGAAGTATCCCCGTAGGGTCGGGTTCCCTGCCGGCTTCAGGACGGACCAGTTTGCCTTCCTGGACGACGACGAGGTCGAAGACGTACAGCGGGCTAAGGCCATGGTGGACCGCGGGGGAACTGTCCCGGGTCCCGGCGACTTGCCGACCTTTACTTGGGACGCGGTGGCAACTCGCCCCCCGTACCTTCACGAGGCCGATCCGCACACTCATCACTTTGATGTGCGGAAGGAGAAAGACTTCCGGCGAGGTCCCTACTTGGTGACCTCAGCTCAACTTGAGTTTCCGCAGCAGTCCGCTGCCAGTAAGGAGCAGTACAACCCCAAGAAGCCCGAGTGGTGGCCTCAAGTTGAGGTCCCCGACGGGTTCCCGGCATTGCTGCCACGGTTGCTTGACCACTTCGGCTCCGTCATGTTGACGGCTAGACCTAATCACCTGGTGTGGGCCATGTTGGCCACCCAGTGGCTCCTCGAGGTCATGTCGACCTGGGTGTCTTGTGTTCAGCGGCGGGGGATGCTCTGGCATCTCCCCCTCCGGCTTATCCAAGGTTTGGAACAGCTCACCCCTCAGCTAGTTGCTGAGGGGTGCTCATCAGGACAACTCACTCTACTTGAGGAGATGCTCCGCCTCCACAAGTTCATCGAGTGGGAGAGTATCGAACACAAGTTGCGCCGCCCCACCCGCGGGCCGAAGGACGATGGCGCACTTCGCCAGCTCGTGTGGGTCGCTCGTGAACTTCACGACGGCCGGGTGGTACTACGAGAGGGCCTGGGCATCGAGGACTACCCGTATGCCCCGGGGGTGGATCGCCACACTGCGCCGCCCCCGGACAAGGCCATAGTGATGGCAGTGCCCTCACTTGATGACCATATGACTCAGCCCACTGCGGGGGCCCCAAGTCGGGGTCGCAGTTACACCCGGGTCCTGCCACCTCGGCGTGCCCCTCCGCTTCCTCCTGTCCCCTACCAGCCGCACGGGGACATCCCGATAAGCGTGGCCGTTGAGTCATCCACCCCGGTGTCCCCCAACTTGGGGGCCACTCTTCCGACGGTTTACCCCAAGTTGGTGTTACCGGCCACGCCTCTGACCTCAGAGATGATGATCACCACGTTGGTGCGCACCATTTCCTGGTTGGCCGCGTCGACCGCAACCCTGCAAGCTTCCGAGACTCCTCAACTTGAGGAGCGCGTTCGTACTGCAGTGGCGACCGCGAGCTGCGAGTCGGTGGCGGAGTTTATGACGGCCGAGTTGGCTCGCATCGGGGCTATTTTGCCCCAGTCAGCCCCACTTGGGCGTGGCAAACGTCGGGCGAGCCGGGCATGCTCGCCTCCTCGCCGTCGTCGCCGACACTCGCGGCGCTCTCCCTCCGTATCGGAAGACGAGTTGTCTTACTCCGTCTCGGAGTCCTCGACTCCGTCAGAGTCGGAGTCGATCCGGCGTCTGCGTCGCCAACTTGCGCGCAAGACAAAGCAGAAGGGTAGCCGCGGTCGTCGCGACTTGCGCGACCGTGAGGGGCGCGACTGTTCCAACTTGGAGCCGCCGGCCCCGCCGACTGGTGGGGAACGTTATCGGCGTGGGTCTCGCCACTCGCCTCCACGTGAGGGCGAGGGCCGTGGGGTTGGAGAGTCTAGCATGCATGCCTAGTTGGCAGCTGCCTTTGTTGTGAGAGTGTGAGGGTTAGGGCTGTAGTTAAAAGCCACTCTGCGTACCACTTCGACTTGAAGCACTCTCTTGGCACTGTCACTCAGCCTTCCCTCACATTGAGGGAGGGCTGTTAGGGTCTATCTCATTCCGGGCAAAGTATGCCCGGACCTTCTCAGCCGGAAGGTCCTCCACATATTCCCACGTATCATCCTATTCCCACGTATCATCCTCGGCTTTGTAGCCGAACCAACGCACCCTCAACATGAGGCGGTCAGTGTCCTCATCCCAGCCGTGGTCGATGAACTTATCGAACACGTACTCCTGCCGGACCTGTTTGGCCGCAGGCAGTGAGGGGAGGCGCCACGCTTCCAACGCACGCGCCCAAGCTGGGTCGCCTGCAGGCGGTGGCGCAACTTTGACCACGTCCTGTCCGTTTACTGTGCGGACCCAATCGTCACTTTCGATGGTGAAGCGCCGCCCATCAGTACGAAGGACCTGGTACGGCCCCTTCGTCTGGAATACCAACTTACCCCCAGTTGGGGTGTGTGAGTGTACCAGCACCCAGTCACCCTGCTCGGGGACATGCTTAGCATTGCGCACATTTTTGTCAAAGGTACGCTTGTAGCGCTTTTGTGCTTTGTCCATCTCAGCCCTGACTTTAGGGATGAGGTTTTCAAGCCTAGCAGCGAACTCCGCCTTACTCTCAGTAGGAGTAGGCGTACTGCCACCATCCTCCCTAGTTGGGAGCGGGCGCCGCACGGCAATAGACCGCACGCGACGGGGGGTCACAAAAGCGAGGGGTACTTCCCCGGTAGATGAGTGAACCTGCGAATTGTAGGCAGTGGTAAGAATAGAAATGTATTGGTCCCACGTTTTCACGTGCTCACTCACGTAGTGGCGCAGCTGCCGAGCAATAGTTTTGTTGAAGCGCTCCACCTGCCCATTAGTTTGTGGGTGGTAGGGGGTGGCATAGTTTGCCTTAACCCCCGACATATCCAGCACTCCCTGAAACAGTACAGACGCAAATTGCGGTCCATTGTCCGATAGTGTACTATCCGGAATGCCATAAGCGGCAAACCAGTGATCTAGGAAGGCTGACACGACCGACATGGCCGTGATCTCTGCCAGTGGGATCGCTCGCGTAAGTTTCGTGAAGCGGTCACAGATAACCAGGAGGTACTGGTTGCCCTCCTCGGTCACTGGCAGTGGCCCAAGGATGTCCATCGCCAACGCGGCAAAGGGCTCCTTGGCCGGGAACAATAGCATAGCCGTAGTAGGCCGCCGTTCCATCAGACGGTTCTGTGCACAACGTGTTCAGGCAGCCACCCAACTGTAGATGTCCACCACCATGGACGGCCAGTAGTACCTGGTCCTCAGGGTCTGGTACAGTATACTTGACCCCAGGTGTCCACCTGTGGGAGCGTTATGCTCCCTCTCAAGAATACTGTCCTTGAGGGATGCGGGGACGACAAGTTGTTCGGTCCCCTGGAATACCCCCCTCCTCATGAGGAGGCCATCGTCTCCCAGAAAGAACCGCGTCTCCGCCACTGTATCCAGTGTATCCCTCTGCGACTTGCAGAAGGGGTCCTCGGCCTGGGCCTTCACCACCTCGTCCAGGGACAGGGGCAAGTACTTCTTGTTCCCTGGCGCCTCGGGGTTCAACGCCTGACCCGAGCGCGTGACTACCCCCACGATGGGGATGTCCCCATCGACTGGGTTAGTGTCCAGCCCCTCGGTAGGTACCCGAGAGATGCCGTCGGCAAGGGCATGTTGCCTGCCAGGTCGGTACTCAATATCAAAGTTGAAGGGTGCCAGTCGCACCCTCCACCGGTTGAGACGAGTGTTCGTACAGTCCGTCTTGAAGATGAACTGCAACGCGCGGTGGTCACAGCGGATGAGGAACTTCTCACCCTCTAGCTAGTGACGAAGTGACGTCACCGCCCACACCACTGCGAGTCCTTTCAACTCGGTGACTCCGTAGTTCTTCTCGGCCGAGTTCAGCCCCTTGCTGAAGTATCCCACCGGAAAGTACTCCTTGTCCGGCTGCTGCTGAAGCAACACACAACCAAGTTGTTCATAGCTAGCGTCCACATCCAGGATGTAGTGTCCTCCCAACCTGGGAATAGCCAGGATAGGGGGCTTCAGCAGAAGGTCCCGAAGAGTCTCAAAGGATTCCTGCTCCACCCGACTTGGGGGAGGCAGGTTCTTCCGTAGCGTTGAGCTCACTAGCTCATTCAACGGCTTCGCCACCTTGGCGAAGCCCTCGGTGAAACGTCGGTACACGTTACACATCCCGAGAAAGCTCCTCATCTGGGTCTGGGTCCGGGGGTACTGAGCCTTACGAATGGCCCTCAAGTTCTTCTCGTTGACACTGAGGCGCCCCGGACGGACAACATGTCCCAAGTATTCCACCTCCTGAGTGAAGAGGTGGCACTTACTCGCCTTCAGTGACACACCGGCGTCAGCAAGTAGCTTGAAAACCTGGCCAAGATGGCCAATGTGTTCCTCCGGACTTCGGGAGAACACAATGATATTGTCCAGGTACACGAGACAGATCTGCCACCGTACTCCGGCCAGAATCATGTCCATAGCGCGCTGGAAAGTTGCCGACGCGTTGCACAGTCCAAACGGTAGTCGCTTGCACTGGTAGGTACCACAGTGACAGGTAAAGGTGGTTTTATGCCTGTCTTCCGGGGCAATGGGAATTTGCCAGTACCCCGTGATACAGTCCAGGGTAGAGAACACGTTTGCCTCCCCCAGAGAGTTCAGACAGTCGTCCATCCTAGGTAGGGGATAACTGTCCTCCACCGTGCTCTAGTTGAGCTTACGGTAGTCGATACAGAACCGTGGGGCCCCATCAACTTTGGGGACGATAACCACCGGACTCGCCCACTCGGCGTTGCTGGCCTCGATCACATCGAGGGCCTCCATGCGAGCGACTTGCTCCTTAACGAGGGCCCTTAAACGGGGCCCTCCCCTATACGGTTGTTGGCGTATAGGGGGTGCACCGGGTTTCAACTCGATCCGGTGTTGGGTGGCTCTCATGAGTCCCAATTGACCATCCCACAACTTGTGATATTGGTCCAAGAGGCGTTCAACTTGAACCCTCAACCTGGGTGGGATACCCTCCATGTTCACATGGGGCCGAGGAGAGGCGGCCGACTTGGCTTGGTGCTTCTCCTTTCCGGACTTCGGGTCGCTACTCGCGCCCGCATGGAGGGTGACAGCTACTACCGGTCCCTCATGTTGGTAGATATAGCGGAACTTGGCTCCCGACTTGAAGTACTTGGGCGACGAGCTCAGGTTCATAACCTGGATCCTCCACGGGACCTCGGCCTTGGAGTCCATCGTGCCAAGGGCAACATGCACTTGGTGCTTGCGAGCAAGACCGGGGTGAGGGTGCACCAACCCGTTCCCCGTATAATCAGTTACAACTTCAACGTGCGCCACCGAGTTGGGGGGCAACGTGACTTTACGCGCTAAACGCAGGGTAGCAGTAAACCCTTCTCTCACAGAGCAAACAGGCTTCGACTGTGAGACTGTCACAGGAGCCACAGACTTTCCCTTACCAAGGATGGGGATGGTCTCCCCATTCATCAACTTGACCCAATACTCAGGGCCACAAATCAAAGGCACTTGTGTTACAACATAAGGGTACCCAGAAGCAGGGGTACCGATATATTCTCGACTAATCCATAGGTCACGTCGACCTCATGGGTTCCGAACCTAGTTGGTAGGGTCACGGCACCAACGATGGGAAGTACCCCACCATTGATGTCGATCAGATGGTCAGCTTTAGACTTCCAGCGTTGGAGCTTCATCTCCTTTGGAAATAGCGACTTGCGTATCAAGGAGGCCCCTGACCCGGTATCAAGTACGATACGGGCACAACAGGCACGGCCGGGGGCTAGGTGCACCCGTCCAGCCACCTGGAAGTTCTCACCCGTCAGTACCGCGATGACCCGACGTGGGTTTACGTTCTTGGGGAGTCCTACCCGAGGTGGGCGGACTCCCTTAGGTCGCCGCATTATCCGGCAGGGTTGGTTCGTCCTCTTGACCCACTTGGCCGAGGCTGCCGTGGTGAGCTTCGGACGGCCAGCTCCAACGGTCATTCGTTTCCCGCCGACTTTGCGTCTGAATCTGAGGGCAAAGGGGAAGACGACGAGTCCGAGGACGACGTGTCCGCCCCCTCCGCCGAGGGTGTGGCGACCGCCACTACCGGTCGAGGTCCACCCTCGCGGCGTGAACGTACTTCGTTCGTAGCCGACTTCTTACTCGCATCCCTAACAAGTTGTTGAATGCGTTTACTCAGCTTGGGGCAATCATATGCCCAGTGTCCATCGGAGTTGCAGTTCCAACACCGATTGTCAGTTCCCGGAGGGGTCTTCCCGGCTGGGGAAGACGAAGAGGTACCCTCGGAAGTTCCCACGGCAGCTACTACCCTTTCCTTGCGGATTCGGCATGCCTCTCTCATCTCTCTGGCCTGGCGCGCCTCCTCGCGTTCCTTGGCCAACTCGGCCTGACGCTCCTGGCGTTGTTCCTCCCGCAACTTGCGGTAGGCCTCACCTCTGCGGTAGGCGAACCTAGCCAACTCGGCCAGGGTCGCCCGGGCAGTGTTGTGCTCCCGGGTCTCCATCCGGACTGACCAATGGAGTCCCTCCACAAACCGACTCTTCACCACAGCTTGTGGGTGAAGGAACCCACAAAGATTGTTGAGTTTACGAACTCGCTCCGCAAAGGACAACTCGTCCTCAGCCTCTTCCTGGTGAGCTTGGGTATACCCCTCAACTTGAGAAGCCAACGCTGCTTCATCCACCATGGCTCTCAACAACCAGTTGATGAGCTCCAAATAGGACGTCACCTCACCAGCGCCTCCACTTGAGGAACTGGGCATGACGGACATAAGTTCTGTCCGCAGGTCGCCCTTCGTAAACTCCTGTAGCATATAGAAAGCCATGCCCTCACTTATGGCATTGTCGTCACAGGCTTTTGTGAAACGACGTAGGAACTCAAAGACACGGAGGGGGGGAGTTCCATCCCACTCCGCTTTGTGCCCAAAAGAGTGAAGTGCATTCTTCTTGGCACGGCCCATGGCTCGGGCTTGGACAAGACCATACGCCACCGACTTGTTGTGAAGGGCGTAGGCCTCACAGTCAAAGATACTCTGGTAGACCGGGTTGGTTACCTGGATCTTGGGCGGCACCTCACGTTGAGGGAAAAGCCGCTGAGGCACTGGAGTGAGTTGACCCGCAGTGATTGCTGTCTGCCGCAGCGAGCTTGGTGTAGCCGCCGGCGTTTCCGAGGGGAACTCCCCCGTGAAGGGCGTACGCCCCACCGAGAATGGTGTGGCTCCCTCGTTGGGAGTCACAGGGGTCGCCCCATGTTCGGGGCGACCAGAGGTAGGCGCGAGGAGGGACTCCCCCTGCGCCTGCGGGCTCGAAAGCCCCAATCCGGTCTGGACATTAAGGCCATCTGGCAAACTCGCCACAATCTGATTCAGAATTGTATTCGTCATCGTGACCACCAGGTCCGGCAAAGTCTGCCGTAACACATTGGTCGCCTCCCGACGGACAGTTTCCGCGAGGAGTGGATTGTCGACTCCAGTTGAGTCTCGGTCCGCCTCCGGGAGTCCACCTGAGGGGTAATCACGATCCTCAGGGGTCTCAACCGGGGGCATGGGCGCGAGCCCATCGCCGACCAACGGAGGTCCGCCGTCCTCCGAAAGCCTAGTTGGCGACGGCTCCATGCCAAAGTTGGCTCCAACCCGGGTGGAACCCGCGGGGACAGTCCTCTCACCTTGGGACGTTCCCGTTGAGTGTACCACACGGTGGCCAGACTTCGGCCCACCCACATCAGAAGTGTCACCCGGGTGAACTCCCGACTGAGTCGGGGTGGCCTGTTGCCCACCCATACTTCCAGTCCTGCTGGCTTGAGGGACCTCTAGTCCCTCTGCGACCCCAGGTAACCCCACCTGTGTCTCACCAGTATTCAAAGGCACTGAAGTACGTGCGTCACCCGTGTACTCCCCAGACGACGGGGGGTCCGAACTAGCCATGTTGGCTAACGATCCGTATGACACGGTCCAAGTCCACCGTTCCTCTGAGACAGAGGGCCCCCTACACCCGGGTGCACCCGGAGGTAAAGTTTACCTCTGTCCCCTGCTGCTCCACCAAATGTGGCAAAAACCTCTCGCACACGGGACACCCAAGTTGGGGCGGTGTACAAGGGCTGCCTCCCGTGTCGGGGGAACCGGAAGAAGTGCAAGTCGCACACACTCTATTCCTGTTGTGGGGCAATCCCCCCACTGACAACAAGAGGATGGTGTGTGGTCCAACAGTTTCTTTGTCGGGACGGGGACGCAGGGCCAAGCCCCGCTGTCCCTCCCCGTATCCCCCCAGGGTCCCCTCAGAATCTCGCCACTCAGAATCTCCCACCCCAGCACCTGCCCACCGGGCCACACGAAAATCCAAGACGATAAATGCAGAAAACCCTCAAATCCAAGTTGGATTTACTACTAAGCTAACTATCCCAAACTTAGGGAATACGGACCCAAATGCAGGGGGAGGCACGTGTCAGGCTAGTGGCCTGCCGCCCCTTGCATGGCACGTGTTGCCCCCCTACCTGGGGGTCAACACTGCCACAGCAGCGCCATACTATCAGCTTTTTAGAAAATTGCAATTCTCGAAGCTTGTCGTAGACAATGTGTAAGCGACTTGAGGACAAGTTCTGAAGATGCTTCTTCACGGAGCAGCGCCATTTTACCAGCCTACAAACAGTCAAGAATGTCGTTGCTGATCAGGGCGGGTGTGGACAGTTTCTAGCGATGGTCTTCAAAGAATAATGACGGGAACACAGTTGACACTGTCGCCCAAAGAGAGGTCAACGATCTCTGGATTTCTTCTCGAAGTGATCTCAGGATCAGCTGGGAAATTGGCGTAAGGGGTCTTCAAATACTGTTCCAAAGCGATCGATCTCAGTTTCTGTGAAGCGGTCGTGAAGCGAGGTGCAGTAAAAATAGCGTCATGAGGGCGGGATGTGCCGTACAAATACTTGATCACAGACTGTCATCCAAGTAACTTCCTGGATGCAAGGCTAAATATATTTCTCTCGGTCGCGGTCAAAGGTGTGCCATCGTCCACAATGTCATACAGATATTCTGTAATATCGACAGCCTGCAAAAAATGTGGAAGAAACGCCGCGTCCGCGGACAAGGCAAAGATCGCGGCGTTTTAGGTACCTCTTCTGTAATCGACAAAGGACTGGGAAACGTCACGCGTTTGGGTAACGTTGGCGTGCGGAGACCGCCAATGATAGAGCCAGGGCAATTGGGGAGCGTTGCTCGTGAGGGACCGCGGATGATTCGGGTACAATAAGAACGGTGGCAGGACAGACTTGAAGAGGCCGGCGACGTTGCTTCTGACGCGCAGCCCCACAATTTGAGGAGAAGTAGGGGACCGCGCCCGCACCTGTTCGTTCCCGTCTTGCGATGGCTTACTACCCATTGCCTCTGTCCCGACCTGGGCGCCCCCCACGCCGCCACAATGTGCGCGTGCCGGCCTTGGCGGTGCTCCCCCCCCGCCCCACCCCGCTACCCACCCCCCGCTTTCTACGGCCTTCCCTGCTTGCCGTCCTGGCGTTCATGTGCCATCTGACCCCCCCACCGCCTGGTGGCTCTCCTCCCGGGCAGGCGCGCTCGCCGTCTTTGCGGAGGCCACCATCGCCGCGTCGGCCGTCGCGGTCGCGGCCCTGCCGTCCGTCGCCGCCGCCCGGCCGTGGTCGTCTGCCCGCGCCCGGACCCCGCCGTCACCGCAACCGCCGCCGCTGCCGCCGCCGCTGTCCTGCTACTCTCGTCAATCCCGAGCGGGAGGCGGCCACGGAGGCAGAGGTGGCGACTTGCACCACATTGGCGAGCCCCCCCCCGCCCCCGCCCCTTGGATCGCCCAGCAGGGCTGACAGCCGCAGTGCATCTCCATTGGCAACACCGACATCCTTTGCAGCAGCGGCAGCAGCGTCGTCGGCAGCCGCACGCGGTTGCCCGTGCGAAGGTGCCGCGCGTGTGCGCCAGCTCTGTTCTCAATTCTGGTAAAGCCTTGCAGACTGGAGGCTGCTATTTGATGGCTGTGTGTACCGACGGCCAGATCCGCGCCATCCAGCCACGGCTCTCGCTGCGGCGCTGCCCACGAACACCGAACATTATCGAGCAATTTTAACTACTCAATCATCATGTTGGTGGCTCGTGTGGTATGTGTGTCTGAAGTGCCCTCGAGTCTGCATGCCTCGTGAGCTGGACGCCAATGCGCTGATCCGGCGGCTTTTGCGCGAACACCTACGGCGCATCATGCGGCACAAAATCCGGTGTTTCTCGGCGCGAGCATCTTACGGACAATCACGGCGGCTTCCACCGATGCGCCCAACCGCCGCTGCGCCGCCGCCTCCAAGCGCCGTGTGCCACCTCATGCTAGGCATGTGCTGCAAACTCCTTTTTTGGGGGCGTGCAGGCGTGACACGCCGAAAACACGCCTTAAACACGCCCTCAAAAGTTCATCCCGCCCTGCACGCCCCAGGAACTAAAGACAATTTTATCAGACAAATGAAAATTATGAGTAAGCTCTGCCACCATTGAATGTTGCTTCAGGTGGTTGCTTGGGTCGCACCGGACTCTCTCCGTCAGAATTGGGCTCACTTGCTGCAGTCACTCGTGGCGGCGCCCGTGGAGCAGACACGCCTGCTGGACCCCACTGCGCCAAGAAAGCAGACAGCCACGTCCGGCGCAACTGCCTCGAAGGCCTCACGACAACCAAAGCATGTTCGTGAGCTGAGAGCTGCCAATCTCAGACTGGACGCACGTAGCATTGCTCCCGCCCTGTGTACAGAACTGGAAGGCCTCTGGCTGGGATATTCGACAAATGCGCCTGGGACAATGATTCGGCGGGCTGCCGTGCGTGGTGTAGGGTGGGGAGAAGCACATTGTGGAAAAGAAGAGGTGAGCGCGTCTGCCAAGTGCAAAGAGCCTCGTCCCCCCAAAGGGCAGCCGTTCCCCCCGTCCCTTCGGGGGCACAAGCCCTCCCCCGGCCGTCTCCCTCCCCCGGGCAGGGGTGGGACTGGGTCTCTGGGGAGGATGTCCATCTCCCTCTGAGGCTGGTGCGTCACATGACCAGACCACACTCCCAGTGGCCGCTCTTGCAGTGTGTCTGTCCCCTTTCAACGTGCACGCCCTTATCGACCGCTGCCCGCTCCGCTCGCCTTCACTACCCTCCGACCATGCCCTGCTACGCCATTTTCCCTCTCGCTACCCCCCCCCCCCCTCGGTCATGCGCCCCTCCCCCGCCTCATTCTCCCTGGCAACTCTCCTCGCCCCCACTACCGCCTGTCTCACCCGCTCACTTTTCATTGTCCCGCCTTGGTTTGCCCTTGCGTCCTTCTTTTCCCTCCCTTCTGTGGTATACACTCGACTCACTTTGGACACGTGTCACTCTCTCGGGGACGGGAACAGGAAACACAGAAAGGGGAGCTACGAGAGTGGTAGACCTGTTGCCTCACATGCCGGCTGGCAGGGCCGACAGGTACGCACGGGCGTGCACACGGGGAAGAGGAAAGCAAACGCGCAGTTGTCTGCTTCCCTGAGGGTGAAGGCCTCGAGTGCCTCGCTGTCCCTCTTGAGGCGCACACGGGAGAGCCCCGGCTCTTTGGCCCAGTGCCCCCCCCCCCGACCTGGCGTGGCCCCTATTCGAGTCTAACCTCGCCAGGTCGGGTGCCACTTCTACTGTTGATTCTATTCTCCATTACGAGTCTCACGCCATAGTCTCTCGAATCAAGTTTCCCTCCAAATTGGTCAAATCCCTTTTCGAGACGGATCCCCTCACCAGTGTGCGTCATATGGTCCACCGCCTTCGAGGGTTGAGCGCGGGTTACAGCCGCCGCCTGCACTCCTGGCGGGCCTTCACTGGCACCTGGTGCCACCTGCCAGCCACCCCAAGTTGCCGCCAAGTCAGGGCCAGGGATACTACACCTTCTCCCCCTCCATCGAAGACGTCCCTCCGGGGCGTATCGCACGTGGACGGTCTCGGTGATACAGAGCTTGAGGATGGGCGTGGTGCGGGGGGGCGTGGTGCTGGGGTGCCGAGGGAGCAGGGCGACTGGTGTCTGGGGGTGTTGAGGGATTGGGAGTTGGTGGTGCTGTGGTGGTGGCTGGGGCACAAGCATGGGAGTGAGGGTGGCGGGGGGGGGATGCGGGTGGCGATAGATGGAATGCGATGACGGCTTGGATGAAGGCATGCGAGATAAGGCAGGCTGAGGACGGTATGAGGGGAGGAAGGCGGTGCTGGTGCAGGCTTGGGAGTGAGAAGGTGAGGGAGGGCTGAGGCTTGGGTGGAGGTGGGCAGCGGTGCGAGGGGGGAGAGGGGGCAAGTAGCGTGATCTTCGCTGGGCGGGGACGGCGGCGCAGCTCAAGTCGTGGGAGAGGGGGTAGGGGGTGGGTGGTGAGGGGGAGGTTGGGTGGCGCTAGTGCAGGCATGGTCGTGAGAGGGAGAGGATGGGAGGAAGGAGGGGGTCAAGCAGGTGGCGGTGAGCAGGTTGAGTAAATAAAAGTGACGTTGTCGATGTAATGCAGTACCCCGAGTGTCGTCTCATTGCGAAAATAACAACAACAGGCCCACAATAGGCCAATGGCTTGCCTCAGATGGCGCACAACTGGCCAATAAGTGCTCCGCGCTAGTGTGGAAGCAGCACGATCTGAGACTTTCTCGAGACTTTTGCCCACATCGAAGAGGGAGCAGGCATCGCAGGAACCAGCTGCGCCCTCTACCACTGTTCTTGAGTGCATCGGGCCCAGATAGAGGGAAATGCGCCGATATCGTGACGGAAAACGACAGCTATCTGATCAACAAGCGTTCGGTACAAGATCCGCCGCGACTGCAGCCAATCATCGGCTGAACGAATAGAAGGCCCCACAGCACGTTCGGGGAACTACAATATGGTACACACCAAAGTACCCAGAATGCGTCATTATTGAAGAAATCATGCTCAAAATATTTACCACGCTGCTCGAATGACAGCCAATAGGATCGCTCGGTTGTGGCATTCCCCGAGCCCAAGAAACCTCGATATTCAGTTAAAACGAGTCGGTAAAAAGCTCAAGCCACCCGACTATCCCGTCCAATAGACTTCTGATGGAATGGAAACTGCCCGGAAAGGCAGTCATGTTTTCCACTTACGGCTCGACTGCGTTCTTAGTAAAGCAAGGCGTGACGCACCTTCAGACAGGCATCGCCGATGGAATCTGTGAGTGGGCCTGGTCCAGACGGAAAGGACCACCACTGAAATTGTCGTCGTCACCAGTCAGACCTCCGTTGCAAGGAGCTCCATAGGATGCAGTGTTGTTGTTAGGGTGAGCATTTGTACAAATGCTCTCGTGATGTTGGCCGTCGAGGTCGACCTTGTGAGGTCGTACCAGGCGTTCGGAACATCGTGGCATGCAAGTAATGCTTGATGCTCTGTACTTCCCAATGTCAATGAAGATGGCATAGTTTTTTCCTCAAGACAGATTACGTCGTTAACGCTTGAACTGGTGCAGCCGTTCTCTTAAAAAAAATGTGTATCAGAGAACGGCAGTTGGTGAGGTCGTTAATCAACATCGTTGTCAAGTCGGGGTAACGATTCTTCGCTCGTGCACAAATCTCTGAACGATCGATAAAGGCCATCCGTGGAATGACCCCAGCTCTTGGAACGTTTATTGCGCTTCTCGAGGGAAGATGTAGTTTTCACTCGAGCGCTGGATGGTGTGTTGCTAAGTATAACTTGGACAGTAAGGTACATAGGATCGAGCGCTGATCGGGCGCCTGTGCCACGTGGCGATTTCGCCCTCGGCCCTGCAGGCGCGAAGACTTTTCAAATCGGGTGACCGTCATTGCCACGAGAGAAGGCGATTGCGAACGTCAGGGCGCTTCGCAATAAAACGGACGGCATCTTCCGGGGGTGGGACACGCCAGACGGGCACAGCAGCAGTCTGGCCCCTCTTCCCGCCCATCCTGAAGACAAGAAAAAAAAAGAAGAAAAAACCGCCACCGTGAGACGGCGACGACAGACCGCCGTCGCCCCCGCCCTCGTTGCTGCCGTGGCCATCCAGTGACGACGCTGACCTAAATTTGGCGCTGGCGGCTGTCGTCGGGGAGGCGGACCGCGTTCGTGCACTGCGGCCCGACACGGAAGCGTGCTGAATCGGCGCGTCTTTCACTGCAGTGATGTAGATCTCCCTGGGCGGTGGCAGTGACGTGTTTGGTCTGTGCCCCTGCGCCGACGTGGGGAGCCCCCGGCCAATCGTGGTCCCGTCCTTTCCGGCCTTCCCCGGCCTCCCTAGCCGTGGAGATGCACGCACGGTGGCTGCTGGCGCGTGCCCCTTCTCCCCGCGACCGCTCGCTCCCCCTCCCCTCTTGTGCAACTGTACGTCGCATCCCACCCGGCCATGGTTGGTGCGGGCTCCACACAGCAGAGTTTGGGGTGCGTTGGAATGGGGGGATGGGGGGGTGGGGAGGATGCGGGGGGGGGGGGGGATGGGGCTGGGGGGCGGAGGTGCACTCTCCCCCGCCACCCGCGCGCCCGCCCTCTCGTTCGCTTGCTCGCCCGCGCGGCCGCCGTGCACCAACGTGGACGGTGGCGACGGCGGGGGAGGGGGGGGGCGCCGTGGGAGGGTGCGCCTCGCCGTCCCAGTCGGCGTCTCTGGGGCATCCTGGCACCCGTTATTGCTGCTGCTACCATGCATGATGCGGCCCTGTGATGATGGGGTGGGAGGTTGGGCACGTTGCTTCCGCCATGCCCCACCGCCACATGGTCGGTAGACTGGCGGGCCGGCCGGCCGGCCGGCCAGCCGCCGGCGTGCCCCCGCGACCACCTGTCTGCCCTGCCGCCCGGCTGTCTGGACGGCTGCGCCGCCTCTCGATGCTTCTTATAGCCCGTCGCGCCTCCAACCACCCGCACATCCACCCCCCGACCTGCGGCACAACGATTTCACCACGCGCGCGTTTCGACGGTGCATCGACCGCCGCCTCTCTGCCATTGCATCCCCTGCCCCCCTCCCGCGCACTTCGTGCGCCTGTCTGGTTGGTGTGAGGGTGCGCCGTTGGGGTCTGCGCTGGGTGATCCCAGCGCGGCGCTCCCGCTGCCGCCCCCCCCTTGCGCCACGCGCGCCCGGTGGGCGTGTGCCGCCCTTCCCGCTCTTGTCGCGACGCACAAGCCGCGGCGGCGGGTTCGGCGGCCAGCACTCTTGGCTCGGGGAGGCGGCGGCGGCGACGGTGGTAGAGGTGGTGGCGGCGTTGGTGGCGGCGGTGGTGGCGGTGGTGGTGGCTGCGTTGGCGACGACCACCATGTCTTCACCCAACGAGTGGACGGCGGCTCAGGCCCCAGCGGCAGGCGAGGACGGGGAGGGGCATCCAGAGTCGGCTGTGGCCGACGGTCATCGAGAAGAATGGGCCGGCGGTCGGGCTGGAGGGGGCGCGGTGGCCACTGCGGGGGCGCCGACGGGGACGGGCGGTGATGGTGGTGGCGGCGAAGTGGCTAGCGCCAGTGGCGGCGGCGGCGGCGTCGGCGGCGACGGCGGGCGCAGTGGCGCTGAAGGCGATGGCGGCGGCCGCGGCGGGACTGACTGCGATTGTCAGGGTGACGCCGTCAGCGCGAACAGTACCCCCCTTAACGTGTCCCGCTCCTCCTCAGGCTTTGCGAATCCCTCTCCCGGTCCCGGCCTGCGAGTGCCGCGGGTTCCCGCGACGATACGGCCGCGGCTGCTGGTGGTGGGCGAGTCTAAAAAGGCGACGGGAAAGGGCGACGCCGCCAGTAGAGGCGGCGACGCGGCCGCACCAGAGACGAGGGCCGCCAAGCGTGAGCAGCTTGAGCGTGGGCGTTGCGGTGTCGGCGGGAGCGGCGGCGCCGGCGCTGCTAGTGCCCGTGACGACGAGGAGGGCGGTGGTGCGCGTGACGGCGGCCGTGGCGAGGCCACCTGGCGCAGAGCTGGCGGCGGGGACGCCGGCAGCAGCGGCGGTGGAGGCGGCTGTGGGGGAAGCGGCGGGGCAGACCCGGCCGGCGCCCCCCCAGTCGGCTCCGTCGCCCTAGTACCGCCTGCAGCCCCGGGTGATGGTCAAGCTGCGGGGAGTGCCGGCGGTCGCGGTGGTGGCGTCGGGCGAGAGACCCCGGTGGGTGGGGTCAGCCGTGGTGGTGGCGGTGGTGGTAGCGGTGGCGGTGTGGGCTGCTGCGGTGGCGGTGGCGGCGGCGGCGGCGGCGGCGGCGGCGACGGCGACAGCGGTGACGACGGCGGAGCAGACCCGGCGGCGGGCCCCGTTACACGGCTGACCGACCAAAACCTGGTGCACGTGCTGTCGACGGTCCTCCAGGCGCTCATGACCGAGCACCCCGCTGCGGCGGCGGCGGCCAACCGGGCGACCACCCGGGCAGCGGGGGTCGAATAAGCCGCCGCCCGCTCCGCCTTCATTGCGTCGGAGCGGGCGTCGACATTCGCCGCGACTACCGCCTCGGCCGCCACGGCGTGGCCGACGGCCGCCCGCATCACGGCCGCGCGCGATGCCAACGCGGCGGCGCACCATACCAGCCGTGTCGCGACCGACGCGGCGGCGCGGTATGCCCCGCTCGCGCGTACGCCGCTCATCCCCGTGGACGAGGCGATGCCCCCCTTGGGGGACCAGCCGGTGGCGGTCTTTTTTTCGGTTGCCATCCCGCCGCTCGACACGCGCCGGTTCGTGCGGCGGCTGATGCGGCACTGCCAGCTGTCCCCAACAGTGGTGGTTGTGGCATTCGTCCTCCTTGAACGCGCGCGGGCGGCCGACCAGCGGCTGGCGTTGAGCGGGTGGAATATGCACCGGCTGCTGCTAGCGGCGCTGACGGTGTCGTGCAAGAGCGTGGAGCGGCGCAATGATGAGTCGGGTGACTTTGCGCTGGTGGGGGGGCTCGAATCGGGGGCAGAGATGGTGCGGCTGGAGCGGGTGTTCCTAGGGATCCTCAACTGGCGGGTGCAGGTCAACCAGCAAGCGCTAGACGTTGCGGAGGATCGGCTTCTCGAGCGCTTTGATGAGAGCGTGTGCAATAAGGAGAAGGAGGGGCACCGCCGCCGCTGGCGGCGTTGCCGGCGGTGGTGGAGCGGGGGCAGGGCGCAGACGGGGGGGGAGCGCCGGCGGGGACAGAAGCGCCGCCGGCCGGTGCCCCCGGCGGTGGCATCCCGCCTGCAGGCGCTGCCGCCGGCGGAGACGGGGAGACCCCTGCACATGCGTTGCCCCCGGCGGGAGACGCTCAGGGGGATGCGCCCGGAGGGAAATGGACAAGCGGGGCGGGTGCTGCTGGGGGGGCAACCGACGGGACGCGCGGTGGGGGGGAGGACACGGTGAACCAGAAGTAACGCAGGCCGGGCGGGGCGCTCGTGACAGAGGCCCTGTCCAGCCACAGGATTGCACGATATTGATATACATGAAAAACACATACGGAAACAAAGCGCACACTCTGCTGAAGACAATGGTGTGGCGTCCGTCACACGGGGATGTACCGATCTGTGACTCGTGGTGTCCACAAGGCTCGGCGGGGGGACCAGGCTACGAAGAACAAAATGCGAGGTTGTGTGCAAATACTCCATGTGAGTTTAGGTATGTGATGGCCTCTCTGTCCGTCGTACTTTGGTTCGTTGCAAATATAAATAGTGACACAAACTCCTTGACTGCCTGGCCTTTGTGGCACCGAGTTTGTGGCGCCACAAACTCCGTTTGCCGCAAACTCGGAGCGTGTCCCGAAGCGCCCGTCAGCCATCGCAGTGCCCCTTTAACGGCGACCAAGGATTGTGTTGTGGAAGCTCTGGAATCGGGCTACAGTAATTTGCGGACCCCGTTGCACGACTCCATGCAAGCACTTTTCGCTTCTTTTTTTCCGTTCATTCGTCTTCGCAGGACGTACTGCTCAAGACAGTGTCGCGCCAGTGACAGGGTTGATATATTTTGCGAAAGCATCCATCGTTAGCAAAAACATGCGATAATTATTGAAAACGTTTCTGATAGTTATCGCCCAGGAGCCACGTGTTAGGATGACAGCAATGAATTAACCACGTCGTGCCCAACACGAGCCGCCTGACGAGCTGCGGACACGGCTTTCGGAAAGGGCGTAGAGCCTAAATTGGGCCGCGTAGTACGCAGGCGGCGGAGAACGTGCCGCGTGGGGCGGCCGCACCCGCCGTGTACAGTACGCCGCGGAGGATGTAAAGTCCTAAATTTAGTCGGCGTAGGTAGCTCCTATCGTCCTCGTGGTGTGGGTCTGGATCTTGGCTGGGCACGCTGCCGTACTGTATCGCGGCCACGTACAGTTGGTACCCAATATTATTTGCCCACCCCAACCGCCAGATCCTGAGATTTATATTGACTCGATGCGACCGTCCGTTTCCAGTGCAAGAAACGCACTGTCACTAATACTTGGTGCCAGACCCGTTCGCATCCACCACCCCCCGCACACGGCGGCACATGCTCTCGGTCAGGTGCTTGAAATAGGCGCTCGGTATCGACGCCCACTCTTCCTGCAGGGCAGTGAACAGCTCGTCCTTCGTCTTGGGGAGGGGGGGCCCGACTGCGGTGCTGGTTCGTCCCTGGTTGACCTTTTCGGCGATTTCCGCCGTTGAGGCGAAAGGGTTGCCGTCCACCACCCGGCGGAGCCCGCGCAGCTCTCGAGGGCTGAGGAGCTTCGGCCGACATCGGTTGTCCTGGCGCGCAGTGGCCGCCGCCCGCCGCGCGTTGGCTGCGTGGTAGCTGACCACCGTCTTGGGGATGTCGAGAGCGGTGGCGATGGCCCCATTGGACTTCTTGTTCGTGACCATGGTCTTGATGGCGCCGACTTCCTGGGGGCATAGGGGGGTCCTGCCCTTGCCCCCCATGGTGCTGCTTTTTTTTTTTCTTCGCTGGGAGAGAAGCTATGGGCGCTTCTTTATAGCACCATGCCCCGCAACGCTGCGCCCAAGTGACTGCAATGCGCCAGAGCGGCACCACTGAGGCCGCTTTTTGGATCTCGTCCGTGGTCGATTTGGTGGGCAAATAATATTGGGTACCAACTGTACACAGTTCCGAAGACGACGACAGGGTGCGGCACTGCCGCGTGATCAGGCGGTCCGGTCTGGTCTAATGGGCCTCCGAGCCGACACGTGGTCGAACACGTGGACGTCTGATAATCATTATCGTTCCGGTTCTCCTGAACGTTATTCTTTTCTGATAATTTACTCGATAATTTTGACTCAATAATTAAGGCCTCTCAACCCTGGCCCAGTGAACGGCCTGTCAACAGAGACCCAATCTTGCCTTAGGGGTTTCAAGATCTTCTGGTTGCTCTGATTGGATCCACTGCTGCAATTCTCATGTGTGATTGGCTATCTGGGTACAAAGCTGTTCTCCAATGTTAAAACCTCGTTCATGCGACAGATCTGCCCTCAAGGAGGAGCCAACCCCAGAGCAGTGGGTCTCAAACCATGTACCAAGAATTCCGCGCATGAGAATGCAAGCACGTGCTAGAGCGGGTTTTGGGTCTCCGTCGACCTCGGTTCCCTGTGTAAAGATCTGCTTCAAATTCGAGACCGATCACGCCTGAGATGCTAAGAAACACTTGCCGTGCGCTCTCTCCCACATTCTGCGTGCACTCTGCCACTCATCCAGAAAAAAAAGAACACTCTGGGTGCGTATGCATGTTTGTTTTGTTCCACCCCTCACGAGAAGCATGCACATTCATGATCGGGGGCCACCTTATGTCAGCATTCCACATGACATCTTCGTGCACAGCCCATCCGCACAAGTCAGACCCTTGTCTGCACAGTTTGTGTGAGTAGCGCTGCCCAGCGGCGCCCGCATCGTCGCGGGGGCTTCGTGGTCACCGCTAAGTCAACCTGGGGCACTTCGTCGCGCCGGTTGTGGCACAGTTTGCGGACAGGTACACGCTTGTGCAGCGAAGCGTGTGTCTGAAACGACACGTCCTTTGTGGAAGGATGGGCGGACGGCACGCAAATTACATCGCGGGTTCGCATGATTCTGCTTTGTCGTTGCGCGTTTGCAGAACATTGCTCCGCACTGCAGTTTAGATTCGCACGGGATAGGTGTATTTCGGATTGCTCCATGCGAGAATTTACTGCAAAACGATGCGCAGATTTGGCTATCTCAGCCGGTACTGAACAACAAGCTTCACTTCTTATATGAGGACGTAGCTCTTCACGTCCTGGACGTCGTAAACAATAAACCGAGAGAAAGAGAGCGTCCTTCAGGTTGTGGTCGTGCTCGTACATGTTTTATGGGGTGTTTTTCGGTCCTCAGAGGCTCTATGGGCCACTTTGCGAATACATGCGTCGTCGATTCGGTGACAGCTCTGAGCCAGAGTCAGTAAGTGAAGCAGGAAGTACACCATAAAGAGTACTGCCTGTACGGAGTGTGTTTATGCCTCTAAAGCCTCTCTCTGATGGATGGAAAATAGCCTACAGAGTCTCAACACACTAAGATGCCCAACAGTGCGCAGGTCATGGCTTTTATCGTGCCCCAAGGCCCGTGCCTACCCATTGAAACGCAAGAAAGAGCACAGAAACGTGAGGTCTCCTATCCACATATCCCCACCCAGTCCTGGGCGTCCTCTGACTAGACTTTTTGGCTCCAGTTGCTCACACGGACTCCGCAGAGGGTCCTGAGCCTGCGGGGGGTGGTCTGTTCTGTGAGGATCCACTTTTTTGCATAGGCACATGCTGCGGCAGTGGGGTCCCAGTGTGTGCAAAATCCCGCCCCTGGAAGCACATCGGGTTACTCCTGCCTGCCAGACGCGGGTGTGCCAGTTGGTACGACATTTAATAAAGGCCAAGGCCCAGGCGTCGGTGGGCCCCTTGGGGTCGCCGCCGACCGCCGAGCCGGCCATGGGGCGAGGGAAAGTGCCCACACCCAAAGCAGAGGGTAAACAGCGTGCCACCGCGTGGGTAGGCAGGCATGAGAAAGACATTCAAGCAGAGAGAGGCAGTGAGAAAGAGAGAGATGGGGGGCGCCCACCAGGAAGGCCCCTGGGCTGCAAGCCGGGAAGGAGGGAGGGGCGCGAGGGCAAACGAACGTGCCGGCCGTCGTCGGCCGGTGCGTTCCCCGCCGCGCCGTGCCTCTTGGGCACCCCAATGCGGACAGTTGGCCCGTCGGGCCGGATGCGCAAAGTAGCCCGGCCCCCCTCGCCGGACGGGGAAACATCCCACTCGCTAGGTGGACGCATGACGCCTTAACCTTCACAAACAAGACACAATATCGGCAAAGCAATTTCTGTGTATCTGCAAGCTCGCAGGGACACAGAGGTTTAGTAAGGTCTATGCTACTGCCCGGTTGCTGTCCTTCTCTTGGCGATGAGGGGGGGGGGCTAAAAAACTACAGTTTTTAGTTGCTACGTCGTGAAGAAGTGCTCCACAGGGCAACATACAACCGATACCCACCGGGGTTTTTTGGACGAACAGAAGCAGGATAGGCAGAGGGAGGTATCATGGTGCGTGGTGTTTCTCTTCGGTGCCTGGTGGTGCGGAGATCATGGGGTGGACGACGGACATGCACGTACTTCTGCTTCTGTATGGATGATGACCATACGTGACCAGTGATCAATATTTTTCCAGAAAAAAACACATCGGCACTGAGCGCAAGGTCGGGGGATCACAGCGGTGTGCCCCACGTCCCGCAGGGTGTACTTCTTCATGGTCAACAGGGGTCGTAGGACTCGACGGGGGGGGGGGGACGGGTGGTGAGATCAGATGTCACTCTGGGTGCAAATTTGCCACTTTGGTACGGAGGCAATTGCGCAATCTCCCGCAAGGCGAGCGTGGAGCCCCCAAAGATAGACAACTACCTCCACAGGTCCCGTTGAGAATCTATCTCAAAGCGTACGTCTACAACGGCGCCAGGAGTGTGCACAGCACCAGCGCCCTCCATGAACGTGCCTAACTGCGCGGCGTACCTCGTGAACTCTTCTCGAAGCAGCAGCATGCGCTGGTCTCCATCCAGCCCCGTCAACTGGTCAGAACACGTGGGGTGACCGCGGGAAGTACACGCGCATTGCCTCAAATGAACGCTCGACATGTAGCGCCACGTCAGCAGCCTGCTGGTTGAACACCTTTGGGTCCCCAGCAGCCGCCCAAGTAGTGCACATTGGTCCACTCATACATGTGTTAAAAGGAACATAGTTATTTAGGTTGGATAGAACGCAAAAAAAAAACTGAAAAACTGAAAAACGTACTAATTTAATCTATCGATTAAACAATCCGGAGAGGGAAGAGCGTTACATTTTTGCCATCCATGCCTTCTAAATACCACCCTACAGAGGAGAGAAAGTGAGGGTGTGCGCCAGATGACCAGCAAGTGGGAATGAGCTCGTCCTCTCGTCAGCCCTGTGCGCAATCGAGTGGCGGCCGCTGCCGAGTTCTTGGCGCCACCCCCGATGCACCCTTTTTTTCCTTTTTCTTGTTCTTCTCCTCCTCCTTTTGACACTGAAAGACCCCTGGCAATTCTCTCCTCCAATCTGTTTGGCTCCACCCACCACGGCGCATGGACCGCCCTCTTCTCGCCGCCTGCTGATGGGGAAGACGCAGGCAGCCAGGCGCACTGGCGGGGTCACCTCTTGAGTCGGGCCACATGATAGCTGGCCCCTAAGGCCGGCACTTTGGGCGTTCGTTTGGTCAGGAGGTGGCAAGACCGCGTCGGGAGCGGTGGCATGACGTCTGGGCGACACCACTCATGCAGTGAAATAGAGTCTTGGATCATGCACACACACCGTCAAGGTGCGACCACGGTTGCGGTGGCGGTGGCGTCGTCTCCGGCGGTCGGCGGGGGGTGGAAGGCCCTCCCATCTGGACCGCCAGCCGTCGTACGCTCGCCGCCGCCGGCGCGGCGGGCGTCTGCGGCCGCGCCGTGGGTTGGGCCGCGCCGCCCCCGCCGCCAATCCAGGCAGCCACCGCAGCGCCGCCACACCTGCCGTGCGCCTCGCGTGCGGAGCGCGGCCGTACTCCAGTCGTCAGCGTCGAGCAGGCGACCGCCGTCACCGCGCCGCCTTGGTCTGCCAGGCCGCCCCCACCCGCCAACGCGCTGTGTCTGCCACCTTCCCTCTTTTTTTCTTTATTTTTTTCTCATTTTTTTGTCTCTCTTTTGTTGTTTGGTCGCTCGCCTGTCCGTGCGTGTCGTACCCGCCACGCCGCGCCGACAGTCGGCTGGGACACACCGGCGTCGTAACCAACTGGGTGAGGCGCCCCCCAACCAGGCCAGCCGTCGTGTATGGGTGACGGTCGGCCGTGGACGGGATTTCGGGGGGGGGATGGAGCCATGATGCGCGTGCCCACGGCTGGAAAGGAGGGGTGTGCCCCTCCCCGTCCTTCGGCACAGGCCATCACGCCATCCATCTCCCACTCACGTCACGAGCCTCTACCGGCGGGCGCCTCACTCCTGGTCCATTGCGTCCCCCCCCCCGGCGCCCGTCCCGTCAGTTGCCCCCCCAGCAGGGGCATCCCCCCCAGCGTTTGCTGGTGGGGGCGCCCCTTCTGCAGCACCCCCCCCGTCTCCGCCGACGGCAGCGCCTGCCGGCGGGCTGCCACCGCCGGCAGCACCGGCCGGCGGCGCTTCTGCCCCCGCCGGCGCTCCCCCCCCTGCTGCCGCCAGCGGCGGCGGTGCCCCCTCCTCCTCCTCATTGCGCACGCTCTCATCAAAGCGCTCGAGGAGCCGCTCCTCCGCAACGTCCAGCACCCGCCGGTTGACCTGCACCCGCCAGTTGAGGATCCCCAGGAACACCCGCTCCAGCCGCACCATCTCTGGCACCGTGTCGACCCCCCCCACCAGCGCAAAGTGGCCCGACCCATAGTTGCGCTCCTCCACGCTCTTGCACGACACCATCAGCGCCGCCAGCAGTAACCGGTGCATATTCCACCCGCTCAACGCCAGCCGCTGGTCCGCCACACGCGCGCGGTGGAGGAGGACGAGCGCCACCACCACCACCGTCGGGGACAGCCGGCAGTGCCGCACCAGCCGCCGCACGTACTGGTGCGTGTCGAGCGGCGGGATGGCAACCGAAAAAAAGACCGCCACCGGCTGGTCCCCCAGCGGGAGCGTCGCCTCGTCCACGGGAATGGGCGGCGTACGCGCGAGCAGGGCGTACCGCGCCGCCGCGTCGGTCGCGACTCGGCTGGCATGGTGCGCCGCCGCGTTGGCATCGCGCGCGGCCGTGATGCGGGCGGCCGTCGGCCACGCCGTGGCGGCCGAGGCGGTAGTCGCGGCGAATGTCGACGCCCGCTCCGACGCAATGGAGGCGGAGCGGGCGGCGGCTTGTTCGACCCCCGCTGCCCGGGTGGTCGCCCGGTTGGCCGCTGCCGCCGCAGCGGGGTGCTCGTTCATGAGCGCCTGGAGGACCGTCGACAGCACGTGCACCAGGTTTTGGTCGGTCAGCCGTGTAACGGGGCCCGCCGCCGGAGCTGCCCCGCCGCCCCCACCGCCACCCTCGCCGCCACCGCCACCGCCACCGCCACCGCCACCACCGACCGCCGGGGGGACCTGCCCGACGGCACCGCCTCCCACAGCCGGGGGACCACCGCCGCCCAAGGGCAGCGTCATCGTGGCAGCGCGGTCTGCGGCCGGGTCTGCGGCGGCGCCCCCCCCGTCGCCGCCGCGGGCAGCATCCCCCACGCCGCGCCTGCGCCAGCTGGCCTCCACACGGTCATCGCCGCCGTCGCCTCGCCCTCTGGCCGCGCCCGCGGCACCGCTCCCCGCGCCGCCGCCCCCGCCGCCGTGGCCGCCGCCGCCGCCGCCGGCTGCCCCCCCCCCCTCCATACGCGCCCGCTTGGCCGCCACCGCCCCCGAAGCGGCCGCGTCGCCGCCCCGGCTGGCGGCGCCGCCCTTTCCCCCCGCCTTTTTCGCCTCGCCCACCACCAGCGGCGGCGGCCGCGGCACGGCGGGCACCCGCCGCTCCCGCGCGCCAGGACCCGGGGGGGGGGTGATCATGCTTGGGTCGGGAGGGGGGCCGTCGGCGGGGGGGGTGGCGTCCCCGCCGTCAATGTCGGCGCCGGGGCCGTCGCCGTCCCCCCCGCCGCTGCTGCCGCCGCCGCCGCCGCCATTGTCTTTGCCGCCATTGGGACTGCCGCCGTCGTTGCGGCCGCCACTGCCGCTGCCGCCTCCACCGCTGGCGGCAGCCGTGTCGTCGCCACCGCCACCCGTCCCCGTCGGGGCCACCGCCGCCGCCACCGCACCGCCCTCATCCCATCCGCCGGCCGCTTCTTCCGGACGGCCGCCGCCGCCGTCAGCCGCCTGAGGGTACCCCTCAACGCCGTCACCCGCCGGCGGGGCCTGAGCCGCCGGCCACCCGTCCCGGGATGCCATGGTCGTTGCCGCTACCGCCGCCGTCACGAGCCGCCACAACCACCGCCACCGCCACCGCCACCGCCACCGCCACCGCCACCGCCACCGCCACCGCCACCGCCGCCGCCGTCACCGCCCCGCCGCCGCCGCCCGCCGCTCGTGCGTCACGCCAAGGGGGGGATGGAGGGGGGGGGGCGTCCCAGCGCGCGCAGAGGGAGGAGGGAGGGGGGGGAATTGGACTCGAGCCACGGGATCACCCGGCGTGCCTCACACCCCGGCACGCAACACCCCCCCGGCACCAACCACGTAGGCGCGCGCGCAGTGGGGGGGGGGGGGAAGGCGGAGGGCTGCGCACGCGCCTCGAGCGGCGGCGGTCGGTGCGCCCCGTCACGGCCCCGCGCGCGCTCGGCGTGGGTGTGGGGGTGTGTGCGTGTGTGGAGGGCAGGCTGGTGGGAGCGGCAGGGTGGGGTGGGGGCGGCGACCTATAAGAAGCATCCCGAGGCGCGCGGCCGGGCGGGCAGCCGGGGCGGCCAGGCGGCCAGGCTACCGGGCTGCCGCCCAGGCGGCCTGCCGGCCGGCCTGCCTGCCGGCCTCGTGGCGCCGGCCGTGGTGTCGGCGGCGACGTGCGCACCACCCCCGCCGGGCCGCCACATCTGCACGCACCCACCGCCTCGCGCGCACGCCGGGCGGCCGCTCCCCAGGCCTTCCCCACCCCCCCCCCCCCCCCGCGCCCCCCCCTCCCCCCCCCCCGGCTCGCGAGGCGGGCGTAGCAATAGCGTGTGCGTGCGGGCGCGCGCGCGCGCACCCACCAAAACGGGATGGGGGGGACGCGCGGCAATGCCGCCGGGGCTGCCGTGCGCCCCCCCGCGACGGGGCTCTGCCGAGCGCACCTCCCCCCCCTCCCCCCCTCTCCCCCCGGCAACCCGGTGACCGCGACCTCCACACCCTCAATCACCTTGATTGGGCACTTGGACAGCGTCTCCACCAATGGAGCCAAAAGCCATAATCCCGCAACGTGGCACCCGTTTGGCTTTTGGCTCATTGGTGGAGGTGCGGACCGAGCGGACTGGAGCTATATCCCCATGTGACGACCCAAACTAAGACAATTCTCACCATTCTTAGTCCCGTAATGAGTCTCGAGGAGTCTCGATGACGTACGCGAGACCTTGGCCTTCAACGGCAGCGATTGGTTCTGAGCCAAAGAGGCGAGCCTAGAACACAGTTTTGCCTCGCAGCTTTGGCTCAGAGCCAAACGCAGGGCCAAATCGACGCCGACCGGGAGCAGGTGGGCCCAGTTGGATCGTGACAGGTGGCACACTGTCAGTCTCGGCACCTTCTGTAGGCTCTCCTTTGTGTAGGACGTTGTCTGAGGGGCATTCTTCCATCGACCTGGTCGGACACCTCCTGGGTGCCCAGCCCGACGTGAACGGGAGGGCTGCTCGACGGGTATTTTGGACCTGACAAACTGTGACACAGGGCTTATCGGTCGTCAATTGGGCTAGCCCACCCCGTGTCGAGACGTGACGCCTATTTTCTTTGGCTTCGTAGCTCGGCAGGGGTCCGATGGCGAGTCAAACCCTCCCCCTAGATACGGTATAGCTTTGGCTCCATTGGTGGAGATGCTCTGACCGTGTCCCCCCGCCCCCGCCCCCACTGTACGGCGGCCGGCGGCAGACGGCCCCCCATCTTCCCGTGGCGATACGTACAATATACGCCATCATGGCGATCATAAACCGATGGTCGTCTTCCCCTCCAGTCCCTACATATCTTGACAGCACTGCACGTGTGAATGAATGCTCGTTTCGTGAGCTCTGATTAGGGTTGGCAGTTCGGTAAACTCGGTCGGAAAACAAATGAGGTACAGCTCGGTATCCCGATCATTAAACGATTTTCTCCCCGGTCGGTATCATTTGGTAACGAAATGAAGTTGGTAGTACAGAAGTGGAGAGCCCTCATCCCTCCTCGTGTTTGAGCGGAAGGCTCCACTGGGTACCAAATGGCCAACTGGCCCATGCATTCGTTCCGCAGCTTACAAGGCACCAAAAGACTGGCACACCAACCCACTTCAGCTGGACCCTTGACCACACCCTTCACAGTCTTACTCCTGCCTCCAAGACGCGAGTGTGCCAAGAGATATACGTTTTTATTTTGGCCATGCCGTGCTCCGCGAGCGTCCAAGAGATCGTCGCGCGTGTCAGGAAAAGCAGTGGGTGCGGGTAGCTGCTTGTGCCCACAGAGAGAGGGTAAACAGCGTGCCCCGCTAGGGAGGCAGGCGAAGATGGCCCCTCGGCCCCGAGGGCCAGGTGGGCGCGAAGCCGGGAAGGAGGGCAGGGAAGCCACTGCGGCGCGAGCGCCGGCGCGAGAGCAAACGAACGTGCCGCTCATCTTCGGGCGGCTGCTACAGCCCGCGCCTCCGGCTTATCTACCCCACCGTCGGGGGAGATCCCTCCCCCCCCGCCTCGAAGAGCGGGGGTCGTCTGATCGGTCGACGGCTCCAATCCGAAACAAACAAGACAAAACTGGCCAACATGCTGCGACAGGTCCAGAGAGGGACGTGGCGGTCATGTAGGCCTGACAGGATATCCCTTCCGAAAGGCCGACGGTAGTGCTCTCAGTGTGATAGCGCTCTCTGTGTTGAGTGCCGCGGTGCATTCCCGCACTCAGCAGGACTGCGCCGCTGCTTGGTGCACACGGCTGCTTGCGCTCTTTTCTTCAAGCATACTGTACTTTCCAGCCGCAGCTCCCACGCTCTCTTTACCATAGATGCCACAACGCTATCAACGTGGAAGGTGCTTTGGGTTCACAAGGAACCGTGTCGTGCGGAGCGATGGAAGTTGGTCCAAGTACTGGGTCTCCTGCTTCGTCAATCAGACAGCGTACGCCCAGGACCAGGAGGCTGTGACGGCCAGCGATGGAGACGAAGAAGCCGTGGCCAAGCTTAAAGTTGTTAACCATGCGAGAGCCCGTTGCCCAAAGTTGAGTACCGACAAACCAGCAGAGGAAACCGCGAGGCGCACGTGTTGGGCGGAACATACAGTGAACCTGCCTATCTCTTCCCCTCGTCACCGCTGCCACGGGATTCGTCTCATTTGTACCCCGAGTGCCGCTCGGACCTCGGCTTCCCGCGCCCCCAGCGGGTCTCGCCGCGCGGTCGGCCATGTGCCGCTTGCACATCTCAGTGCAGTTTTCCCCTCCTGGAGCACACCCTTCCACTTCGCAGGGGATAGTGCCTCTCCCGCTCCCACACCTGCTCGGATGATGCCGACCAGGGAGAAATGAATATTACCGTTTCACGATCGGGATACCGAACTGTGCTTCATTCGTTTTCCAACCGACTGTACCAAATTGCCAACCCTAATCAGAGATCACCAAACGTGCAATCATTCACACGTGCAATGTTAGCAAGATACGGCCTGAGAGGGGAGGGCGGCCACCCGTTCATGATGGCGTCTATCGTAAAAAACGCCACGGGAAGATGGGGGGCCGTGTGCCGCCGGCCGCCACACACTGGGGGCGGGGGCGGGGGGACACGGTCAAGTGCCCAATCACGGTGATTGGGGGGTGTGGAGGACACCCTCACCGGGTTGGCGGAAGGAGAGGGGGGGGGGGGGAGAGGGTGCTGAGAGCACCACCAATGGAGCCAAAACCCATAAGCCAACTACGTGGCAGCTACTTCAGCGGTTTGGCTTTGGGTCTGACAGGTGGGCCGTGTGACGGTCCAAAACTAAGGCCATATCACAATTCTTATTCGCTCTCGACACCACCTCAATGCACCTCGAGAGCGCTCGAGTTTTTGGCTTTCAACGGCAGCGGGGCCAACTACCGAGCCAAACGAGCGTTTTTGGCTCGGTATAATGGCTTTTGGCCAAACGCCGAGCCAACCTGCGCCAATCAAAAGCGTGACCCCTGGCTCGCAGACGGTCGTGGAGCAGTGGGTCCTGTGGCTCAAGACCACCTGCCAGCCACGCGTCATAGGAGGGCCGGCCACCAACCTCTCGGGCTTGCCTGCTGAGGATTTAGAGATTCCATACGGTGGACTGCGGTCTCTAGTAGCCCCTGGCGGGGCTTTATTGAGGTACGACGCGTTATTGCGTTGGATTCTCGCGGGTTGGGGATGGGGGTGGGGTTAGGGTCCATATCTGAGGTGGGGTTCAGGTGCCATGGAAGGAAGTTTTGTGGAGTTCAATACTCATAGGATGCCAGTATCCACCGTAGTATGATGAGGTGAGGTGGGCTTCTGTTCAAGCGATGCGCGCCTGACGGTGCGATTCGCTCTCACCCGCACCTTCGATGTCCACTCTTTCCCTGTCCTCCGGCCAGCCCCTCATATGCTCCTCCCCCCCTGCAAGCATGGCCCCTCCCGCTCCTCCCCCTATGCCCCCCCCCCCCGGCATCGTCCCTGCCCTCCCCCTTGGCATAGCTCCCGATTCCCTCCGCATCGCTCTCCTCCCCGTGCCCGCATCGCCCCCCCGCCTTCTTCATAGCTCCCCGCCCCCAGCGCCGCCCCTCCCCCCCGCGCCGCCCCTCCCCCCCGCGCCGCCCCTCCTCCTCGCGCCTCCCCTCCCAAGGGTCCAGCTGAAGTGGGTTGGTGTGCCAGTCTTTTGGTGCCTTGTAAGCTGCGGAACGAATGCATGGGCCAGTTGGCCATTTGGTACCCAGTGGAGCCTTCCGCTCAAACACGAGGAGGGATGAGGGCTCTCCACTTCTGTACTACCAACTTCATTTCGTTACCAAATGATACCGACCGGGGAGAAAATCGTTTAATGATCGGGATACCGAGCTGTACCTCATTTGTTTTCCGACCGAGTTTACCGAACTGCCAACCCTAATCAGAGCTCACGAAACGAGCATTCATTCACACGTGCAGTGCTGTCAAGATATGTAGGGACTGGAGGGGAAGACGACCATCGGTTTATGATCGCCATGATGGCGTATATTGTACGTATCGCCACGGGAAGATGGGGGGCCGTCTGCCGCCGGCCGCCGTACAGTGGGGGCGGGGGCGGGGGGACACGGTCAGAGCATCTCCACCAATGGAGCCAAAGCTATACCGTATCTAGGGGGAGGGTTTGACTCGCCATCGGACCCCTGCCGAGCTACGAAGCCAAAGAAAATAGGCGTCACGTCTCGACACGGGGTGGGCTAGCCCAATTGACGACCGATAAGCCCTGTGTCACAGTTTGTCAGGTCCAAAATACCCGTCGAGCAGCCCTCCCGTTCACGTCGGGCTGGGCACCCAGGAGGTGTCCGACCAGGTCGATGGAAGAATGCCCCTCAGACAACGTCCTACACAAAGGAGAGCCTACAGAAGGTGCCGAGACTGACAGTGTGCCACCTGTCACGATCCAACTGGGCCCACCTGCTCCCGGTCGGCGTCGATTTGGCCCTGCGTTTGGCTCTGAGCCAAAGCTGCGAGGCAAAACTGTGTTCTAGGCTCGCCTCTTTGGCTCAGAACCAATCGCTGCCGTTGAAGGCCAAGGTCTCGCGTACGTCATCGAGACTCCTCGAGACTCATTACGGGACTAAGAATGGTGAGAATTGTCTTAGTTTGGGTCGTCACATGGGGATATAGCTCCAGTCCGCTCGGTCCGCACCTCCACCAATGAGCCAAAAGCCAAACGGGTGCCACGTTGCGGGATTATGGCTTTAGGCTTCATTGGTGGAGATGCTCACACTACTGTAGATAGGGGGGGTCACCCATCCCTCGCCACGGTGGCAAGGGATGGAGGTGCCGCGGATCGGATCAGCCACGGCAGGGGGGGCTCTGGTCTGGGTGCCGCACGTTCGGGTCCCGCTCGACAAACACGTAGCCCACCAGCAGTCCTCCGCGCCAGGCAAGACCGCGACCGCGGTCCCGCGTCCGTGCTGGTGCAAGGCGCTGACCGCCGGCCGCCGGCGACCCCTTGATTTGCGATTCCGGCCAGCCCCACCCCAAAATTAGTTACACTGTCATTCGATCGCCGCGGCCACCGTGACGGCTGCGGCGGCGGTGGCGGCGGCGACGGCGACGGACATCCGCCTCCGCGTCTGCCGCCGCCGTCGCCGCTGTCAAGACCACAACGGCCGAGCGGACCTCAGAGGGGTGGGAGCGGGGATCCCAGAGCAGTGGTCTCAGACCCAGGATCCGTGACAAGCGTGTTTTTTGGGGCAAACGGCTTGTAGGGGGCTTGTTAAGCAGGCCCTCCGGGCTGAAACGACGGGTGAAACGAAATCGAACCTTGGTTGTAAAGCCGACTTAAAGCTGGAGTAAGTGCGACAAAGTGCGTCGTGTTAAGCTAACGTATCGCATAGGTGGAGAAGCACTACCGATTCAGTTCGGCGAAATGCCAGCAGCAGGCCACCGCCCAAGGCGTCAGCGGCTGGCCATCGCCGCAGGCCATCGCCGCAGGCCAAAGCGGCAGGACATCGCCGCTGGCCAACCCCCCAGCTCCACCCGCCGGCCCCCGCCGCTGGCAACGCCAGCCAGCCACCTGACCCCGCCGGCAACGCCACCCATCCGCCCCCGCAGGCCACCCCCACCGGTACACCCCCGCCAGCAACCCCCGCCAGCCACCCGACCCCGCCGGCCAACCCCGCCGGCAACCCCCGCCGGCGAACGCCGCAGCCGCCGGCAAGCCCCGCAGGACTCCGCCGCAGGCCCAAGCGGCAGGCCACCGCTGCAGGCCACCGCCGCCTGCCACCGCCGCCGGCCAGCGCCGCCGGCCAGCCCCGTAGGCCCCAGCGGCAGGCTACCGCCCAAGGCCACCGCGGCAAGCTATCGCCGCAGGCCACCGCCGCAGGCCACAGCGTCTCGCCATCGCCGCTGACAAAGCCAGGCAGGCATCCCCGCCGGCTACCTGACCCCGCCGATAACGTCAGCGAGCCACCCCCGCCGGCTACCCGGCCCCGCCGGCAACATCAGCCAGCCACCCACGCCGGCCACCGCCGCCGGCCACTCCCGCCGGCCACCCCACCCCGCCGGCCGACCCCGCCCACGAAATCTGCAGCCGCCGGCAAACCCCACAGGCCACCGCGACAGGCCAACCCATCAGTTCCCGCCGCCAGCGATCGTCGCCGGCCACCGTCGCCAGCCAACCCCGCGGGACACCCCGGCCACATCGAAGGTCGCTGAGGCGAGGGGGGGGAGGGGAGGGAACTGGGGGGTGGAGCATGGCGGGGGGACGATGCGTCGTCAGGGCGGAGGTGCAGGCAGTACGTCCGATTTGTCGCGGGGGGACACCAACGCCTGTCCAGCGTGGTGCCCATGAGCCCGGCACTACGCAGCGACGTGACGATTGCAGAGGGAGCACGAAGCCGAACACTCACTTGTGGAGTGTCTGTTTGTTTATTTGTAATGACTCGGTTAGTTGCCTGTGTCAATCCATTCCAACTCCATTTCGGAGGGTGTGGGTCGGCTAACGAGGCGTTTCGCAAGTCTCATCAGACTACAACGTGTGCTGTGCAGTCCCTACAATCCCAGGTCAGATGCCAGTCGGGCCTCCTTTTCCAGCGGTACTTCCTCATAGTTCGGGCTGAACAGGCCTAAACGCGGCCTGCGACCGACATGCTGCCACGCCCAAGTGCTTGTACGATGCTTGGCAAGTGTTGTTGGATGGTCCTGAAAGACGGCAGAACACACTTTCTTTTAGATCTGCTGGTACGCACCGTCGCTGCGCGTCTTGTCATACCATCATAATCGTGTGGAAGCGACGTCTAGGGGCATTTGACTAGCCTCAAAGAAAAGGACAAACAAAACTCGGCCTGTATGGGTGCGAAGGGGGTTTCAGGGGGCCACTTGACAAGCCGCGTACAAGCTTTTCCGGGTAAAAACCGGCTTGTCGTGGATCCTGCTTTAAGGATCACTACGCAGCCTCTCCCTCGCCGGCGGCCAAGGGAGGGGCGACACAGCCCACGTGCAAGCGCTTCACTCCTGCGCGGAGGCAGGCCATTCAGGCAGGGCCCGCCCACCCAGCAGCCGCGAGCCCCTAAGCGGGTCTCCAGCCACAGCTTCTGGCCCCAGAGACAAGGCTCTCGAGAGCCTCACTGCAAGGACCCAGCGCAAAAGAACGTGTCCGCAGTGCATTCAAGAATCAGCAAAAAATAATCCGTATGTGGCAGTTTTCTTTGGACTTCTTATGTGTAATTAGAGGCACTTGAGACCGCCTACTTTAGCAGACTCATTCTGCTCCAGAAGCCCGACCAGGGATTGGGCAGTTACCTGAATTTTGTCTGATGGCGACAACAGCAACAGCGCAACAACAGACCATGAGCCAATCGCGTGCTGGTAGCTGAGAGCCGACCAATAGCGTGCTGTGGCATTGTGATCTTGGTCTGCAACCATCCTCATCCACCGCCCTCCCGTTCCCCGTACCTTTCGTCCCCCCTCTCCCCTTCACTCTCCTCCTTCACGGCTATCCTTCCTGTCGCAGCCGTGGTCCGCGTCCTCTGTCCGCCGCCCCCTCTGCACTGTTCCTACCCAAGTCATGAGAGACGTTCTTGTACTTTGTACCATCACTATCACGATTCTTCTCACCACATGACAAGTCCGGTACTTAACCGTACATCACGTCGGAACAGTACTGTACCGGCTCCGAACGGTGCAGTACAGAAGCGGGCTACTTCTTGGGGACACGCCTGGACATAATCGCGTACGCACTGCACTCTTTCCCACCAGCACACAACAGATACCCGCACGCTCAATGCCACTGCATCCCCCGCTGTTCGATACAACTGCCAAGTTACTCACACCCATGCAATACCCGACCCGCTACGCGCAGCTGTACGCGTGCAGGTACCGGGAGCCTTTCCTTCATTTGTTATTCCCCATCGTCGCCGCTGGCGTGGCAACTGTCGCCGACGGTGGCACCGTTGGTAACGCCGTGGACGGCAATGCCACCGGTGCGGTACTGCGAGTCTTTCTTCTCTAATACAACTGCGCGCACGCTAATGATTCGCTCCCTGGTGCGCCATCACCGGTGCCTTGCTCCTAGCCCTCCCCCGGTCCTATAGCGTGTTGTTCACGTCTACTCTCCAACCGGCCGGGGCCACAGCCGTGACGGCAGCAGGCACCGGCAGGCTCATGGGCGGTGGTAGCCCCCGACGCCGGCAGCGTCCGTCCGCCGTAAGACGGCTGGTGAGAAAATGAAACATCTCGCCGTAGCGGCCCCCTGCGGCAGCAGCAGCCGGCAGCTGCGGTGGCAGGTAGCTGCCCCCGGCCCGTGCTCGGCAGCCCCTGGCAGCGGGAGGGCATCTGGTGGCGGCGCGGCGGGGGCAGACGGCGACGTGGGCAGCACCTGGCTGTGGAGCCAACCGGCGGCAGCTGCCGGCCACAGCGACGCGTCCGGCAGCCCCAGCAACCAGGTGCCCGCGCCCCCGAGCTACCCCCCCGGTGCCCCCCCGCAGCCCGCGGCGGCGCAAGCCGATGCAAGTAGCCGGCTGCGGCGGCCGCGACGGCCGCAGCGGCGCAGCCCATAGCTCCAGCTAGCGGGCGGCCGCCCCTTGCCGCCGCCCTCCCCAGTCCCCGGCGGCGGCTCCAGCTGCGGCAGGGGGCAAGCCCTAGCCTCCGCCCGCGGCGGCGGCGGCCAGCCGCCGACAGAATTCAGCCACGGTGGCAGTCCCAGCAGCGCCCCGGCCGTAGCGGCGCCCCCGGCAGCCCCAGAAGCCAGTCGCTCGCCCTCCCAGGCTGCACCCCCGCAGCGCGCTGCGGCAGCAGTCGGCGGCGGCAGCCGGCCGCGGCGGCCGCGGTGGCCGTAGCGACGCGGTCGGCAGCGACAGCGACCTGGCGCCCGCCCCCCCCCGCCGCCCCCCCAGCCCCCGGTGGCGGCAGTCCCCGCTTGCGGCGGTGACCGCCAGCCGCTGGTGGCAGCCGGCCGTGGCGGCCGCTCCGCACCTCCCAGCCCTAGTAATCAGTCGCCCGCCCAACCCGAGTGCCCCCCACCTGCAGGCGGCTGCGGGAGTCGTCAGGGGCGGCAGCCGGCCGTCACATACCTAGGTAGAAGCCGCGGCGCAGCAGCCGGTAGCCGGCTGCCCCCGACGAGCAGCGCAGCAACTTGAGCGCTTGTAGGCCGACAGGCGCTGCAGGAGGGGCAACACGACTGCGGTAGTGGGGCCCGGTCCCCGTTGGCGCGCACGCCAGAATGGGGCTGCCCCGCGGGGTGGGCCCTTCCGGGGAGGGCAGCGGCGTGGACGGGGGTTGGGGCGTCCATGCGGAGAGAGGTGAGGGTGGTGGCCAGCCACAGCTTGATTTTGATGGCGGCAAACGTGTGGTGGGGGGGAGGGCACGTGGGGGATGTGGGCGCCGGGGTGCGCCGGACGGATGGGACGCACGGCGGGGGTCGGAGGGCAGGCTGGACTCATGGCGGTGTGGCAAGGGGTAGACGACGGACTCCACGCGCGGGGGGGGGGTGTCTCTCAGGGGGCCCCCGGGATGAGGGAAAGCGTGGAATGCCCCGAGGTAGGGAGCACACGGCTGCCGATGGACGGCACCACCAGAGTGCGAGTGCAGTACTTATGTAAGTAAAGAGGGCCACCGCGGGCTAGCCCCGCGGGGAAGCGAAAACAAGCATTACATCTGGACACACGACCCCGAGGCTGGCGCTGAGGGGAGGTGACGGTGCTGGCCCACACACCGATGGCGGCGCGGCGCGCTCCCAAGGACTTCCCTAATCCCTCCCGTCGGCACCACCAGCCGCGACGTCGGCACTGCCGGCCCCGCCACGGCCACCACCCGCCCCGCCCTTACCACCGCCCCCGCCGCAGCAACAGACCCCGCCGTTGTCACCACCGCCACCGCCGCCACCACCACCGCCACCGCCGCCACCTTCACCGCCCTCGCCGCCACCACTGCCGGCCCCGCCCTTGCCACCGCCACCCCCATCGCAACAACAGCCCCCGCCATTGCCACCACCGCCCCCGCCGTTGCCACCCGCCCCGCCCTTGCCACCGCCCCCGCCGCAGCAACAGGCCCCGCCGTGGCCACCGCCGCCACCGCCGCCCCCGCCGCCACCACCGCCGCCCCCGCCCTTGCCACCACCGCCCCCGCCGCAGCAACAGACCACACTGTTGCCACCGCCGCCCCCGCCGCCACCACCGCCACCCGCGCCCTTGCCACCACCGCCCCCGCCGCAACAACAGACCGAACTGTTGCCACTGCCGCCCCCGCCGCCACCACCGCCGCCCCCGCCCTTGCCACCACCGCCCCCGCCGCAGCAACAGACCACACTGTTGCCACCGCCGCCCCCGCCGCCACCACCGCCACCCGCGCCCTTGCCACCACCGCCCCCGCCGCAACAACAGACCGAACTGTTGCCACCGCCGCCCCCGCCGCCACCACCGCCGCCCCCGCCCTTGCCACCGCCCCCGCCGCAACAGCAGGCTCCGCCGTTGCCACCGCCGGCCCCGTCACCCCCAACGCTCACCCACCCACGGGACAGCGCATTGTGGACCGAGAAGATGTTGATGGGACCGACACGGGGGGGCACCCGGGGCCCCTTTTCGTGGGCGACGAAGCCGTCGAAGCCGTCCACCTCAGGCTTGCGCGGCTGGTCCACGTCCGCCCCGGGCGGCCCGTCGCTGCCGTCTGCCAAGCGGGCGGTCGCCAACGGCAGCGCCGTGGCAGTGGAGTGGCACGCCGCCGCGGCAATGACGAGCATCAGCACGCCCACTGAAACCAGGCGGGAGCACCGCATGGCTGCGGGTGTGTGGTAGGGGATTGACCGGGCGGTGTCCTCAGGGCCAAGACGTCGCCGTGGTGTCGGGGGGCATGTCTGTGCGCATGACGTGCAGGATGCACCGGCGCACACCGGAGGCGCTTTTAGGCTCTTGCTGTGCGTCGTCGGTCCTGCCCGCGCTGGCGGGTGCACGCCCCCGCCAGCAAGCAGCAGCCGGGATGCCCCAGCGCTGATGCCCTCTGTGTCCTGCCTGGACGGCGCACCGAACTTGGTCGCCCCGCCCTGTGCGCGCATGCGGGAGGGGGGCCCGCGCCCCGCCGGGTGCCTCGCCAGAGCGCATGGATGGGGCACCCACCTCCGCGCCCCACCAGACCTGTTCGGCCCCGAGCGCGCCAGTGGGCGTCGCGCCAGGCCGGTGGCACGCCTGGCGAGTGCGAGCCCAAACTTGGGACTCCCAAGGCGGGCAGCCTTGGCTGGCGTCACCGCGCCCGGGTGAATCATTGACCACCCTACCTCGGGCGGGCACCCGTCGTCGACAGCCCGGACACTCTCCACGCTTCTGGCCACGGCGGCAACCGCAGAGAAGCCACAGGAGCTCGTGCTTCCACGACCGCGCCCCTGCGCAAGAGTCTCTGTGGCTGCTGCGTATCCATACTCTCCCTACACTCTCCGCAAGCTGGGTGAGAGGTGCGGGCGGAAAATCCCGTAGTGTCCGTCGGGATAGATCACGCTGCGGGGGTAGGTAGGGAGCGTGATGGCGATACAAATAGGGGCCTCCTCTAGTGTCTATTCCCCCGACGAAAAGGATCACATGATCCGGTGCACCGGATCATATGATCCTCACATGAAATCGTCGATTCCAGCACTTGCAGATAGGGAATCGCCGGAAATCGAGCTACGAGCGCGCGGTCCCACGCTTCACGCCAAAACTATGGACTTGGACAGAGACGCACCGAACTTGTCTTTGCAGCGCGTCCGTCTGGGCTGTGTTTGGTGGTGTCGCTTACCCCCCTCGCCGCGACGGACACGAACAGCCACCATTTGAGGCACTCACGACTGCCACACACGTGGGAGGAGGGTGCATGAGCTGGAGGCACGAGTAGGCCGGGGGGGTGGGACGGGGGGGTCAGGGGAAGCGAGACGCAGCAAGGTCGACCTGATACTCCAGAAAGGTGCGCGGCAGCACATAAGGAGCTCTTTCGACGGCTGTATGCTCAGATCACGTCTGCAGGGAAAGCAGGTGGTGAGCGATACTTGCACGGATGCCACCCCATTTCATGGGGCCAGTGTGTGTGACTAAAGTTCTAAGTGTGAGGTCAGGCAGAGCGGGCCACGCTGGCGCACAGAGGAGTACGCGGCGGCGGCGCGCCGGTTAACGCCGGTGGGTCGGGGGGCCTGGTCGGCGAAGTACATGGAAGTGGCAGGAGAGCGTGAGGCGGGGGAAGGAGCGGGGAGCACGGTCATTTCGCAGCGGGGGCGCCGGGGACGCAGGGGATGGCGGCCGTAATGGGGCGGGCGAGCCTGCCTGCCCGCCTCCGCAGCGGGGATAGCGGCGGCCGGGACGCAGACCGTCCCCCCGGCCGGTCCACGCCGCTCCAGCGGGAGGGGAGAGGCGGCGGCGGCTGAGGCTGGTGTCGCTGTGGAAGTCGGGCTCGGGACGGTCGCCACGTGGACCCCCCCCCCCCCCCGTAGCGCTCCCTCCGTGCTTGTTTGGTGGTCACAGCGGTCTCGGGGCTGGCCGGCAGCTCGACGTCAAGCCCACTTGGAACGTCGGTCTGCCGCATGGTACTACCCGGACAACTACGTATTTCTACTGCTAGCGACTACGGCCCAAAAGTAAAGAAACGGCGCTGAGTCCATTTCCGATGTCAGAATCGGTGTGCAACGAGCGGTTTGTTCAGCGTATCACGTTGAAAAACCGGATCATATGATCCTTTTCGGATCATATGATCCGGTCGGGGGAATACACACTAGCCATCCCTTACTTCATAGGGGGTTTCAGAGTGGCGAACCGTCGACCTGTCGGTCGGACGATCGCTCCCTCCGTCCAGTGGCAGCAGGGCCTTCGCGCCGGGTTCATGCCCCTTGAACGCTACGTATGCCCCGAAATCGGCGCTCCGGAACATGGCCAGGCCAGCCGACAATGCGACTGCGCCAGAGATGCGCTGTGATTTTAATGTGATTTAAATAATATATATTTTATGACTTAAACAATTAAAATCGAGGGCGTTCTGGTTCAAAATCAAATGCCCTATGCCCGCGCAGTGGTCGGTGCCAACAGACCACTCACATGGGCGGCCATCACCACGCCCTGCCCTCCCATGTACGACACCCCCTACCCTCCCATGTACGACACCCCCTACCCCAACAAACTTCTGTCTGGGCCCCTCCGCTACCATGCCGTCTGCCGGCGGTGCCCCCCCCCCCCCCCCCCCGCTTCCTGCTGGAATCGAACCCCCTCCGTCCCCATCTGACTGCCTGGGTGTGGCGGACCTTGTCTTCCGCCCCCTGGACGCGGCCAGCGACGCCGAGGTCGCCGCCGTTGTGCAGCTCGTCAACACCTGTTACCGTGGCGGCCGGTCCTGGACGGACGAGTCGGCGCTCGTCGATGGTCTCCGCGTCACTCCTGAGCGGCTCCGCTGCTACGCGTCCGAGGCGGAAATTCTGACCGTGGTCGTGCCGGCCGCCGCCGCGGGGAAGGGCAGCGCCAATGTCGGCAGAAATGACGACGGCCACGGCAACGGCGACGGCGGCGGCGGCGGCGGCGGCGGCGGCGGCGGCGGCGGCGGCGGCGACGACGAGGGCGATAGCAGCCCAATGGCCCTGGTCGGCGTCGTCAAGCACGGGTGGACCGACTCCACCGTCGTGGGCCCCCTCGACGCGCGCGCCTACTACCTGGGCATGCTTGCGGTGGACCCCAGCTGGCAGTCACGGGGCGTCGGCGCTGCGCTCGCCGACCGCGTCGAGGCCATGGCCACGGCGGCGGGCGCCCCCCGGGTGGTGATGGACGTCCTTGACGTCCGGTCCGAGCTGCTCACCTGGTATGAGCGAAGGGGGTACGTCCGCACGGGAGGGGGGACTCCCGCCCGCCCGTTTATCGAGGAAAAGGGGGAGCGGCTGCTCGTGGACTGCCAGTTTGTGGTGCTGGAGAAGCGGCTGTAGGAGTCTCGGTGGGCTGGCGGGTGGGTCTGCGGTGCAAGGGCAACGGAGCCCAGGTAAGCGCCTGTGAGCCCCGCGGTGACGGGCAGGATGAAGCTTCCCCCTCTGCGTCCAAGCGATTTCCAGAGGGGTCGGACGAAGGCTGGAAAAAAAAGTGCTGTGCAGCGCTGCAAAAAGAAAGGCAATACATAACACACACACACACACACACAAAAGAAAAAAACTGTTCGGCGCGCTCGTCACCACTGCCGTCCCCGCGGGGGTCGGCCGACCGCGCAGCCGCCGTCCCCCCTTTTAAATCCACTCGCCTCCCCGCCCTCAAAAGCGTGAGGACAGCCGGTCACTCAACAGCCGCAGGCCATTCAAGCCAACAAGGACGGTCCCCCCTTCGTGCAGCAGCACCGCCTGCCACAGGGGGATGGCGCCCGCCGCAACAGGCACCACCGCCAGAACCATCAGGCCCAGCGCAAGCACAAGGTTTTGCGCCACCACCACCCGCGTCGACCGCGCCTTAGCCACCAACCACGGCACGTCCGTGACGGCCCCCCGCAAGAGGACCACGTCCGCCGCCGCCGCCGCCGCCGCGGACGACGAGGGCAGACCTACCGCCACCCCCACCGTCGCTGCCGACAGCGCAGGCGCGTCATTGATGCCGTCGCCTACCACTAGCAGCCCGGCGTCGCCACGGCCACGTGACGACAACGTCTCGGTCGCGGCCACCACGTAGTCGAGCTTACCCGCAGGCGTCAGCGACGCCACCACCTCATCCAGCCCCCCAACGGTGGTGGCAACTGCCGCCGCCGACGCGGAGTTGTCGCCAGTAAGCATGACCACCCGCAGGCCCGCCGCCTTGAGCGCCGCTACCCCCGCCGCCGCCTCGGGCCGAATCGCATCGGCAAAGCGGAAAAGATAGGCCTCCCCGCCGTCCGCGCCAGTGGTAGCGGAGGAAGCGGTCGCTGCCGCCGCCGCCCCTACGCCCTCTACCCCAAGCGCCGCGACCGACTCGCCGCGGTGGGACGACGCGGCGGCGGCGCCTTCCAGCCACGCCGCCGCCGCGGGGGACACAAAACCATCCCCTGGCGCGGGGACGCCGTCAACGTTGGCACCTGCGTCGGGCCGACCGGCGGCCACAAACGGGACCCGCCCAAAGCGCACACGAGCTGAAGGGGGGGCCAGTGCTCGAACCGCGGCAGCCGCCCCGGGGGCGCCGTCTGCCACACCATTCCCGTCCGCGCTACCGCCGCCACCGCCGGCCATGCGGCCCTGCAAGCCGTGGCCGGGAACGGTGAGGAAGTCATCAAGTGGCGGCGGCGCCACGTCTCCAGCCGCCGCCCGGTCCAGGATGGCCGTTGCCATCGGGTGCACCGAGTTGCGCTCCAGCGCCGCTGCCACAGCCACCGCCTGAGCGCCTGAGCCGCCCCGCCAACTGTCATCGCAGTTGTCAACGTTGCCATTGCTGCCCGACAGCGACGACAGGTAGGCGGGAGACGGGGTGGTGCCCCCCATTCCCCGAGCGTACCCCTCATCATAGTCGTCCTCGTCGTCACCAAAGCGGTCTACCCCAACTAGCCGCAGCTGCCCTGTAGTGAGGGTGCCCGTCTTGTCAAACGCGACGGTCGCAGTGGTGGCGGCCGCTTCGAGGGCAGCGGCCCCGCCCTTGACCAGCACCCCCCGCCGCGCCGCCGCTGAGAGCGCTGACAAAAACGCAACGGGCGCCCCAATCACCAGAGCACATGGGGAGGCCGCAACGAGGACGCCGAGGCCACGGGAGATACTCCCTGCCGGCCCTGCCCAGCCCGGTGCTCGGAACGGCGGTGGTGCAAACGGCAGCAGCAGTGCCACAGCGAGCGCCGCGAGGAGCACTACCCGGCTGTAGGGCACCCCAAACCGGTCCATCATCCGCGTCACTGCCGGGCGGTTGCGAGTGGCCTCGGTGACCAACGCGGTGATGCGGGCAACGGTCGAGTCCGCTCCCGTCCGGACGACGCGGAGGACGAGGGCGCCGTCACCCGCGCGGGCACCCGCGGGGACGGGGTCGCCCTTAGACACTGCCCTGGGCGTCGCTTCCCCCGTCAAATGCTCAGCACTGACAAACGCGCTGCCCGACGCGACCGTCCCGTCGGCGGGCGCCACCTCCCCCGCCCGCACAAGCAGCCAGTCGCCAACGGCCACTTCTGCGAGGGGCACCTCCACAGGCACCGCCGCTGAGTCGGCAGACGGTAGCCGCAGGGCGGTGGGGGGTGCCAGCGCCCGAAGGGCATCGAGGTCGCCCCGCGCCTTGCGCGTCACCGCCCGCTCCGCCGCGTGGCTGCCCGCATAGAGGGCGGTGAGGAGGGCGCCCTCGATGGCCGCCCCCGTCGCGACCGCGGCAATAGCGGCCAGCGTCATCAGCACGTCCACGTCCGTCCCGCGGCCACGAGTCGCAACCACCGTCCGTGCCGACGCAACCACCGCGGGGAGGCCTGTGAGGGTGAGGGAGCCGCCCAAAGCGGCGGTAGCCACAGCCGGGGGGAGACCCAACGGGGTGGCCAGCACGGCCACCGCTAGGAGCCCCGCGCCAACGGCGGCGACGCCGAGGTGTTCACGGGCTTGAAGGACAAAGTCGAGGAGGCGAGACCACCCGTTGCCGCCACCTGCGTCGTCGTGGTCAGCGCCATGTTCGTGATCGTGGTCGTGACCGTGGTCGTGACCGTGGTCGTGACCGTGGTCGTGGCTGTGCTCATGCCCATGGCCACAGAGGCTGGACGACGGCGCCACGGCCGCCGCCGCTGCCGCCGCCCCCCCAGCGCCGACCTTCCCCCGGGCGGGCAGTGGCGGCTCATCCCCCCAGATGGACCCGCACCCGTCGTGAGCTGTCGGTGTTGTCCGCACGAGCCGCCGTGCTGCCGCAGGTCGCCGCCGCACCGACGTGACGCAAGGCCGGACGCCCACCCGTCTTGGCGCCCACCGCGCCGACGACGACGATGACGACGCCACCGCTGCCGCCGCCAATGGGGCCAAGGCGGGTGGCACGAACCCCGCGGGGGAGGAGGAGGGGGCCATGGCGGCGCCCACCCGCGGCCGCGCCGCGGCCGTCCACACGCCGCGGGCGGTCCCGTGGCGGAAGGTGGTGCCGCGGTGGCGGCCGGACGCGCCTCGGGCGGGGCGAGAAAAACGAGGGGGAGGAGGGGGAGAGGAGCGAAGCGTCGGTGGAAGGAAATAGAGGAGATGGCGAGGGAGAGACAGAGAAGGCAGACGGGGACGGGCCTGCCGGCTGCTGCGGGGTGACGGACGGGCAGTGGCGTGGGTGGCGCGGAGGAGAGGAAGAGTCCGCCACCACCGGTCAGACGCGTCTTGGGAGGACAACCACTCGCCTTTGCACCTCTCGCTTCGCGAGAAATTGGGGGAGTGGAGGACGGGCGATGAGCTGGCCATGACGCATCATCAGTAAGTTTACCCATGGTTGATTGTAAGTACCTCCGGTTCGATTGGCAACGCGAAGCGAATGAAGTACCTCTCCAACCGGCGCATGTCTGGAGCACTTAACATTGCGCGCAAAGGGGTAATTGCCTTTCAGATCTCTCAATCGGTCGGCTGGTGCCACTGCGATGCAACGGTCGATGCATTGGGCTACAGCACAGAGCCGGTTGCCGAAGGCACTGTCCCATCCCGTTCGGCCTCCGCGCGCCCCTGTGGCTTGTGAATGCCCCGTTGTCTTCCTCACCGGTACCTACTGCACTCCCCCCCTGCCCTCTGGATGGGCGCGTCTACGGGTGGTCGCGGCAAAGGCGGCGATGGCAGTTGCGGCGTCCCCATCAGCGGCGACGATGGCGACGGGGGAGGCAGGATGAAGGGGTGGCAGCAGACGCGACTTGGGCGCTGGCAGTGGGCACCTCCGCACCCGGTTTGTGACAGACGGTGATAGGTATGGTCGGCCGACGTGGGTGGGGGCAGGGAAGGGGCGATATACCCGCGCGTTGCTGCCGCTCTGCTGATGGTGCTGATGGTCCTGCGACTGCGGTAGCAGCGGCTCCGGCTCCTGCTGCTGCTGCTTCTGCTTTCCCGCCATGCACCTTGTGGTGACAGACCGGGTCTGCCCTGTAGCAGCGTCCCGGTTACGGGTGCGGCGGCAGCTGACGGCAACGGCGGGCGATGACGGTGGGCAGCAGACGTCCGCTGCCGCTTCCCCCCCTGCCGCCGCCGATTGGACGGCGGGCCGCCCACGCCACCGCCGCCGCCACCACCACCGCCGCCCGGGTGCTGTTGGCGCCCACCCGCCACTGCGCGCCGCCTGCCCCCGCCCCCCCTACGTGTCCATCCCGCTGAGGCACCCTCCCTTCTCCTCCATCCCGCTGAGGCAGTCACCACCGCCGCGGCGGCTTGCTCACGACGGCCCCGCTGCCGTGACGGTGGCGGCTGCGTCCATGTCGACGGACGGCATGGATGGGAGGTGCGAGAGCGGGGGGGGGGGGGGGGGGGGGGGGGAGGGGGGGGGGGGTGAGGGGGAGCGGCGTGCACCGAGAGGGCCCCCCCCTCCTGCCACTGCCCCCCGCGCTCCCCCTGCTTACCGGCCCGGCGGTGATGCCCGCGTCCGTCGCGCTGCTGTCGCGGGGCGGCCAACGATTGGCCAACGCGCCTTGTCCCCCGCGCGGCTTCGGTCGGTGCGGTGGCGGCGGCGAGCGGCGCTGGCCCCCAACTCCATGTCAGCTGAACCCGTACCTTTTGCGCAGGTGGGAGAAAGGGAGGGGGGGGCGTGGCACACGCGTGCGCCGCGGTTGTGATTGCGGCTACGGGGCGGGCGGATGGGCGAGCGGCCTCTTCCGCGGCCTCTTCCGTGGTTTCGGCGGCCTCTGCCGTGACAGCGGTGGCACGTTTCTTCGCGGTGGCACGTTTCTTCGCTTTGGCCGCGCTCTTGCACCCCTCTCCCCCCATCCCCCTCTGGCCCTTGCGCCGCACACCTGGTGTCTCGGCCGCGCGTGTGTCGGCCCTTTCCTCTCATGGCCGCCTTGCTGGCCGTCCGTGGTTGCGCCTGCCGTGGGTGGAGGGTGGGGAGGGCGTGGGGCCCGAGGGCGCAGGCGGGCGCCGCCGCCACCCTGGCCGCCAGCCACTGCGATCGGCGCGGCACTGCCGCGGCGGCGACCGCAGCGGCAGCGGCGGGGGCGGAGGTGGCGGTGGTGGCGGCGGCGGCGGCGGCAGGGACGGCGCGCGCGCCCCTTCCCTCTCCCCGCTGGCGGGGGCTCGCGACGCGGTCGCCCCCCCCCCCCCCCCCCCCCCTCCGTGCAGCAAGATGCGGCCGTGGCGGTGGTGTACCAGGCAGCTCTCCCCCCCCCCCTGGGTGTCGGCGGGGCGGTCAAGCCGGCCAAGCCCGGCGGCTATGCCGACAGCGGTGCGGACATTGCGGCCGCCCTCGCCGCCGCGGGCGCGGCGGTCGTGACCCCCGCGGGGGCGCCGCGACGAGCCGTCGACGCCGACTGGGTGTGGCCCGACACGGCGGCGGGGGTGGCCGCCGCCGTCGCCGCGGGCGCCACCGTCGTGTGGGCCAATACGGGGCTGTGGGGGGGGCACCCGCTGGCCGCGTGGCTCGCCACGGGGGGGCGGGGCGGCGCAGCGGCGGGCGGTGTGGGGGGGGCTGCGGGGGGGGGGGGGCTGCGCATCGTGGGGCACCCCCCTGCGACGGTGGAGCGGTACGATGACAAGGCGGTGGCCGCCGCGGCGCTGCGGCGGTGGGGCATCCCCGTCCCGCCGTCGATGCTGGTCACCGCCGCCTACGGCGGCGGTGGGGGCAGCAGCAGCAGGGCAAGGGCGGCGAGCCCCGCCGGGCCGACGCCGCCCCCCGTCCACGTGGACGACCTGGACGAGCGGCGGCTGGCGGCGGCGGGCGTCGGCCTGCCCGCCATTGTCAAGCCCCTCCGCGGGCGGGGTTCGTCTGGTGTCACCCGCGTTGACTCGGTTGGAGCGCTCGCTGCTGCCGTCCGGGCGGTGGCCGCCACGACGGGGGGGGGGGCGCTCGTCGAGGCCTACCTGCCGGGGGAGGAGGTGACCCTCACCGTCATGCCCCCCGGCGTGTACACGGTCGGCGGTGGCGGCGGTGGCGGCGGTGACGGCGGCGGCGGGCGGCGGGAGGTGGTGCAGCGGCCCACCCACTGGGCGCTCCCGCCCATCGCCCGCGGCGGCCACGTGCGGGGGGTGGTGCCGTACAGCGGTGACGTGGCGGTGACGGCCAACAGCGCGGCGGTGCCGCCGGCGGTGGCCGCCGCCGACCCGGCGTACGCGGCGGTGGGGGCGGCGGCGGCGGCGGCCGCCGCCGCTCTGGGCGCCACCGCCATTGTCCGCATCGACGCGCGGCGGGGGGTGGCGGCGGCGGGGAGCGGCAGCAGAGGCAACGGTGGCGGCGGCTTTGCGCTCTTTGACGTGAACTTCAAGCCCAACCTGACCGCCGCGGGTCGGCCGGGGCGGGACGACCAGGACAGCCTGGTGGTGCTCGCCGCCCGGGCGGCGGGCTGGACCTACCAGGAGCTGCTGCTCAACGCGCTGCGGCAGGCGTGGGGGGGGGGCGTCGGGGGGGAGATCCCCGCCGGCGGTGCGCCCCCGCCGCCCGCCGCTGTCGGCTAAAGAGGCCCCCGGAGTGGGGAGTGGGAGAGGAGTAAAGAGGAGTAGGGAGGGGTCGACGGGGCGCCGCGTCCCACCCACTTGTTCAGGGGGGAATGCGGTCACCCCCGCCGCCCTGCCTACCGACATGGGCCGCCGGCTGGCGACCGCGGCTGGTCGACTCTGTGCCACCCAGTGACCCCCAGCCTGGGCACCACCACGGCCCCTCGCCATGACGGGGCGGGGCGGGCGCCCGCCCAGCATGTGCCCCCCACGAACGAGGCACCGCCGCGGCGGTGCGGTGCGGGCGCACGCGCGCCCCCGCCCCCCCCCCCCCCCCCCCGGCCGCTCCTCCCCCCCCACGCTGCGTGGCCTCTGGCGGCAGTAGCGTGTGCACGGCCGTCGACCACTTTCGGGTAGGCGCCCCCCCCCCCTCAGTGGGGTCACCCCCACGACCCACCCCCCCCGCCACCCACGGACATTGTGGGCGGCGCGGCGGTGACCGACGAGGGGGCGGTACGGAGGGGGGCGGTGACAGGTGCCCCCCCAGCATGGACGGGGGTCGTGGGCCACCCGCGGAGGGGTCGACCGCGGGGACCCCGCGGGAGCCGCCCCGGGCTCCCGCCGGCATTGACATTGTGTCCTCGCTGCAGACGGCGCGCGCCCCTCCCCTCCGCGCTGGTGGCGGCCGGTGGAGGGTTCCGGGGCACGTGGTGATCACCTCTCCCCCCCCCGCCGCCGCCCCCCCGCCCTTGCGCTCCACTGCCCCACCCCACTGCCCCTCCCGTGCCACCCGTCGCTGCTGTCCCATCCCGTCCCACCTCCCCCGCGTCGTATCCGGATTCAAGATGGGTGTGTGTGTGTGCCGGTCTTGTTGTGCATGTGGCGGGGCGCGCCGCCCCCCAGGCGTCGCCGCCGCCCTATACGGTGGCGGGTGATGGGCAGGGGGGGGGGATGGGTCGTGAAACGGGGGCGCCGCCTCTACCACTCCAACCTCGCCCTCACCCCCCCCCCCTCCCCCCCCCTCCCTGCCCTCCCCTCCCCCCCAATCCTAAACAAGGCAGATCAGTCCCGAAAAACGCGCGCACGAGGGAAAGGCGGAGAAGAAGGGAAACGCAGACGGAAAGGAAAAAAAAAAAAGAGAAGCGCAAGACAGAGCGGCACGCGCGGCTTCCCCCCCGCCCCCCCCCCCCTCCCCTCCCCTCCCCTCCCCCGTGCACGGCCCACTATGCTAAACGGGTGTGTGTGTGTAGGTGCGCCGGCCAGGCACGAAGCGCCCCCCCACTCCGCCCCCCCCCCATTCATGGCCAGCGCCCGCAGGGATTAGAAGAGTGCGGGGGGGGGGGGAAAGGGGGGTCGCCGCCCGCCGCCTCACGCGGCGGGGGCGTGGCGCAAAAACCGGGTCAGGTTCTTGAAGCTGCGGGTGACGCCCAGGGACCGCCGCCCCCGCCCATACGCCTCCTCCTCGTCCGACGGGTCACAGGAGCGGCCAGAGAGGCGGCGGACAAACGCAAAGCCGCCGCCGGCGCTGGCGCTCCCGCCCCCGTCGGCCGACGCCGTCGAGTCCCCGTCCTCGGCAAACACGCTTGGCCGGCCGCCGGGCCCGCCAGCCCCAACGCCGCCACCCCCGCCGACGCTGCCGCCGCCCCCACCCGCGGCGGCGGCGGCGCCAAACCGCCGCAGCCCGTACAGCGTCGTTGCGCGTCGTGGCTTTTTGTACCCCGACAGCGGCGGGGACCGCGACGGGGAGGCGTCGCCGCGGCCGCCAATGCCGCCGCCGCCACCACCCCCCCGCCGCCCTCGGGTGCCGCTGCCGTCAATCGTCGCGGCGGCCGACGCGCGGCGGCCGCGAGGAATTGGGGGAAGCCCCCCGCCAACGCCGCCCTCGGTGACCGCCGACGACGACGACGCGGCGGTGACGCACGACGCAGAGCCGTCGGACGAGAGGAGGCGGGGCAGGCCCGTCCCAGGCCGCCGCCGCCGGCCACCCCTGCCGCCGTCGCCGCCGCCGGTGGTGGCGGTCGTGGAAGGAGGGGTAGGGGGCAGGGCGGCGGCATCCGCCACGGGGCTGGCCGCCCGCCGGGCAGAGGGCGGCAGGGCGGTGGGCGCGAGCGCCAAGGGCGGCCGGCGGGCCGACGCGGCGGCGGCGGCGGCAGCCGCCTCTGCGGCGGCCGACGCGGCAGCCGCCGACGCGGCGGCCGCCTCGGCGGCGGCGGCAGCGGCCGCCGCGGCCGCCGCCTCCTCTGCCTCCTCCGCCTCCTCGTCCGTCTCGACGGCGGGCGTGTAGTCGACGGTGAACCACGGGTGCCGCTTGACGCCGCGGAGGCTCAGCCGCCGCGCCGGGTCCCGCACCAGCAGCCGGGACAGCAGGTCCGCCGCCGGCGCCGGCACGCACGCGGGGATGTCCACGACGCACGCGTCGATTTGGGCCTGCAGCGCCGCCGGCTCGTCGTGGTGGAAGGGCAGCCAGCCGGTGAGGAGGAGGTAGAGGATGACCCCACACGACCACGCGTCGACGGCGGCGCCCGAGTAGCCGGTCGCCCACCGCACCTCGGGGGACACGTAGTGCGGGGAGCCGCAGCTGGTGCGGAGGATGGCCTGCGCGCCCGTCGCCTGCATCTTGATGGCCGACAGGCCAAAGTCGGTAATCTTGAGCGTCCCGTCCTCGCCGAGCAGCAGGTTCTCCGGCTTGAGGTCCCGGTGGTACACCCCCCGCCGGTGGCAGTAGTCGACAGCGTCGACGAGCTGCTGAAAGTAGCGGCGGGCGGTCGCCTCGGCCAGCTCCTCTCGCTGGAGCGCCCAGTACAGCTCCCCCCCCCGCACCAGCTCCATCACCATGTACACCTTGCGTGCCGACGACAGCACCTCCTTGAGCGCCACAATGTTGGGGTGCCGCAGCGCCCGCATGATGGTGATTTCCCGCCGGATCTTGGGCGTCCACCCGTTGGCCACCACCGCCTCCTTTTCCAGAATCTTGACCGCGTACGCCGCGCCGGTGCGCTCGTGGACGGCCAGCTTGACCTTGCCAAACGTCCCCTCCCCGAGCGTGTGGGACAGCCGGTAGGGGGCCACCCGCGAGTACTTGCGCCCGCCCCCCGCCGCGGCGGCGGCGGGGAAGGCGGGCGGCAGACACGTGATGGACACGGGGGGGGGGGGGGGGGCGGCGGCGGCGGCGGCGGGCTCGCCACCGTCACAGACGAGCCGGGGGAGGAGCCCCCGCCGCCGCCCCCCCCACGGGCAGCAGCGGCGGCGGCAGCCGCCCGCACCGCTCGCCGCCGGGAGGACCGCCGTGGCGATGATGGCGCCGCGGCGGCCGACAGGGGCGGCTCGTCGACGGCGTCGGCGCCGAAAAAGGCGCCGCCCCAGCGGGGCGACGCGCCGCCAACCAGCTCCGCGCCGTCGGTCATGGCGGCGAGCGTCCGCACCATTGGGAAGAGGGAGGCGGTGGTGGTGGTGGTGGTGGCGGTGGTGGCGGTGGGGGGAACCCCGCCCGCGACGCCCCCCCCCCCCTCCGACGCGGAGCGGGTGGTGCCCCTACGGCAGCCGCAGGGGCGGTGGCAGCCCTGCCCGCCAATCGCAGCCGACAGGGGACGGCGGGGAGGCCAGCCCAGGCCGGCGTGCGGGGCCCGCGGCTTTGCCGGCCGCCACCGCCCCGCGGCGCGCGCGGCGCGCGATGAAGGGGGGGGGGGGGGCGGGGAAAGATGCGGCCGCGGGCACGGGTCGCAAAAAGGCAGACGGCGGCAGCGGCACGTCGCGGGGTGGCGGCAGCCGGCCGGTGCGCCCTCCTCCCGACCCGCTACGCTGCGGTCCTACCCACAGAAAAAGAGCCCACAAGGAACCACCGATGGGGGGGCAGACGTCCAGGAAGAGGGACGAGAAGAAAAAAAAAGACAAGAAAGGCGGGTAGAGAGGAAGCGCGGAAAAGAAAAGAGAGGGAGGAGACCACCAACAAGCACCACGCGCGGGCAGCAGAAGCGGATGCCGGTGTGCGTGGGGCGGGGTGGCAGCGACGGCCGGCAGCGGCAAGACAGCCAGAGGGGAGAAAATAAAACAGCAAGCGGCGCAGGGGAGATGACGGAAGGTGTAGCGGCGCGTATCCAGAGCGGCACCAAGGGAGGGGGGGGGGGGGGGGGGGGGCGCGTTGGACGGCGGCGTGGGGCCACCACTGGGACCCGCCCCGCCTGCCCGCCGCGTCGGCAGCGGCGGGGGCGCACCAAAAGGGGGCCCGCCCGCGGCCGCCCCGCCGCCGCCCCGCCCCGCCGCCCCGCCGCCGCCTGCCGCCGCGGTCGTCTGCGCTGAGTGGGGGAGGGTCCCCGACAGGGTGTGAATGCCAGGCGGGTCACGCCGCGCGCGGGGGCGGCTCCCCCCCCCCCCCTGCTTCCGCTCGACGCACCACGCACCACCGCCCACGGTCGGCTGGGCTGCCAGCACCTCCCCCCCACGAGAGGGAAAGTCCTCGCTCCCTCCCCACCCCCCCCACGCCTCCTGCCGCGCCGCCGCTGCCGCTGCCGCTGCCGCTGCCGCCGCTCGTCTGCTACCCGCCGCGCGTCGCGCAGCGCCGCGCCTGGCTGGCCGCCCCTCCCCACCTCCCCCCCAACCACCGCCTCCCCCCTCCCGACCGGCTGACGGTGCGCGTCACGGGCCGGCAGGCAGGCGAGCGGGCGGACGGGTGTGCCGCGGTGGGCAATGGGGCCGGCAGGGGGGGAACACCCCAGCGGCGGGGCGGCGCCGTTCACAAAAAAAAACACCAGCGGACAATGGGCGGGGGGGGTCCCACCCGGCTCACCACAGGCCGGGAAGGGGGAGAGGCAGGGGCGGTCCCACCCTCGACCTGTGCAGGCCGGCGTGGACGCCGGCGGGGTCGGTAAGGCCAGCCCGTTCCGCGCAGTGCGGCGGCGGCGTTGGTGGTTCCAAGTTGTTTGAGGGGGGGGGGGGGGGGGGGGGGGGAGGCCGAAACGCCACGCCCGCCCGCGCGCCTCCAGCCGCACCGGCGGCAGCCGGCCGTGCACAGCGGCGGCAGCGTCCACACACGAGATGGGGGGGGGGTGGGGTGGGGGGGGGGGATGGCCGCGGCCGCGCCGGCGGGTGCGACGACGACGACGACAATAAACGACACCACCAACGGCAGCGGCGGGCAGCGGCGCACCCGCGGCGGTGGTCGCGCGCGCACACGGGTGTCGGGGGAGAATAAGGGGGGGGGGGGGGGAGGACAGCGGCGGAAGGAGGAGGATGACGACGGCGGTGTCGGCCGCCAGCCCGTCTGTACGGCCGGCCGAGAGAAAGGGGGCAAGGCCCGCCAAGCGGTGGGGCGAGAGCAGGGAGGGGGGTAGGTAGGCACGCAGGGATGGATGGGCGCGTGAGGTGTGGGCGCGCCCCCCGGCCGACGCGGCCGCTCCCACACTCCCTCCCCCCGTGCCCGCGTCGTAGGCGCGCGGCGGGTGCGGTTGCCGGCCACCGGCTCCCCCACACACGCGGCGTGAAGGGGGGGGGGAGCTCTGGAGAGACGGACGCAACGACGGAGGTGGGGGGGGGGGGAACGCGACCGCTGCGACCGCTGCCGCCGCCCCGTTGACCGACAGACCCCGGCGGGGGAGGGGAAGGGGCGGGGAGGGGGGCCGGCCCGTCTCGCCAGCGGCGCCCCCGCGTCCCGTCTGGCAGACGGCCGCGCCGGCCAGGCGGGCGGGCGGGCGGGCGGGCGGGCGGGCGGGCGGGACGTGCGAGGCCGGCAGGTGCACGCGCGGCGGCCGCGTCGGTGGGGAGGAGACGGCAGTGGGGGCAGAGGGTGGGGGGGGAAGGCGGCGTGATGGGGTGGGGTGTGTGGCGCGGTGGGGTAGAGGGGGAGTGGGCGCAGGCTCGGATGGGGGTGGGGGGGGTGCCCACCGCCCGCGTGGCAGAGTGGTGGAAGGGGGGGGGGGAGGGGACAACACGCTCCAAAGGAAAGGGCAAGGTGGGGGGGGGCGGGGAGGCGATGGCGGCCCCCGCTGCCAGGCGGGGGGAAAACAAAGAAGAAAAAAAAAAAAAAAAGGGGGGACGCACAGCAGCAGCCGTCGGCGGCGGGGGGAGCGCACCACAAAAGGCGGGGGGGGGGGGGGGGTGGTCGGGCGGGGAAGGGGGAGGGGGGGGCGGCTCGGCAGCTGCCGCCGTCGCGTCCCGCCTGGCGGCTGCTGCTGCTGCTGGGGGGGGGGGGGGGGGGGGCAGAGCGTTGGTGGTGGTGGCGCCGCCGCCAAAGTTGCCGCGGGTGGGACACCCCCCCCCCCCCCCCCCCCCCCCCCCCCCCCCCGCACCACCCACTCCCCCCCCCCCCCCCCCCGCGCCGGCGCTGCGCCCTGCGCCGGTGGTGGTGGCAGAGGCGGCTGGGCAGAGGCGGCCGGGCGGGGGGGTGGGTGGGCGGGGCAGGCAGCGGTGGCGACCAGCGCGCGTCGTGGCGACCAAGGCAGGGGGGAGGGGGCGGGGGGGGGAGGAGGGGGGCAGGGGGGGGGGGAGGTGTGGGCTCCTCGTCTGGCACGACGGCAGACGGCGGTGGTGGGTGGGGTGTGGGGAAAGAAAAAAAAAAAAAAAAAAAAAAAAAAGGAAAGAAACAACACCAGGAGTGGTGGTGTGTGTGGGTGAGGGGGGGGGGGGGGGTGGGGGGAGGTTGCGGGGAGGAGGGGGGGGAGGAGGGTGCGTCAGGCGGCACGGACGTGGTGCCGGGAGGGGGGGGACGGCGGTCACTGGGGGGGGGGGGGGGAGAAGGGGAGGGAGGGGGGCACCGTGACGGTGCTCCCCATCCCATCAACTGTTTGCCAGCGGGCGGGCGGTACCGGGCGTGGGCGGCCGCCGCCGCCCCGCGGCGGCAACGACCAGACCGCAGCGGCCTGCTCGCAGCGGGCGGGGGGGGGCGGCGCGTCGACGGCGGCGGCGGCGGCGGCTGCCCGGCCGACCAGCCCGCGGCGGGCAGACGAGCGGCGTACGTAGAGGGGGGGAGGGAGGGAGGGAGGAGGGAGGGCAGAGGGGAAGGTGGGGGGTGGGGGGGGGGGGTGGGGGGGGGGTGCGCCCACTGGAGGGAGGAGGGAGGGGGGGGGGGGGGGGGGTCGGTCGGCTCCTCCTCGCTGCTGCCCCCCCCTCCGTTGGTGGACTGACGTGGAGGGGCGCGTCGCCGACCGGCGGGCGTGTGAGCAAAGGGGGTCCTATGCCGGGGGGGGCGTCGCTGCAGGCCCCGGCCGCGATGCAAAGGGCAGCGGCCGGCAGCGGCACCGGCCTCCACAGCCCAGCCCCCCCCCCTCCCCCCCCCCCCCCCCCCCCAACTCCCGTCGTGGCGCACGGTGGGGAGGGGTGGCGGCGGGCGGGCGGGCGGGCGGGCGGGCGGGCGGGCGGGCGTGCGTGCGGGGGGGGGGGGGGGGGAGGATCCTGTCGCGTCGTTACCGTCAGCGTCACCGTCAGCGGGAACAGGGAGGTTGTGCGGTGCGGGGTTGGAGTGGTGCGGTGCGGGTGTGTGTGTTGGACGGAGCAAGCGGCAGAAGGGGGGGGGGGGGTGGGGTGGGTGGGGGGGGGGGGGGGGGGGGGGGTTGACAACGGCCGGCGTGTGGGGGGGGGGAGGGGGCTGGGGGGGGGGCGTCATGCCACAGCGCACAGCAGCGGGTGCCGCCCCTGTCGGGGGTAAGCCCACTCACGGCGGCGCCGTTGGCGTATCTAGAGGCGGTGCGGGCCCCCCCCGCCGCGGCGGGATTGGACCACACGACCGCCCGTGGGTCGGTGCGGCCACGCCACGCACCGGTACGTAGGCCACCTGCCTTGCAGCACACCCCCTATCGAGAGAGGGAGTGAGAAAAAGGGAGGAGGGGGCGCCGGGGGGGGGGGGGGGGCGGGGGGGGGAAAAGGGGCCCGGGCACTCTCTTTTTTTTTTTTTTTTTTCCCTTTTCTCTTTTTTTTGGTTCTTGGTTGGCCGTGTGCCGTCGGCACTGGAAGGGCGCGGGTGTGCCCGGCCCGTCCGTGGCCCGCCCAGGTGGGGGGGCCCTGTGGTGCGCTGCCCCGTCTCCCCGCGCACACCTCGGTGGCGGCGGCGGTGGCGGCGGCCGCCCCACTCTTTTTCTGTGCCGCAGTAGGCGGGGGAGTGGGGTTTTTAGGGGGGGGGGGGTGGGGGGAGGGGGGGGGGGGGGGGGGGGGGGGAGCAGAGCGGGGAGGAGAAGGGCGCGGGGAGGGGGGCGCGCGCGGCCCCGCCCCCCAAGAGCCCGCATCCGTGGCTATGGATATTCCGAGAGGGCCCCCGTCGTCGCCCCCCTGGCTGCGCGGGAGGAAACCCCCGTGGAGTGACCACCGCGTCCCCACCACACGGGTGCAGGGCCGCGCGGCCAAAACCAAGCGTGCGCCACCGCCGCGCCCCCCCCCGCCGCACACACGCCCCTCTCCGTCTCTCTCTTCCTGACGCTGCGGCTGGAGGCGTGTGCTGCCGTCGGCCGCTGTTGCCCCGAGCGTTCCCACTGGATAAACGTATCCCCGCCGGGGGGGGGGGGGGGGGGGGGGGGGGGGGGGAGGGGAGAGGTGTGGGCGGGGTGTTGCTCTGAGCGGCAGACGAGTCCCGGGGGAAACCTCGTGCGTCACAGCTGACACCATCAGCGTCTCTTTTCCTTTTTTTTTTCTTTTTTTTTTTTTCTTCGGATGAGGCGGGGGCGTGAGGCGAGGTGCGCAGGGTCGGGGGGGGGGGGGGGGGGGGGGGGGGTGGGGAGGACGTCAAAGTCGCTGCCATCGTGGCCACGCGCCGCAGACTGGGGGAGGATGGCACGAGAGGACACACACCGCGGCAAAACCGTTGGCCACCACCCGGTGGTGCAAAAAAAAAAAAAAAAAAACACACAAGGAGAAAGCGCACATGTATTGCCGGTAGCGGTGGCGGTGGGGCGGTGGTGGCGACACGGGCACCCGACGGATGCTGTTTTGGAGTTTTTTCTTTTCACGCCCACCCTTATTGTGGGGGCCCCTGCCTGCCTGCCGCACACAGGAGCTCAAAAGGTGGGGGGGGGCACGTGAAAATGGAACCCTCTTTGCGTGAAAAAGAGAGGGGAAAAACGGACGCACCGGCGTGGCGGTCAGCCTTCCGACGGAATGACGCCGGTGCGGGGGGGGGGGGGGCGTGCAGCAGCTCCACCCCCGCTGTACGTATGGTTGCGCGAGGAAACGCATGTGGTGTCCGTCGTCGCACCAACGGGCTGCTGGCAGCTGCCAGTGTCAGTGTCGGCGGCCGCGCTCAACGCGTCGACGCATCGGTGTGCTGGGAGGAGGGGAGGCGCGCGGCGTGGGGAGGTGGCGGGTGGGTGGGTGGGCGGGGGAGACCTACAGGTCCATACCCCGGTTCAAAAAAGACAAAAGAGGAAGCAACGGACCGTGAGCCAAAATGGTATGTACATACATACAGTACACAGCCTCCTGTGAGGATACGGCCGCGGTGGCGGAGGGGCGGTGCGTATGCGTGGGAACGGGCGACCGCGTATGGATCCACCCACGCTGGGCGACTACGCACACACCCCCAAGGGCCACGGTGAGTCCACGGTGAGTCCGCAGGGAGTGAGTGGAGCGGCAGGAACGCCGTGCCTATGTAACTGCAAAGGTGGCGTTCCGAGGCGGGGGTGGGGACGGGGGGGGGGGGGGGGGGGAGCGGGAAGGCGTTCAAAAAGAGAACCGGGCCACGGCAGACCTTTGGCTTGGTGCAGGGGGCGGAAGCCGCCCTTTGGGATCAGCCCCCGCGACTGCAACGTTGAACGCGGCTAGTGGGGGGGCGCGGTGGCCGGTTTGGATACGGCGGGTTCGCGCCACCCCACAGAAAAGGGCGTTTTGCAGGCACCCTCCACCCGCGCACTCACCGCAACACCGCTGTCGACCAGTCGCGGCACGCGCTTTCGGCCCCTCGCACCTCTCCAGGGGACACCCCCCTGACCCCCGATTCATCGGGTGGAGACTCGTACCCCCCCGGACTCCACCCCCCTCTGTCGCTGCCATCCAGAAGAGGCGTGGTCCTCCCGCTGCTGCGGCCCGCGAGGCCCCACCCGCGGGTGCCCGTGTGCCGCCTCGGTGCGGATGGCCGGTGGCGCCCCGGTCGGGTGGGGGAGAGACAGGCGCCCCGCGCGGGGTGGCCCCGCCACAGCGACCCCCGGCCCGCTGCCCGCCACCGCCGTCGGTGTGTGCTCCCCCTCGGTGGCTGCTCCGGACCCAGATCGAGGGAAGCGGTCAAACGGCGCACGCCGGCCGTGGCTTGGACTTGGTTCTTCCAGTCGAGTACTTGGGTCGTGCGCAGCGGGCAGGGGCGAGCGGCCGGTGCGGGAGGGGCGATCCGCCGCGGGCCATGAAGAAGAGGCAGACGAGAGAGGCACGCCAGGGTACTGCGTACAAGCGATGAACTTACGGCTTGTTCGGGACCGTAAAACAACCAGAACTGATTTCCCAGGACACGTATCATTCCACGGCTTGCACACTTCTCTGAGGGAGCCCAAGAGGAGCACTCTTGAAGGAAACACGACCCGACTGTGTGACCCTCGTCACGTAGTCAAGCCGCCCCCAATAATCAGTTGAGCCGCACGTGGTCGAATATGCAATGCGCTCGGTGTCACCCCTCTCTGAGCGCCTACCGCGCATTGAGGAGCAGTTCGTGAGAACCCCCCGCCGCCAGGACGGCCAGCACCACGAAGCCGTGTTGGCTTGTCCGCGCCCGCCGCCCTGCCTATACTGAAGATGTCTTCTTTACGCTGGTCTTCGCACGCTGCCGCCGATGCCACTGATAACGCCGCCCCCACCGATGCCACTGTCGTCTGCTGCGTCTTCTACTTCCATCCCGCCCGATCACTCGTCGCTCCGCACCATCGGGGTGGCGGCAGGAGCAGCATTGGCCGTCACAACATCTGCCCCCACCATCGGCTCGCTTTATACCATCGCCGCGCACGGCCGGACTGTTGCCAGTCCCCAAACCGACGTTGCAGTACGGGACTGTCCCCCATACTGGATCGCGGCACGATGACTGGAGCCCAAGCGGCAGTCGTCCACTCCCCGAAGCACAGTCACGTGTCCTCATACGCGAAAAACGGGTCAGATCAGATTTTAGTGCTCCATGAATATGAGTCTGTGTGATCTCTTCATCCTCGCGATGAAAACACAAAAAGTGACGGTCGACAAGCCTTCCAATACCAACTAAATATGTAGAAACACGTGCAATTGTGATACAATAAGTTGTTTTGTGTCCTTTAAAACGCGTGCAGCTCGAGTGGCGTTGCCCGCGTGGCTCATCCAGTTCAAACGTTTGAAGGGCGCCACGCCCGCTCCACCTCCACATCTGTTCAAATTTCGGCTTGACCAGCTGCCCTCCCTCCGCGCCACGCCCCCCTCTCCTCCTTCGAAGAACACGCCCGCAGCCGACCGCCCACACCCTCTTTTCCCTTTTTGCTCCTACCCCGGCCACCTGACCGGCCGCCACGACCCCCCACGGCTACGCGCTTACCGCCGTTTTGGGGGCCCCTCCCGTGTACCGGCTGAGTGTCTCCGCCGCCCGCACCCCCCCCCTCCCCCAACACTTTCTTCCCGTCCGCTCGCCCCGTGGGCAGGCGGGCGGACGGGACTGTCGCGGTCGGCGTCGTCGCGGCGTGCGTGGCCGCGTTCACCCCACGTATCGCGTCCCACTGCGACTCCACACCCTCACCATCGTTGCCCTTCCTGCGCTTGACCCCCCTCTCCGTAGCACGTGCTCGCGCAGCGCTTCGCCGCCCTTGCTCACTGGCCGCGTCGTCGTCCCCTCTACCCGCCGTGACGCTGGCTGTGAATACGGGATCTACGGCTAGCTTCCACCTCGACCTTCCCCCACGTCACCACGCCCGCCCCGCATCCCCGCTATCTCCACACGCCTACTCCTGCTTGCATCCCCCCCCCCTCCTTCCCCCATTCCATCCCCCGCTTCCCCCTCCCCAACCATGGAAGACACTACCGTCGACTGGGACGACTCGACCCTCCACCTGCCGGCCGACGCGGACGGCCTGTCCCTTCTCGCCGCGTCTGACGGCGGCGGCAGCGACGCGCCGCACGACGACCGCGCTGCGGCGGGCTGGTCCAACGACGAGGGCCACCACGACAAGGGCGCGGCCGGCGCGGGGGGGGGCCGGGGGGACCCCGCCGACGAGGCAGACGATGGGGACGGCGACGCCATGTGGGGGGCGGGCGTCGCCGCCGATGACCCGTACGACAATGGCGACGGGGACGAGTTTAGCTGGGCCGCAGCGCCGGCGGTTGGGCCCGACGGCGGGACCTCCCCCTCCCCAGCAGACGACGACGGCGGGTTCGGGGGGGGGGGGGGGCACGGCTACCCCGACGACCGCTGGTCGGTGGGCACCCCAGCGGCTCATGACGGGGGCGGCTCGGGCTGGGCACCCGCCGCCGGTGCCAGCACCTTTTACGAGCAGGCGACCGAACTCGGGCGGGGGGGTGCGACGCCCGCAGCAGAGAGGGGGGGGGGGGAGGTGGTGCTGCCGCCGCCGCCGAGCCATCCCCACCCCTCACCCGCAGCCGGGCGGCGGAGCGGGCTGCTGATGCTGCAGCCGCCGCCGCTGCTGCCGCTGCCACCGCCGCTGCCGCCGCCGCTGCGACCGCCGCGGACGGTGGGGCGTACGGGGGGGAAGGCTACACGGGCGACGGCGACAGCTGGGCGCCGTCGCCCATTGGCGGTGTGCCCGCCGCTGTGGCCGCCGCCACCGCCACGGCGGCGGCACCCTCTGCGCGTGGCGGCGGCGGTGGCAGCAGCGGCGGGGACAGCTGGGACCCGGCCGAAGAGGGCGATGACGGCGGCGTGTATGATGGCGTCGACGACAGCTGGGCGCCGTCACCCCCCCCTGCCGGAGTGGCTGGCACTGGCAGCGGCGGCAGCGGCGACCATGTTGGCAGTGGTGGCGATGGCGGTGGCGGTGGCGGTGGAGACCCGCCCGCCGACAGCTGGGCAGGGGGCTATCAGGCGCCGGCCCCCGCCGCATGGGCGCCGCCCCCCGCCAGCGACGGCGGGGACAGCTACCTAGAGGAGGCGGCCGCCGCGGCGGCCGTCGCGGGCCTCTCCCCGCAAGGCCCGCCCGCCGGTGGTCCCCGTCGCGGCGGCGGCGGCGGCGGCAGCCCGGCAGCGACGTCGGGACGGCGGCGGCGGAGCCGCCACGCCCCTGCCACCGGCACCGTGTCCCCCGGCGGCTGGGCCGTCGGCGGCGGCTGCGGCGGTGGTGGGGGTCGGCCACCGCCCGGGCGGTCTTCCCCCGCCGGCGACCGGCGGCGGTCGTCCATCCCGACGGCCCGGCGGCCGCCGCGGGTGCTCCCGCGGCTGGCCGCCCGGCCCGGCCCGCCGCCGCTCGCCGCCGCGGCCGCCGGGTGGGGGGATGAAAACCGGGGCGGCGGCCCGCCGCTGGCCGGCGGCGGCGGCGGCACCGCCCCTCTCCCGGGTGGGGCCTCCCCTCCCCCCACACGCGCTGGCGCGCCCCCGTCGGGCCGGCAGCCGTCCATCCTTGCCACCCGGCCGCCGTGGCTGGCCGGCGGGGCCACCCCGTCGCCCACCCCCTCCCCCCCCTACCACGCCCACTCCCTCCTCCGCGGCGGCGGGGGGCGGCTGGGGGGCGGCGGCGGTGGCGGCGGGTCGGTGCGCAAGGACGGGGAGGCGGCGGCGGCGGCGGGGGCGGCGGTCACCGACCTCCGCCTGCAGGTGCTGTCGCTGCTGGAGGAGCGTGCCCGCGCGCCGGTGCGGTCGCCGCCGGCCCGCGGGCGGGGGGGGGGCGGGGGGGGGGTCGCCGCGGGGGGGGGTTCCGCCCCTCCCCGCCCCGCCCGCCGCTGCCCAGCTGGATTACAGGCGTGGCGGCAACGACGCCAGAGAGGCAGAGGGGCGCGGGGGGGGGGCGTGCAGATGTAGATGGAGATGGGCGCAGCAGCGCCGCCGCCGCCGCCGCTGCCGCCGCGGCTGTCGGCAGCGGCGGCGGCAACGGTGGCGGCCACCACCCGCCCGGGGCGGCGGCAGCGGCGGGGGTGCTTGGGAGCCCCGGCGGCGCCGCCGCCGCCGCCGCCGCCGCGACGGCCGCGGCGGTGGCGGCCGCCACAGCCGACGCGCGGGCGACGGCGGCGGCGGCGGCGCGCGACGCGGCGGCGCAGCGCCGCCGGGCCGACGCGGCGGTGGCGGCGGCGGCGGCGGCTGCACGGCGGGTGACGGCGCTCACCGCCGCGGTGGACCGCCTGTCGACGGCCGCCGCGGCTGCCGACGAGGGCGGCGGCGGCCCCGCGGGGGGGGGGGGGCGCTCCTGCGCGCCCGCGGGGGGGGGGGGGGGGGGAGGGGGGGGGGGGTGGGTGGCCCGCGTGCTGGACGAGATGGACGAGGTGCTCGCGGAGCTCTCCACCGTCCGGCGGCGGGTGCTTGCGGAGCGGTCCACGCTGCTGGCGCTGGGGGAGGTACCCGCGGCAGGGTACACATGAGGGGTGCGTGCATTTCCGTTTTCTATTTGGGGAGGGGCGACGCGGCTGCGGCGGTTGGGGGGGCAGGCGTCGCGTTTGCGGCAGTGGCGGGGGCACACCGTATAAGAGAGGGGCGGCGGGTGTGGTGGAGGTGTCGCCGGGGCGGGAGGATGTTGCCTCCCGCCGCTGTACTGTACCCCCGACCCCCGCTGCCCCTCTCAGCCTCTCCTCTCCTCTTCTGGATGCCGCGTTGCTCCTGGTCGGTAGTCGCCACCCCCTTCCGCTGCGCAGAGGGTGGGCCTCCGCGCAGGTGGGGTTGTGCTGCATCACCCAGGTAAGTTTTGTGTGCCATTGCTCCGGTGCAAGTTGTTCGCCCCCGCTCAGGTGGGTCAGTCTTCCTACCGCCTAGGTGAGGTTGTCCCGCTCGCCATTCCCCTCAAACGTGCTAACCCGCCCCACGTGGCGCACTGGGCACGGGATGGGGACGTACGTGTCCCCCCCCCCCCACCACCCGTCCCCCCGCCGGCCGCCGGCGCACCAGTCGCGGACGAGCCAGTCGACGGGGCTCTCGTCGTGCCGCCCCCGGATGTAGGCCACCAACGAGTCCACCCGGTCGAGCGGCCACAGACGCGCCACCAGCTGCGCGGGGCCAAGCACCTTGCCGTCCACGGGGGGCGGCTCCCCCGGCGCCCGGTCGTCAATGTCCACCAGGCTCACCGAGCAGTAGGCGGCGGGGGAAGGGAAGCGGGCGGCGGCCCAGGCGACTATCCCCCCCACCGCCGGGGAGACCACCACATCGTCTTGGAGGAGGAGGATGGCGGTCGCGCCGGCGGCGGTCGCGACGGCCGCACACTCCTCCGCGACGGTCGCGTAGTCGTCCGCCTCCTTGGAGCGCCACCGGATGCGGTCAATGGGGTCCCCGTGGGTGCGCCGCCGCGGCCGCCGGACGGGCCGCCCCACCGGGCGGCCCAGCACCGCCACCCGCCGGCCGTCGGTGCCCGCCGCGGCGGCGGCGCCGGCGGCGCCGGTCGACGACGCGAGCGCCACGGCCGCGGTGTGGGCGGCCGGGTCGGCGTCCATGTTAAAAACGAGCAGCCGCGCCACCTCCCCGCCGCCCCCCGCCGACGGGGTGGTGGCGGCGAGGAAGGACGCCACCGACGGGGTGAGGTAGTCGACGCCCCGGGGGCGCGCCACCGTCGGCATGCACGCGAGCACCCGCTCGGAGGGGGTGGACGGGGGCAGAAAGGCGAGGGGGGACGCAGGGGGGGCGCCTCCGGGGAGGGCGGCGGCGCCGGCCGCGGGGGCGGCGGTGGCGGCAGCGGCAGGGTCGGCGTGGACCCCCCTTGCCAGCCGCGCCGGCAGCGGCTGCGGGTCGGGCGGGGGGGGACCCCGCCCCCCCGCGGCGGGGGGGCGGAGCGCCAGCAGGGTGGCGGCGGTGAACATGGTCAGCACAATGGCCGACGTGGCGGCAAGGACTATCCGCCGCTGGGGGTGCGACGCCGCCACGGTGGGGGGGGGGTGGGGGGACACGGAGGGGGGGGGAGGGGGCGCCGTGCGGCGGCGCCCCCGCAGCGGGTGCCCCTCCGCCGGCCGCTGCGGCCGCCGCCGCTGCCGCGCCGCCGCGCCGCCGTCGGGTGGCCGCGGATGGCGACGCCATGACAGCGCCGGCTGCTGGGGGGGCGTTGACGGCGGGGAGAGTTTCGTGGCCAGCCTGGTGGGGGGTGACGACGGTGGTGGGGGGAGCCGACGACGTGGGCGACCACGGCCGCGCGGGGGGAGGGGGATGGGGCAGCCGGCCGCCTTGCGCCCCCGCACGACTCTGGTGCGGAGCGCTGCCCGTCACGTTGCTGCATGCAGCTGGGCCTGCTGACAGCGCTGTCAGCGGAGAAGGTCGGGGATCCTTGTGGTTGGGGGGCTACTTCCAGTACCTGGATCACAGCTATGATTTTTTCGTTTTGACGTCGTACTCGTCGTCCCATGTCTGCGCTTTAGTGCGCCACTGGCAGCTGCAGCTGGCGGGCAGCCCGCCGGCAGCCAACGGCCCGCCGCGGGCCCGCCGCGGCGCCGCCCCACGCCGACGACGCGTGCGCGCCGGTGGGTGCGGCGCGCCGCCACCATCGGGAGGGTGCCCTCGACAGGCAGGGGTCGAGCGCTGCCGAAACGGCAGATCTCCTGTTTTCCGCCGCACGTCCGCTCCCCCGGGGGGGCCCTCACCCGGGGCCCCCCACCGCCACCTACACCCCCTCGGGTCCGTGGACCTACCTCCACCATGGTGATGGTTCGTCGCCAGTCCAATACGCACGCGCTCGTGAGCGGGCGGGGGGCTCCCTCCAAGCCCCCACCGGGGCGGTGGACGCCGGATAAATGCAGCACGTCCGGGGTGGGGGACCAGGGGTAACGGGCGGGGGTGTGCGGGGGGAGCAGGGGCATAGGGACAGGCTCCCCCCCCACACAGTCCAGCCGCTCACTCCCCACGGCGCTGGTCGTATGACCCCCGCGGCTCGCCGCCGACGTGGCCGCGCCACAGCCGCCCGCCCGGGGATTGATCCCCGTGACTCGCTCCGTCCTCTCCCGCCCGCGGTGCGTCGGGGGCCACGCCCCCGCAGTGCGCGCCCAAACCCCATCCGCCGTACGACTGGCCGCAGGCGCCACTTTCCGCGCCTGTGCCCCCGCGCCCGCTCGCCAGCCGCCCGCATTCGCGCCGACGCTCGCCCGCTGGCGCGTGTGATGCCATCCCGTATGTTCCCGATCGTGGCCCCTTCCTCCCCCGCCCGCCTCCTCGTTCCACACGCACGATGGCACCGATGATCGTGATGGGAGAGAGGACGGGGAGGGGGGGGATCTTTCGCAAGTGCGGCGCTGGTGCCCGCAGGGCGGGGGGCCGCCCGCGGCGCGGGTAGGCACTGCTGCGGGCGGGACCCCTTTTGGCCGTGCCCCCGCCCCGTGCGGCGGCGACAGCCGCGCACGCGTGCGCCACGGGCGGAGTTGCGGTCGAGCCCCCAGTGGTGAGTGAGGGCACGATAAAAAGGGTGCCCTGTACTGCCTTACCGTCACCCCCGCGGCACGGCAGCCCGAGGGCTACCGAGGACGGCGCCACGACACGCACACCCGAGGGCCCCCCCCGAGGCTACCCGCCGCGCCTTGCACGGACGGGCAGCACGATTCGCTGGGGGGGAACGGCTTGTGTGGGCACGGGCGTCGCTTGTGGGACACGGGGCCAGTGGTGTACTGTACCTCTGCAGTGGTGGGCGACGGCTGCGGGTGACTGAAAGCGCCCCCTGCACCATGTCGGCGCTCGACGAGGGCACGGCGGCGGCCAGGACGCGCGACGAGTCTACGACGCCCTCCCATTCGTCTTCATCTGAGCACCTCAAGGCCTCCCACTCGGCAGTGGCGGTGGGGGAGGAGGGGCTGTCTGTGGCTGTCATTGGTACGCTCGGGGGGGGTGAAGGTGAGCGTTGGGAGAGGAACGTCAGTGCAGCCCAATGTGATGGCAACGACGTAACACTGCCACAGTCACTTGGTAGGATCGGGCTGCCCCTCTATCTCACTGCCAGTACTGACCATGGGTGTCTGTTCCCGTTTGGTAGCCGGCCTGCACTTCACCTTATCTTGCACACCCCTTGACCCCCCTTTGACGCAGGAAACGGTGTGTATGGCCGCGCGTTTTCCCGGCGGCTCGCCTCGTGTGGGGTGCCCGTCGTGCTCGGCTCCCGCTCCCCCCCCCCCCCACTGGCTCCGCGCCTACGCGCGGCACGTGGGCCCTCCCGTGTGAGGTGCGATCGGTCGGAGACGCCCTGGCGTCGGCCGCGCCGCTGGTGGTGCTGGCCATCCCCCACACCGCCGCAGCCACGTTTGTGGCAGAGCACGCGGCCAGTCTCGACGACAAGGTGCTGGTGGACGTGGCCAACCCGGTCAGCCCGTCCTTCCGCACCACCGTCGGGGGGCTGGTGGCCAAGGCGACCGGCCGGCGTGGCGGGCCTGACGGCGTGGCCGCGGCGGCGGCAGGGGAGTCGACCGCCGAGCGGCTGGCGGCGGTGGTGGCCTCGCAGGCACCCCCCACGACGGCCGTCGTCAAGGCGTTTAACAACGTGTCGGCCTACACCCTTGAGGAGGGCACCGCCCAGGTGCCTCCGCCCATTGTGTTTGCGTCTGCCGACGACGGGGCGGCCAAGGCGTCGGTGATGGGGCTGGCCCGCCGGATGGGCTTTTCCGCCATGGACGCGGGCGGTCTGGCCACTGCGCGGACCCAAGAGACGTCCATCCACCGCTTCTTTGACGGCTGGGTGTCGGCGGTGGTCGTCAGCGCGGTCATCCTCTTCTTGTGGAGCCTCTACTGGGCCAACATATTCTACGCGCAGGGAAGGCCGACGACGGCGCTGTGGTACGGGTGGCTCCTCTTTCCGGCGGGAGATGTTGCGGTCGTCCTCCTTGCCGCCACCTTCTTGCCGGGCAGCATCGCGGCGGCGGTGCAACTGGTGCGGGGGACGGCCAAGGTGCCCTTTCCAGCGCCGTTTGCGTCGTGGCTGGCCATCCGCAAGCAGCTCGGCATGATAGGCTGGTGGCTGGCAACCATGCACGCCATTGCGGGTGCACTCCACGGCGCGCCGAGGCGCACCGAAACGAGAATCCCCCAGTACGAGAACTACACGTACATTGCGTTTGGGGTGATTGCCTACGCGTTTTATGTCGTGATGGCCATGTCCTCCAACCCGGCGGTCGCGTCTGGCCTGTCGTGGACCGAGTTCAAGTTCGTCTTCTCGTTCCTTGGGCTCTTGACTATGGCGTTGACGCTGGTGCACGTTGGCGTCTTCATCAAGCTCATTGCTCCCGGAGCTGCCGCCGCGGACAATCCTGTCTCCACTGCTTTCCTGGCTTTCGGGGTGCTCGGCTTCGCGGCGGTCTCGATGCTGCTTTGCAAGGTGCCTCCGCTGTCCGTCGCTATCCGTCGGGTGCGGTCCAAGTGATCAACCCCGTTACCTGTAGGGTGTGCTTCTCTTCGGACGGCGTGCCGACATTCTTTGTTTGGAAGACAGCGATACCCGCTTGACGAGGCCAAGTGCATATTTTTGACCAACGGGTCACCATTGTTTGAGAGTTCCTGATTTTCTCCTCTGGCATCTAAATTAGTAGCACCTTTGGTCTAGTGGCAGAATACGTGCTTGCCACGCACGAGACCCGGGTTCGATGTGTTCGAAAGTCCCGGAAGGCGCAAAATTTTGAGTACAGTTTTTGTGAAATGCTTGCTGATGTTCCTTTGTCACTCGTCTGAGAGATCAGAAGCTGATAAGATTGGATGTTGGAGATCATGTCAGCAACATTTTCCTTTCATAAGAAACATCAAGATCGATCAGCTTTGTAGTTTCAAATCTACCTAATGAGGACGACATTATTGCAGTTCTCCCAATATTGTCTGATGTGGACAAGAGCAAGAGGAAACTGTGTTTGACCAATGATATGACTCAGATGCTGCCTCTAGGGCCAATGACTGCTCTGCATGATGGTCCGTTGTTGTACGAACAGTGTGACCGGGGGTTCTCTCGGGATTTCTGACCACGTCGAGGGCAGAACAAGCCAGCGCTTCGGACTGTGCTTGACGGAGATGACCTGAGATAATGGGCCAACCGGCGAGATCCGATGAAAAACAAAGAGTGTTTTGACCAACCAGCGTTCGTTGCGAGAGCAGTTGTGGCCATAGCCAATCATCAGGTTCTTCCGACAGACGTGTTGCAGCACGCCATTGGTAAGCCCTCTGCTGCGAGCATGCGATTGGCCCTTGCTCTTGTACACTTGCTCTTGCTCTTGTCCACATGGGACAAGAATCGGAAAACTGCAATTTGATCGATGTTCGGCTTTGGTCACCAGGTGATGAGGTGTCCTTCAGTTGGGTGTGTGACCAGAAATGGACAGGGGTTCTCAGTAGCATCACGAGCACCGCCGTTTCATGACGGCACCGGCGGTGGCTTTCGCGGGCATATGGTTGGGAGAATCTGTGGGTAGTTAAAGAAGCGGGGTCATGAGGGGAGGTGGTAGTGGGTGTTGGTAGGCGCCCTCCGGCCGCCGCCGATCGCGCCGTGGCCGCCACCACAACCGCAGCGGCAGTCGCGACCACCGACGCGGCGGATAGGCGGCGGGCCGCGACCGTGTCTGCGGCGGCAGAAGTAGTCCTCCGTTAAGAGCCCGCCATCATTTGGAGCGCCATCGGGGGTGGCTGTGGATGGTGAAGCGGCGGCGATATCGGAGTGGGCGTCGAGGGAGGGGTAAAAAACGTGTGTGAGGTAGACGGCTGGTGGCTGGAAAACGAAGGCCGCCCCACGCGGGGCGCGCTCGCCTCCCCAACCCAGGCCGCATCCCCGTGCCAGGTCGCCGCTCTGCCGGGCCCGCGACGGCGGTGGGCGGCATCCAGGGAGGGCGGGAAGGAAGCCCATACCCAAGTCACAGGGGAGGCTGCCAGACCACGATCCGCACCGAGCACCGGCCGGGGACGTGGCGGGCCGACCGCGGCACCGGCGGCATGCCCCCTATTTCCGCGCCGTCCCCACTTTGGACAAAAACATAACACAAAGACACCGGGAAGAACGCTTTTGGAAGCTGGCTCTTCCGATCGTCTGTACTGCAAAACAGAGACCTGCAGACTTAACCGAGAATCTTCCTGGAGCGCGGGCTCTCTGATCTGGTTCTCCGAGACCCGGGAGTTCTCACTGCCCCTCACATCCATCATCCACCCTTGACTGCCTCCTCGCTGCCTCCATCCTCTCCTGCCCCACCCCTCACTCCCTTGACCCCCTTCGCGCAGATATCGTGGCTGTCCATGGGCAAAGGCACAGGCAATCTCTGAAGATGACGAAAACCAGGTTTACTCGGACAACACGTCTAATGACATGAGCTACAAAAGAAATAATAAAGAAACTCGGCGGCCGTCATGCAAGACATCTAGCACAGAAGCACCTTTGGTCTAGTGGTAGAATACGTGCTTGCCACGCACGAGACCCGGGTTCGATCTTAAGAAATATCCCGGAAGGCGCACACCCGTTATTGACCCTTGTGCTCAAACGTAGAGGACACTCCGCGCGCGGCCGCCTCCCGCTCCCTTTCAAATCCGCTCCGCTTCGTGGTGGTGTCAGCGTGGTTGGAGTTGCATGCACAGCCACAACTTAATGGGGAGCTTGGATATTGGGATGTTGGCTGTGGGGGACGGGGGTGGTGAGAGGGGTGGCGAGCGCGTGAGGGCCAGTGGATAGTGTGCTGGACTGTGGGCATTGCATAATGACGTAAAAAGCCCCCTCCACCGTGGTGACGGTTGGCAAAGAGTCACTTTGATGTCGACATTCTGGGGCGTCGGTCGGCGTGCTGCGTCTTGGTGTCGGTGCTGTTCTTGTCAGCGGCGTTGGCGGTGGCGACGGCGCCCCACCATTGCTGTGCAGAAATACGCCACCGGCAGCGGCCACGCCCCTGCAAACAGACAGGCGACAGACAAAGTGAACAAGGGGAGGGCTCGCAAAGACCTTTTGTCAACCTGTTGCGTCGGGGAGCGCATAGCCCGCTTCCCTTCTCTTCAATGGTGAACACTATGCCCCGGTGCGCCGACGGCGTTGCCGGCATTTGTGGCCAGCGGCTGAGGCGGTCTTCTCCCCCTGCCGCGAATGCTTACGCTCCTCCCCCCTCCGCCCCCCCTGTGTTCACCCCCTTCACACGGCTTGTTCCGACCACGCACCATCCCTCCGTTGTATCGTATCGCCACTTGCCACTCTTATATCGCCGACGTCACCCTATCCGACGCGCGGTTGGAGTGACCCCAGGCAACGCAGGAGCGATATCTCGAGGAGGGGGCGTAGAAGTGGGAGGGGAAGCGGGGGGGGGGAAGAGGGGAGAGAAAGAAAGGGAACGAGCACCGCCCCACAGCAGCAATCACCACCACCGACAGAACCCGCCGGGTCTCACTGGCCGTGCGATCACTGCCACCGCCTCCTCTGCAGACCGCCTAAAACTTAAACACCGCCAACGCCACCGCCGGTTCCTCGAAAGACGGCCTCCACATTGCTCGCGGGCTCCGCCGCTGTGGGCCGCCCCCCCCCCCCGCTGCTGTAGGGTCGCAGCCCGCAACGGCGCCGCTGGGTGTCCTGTCGGTAGTTCACCAACCGAGACAGGGCCGACTATGGATGGGCGCGGCGGCAGCAACAGGAGCAGGGGGTGAGCAACAGGGCGACGACGGGGGGGAGTACACGCGGCGGAGCTGGATGTTCCTCGTCACGGCGCCCCCGCCGCCTCGCGCACCCGGCGCACCGCCTGCGCTATGGCGGCGTCTGCCGGGAGGCGTGCCGCCGCCTGCGCAAACGACTCAGCGGCTTGACGGAGCAGCCCCAGCCGCTCCAACGCGAGGCCCTTCCGGTATGCCGCCTTGGCCACCAGCGCCCCGCCGTCGACGCTGCCCGGCACGGTCAGCAGATCCGCGGCCTCACCGGCGGCGGCGACGGCCTCGGCCAGGGAGGGGTCCCCCCCCGGCCCGCCGTTGTTGTGCCCCCCGCCGCCCACCCCCACGGGCGCCGCGCCGTGGAGCAGACAGAGGGACAGGTTGAGAAAGGTGACGCCCGCTAGCCGGCGCTGCGGGCCCTCCAGCTGCTCGGCGACAGGCGCCCGGAAGTGGGCCAAGATCGCGCGGCGAAAGGCGATCGCGGCGGGGCCCCACTTGGCCGCCTTGACAAGCCGTACCCCCGCGTCCTTGGCGGCTTGCATCTCGACCACCGGCGTCTCATCCGCGGTTGGCAGGTCTACCCGCCCGTCGTGCACCGACGACGGCGCGTGCGCCTTGGCAAAGAGCGGCTGCAACAGGACACGCGTAAAGTGTGGCCGCAGGGGTGCAGGCACCACCACTCGTGGAGAGGGCGCGCGTACTCCCCCCGCGTCCTTGGCGCGGGCGGCCATAGCCGCCACCACCGGCCGCAGGATCTGAAACTCCCCCGCTGAGATGCGAATGGTACGGGATAAGGGGAAGCGCCGCAAGAGGGTCTGCATGAATGGAGACAGCACAGAGGCAACGGTCGGCTCGAGGAAGCACACAGACACGTCCGCGGCAATGACGCCGGTACGATGCTCCCGGCGGAGGCCATGGTGAAGGAGGACCGCCCCCCGGGGCGGCGCGCCGCGCGCGCCCGCCTCATCCACCTGGATGGCAAAGAGCACCTCGTCGCTGCACTGGAAGAGGAACATGAGCGTGTCCTTGAGCGCCAACAGCGGGGGCACCTCGCCCGGTGGGCGGGAGCGGGCGACAAACTTTTCCTCTTCGGTCATCTGCAGGCCGCTTTGGAAGATGCACACATCTGCGGGCACGACCATGGGCGCCCACGCGCCGGAGTCGCCAACCCACAGGTCTGCTGGCACTCGGCTAGGGAGGTCGTAGCGGCCCTTGCGGGCCACGATGGTGAGGCGGTCGGCCGCGGCAGAGACGACGGTAACCCCCCCGGGGACGACGGGTCCAGGGAGCTGGAGCACCACGTCTGCGTGCCGCGCCGACGCGGCGCTCATCGACAGGCGCACCCCGCCGGAGGCAGCGGCCTGAACAACTGGCCGCGCCATGGCCCCGGCAGCCAGCGGGGTAGCCCATCCACGGGGGGTAGCCACGGTGACCTCCCAGGCATCCTCCCGCGCCACGAGCCCCTCCCAGGGGGGGTTGTCGACGGGCACCGTGCCCGCCGTGCGCGGCGCGTAGCGGGTGGCCCAGGCGGCCACGGTGGCGGCAGGGAGCGGCGCCGTCGCCACCTCCTCGGCGGGCCGCCGCCACAGCACCGTGCCGTTGGTGACCATCTCGACGACCGCCCCGGGCAGACGAGACAGGTTGACCAGCCACCGCACCGTGTACGTCGTCGCTGGCGCCGCGTCGGCCGTCACCGACAGGCCGGTATACACCATGGCGCGGTCGCCGACACGGAGGAGCATGTACGGCTCGTGCTCCATGGGCGCCTCCTCCCCAAATAGCTGCCCATCCGCCAACGTCACAGACGCCAGGTGTAGCACCGTGGCCGCACTCGCCTCCTCCCCCCGCCCCCCCTTCCCCTGTGCGTCTTGGAGCGCCGCCAGCACGTCAGCCACCTCCCAGTTTGTCTCTGCCGACAGGAGCGCCGCCCCCCCCAGGCCAGTGGCCAGCAGCGGCAGCAGCGTCAGAAGGTGCACCCGCCGCCCCACCGACGGGAGGAGAAAGGCGCCCAGCGGGGTCGTCACCACCGGCGGCGCGCACGCGCGCACCAGCTCCCTCACCGCTGGGGTGGTGTCCAGGCGCAGGCGGGGGACGGGCGCGGGCGCGGGCGTCCACACCAGGTTCAGCTCGTACCGCACGGGGCTGATCCCCCCCGGCATCATCGCCGCCGCCACCGCGCCGGCCACGTCCGGGAGGGCCAGGCCAATTGGCCCGGGTGGCGGGGCGGCGGCGTCGCCCTCGTGGCCGAGGCAGCGCCACCCGAGCAGGGACGGCCAGTGGGGGGGGCCCACCACCAGGTGGTGCTGCAAGTACGCGTCCACGTTGCGGGCGTAGGAGCTGTGGCGGAGCGACTGGGTGAGTAGCAGCCCGCCGGGCGACAGGAGCGGGCGGGTGGCCACGAGCAGCGGCAGGAGCCCCACGTGGTCGGCCACGTTGGAGGTGTCCACGACGGCAAACGAGGCGGGCGGCAGCGTCCCGCACAGCGCCACACAGTCCGAAACGGAAAAGAGCCAGGTGAGGTGGTCGCCGGCCGCCCCCGCGACGGCCGCCGCCCAGCTGCCCAGCTGCGCAACGCACAGCGACGCCAGCGGGGTGACCGGGTCGTAGATGGGGCTGTAGAGGGGAAAGGCGGAAAACGGGTTGGACGCGTAGTGCAGGTCATAGGCTGTTGGGGAGAGAAAGAGCGTCGGGTTGGTCACCGCCCTGTTTGGGGGCGACGCCGGCGCCGCGCCCCCGCTCCCCCCCCCCCCCCCAAACCGCACACAGCCGGTAACAAAGTAGTGGACCACCTCGGCGGTGGCGGCGGCGGCGGGGAAGCCGGCGGCCTCCTTGGTCAGCGACAGCAGCTGCGTGGCGGCCGCGGTGGTGCCGACCGCGTCGAGGCTCGGCTCCTGGTACTTGGACAGCAGCACCGCTGACCGGGCGGCGCCGACCACCCGCCAGTCGAGCGACCAGGCCGCCCACCGGGCCAGCACCGCCCGGACGGCCGCCCAGCAGGCGGCCGACTGGAAGCGGACGCGCAGCCGGCGCAGGGTGGGCTCGCCGCCGGTGCCGCCACCCTCCCCACCCGCGTCCTCCCCCGCCAGCAGGTCGGCCAGCACCCGCCGCAGCGCCGCCACGGCGGCCGCCCCCAGCCGCAGACAAAACCACACCTCAAACAGCACCCGCGGGGGCACACTGGCGCCGCCCGTCCACTTCCCCCCGCCCCGCCCCCCCCGCACGAGCGCCAGGAGCACCAGGTCCCGTGCCACCACCGCAGCCTCCCGGTCATTGACGACATAGTGGGCGCGCCGTGGCGGCGGACCCGCCCCCCCAACCCCCCCGCTGTCCGCCCACACGGAATAAAACGCGGCGCGGAGGTCCCCCGCGGCGAGCAGCGCCACCCGCGCGGGCGCCCCCGCGGGGACGCCCGGAAACAGGTACGCCGGCGGCGTGTTGCCGTGCGCGTAGTAATAGCACGCCGCCCGGGCGGTGGCAATGGCGCGCGGCAGGGGCGGGGCGGCGGCCGGCACGATGGCCGGCGGCGGCGGCGGCGGCGGCCACCGCAGGTGGGCGGGCCGCACCGCCCGGGGGGGGGCGCCCTCCAGCTCCACCCGCACCCGGCCGGTGGCGGCGTCGACGCCCGACACAACGGTGCCGCGGCAGCCGTTAAGGTGGGGCGCCCCCGTCAGGCCGACGAGCTCTACGACGGTGCCGGGTGGTGGGGGGGATGCCCCAGTCCCTTTTTGGGGGGGGGGCATGGCGCGTGACGGGCGGCGACGGGTTGGAGGGGGGGGTGGCCGGGGGGAGGGGAGCAGCAGACGAGCCGCCAGCGGCCAGCCTCAACCGAAGAAGAGGGCGAGGAAGGCAGCAGGAAAAGCCAGGCGGCAGACCTGACAACAGAGGGGGGGCAGCCACAGACCAGCCGGCAGTCGAGGCCCGGCACGGACGGGGGGGAGCAGCAGCGGACGACACAAGCGCAGAGGGCAGGCGACGGGGGAAGCCCGTTGCCACTGGTGCGACGGCGGCCTGCAGGGGCTGCTGGTCTGTTGACGAGCGGCACCACGCCGATGGGAGCTGCCCAACGCCGCGCCCGACGGCCACGGCGCCGCCGTCATCCCGCGCGTCCGAACAAGACGAGCAGCAGTCGAAGAAGAGGTGCGGGCGCGACGGACGCAAAGCGCGCTCGCGCGGATCACTGGGCGGATAAAAGTGGTCACAACCGCCTCGACCCTTTTTCTTCTCTTTTGCTCCTGCCCCGCCCCTGACCTGCCTCTGCCCCCCCACGGCCAATGGCAGGAAGAACCAGGACAGCCTGGGCCCCGCAGGCGGGGGAGGGGAGGGCACGCGTGGACGCCCACGGGCAGGGGCGGGGGGAGGAGGCACCTCTGTTGGCAGCCGGCCGACGGCTCCACGGGCGGGCTGCCCGGCACACGCGGTGGGCCTGGCCCGCCTGCAGGGGAGGTGCGCCTCACAGGGCACCAGCTGGTGCCCTGGCAGAGGGATCCGCCGAAGCCCTGCTTCCCCCTTCCCCCGGGAACTGCTGGCGGTGGGGGCCTCCAAGAACAACGCCCAGCGCGCCGTCTGCGCAGTGTCGGCGGCTGCTGGGGAGCGGAAAGGAGCCGGCGGGGACGCGCCGAGGGGGGTGGGTGGGGGGGGGGTCCGTCTTGGGCGAGACGACCGCAGTCCCGGCCGCGGTCAAGCCGACGGTGGGCGGCGGTGGGGGACAGCCGGCGGCGCCGCCGCTGGGGCGCAATGGGCTCCTCCCGAGCCCCGGGACCTTCACTTATTTTCTGTTGTGTTGCTCCCTCTGCTCCGGCAGGGGCAGCAGCAGGGCTTGCGCGCCGATGGGCAAGAAGAATGAAAAAATGAAAGAACAGATGTTGACGTTGACCTCTGCGTCGGTGTCACCCATCACCGTGACCGCTCTGCGCAGAGGTGCCACGCCCTTGCACGCCGGCTGCCTCCCCTCCCCCACGGCGGTGCGGCCACCCGGCTCGCCGGGCCGCCGCCACCCGCAGCTTGCCCAGCTGCATGGGGGGGGTCCCGGCGGCGTCGCGGCGGCGCACGTGCGTGCCGCCCCGAGGCGCCACGAGCGCACCCGCGTGGGACGCCCGCGGGTCTTAGGGGGAGGGGGGGGGGGGGCCGACCCATCCCGCCGGGGGGCGGGTTGCGCCCCCGGCCCCCCCCAGACGGCTGCCTGGCATCCGCGTCGGGCCGGGGGGCTCGATGGCGGAGCCGCGGCGGCGGCGCGGCGGCGCGGCGGCGCGAGCGCTGGTGGGCGGCGGCATGAGCGCCGGTGTGCCAACCTGGCAGTACGCCCCCCCGCGCCTAGGCGGGCTGGGCGTAACAGGCCGCGATGGGGTGGGTGGCGGCGAGAAGGACGCCGAGGGAAGGAGGTAGGGAGGTCGCGAGCCAGAGAGACGGCGCTGCTGCGACTGCCCCGCGAATGGGGTGGTGGCTGTCATCTGGGAAGGCTGGGGTCAACTGAAGCGGCGCGTTGCCGGCAGCGCGGGGAAACACGTGTGCAGCTTGGATGCGCCCTTCTAGCGCTTCGTCGCCCCCCTCGCTCGCGCCTAAGGAGACCCTCGGCGCCATCGTCACCAGTCAACTTTTTCGAATCAAGACGGCAATTCGGAGCGCAAATCTGAGCTTCCCTGATGTGCATCACTGAGCTGGTGCCAACTGGTTTGGATGCGTCATCAAGGTGACACACTTTGATACGGCGTCAGGTGATGTCAGGCTGATCGACGGCAGATGAACCAATGGAAAAATCGAATTTAGAGCGAGGATTACCTACGGTCTCGTCTGAGCTGACGGCTACTGCGCGGCCGCCCCCCCGACCACTTCCTACCCTAGCGCCGGCAGCAGCGAAGCGCCACCCCCCCGCACTGCGCGGCCGCCCCACCACCTGCTCCCACCCCCAGCGCCGGCAGCAGCGTCACGCCTCTACGTTGGCAGTGCCGTGCAACGTCATCGCACGCGGCGCGGCGCCAGCCTCCCCCACCGTGGGAAGCGCCCACAAGCACCAGCGTCCCGTCGACATCGTCGCAAGCGCGGCGCCACGCACAATTGTCGACCCGTTGGCGATACAGCGCGGCGTCCCGCACTATCACGGCCAGCACCAGCAAATCCACCAATGCCCCAGCTCGTCGTGTGGCACCCATGCCCCCACTGGCATCCCCGCCTCTCCATGGGCAGCGCAGATACCGAACAAGACAAGAAGCACAAAAAACATAAAGCAACAAGCATCACACAGTAGTACCAACGTAGCACACGTCCATACGCCACGCAGTGAAACACCCAGAATTAGAAGCCACGCGATCAACGACATCCTGCCCTTGCTCCCCGCTCACATTCTCGCATAAGCCCCCCCCCTCCCCTCTGCGTGCGAGCCCAAGCCCGCCACCACCTCACAAATGAGACAAGCAAGGTCGCTCTCAGCAGCCGCCTTGGTCAGTCAGCCGCGATGGCAAGGCCATCGCCCACCCCTCTTTATCAATCCCGACTCCCTCTCCCCGCATGGTCTCCCTCCCAACCTCCCGCACATCCACTGTTCATCCGTCCCCGCCTTCCCCCTCCCCCCCCCCCCCCCCGCGACACCCGCTTCTCCTCTTGAAACCTCCATTCCCGCGTTGCTCCCCCACGGAAAAGACAGCGTGCTTCTCCCCACTTCCCGTGGTCTCCACAGAGTGCCCGTCCGCCGTGCTGCTCTCCAGCTCGTCTTCACAGTCGGTGCCGAGGCACGGCCGGCGATGCTTGAGATTGGGCAGACACTTGACCAGGGGGTCGGCAGTGTGGTGTCGCAAAAGGCAGGGAAAGGATGCGATGGCGGTGGCGATGGCGGAGATAGAGGAGGTGGCGAAGGTGGTCGTAGCTGCGTCGGCGGTGGGGGAGGTGGTGGTGGTGCAGATTGCGTGTGCAGAAGAGGGGCGGCCAACTGTCAGGCTGCGCCTGCTTGGCTGGCGCGGGCACCGCTGAGGGACTCTAGAGCATCGCTTGGTTCTCTCAGAGAGGGACTGTCTCGCAGTCCCAGAGCACCGCCAGGCGCCCCTGAGAGCGGACTGTCTTGCCGCGCCCCGGCTCCCCCGCGCTGTAGGGCAGAGGCCAATGAAATTGCAGCGCGCAGATCACACTCGTGACTGGGGTGGCTCGCTCATCTGATTAGTTCTAAAAGCCAGGTCTGATGCACATCAGGGGCTGTCTCAAAACCCGATTTTGAGCGGCGACAGCGCTCAAGAATTCTGAGACGGGGCTTGAGCTGGAAAACGTGACTGGTGATGATGGCGCGCCAATTAGGCTCTTTCAGGAAACGTGAGCGCAGCAGCAGCGGCACTATGTGTGGCGGGTCACTATAGAATCCTCATCTTTTTTTAGGTCGGTCGACCAGAGATAGCGCCTCCTGAAGATGGTACGTTCTCAAGTGACCGCGAGGACGACAAGATCCCGAGGATGAGTAGTTATCGTGCGATTCTTCAAAATATCCGCGTGGGTGACAGAGCAGTACAGTCCGCGTCGCCGTTGCGGCGGCATCGGCGCGCGCGCGCCCAGCGAGGTGGCGCTCGCGGCGCACAGGTTGGTAATGGTGGCGGCAGTCTTGACCTGGCGACCAAGCTGGCAGCTGGAGACGCTGTTGTGGGCGGGAGCCTGGCTACCCCCCATAAAAGAACTGGGACTTGTTGGTACCGCGGCACGAGTCCATGTGCAGACGCAGCATCCGAACCAGCGGCAACGGCACGCTTGAGCGACCAGTATCAGACGCGTCGCCTCCACAGCTATCGCTCTCACTGGCAACGGACCGAGGCGGGTTGATGCCGTTCGTTCCCGCACCGAGGGAGTGCAGGGAAGTCGGGCCTCGCAGGCGGGGCGCTGCCTCGGAGGCCCCTGCCTCGGCTAACGGGCTCGCTGGCCCCAGCTCCATTCGCGTGTGCTCCGCCATCTGCAGGCCAGCCACCGCCACACTATACTGTTGGCTCCAACAGCGACTACCGTCGAGCCATCTACAACGGCAGCGGGAGCACTAGTCGGGGGGTCAACCATAACAGCACGAGGAGCATCGGTCCGCACTGCGGGTTCGCCTGGCGGGAAAAAAGCGCGGCAGCTCTGGAGCGGCGCTGGCTGAGATGTGGCGCCATCCAAAAGTTACTTTTGTATGAAGATATCCGCAAGTACCACTCTAAGTACGGCAGCACCTCTAAAGCGTTTGCACTTCGTTGAGCCATCCTCACGTGCGCAAAATGTTCAAAACATGTACTTACGCCCGTAAAATCCGAAATATTTGTGCTCTCGGGAAGAAAAGGGCCCCGTTGGATAGCTCTCGCGGAGGCCGTTCGAGTGGTGTGTCTAAATCAAAAAATTTCAGAGCCAAGAAAGATGAGGATTGTATAGTGACCCGCCACATGTATGGTACGTTGCACAAGAAAGAAAGATGCATTTGACAGTGCGCGCACGTGCGGGCCCGGAAAATAAGGTACGGGGTCTAAGCCCCGCCGCGCCGCCTCCGGGGGGCCCCCGCCGGCGGATGGTGTAGCCAGCAGGTGTGCGTTGGCCAGCCCGTCCGCGCCTCGTTGGCCCGCCGTCCTAGCCGTAGGGGGCCAAGGGGCGGAGGCGGGGCAGCGGGACTTAAACACGCCCGCGGCGGCGCTGGACGCCAGTGGGGGCCCGTTGGAGGGGGGGTGGGGGTTGGCCCGGCGGTGTGGCAGGGCACATGAGCGCCCGCGTCGGAGAGACCCTGGGCGCCCGTGCGCACCCGGCACGTCCGACTCTTCTCCGCGGCGGCTTCAAGTGCCTCTCCGAAGGGGCTTCCCAGGCCGCGCGCCTGTGGCTTGACGCTGTTGCTCTGGGGTGTCTACGCCCGGGATGGGCTCACGCGACGGGTCACACTCACCGACCCAAGAAGAGGTCATTGCTGACCTCTAGTGCAAGCTCTCGATCGCGTTGGACCAGATCCGCGCGCTCGAAGAGGCGGCTGATGCAACCCCCCGGCGGACCCGCCGGCAGCGGCGGGCACGAGTGCCGTTCACGCCGGCGGGACCGGCGACGGAGCGCCGCCTGCGGGCGGCGCGGGGGAAGCAGGCCGTACGGGTGGGTCCGGGGGGTGCGGCGGAGGCGCTGCCACCGACTCCTCCGACACGGGCGACACCGGTGCAGGCGGTCGGGCTCCTAGCCCCGGTCCGCCCTCGTCGTCCTCCTCGGACGGAGACGACGCCGGAGCCACCCCTTTTGGGGAACTTGGCAACACCAAAAATGGCAAACCCGGTGATTACCTCGAGGACTTTGAGATTCCCGCGCGGGTGGTCAAGCCAGACGGTCTCCCCGTCCCGTTTGACCCGACCGACGTCACCTTCCTCTCCGCCTTCTACGACAACGTCCGATACCGCATGGAGGCCACCTCTCTCTACCGAGTTTGCTACTGGCTGCAGGAAGCCATCAACGAGGCCACCGGATCGTACTACTCCCACAGCACCTACACAGCCGTGGACCTCGAGTCGTGCTTCGGATCCCTCGTCGTGTACCTCAAGCGCCTCCACCGCATCGCGGTCAAGCGGTACGACTATCTTGTAACAAAGCAGTCCGACCAGTTGCTAGCGCGGGAGTACGAGCACGCCGACATTCCGGCAATTAACCAGCACCGCGGATTTTGGATGCGCCAATTCCGCGCCCAACAGGACGGCTACCGCGTCAAAAACGCCGCCAAGGTCGCGGCCCGGCAGCCCGGCGGAGACTTCACCCACGTCCCGCCGGGCAAGCGAGGCGCCAAGAAGACTACGCCCAACCAGGGCGGTGGCTGTAAGGATTTCCCCCCTTATCCCATGCCTCATATCTAAGGGATAGTATCTGGGACCTCTCCTTACAGATCCTGCCGAACCAACTCCTGGCAACATGGATCAATTCCTTGTATTGTGGGGCATGACGCGGTGTACCTTCCAGACTCATGATGCGTCAGCCGCTGTCTCACGGTGTCTGCTGGCCGCACGACAGCGGCCATCGACAACGCATCATGGCCTGTCGAAAGGCGCCACCGTCAGCACCCATGACGAGCCACAACTGCCACAGCGGGCGAGTCCGTTAGAATGTCCTCGCTGCAGCATTGCAGCGATGGGACTCGCTAGCCGGCTGGCAGATTCGATCGACTCGATCGAACCGTGCTAACACGCCTCTCGGACCTCCGGACTGCCTGGCGTCTGGAGCCGGCTGAGACGGCGCACTAGGCGCTGCACGCCGGACCCCTTCGTTTGGGGCAGACTGGGGCTGCACTCCTTTAGTGCGCACGCCCGCCCATGCTTTGTCCTGAGAGCCTTGCTTTGTTTTTGGGCCGTTTTGGGCCTACCGGCGGCGCGACGAGGAGACGCATGCTTTGGGGCACCTCGGGTGCCCCGATGCAATTATAAAGTGCGTGGGTGTCGGCGCCCCCGGGGGAGACCGGAGGGGAACCACAGACACAGACCACAGACGACCTTAACCCTTTGAACCCCCCTCGATCACCACCGACGTCGCGCCGTCTTCTTCCCCAGACCCACCACCGTCACCATCTCCATCCTCTTCCCCGCACCTTGTCGCCCTATTGGCGGGCACGGGTCGCTGAAACAATCACGAGTACGTTGAGGGCTGCCCAAGTGTGGGTGGTTCCTCACAGTGGCGGCGGCCGAGGTGGCCGCGGCTTTGGTGGGGGCGCCAGTGGCGGAGGCGGAGGCGGAGGCAGTGTGGCAAAAACCACTTGCACACACGACACCCAAGTTGGGGCGGTGTACAAGGGCTGCCTCCCGTGTCGGGGGAACCGGAAGAAGTGCAAGTCGCACACACTCTGTCCCTCTTGTGGGGCAAACCCCCCACTGACAAACAAGAGGATGATGTGTGGTCCAACAGTTTCTTGGTCGGGACGGGGACGCAGGGCCAAGCCCCGCTGTCCCTCCCCTTATCCCCCCAGGGTCCACTCAGAATCTCGCCACACAGAATCTCCCACCCCAGCACCTGCCCACCGGGCCACACGAAAATTCAAGACGATAAATGCAGAAAACCCTCAAATCCAAGTTGGATTTACTACTAAGCTAACTATCCCAAACTTAGGGAATACGGACCCAAATGCAGGGGGAGGAACGGATCAGGCTAGTGGCCTGCCGCCCCTTGCATGGCACGTGTTGCCCCCGTACCTGGGGGTCAATACTGCCACAGGCAGCGGTGGCGGAAGGAACTGCGGCCGCGAAAAGAAGCGCGACGGCGGGGGTGGCGGCTCCGCCACCAGGGCAGGCGCCCGCGCCTAGCCCGGATTTTGGCGCGGAGGCGTCGGGTCGGGGCAACCCGCTGCCACGCATGTCGACTGCCCAGGCGGACCCAGACCCCACGGGTCCGCCTTCCGAGAAGGTGCGGTGCTGCCTGGGCGCATGGAGCCGCATCGGGGCCTCCCCATGGGGACTGGACACCCTGGCCCATGGCATCCACCTGCCGTGGGCCTCAGCTCCCCCGCGGAAGCACGACAAGGGCTACCTGGTTGCGCCGCGGGACAGGGCTTTCCTAGAACGGGAGCTGGAGCAGGGCTTGGGCAACGGCTTTTACAGAGAGCTCTAACAGGCCGAGGCGGCCAGAGCCCACTGCGTGGTTGGGGCATTCGTCCCCTGCTCAGCCGGCAAGCCCCGATTGGTGATAAATTCTCGCCATCCCAAGAAGTACTTATCGGAACGCAAGTTCAAATACAAGTCCTTGTACGATCTGGCCCCACAGCTGTGTCCAGGCGACACCCTCTTGTCCTGAGACATCAAGGGCGCCTTTTTCCACCTGGAGCTGCAGCCACGGGACCGGACCTTCCTGTGCTTCACGGTCCAGGGGCGTGCCTTCGAGCCGGTGGTCATGCCTGAACGCTGCACCCAAAGAAGGGTGTGTGGACGGGGTCGACCTCCCTACCTTTCTTGGGGCACCTCGTCGACACGCTGCGGGGCCTGTTCATCCGACGCCCGGAGAGAGCCTCCAAGATCATGGGGCTCACCAGTGTGGCAGTATTGACCCCCAGGTAGGGGGGCAACACGTGCTATGCAAGGGGCGGCAGGCCACTAGCCTGATCCGTTCCTCCCCCTGCATTTGGGTCCATATTCCCTAAGTTTGGGATAGTTAACTTAGTAGTAAATCCAACTTGGATTTGAGGGTTTTCTGCATTTATCGTCTTGAATTTTCGTGTGGCCCGGTGGGCAGGTGCTGGGGTGGGAGATTCTGTGTGGCGAGATTCTGAGGGGACCCTGGGGGGATAAGGGGAGGGACAGCGGGGCTTGGCCCTGCTTCCCCGTCCCGACCAAGAAACTGTTGGACCACACACCATCTTCTTGTTTGTCAGTGGGGGGATTGCCCCACAAAAGGGATAGAGTGTGTGCGACTTGCACTTCTTCCGGTTCCCCCGACACGGGAGGCAGCCCTTGTACAACGCCCCAACTTGGGTGTCGCGTGTGCGAGAGGGTTTTGCCACATTTGGTGGAGCAGCAGGGACCAGAGGTAAACTTTACCTCCGGGTGCACCCGGGTGTAGAGGGCCCTCTGTCTCAGAGGAACGGTGGACTTGGACCGTGTCATACGGATCGTTAGCCAACATGGCTAGCTCGGACCCCCCGTCGTCCGGGGAGTACACGGGTGACGCACGTACTTCAGTGCCTTCGAATACTGGTGAGACACAGGTGGGTGTACCTGGAGTCGCAGAGGGACTAGAGGTCCCTCAAGCCAGCAGGACTGGAAGTGCGGGCGGGCAACAGGCCACCCCGACTCAGTCGGGAGTTCACTCGGGTGACACTTCTGATGTGGGTGGGCCGAAGTCTGGCCACCGTGTGGTACACTCAACGGGAACGTCCCAAGGGATGAGGACTGTCCCCGCGGGTTCCACTCGGGTTGGAGCCAACTTTGGCTTGGAGCCGTCGCCAACTAGGCTTTCGGAGGACGGCGGACATCCGTTGGTCGGCGATGGGCTCGCGCCCATGCCCCCGGTTGAGACCCCTGAGGATCGTGGTTACCCCTCAGGTGGACTCCCGGAGGCGGACTGAGACTCATCTGGAGTCGACAATCCACTCCTCGCGGAAACTGTCCGTCGGGAGGCGACCAATGTGTTACGGCAGACTTTGCCGGACCTGGTGGTCACGATGACGAATTCTATTCTGAATCAGATTGTGGCGAGTTTGCCAGATGGCCTTAATGTCCAGACCGGATTGGGGCTTTCGAGCCCGCAGGCGCAGGGAGAATCCCTTCTGACGCCTATTCCGGGTCGCACCGAACAGGGGGCGACCCCTGTGACTCCCAACGAGGGAGCCACACCATTCTCGGTGGGGCGTACGCCCCTCACGGGGGAGTCTCCCTCGGAAACGCCGGCGGCTACACCAAGCTCGCCGCACCAGACTACAGGCACTGAGGGTCAACTTACCCCAGTGCCACAGCGGTTGTTCCCTCAACGTGAGGTGCCACCAAAGATCCAGGTAGCCAACCCGGTCTACCAGAGGATCTTTGACTGTGAGACCTACGCCCTCCACAACAAGTCGGTGGTGTATGGTCCTGTCCAGGCCCGAGCCATGCGCCGTGCCAAATAGAATGTACTTCACTCTTTTGGGCACAAAGCGGAGTGGGATGGAACTCCCCCCCTCCGTGTCTTTGATTTTCTACGTCGTTTCACAAAAGCCTGTGACGACAATGCCATAAGTGAAGGCATGGCTTTCTATATGCTACAGGAGTTTACGAAGGGCGACCTGCGGACAGAGCCTAAGTCCGTCATGCCCAGTTCCTCAAGTGGAGGCGCTGGTGAGGTGACGTCCTATTTGGAGCACGTCAACTGGTTGTTGAGAGCCATGGTGGATGAAGCAGCGTTGGCTTCTGAAGTTGAGGAGCTTACCCAAGCTCATCAGGAAGAGGCTGAGGACGAGTTGTCCTTTGCGGAGCGAGGTCGTAAGCTTAACAATCTTTGTGGGTTTCTTCATCCACAAGCTGTGGTGAAGAGTCGGTTCGTGGAGGGACTCCATTGGTCAGTCCGGATGGAGACCCGGGAGCATAACACTGCCCGGGCGACCCTGGCCGAGTTGGCTAGGTTCGCCTACCGCAGAGGTGAGGCCTACCGCAAGTTGCGGAAGGAGCAACGCCAGGAGCGTCAGGCCGAGTTGGCCAAGGAACGCGAGGAGGCGCGCCAGGCCAGAGAGCTGAGAGAGGCACGCCGAATCCGCAAGGAAAGGGTGGTAGCTGCCGTGGGAGCTTCCCAGGGTACCTCTTCGTCTTCCCCAGTCGGGAAGACCCCTCCGGGAACTGACAGTCGGTGTTGGAACTGCAACTCCGATGGACACTGGGCATATGATTGCCCCAAGTTGAGTAAACGCATCCAACAACTTGTTAGGAATGCGAGTAAGAAGTCGGCTACGAACGAAGTACGTTCACGCCGCGAGGGTGGGTCTGGACCGGTAGTGGCGGTCGCCACACCCTCGGCGGAGGGGGCGGACACGACACGTCGTCCTCGGACTCGTCGTCTTCCCCTTCGCCCTCAGATTCGGACTCCAAGTCGGCGGGAAACGAATGACCGCTGGAGCTGGCCGTCCGAAGCTCACAACGGCAGCCTCGGTCAAGTGGGTCAAGAGGACGAACCAACCGTGCCGGATACTGCGGCGACCTAAGGGAGTCCGCCCACCTCGGGTAGGACTCCCCAAGAACGTAAACCCACGTCGGGTCATCGCGGTGCTGACGGGTGAGAACTTCCAGGTGGCTGCACGGGTGCAACTTGCCCCCGGCCGTGCCTGCTGTGCCCGTATCGTAATTGATACCGGGTCAGGAACCTCCTTGATACGCAAGTCGCTATTACCAAAGAAGATGAAGCTCCTACGCTGGAAGTCTAAAGCTGACCATCTGATCGATATCAATGGCGGGGTACTTCCCATCGTTGGTGCCGTGACCCTACCAACTAGGTTGGGAACCCATGAGGTCGACGTGACCTATGGAGTAGTCGAGAAAATATCGGTACCCCTGCTTCTGGGTACCCCTAATTTTGTTACACAAGTGCCTTTGATTTGTGGCCCTGAGTATTGGGTCAAGTTGATGAATGGGGAGACCATCCCCATCCTTGGTAAGGGAAAGTCTGTGGCTCCTGTGACAGTCTGTAGCAATATGGTTGGCCGTATTGTGACCCTAATATTAGGGGGGCTTCTTCTAACCCTTAACCTTCAATTTGGGAGTCCGTACTGGTCACGATATCTATAAGTTACGTATGACCAGAGGGACTTGCATCTTGGGGTGGAGGGTAGTTAGTAGTGTCTCCGAGGTTTTATAACGAAGGGGCCGGCGGCGAATCCACCGCCGGCCATGATAGAACAACAAACCCCTCCCATTTGGGCTCCCATCTTGGTCCCGTGGCTTGCGCTCCAAGGACAGCAACCTTGGCCTCCCGGTGACCTTGATGCCGATCCCCCTTGGTGAGTGTTCCCTGAGAGTGGACGTGCAGCGGATACCTATTGTGCTACATTGGTGGAGCAGCAGGGGACGGGTTTCCGTCACCCTTGTGCTGACGACGTCTTCGGCCCTGGCACACGGATAGAGATCCAGTACGTTTCTTGTACTCGAGGTGCTGCGATCTGCTTGATTGTGTTGAGTGGTTGCGTCTGACTTCGATCGACTGTTACCCTCCCCCAAACTACCCCCTCGCTCTCTTATTCGTGGTGATTGTTACGTCGGTTGACTGATTGTGACTATGTCTACCCAAGAGACGGGGAACGTTCAAGATGACGGATCGGCGTCGACGCCGACCCCGGAGCTGAACCCGGGAACCGTGATCGGTAACCCGATCGACAACATTGAGACGCCGATGCTCTCCGGTGCCGGATCGACGTTTGGTACGGCACGGACGGCCGGGGGCGGCGGACCGCCGCTACTGTCCTCTGCCGCCCCCGCCACCTTCACCAGGGGACTCCCTGATGGCATCATTGGCTCGCATCGAGGCCCGGTTCACCGGGCTCGACGCCCGTCAAGAGCGTACGGAGGACGCAATGGCTGTGCTGATGTCAGCACGCCATTCGACGGTACCCCGTCGTGTTCCTCCCACACCGGTACGGTTCGAACCGGCCGGACTACTTTCGGAGTCCACCAGGGTCAACCCCGGTGTTGCTACTCCTGGACAACCCCCGGATACGGCGGGATATGGATCCGACTCGTCGGCTGAGTTGGAAAGTAGCCATATGGAGCGCTACGCTCGGAGCGCCCAGAGCGGGCTCCGCGGACATGATCCGGCGGTTACTTACGCCGGAACAGAGTCGGCGATGGGGGGAGGCGGTACCGTCTCGCAGTATCCCATCGTCGAAGGGAGCCAGGCAACTCGGGTACCCGAGGCGCCGACGCCGGAAGTTCCAGCGTCACTGGTGCAAGCGATGACAGCGCAGGTTACTGCGAGCTTACTTAAGCGGATGGAGTCCGATGAGTGTACTCATCAACTGGCCAAGCGACTGGATATCCAGGACGCGGACACGGAGATTGTCAACGAAGTCTTCAGGTCGGTACTGACTCCTGGACGTTATCGTTTGGAGGACCGATCCACTACCGTATCGGAATCGATGCGTACTACCTCGCACCGAGCGATCCGCTCAATGCAGACCCTTATGAAGGGAGTCCCTATGTTCGGGGGCCCTAACGGACGCCCGTTGGCAGTCATTGGCTTCTTGACTAGCTTCAAGGCAGCCGCGGACAAGGCACTCCTCAACGAGGGGCTGGCACTGGAGATTCTCCCGTTCTTTGTCGATGAACAGGTCCGAGGCATCCTCCGCCAGGCATCCCCGATGCCGGGAATGAGGGTCGCAGCCACCCCCATGGATTACCGTGGTATACTGAAGGAGCTGCTTCGTAGCTACCTCAGTGAGGACAAGTGCGAAGACCACTATCGGGCCCTTCGCCCCGCCACCGCCCAGTCCTGGGAGGATGAGGAGATGTTTGGACGCCGGATCCAAGAGCTCGACTACGACCTGGGGAAGCTCCTCGGCGAAGGGGAACTACGGGCCATCCTGTTAGCAGGAGTACCCAACTACGTGCGGATATCCGCACGGGGAGCCAATACGGCTCGGACGAACTTCAGTCGACTGATGCATATGTGCAAGTCCCTGGGGGACGCCTACTGGGTGCTACACCCAAAATGCGCCTTGGCCCCGAAGCCCAAGGGTGAGGGAGGCAAGCCTAGTCTTACCCCGGTACCGAGGCAAAAGAGGGTGGAGCGTAAGGCCGCACCAGTACTGGTGGCGACCGAACATACCCCTACGGGTGAGGATGAACCTCTAGTCGACCAACAGGGCCACCTGTTGCTACCGGCGACGCCGGTGATTGATGAGCATGGTACGGTAGCGTACATCGCCCCGGCCGGGACCCAGTTCCAGGTCAACGAGGGAGCGGGTCGGCGCGTCCCGTATGTACGCACTACGGGGTATGCCCCGGTTACGGGTAACCCCCACCCCCCCAACCCCTGCCGACATGGGCAGTGCGTACGGAGGCACCTCCGCACATCGCTGGTAGAACCAACCAGCTGGGGGAGTCCATGTTCCGGTTGGCACCGGGACCCAAGGCCTACCAAGGGGCAGGCACTCGGGCGCCCGAGACAGGCAACCGGACCTACGGAGGCAAACCGACGCGGACGCCCGGGACGGCCGGCACATCCGGATGTATGTTTTGCGGAGACCTACAACACTGGGTGTCCTCATACCCGCTCATCCTGGAGGAGTCTCGACGGGCAGCGGCGCAACGCAAGGCATCCATTGGTGGGTATTCCGCCAAAGGCCCGGCACCGGGTAGGCAGCAAGCTCCAGGAGGAGTACTGGCAGTCGAGGAGGCACCTCCTCTCCCGGATGTCCCGGAAGATGGTACCCGGCCGAGCACGGGAAACGAGTAAGAGGAAGGACGACACGGGGTCGCTGGGGTAACCCTAGCAAGCCACCCCGGACTGCCGCGGGGAAAGCCCCACGGAGAGCGCGGTTGAGCCGACGCCGCATCAACCCCCGGGTTCACCTTCCGGCCGCGACGACACGGCGTCAGGGGATTGATGACTAACCACCAAGGTTGGGAGGAGAGGACGGGAAGCCCCGTCACATAGAACCAGACAAGGGCCCTGTTTAGGATACCCGAGCTGCACCGGATAACGGTGTAGGCCACGTACTGTTCACCTTGCAAAAATTCAAGGTATCAGCCAAACTGGGGGTTGACCCCCAGTCGACCCGATCGTATTACCCTGTACTGGATACAGGGGCTGGACCTAACCTGATCCGGAAGGATACCCTCCCGGACAAGTGGCTCTCGCGAGTCAGAGTTGCTCGGGGACCCACGATCAAGGATGCGAATGTTCGTCTCATTCGTACGACCGCAGCGATGTCGCTGCAGGTCACCATCGGGGAGCTCACTACGGAAGTTGACTGCCTGGTGTGTGAGACTCTATCTGCGCCCTGCATAAAGGGGTGCACCTTCATCAACGTTCACGTTGATGCAATCCGGCCGGGCCGGAGGACCGTCGAGCTGCAAGAGGCCGACGGGACTAAGAGAGGACAGACAGCTATCGTCAGGGACCTGACGCTACAAGGGAGCCACGTTAAAGTGGCTGCGGTATACGCCAACGTAGAACCGAATACACTCCGGCTGGCCAAGCGGACTCGCTTTGAGCCGCTATCGGAGACAGTCCTCCCGGTTAACTGTGACCTCGCAGGCATCTGGAGAGTCCAGTCCAACCTACGAGCCTACAAGCGCCATGGGTTGACCATGGCCAACGGTATCGTAGACCTCCCAGCGGGGGGGTCATCACTGCTCGTGATGGCGAACTAATGACGTCAGGCAGTCTCCCTTCCGAAAGGAACTATCCTCGGGATTGCCGAGCTCTACGAAGAAGACATCCTTACCCCTGACGAGGAAGGTCAAGTGGAACCACTTGAGGTACTGGCGGTCGCCGAGACCACCGAGCTGCACCAACCCGATGACGGGAAGCCTAACCCATCAACAGCTCCGGCGGACCTGCCGCCAAAGGACCAAGAAGCCTTGAAAACACGGGCCGAGGCTGACCTCGACCACCTTCCCCCTTCGGTAGCTGAAGGGGTACGACGGATGCTTAGAACGCATGACATCATGTGGACCGGCGGGGCGCTGGGTACCATTGGGGCAACCCAACACCGTATACACCTGGTACCAGGTGCTCGACCAGCGCGGTCGCAACCGCATCGCGCGGGACCTATGCAACGAGAGATCGTTGATGGAGAAGTGAAGAGGATGAGCGAAGCTAAGGTGATCCGACCTTCGATGTCGGAGTGGGGCGCCCCAGTCGTTATCGTACCGAAGAAGGATCAAACCCCTCGGTTTTGCATCGATCATCGACGCCTCAACTTGGTTACCAAGAAAGACTCATACCCTTTAGCAAGGATGGACGAGTGCATCGATTCCCTTGGGGAAGCCACAGCGTTTACCACTATCGACTGCAATGCCGGGTACTGGCACATTCCCGTTGCGGAGGAGGATATCCCCAAGATGGCGTTCGTCCGTCACAGTGGCGTGTACGAGTTCCTAAGGATGCCCTTCGGATTGTCCAACACCCCCGCCACATTCTAGCGGGCCATCGACATTATACTGTCTGGAGTCAAGTGGCGTAACTGCCTGGTGTACTTGGACGACGTCATCGTCTTCTCGCGTAACATGGATGACCATGTGCAACATGTCGATGAGGTACTCACCCTCTTGCGGAACGCCGGGGTAACCCTGCGCCTCAAGAAGTGCGCCTTCTTCCAGCAGACCGTCGAGTATCTCGGTCACCAGATCACACCAGGTAAACTGGGAGTGCTCGAAGCTAATACTTGGGCACTCCGGGATGCGCGGTACCCGACCACCCAGACACAGCTGAAAAGCTTCCTGGGGATGTGCAACGTATACCGACGGTTCGTCAAGGACTTCGCTCGTATAGCCAAACCGTTAACGGTTCTGACGAGCAGCGCCTTGCCAAAGGTACTTCAACCTCCCTCGCCCAGCGAGGGGGAGGCATTCGAGCTGCTCAAGCAGGCTCTGCTAGCCCCACCCGTGCTTGCGTTGCCGCATAGACGCGGGACCTTCGTCATCGACGTCGATGCCTGCGATACCCAAGTGGGATGCACCCTGTTACAGGGAGAGACCATCATCGGTACCGATAATGCTATCCCGGACCTACATCCGGTAGGGTACTTCAGGCGGACACTCAACCCGGCTGAACGCAACTATAGTGCCACCGAGCGCGAGTGCCTCGGAGTCATATGGGCAGTGCAACTGCTCCGGCCATACCTGGAAGGTTCCAGGTTCATCGTAAGGTCCGACCACGAACCTTGACGATGGCTTCTCAACCTTGGTGACAAGGATTCCGACAGCCACGGTCGGCTAGCTCGGTGGAGGCTGAAGATGGCCGAGCACGATTTCCGGACCATATATAAGGCCGGGTCCACCCATCTTCTGGGGGACGCGCTGTCGCGACTCGATACACCGAGCGGGGATTGTGAGGACCCACCTAAAACCGGGGAGCCCTCAACGTACTCGTGGGGGTGTCAGCGGGCCCTGCGAGCCAATGGGGCGGCGGGGCACGGGGAAGAGGACGGTGGTCTCGACGGGGGTGGATCTGGGGAAGAAGATGGGCGCGACGTCGGTGGGGATCGAGGGTACAAAAGGTAAACAGTGTCTTTGGTCTGTGTCTGTGGTTGCCCCTCTCGTCTCTTCCGGTGGCGCCGACACCCACGCACTATATACTCGCGTCGGGGCACCCGAGGTGCCCCAAAGCATGCGTTTCCCCATCGCACCGCCGGTAGGCACAGAACGGTCCAAAAACAAAGCATGTCTCTCAGAACAAAGCATGGGCGGGCGTGCGCACTAAAGGAGTGCAGCCCCAGTTTGCCCGAAACGACCGGGGTCCCGTTGATGGCGCCCAGCGCGCCCCACCAGCCGGCTCCACACGCCGATCGGCCAGAAGGTCCGACTGGCTGTAAGGGCCAGCAAGGCCAAATTCAATCAATCCAAAAGCCGGCGAGCCAGTCATATCGCACTCAGCCGCCAGCGAGGATGTGCGGTGTCCTCAGTGTCGGTGAATCATGTGACTGGTCCTTGATGCCAGCTTTCAAGCAGCGCAGGGAATAAAATTCAGGCAGCACAGACGGGGATGTCCGCCCGTGGTTGGTGGACGATGTCACTCACTCCTCGCTGTCGAGTTTCGACGTCCATGACAGGGTTCCGACAGTGCGTTGACGGCGGCTTTCGTGCGGTCGGCCGACGTCCGCAAAATGTCAGGGATACAGCGTGGTGTCGCCCAGGGTAGTGGGGAATTGATGTGTCTTGGGGGGAGTTATCGGGGCCGGACATGTAAGGAGAGGTCCCAGTCCATGTCAACTGGGTTCCGGGTGGCGATTTAAGGGGCAAATCCTTACACCTCCCCCCCCTTAGGACGCGCGTCGAAGAAACGCGTCTTAAACTTCAGGGGCGTTCACAAGGTCTTGCTTTGTCAGCCAAGAGTTCTCGCTGATGTCGCAGCCTTTCCATTTGACGAGGTACTGCAGTCGTCCACGGCGCTTTCGTGACCGTACAATGGAGTCCACTTCATACTCGACCGAGCCATCCGGAAATGCAACCGGGGGTGGAACGGGAGGAAGTCGACCATACGGATCAGCGCGGTACGGCTTCAGGAGGCTGGCATGGAAGGCGTTGTGAACTTTGCGATCGAGGACAGCTTGAGGAAGATCGAGACGGAACGTGACGTCATTGATGCTCTCCGTGACTTTGTAGGGTCCGGAGTATTTGGGCATCAGCTTACGAGCGCCTTGAAAAGCGTCGGGCAAGAGGTTCTTGGTGCTGAGGAGTACGTGGTCGCCCACAGCGATTGTGCATGGTCGGCGATGACGGTTTGCGTACGCCGAGCGCGTCTCATTGGCGCTCTTGATGGCGGCGATAGCCGTCTTTTGAGCATCGTGAAAGCTGGATAGCCAATCCGACACAGCAGGAAGATTTGAGTCCCTGCTGTCGAGGATGTCCATAGGCACGGTCCTTGGTTCAAACCCGTAGTTCAAGAAAAATGGAGAGTACGTGGTTACGGCATTAGGTGACCGGTTGTACGCAACTTCCGCGGCAACGAGGAAAAGATCCCAGTCGCCTTGATGATGGTTGACGAAGTTTCTGAGGATTTCTTCAATTTTCTTGTTCATAATCTCAGTTTGGACGTCCGTCTGCGGGTGGTAGGCCGATGAGGCTTTGATCTTGACCTTGAGGATCTTTGTCAGTGACCGCCAGAAGTTGGAGAAAAAGATGGGGTCGCGGTCACAGACGACTTCTTGAGGTAGGCCGTGGTTGCGATAGACGTGATCGTGGTAAAGCTGAGCTGTGACCGGCGCTGTACATTCCGGCTTCATTGGTGCCAGGCGAATCATCTTGGTGAGTCGGTCAACAACGACATAAATGCCGTTGTGGCCTCGTGGTGTCAGTGGCAGTGGGGTGATAAAGTCCATGGAGACACTTGCCCATCTTTGGCTTGGGGGTTCGAGTGGTTTGAGATGACCCAGAGGTGAATGAGTGCTAGCCTTGTTCCGCTGGCACGAATCACATGATTGTACGTATCTTTGGATGTCCTGCCGCATAGACTTCCAGTAGTAATTGGAAGCAACGGCCTTGGTGGTTTTCTTCACTCCCATGTGCCCTTGGCACGGGACGTCGTGGTAGTTGTGGAGGAGTCTTTGGCGTAGAGTACCAGCGGGGATGCACGTACGGTCACCTCGTTTCAACAACCTCATGTGAAACCGGTAGGGAGATACCGGGTCCTTGGCTAGGTCGGCAAATTCGGGGTCCGCTTTGTACTCTTGTTCTAGGGTGGCAAGGTCTTGATCACTTTGGTTGATGGTCATGAGGTTGTTGATTTCAGTTTTCTTGAGGGTTTCGTCAATGGTCTTGGTCAGCACTCGACTAAGGAGATCTTGGTTGGGTTCGTGCTTGTCAGGGGCATCTTGGGGTTGCCTGGAAAGGGCATCAGCTACGGCGTTGGAGATGCCTTTGATCGGGACAATCTTGAACTGGAATTGGTCCAGAAGTTCAAGCCACTTGACTTGGCGGTCGTTCAGCCTTTCTTGGGTTCGCAGGTATCTCAGGGACTCGTGGTCGGTATGGACCTCAAAGGGTCTTCCGTGGAGGTAGCAGCGCCAGTGCCGGATGGCTTGGACCACTGCGAGCAGCTCACGTTCGCGGATGCTGTAGCGTTGTTCGTGGATATTCAAGGTCAGGGAGAAGAATGCCACTGGACGCCGTCCCTTTCCGTCGTCTTGTTCGAGGACTGCGCCAATAGCATACCCGCTGGCATCAGTAGACACGTAGATGGGATATCGTTTGTCAAACGGCCTTAGTACCGGTGCACTTGTTGTCAGAGTCTGCAGCTGCTCGAAGGCTTTTTGGGCGTCTGGCGTCCACTCAAAGTCGACCTTCCCCGTCAACCTCGTAAGAGGGGTAGCAACTGCGGCCATTCCCTTGATAAATCGGCGATAGAAGTTGACCATACCGAGGAAGGACTGCACGTCCTTCTTGCTCTTCGGGGTTGCCCACGTCCAAATGGCTTGGACCTTCTGGTCCTCCATGGAAAAGCCTGCGTCAGATATGACGTGGCCGAGGTAATCGACAGTGGTTCGAGCGAATTGGCACTTACTTGCCTTGGCGTAAAGCTTGTGGTCTCGTAGCTTGGCCAGGGTTTTTCTCAGGTGCTTGAGATGATCCTCGTAGGTTTCGATGTAGACCAAAATGTCGTCTAAGTAGACGCAGATGAAGTCGTACAGGTAGGGTCTGAACACATCGTTCATCAAGTTCATGAAGACTGCGGGGGCGTTCGTCAGTCCGAAGCGTAGCACAGTAAACTCGTAGAATCCATACTTGGTCCGGAACGCCGTCAACGGGATGGTGTCAGGGTCCAGCCGGATCTGGTTGTAGCCAGAGCGGAGGTCAATCTTCGTGAAATACTTGGCCTTTCGTAGTTGATCAAAGATGTCATCGATACGTGGTAGAGGATATGTATTCTTGATGGTGGCCTTGTTCAATGCTCGGTAGTCGATGCACATCCGCCAGCCGCCGTCCTTCTTCGCCGCAAAAAGAACGGAGGAGCCCCACGGTGAGGCACTTGGCTGGATGAATCCCTTCCGAATCAGGGTCGCAAGTTGCGTCTTGAGTTCATCGAGTTCCCACTCGGAGAGGCGGTAAATACCGCTGCGACGTGGTTCAGCGTCGTCGGTCAGCTTGATGCTAAACTTGTGACTACGCTCGGGAGGGAGTCCGTCCGGGAGCTCAGCCGGGAAGACGTCAGCGTACTCCTTGAGAATCTGTTGGACTTCATTTTTGTCTTCAGCTTCTCCCATAATGATGGAGTTTATGTCAAAGCTGCTTGAGGGGTCTTCAGAGTGCAGGTAGATGGCGAATACAGGGGTCCTTTGGATGAGGTCACGTGCGAGTCGTTGCCGGCTAGTGAGGCCCTCCGGTTTCTTGAGGGAGGCGGTGATAGAAATATTCTTGTGGTTGAACTTAAAGAATATCTTGTTCTTCTTGTTGTTGATCTTGGCGCCCTTGTCATCGCGCCATTTCTTACCGAGGATAACGTCGTACGCACTGAGGTCGCATACGGCGAACCGTAGTCGTTCTTGGTAAAGGCCGATGTGAATCTATAAGGGTTCAATGATTTCAGCGAGTACATGGGAACGTCCATCGGGCATGTTTGCCGCGAAGTCCGTTTCAGTGGTCTTGACATTCAGGGTTTTCATGAGGCGCCTGGAGACGACGTTGATGGGAGACCCGTCGTCGAACAGCACCTTAACAACATGGCCATTGACAGAAGCAGTAGAAAGCAGTAGCCCGAGACGCGGGCCTTCAAAGGGTGACGATTTGTTTTCCGGAACCAAAGGAGCATGTTTCACCGTTGTTGACGACGGTTGCTGCTTCAGTTCCGCTGGCCTTTTGGGCAGTCCTTTGCCAGGTGCCCCTTTTCGCGACAGCGGAGGCAGAGTCCCTCGCGCATACAGCGCTGGCGCTCCTCGGGCGTGAGCTTCTCGACCTTGATGCTGGAAATGTCCATGGGGACGACACCCGTCGCAGACGGCTTCCCAGAGGTGCTGCTGAGGTTGTTCGTGAAGCGCGAGGCTCTAGCCTTGGCAGCTTCTACGCGCAGGGCGTCTGTCATTAGAGGCTCGAGTTCAGTGTAGTTCTTGAGGCACAATGCCTGCCAGATGTCCTGCTTCAGACCTCGCGTGTAGCGGTCAATCTTTTCCGCTTCAGTGATGTCTGGGATGTCCACGACGACGCTCAGGAAAGACTTGTGAAACGTCCCGACGTCCTTAATCTGTCGCCATGCGTGCAGCTTGTCCCGTGCCGCCTGCGTCTTGTTCAGGGGACTGAAGCGCCGGATCAGTGCAGCACGGAAGGCGTCCCAGCTCGAAACGTCTGTAGTCTATCTATAGGTATGCCACCAGTTGAACGCTTCTCCATCGAGATAGGTGCAAGCGACACGACACGCTTCGGCGGGTTCACTCAGCCGGACGTAGGAGTCCATGTGGGAGCACCACGCTTCAATGGTCCCGGGATTGCCAGAGAACAGCCCGGGCTTGTTCGGCCGTGCGGGTTTTGCGTTCTCGCGGGCTGCTTTCGCCTTGGTCTCGGCGAGCTGCTGCTTCGTGTCTTCCAATTCCACCTTATGTGCCTCGAGCTCGTCACGCATTTGCGTCACAAATGTCGTAAGCTGATTCCATGCCTCGACACTGGGAGTGCCGGATGTCGACCCAGAAGTGACCGGGGTCCCGCCAGCAATACTCGAGGGGTCCATCGTCTCCAGGAGTTAACTTCAGGAGTTACAATTTCGCAGGACGGAGCGACCTGGACTTACAAGAAGTGACCAGTCGAAGTCCGGATGTATTTGTGAAAGTAGCTTGGTAAAGCGACGTAGTGGCGCGAGACAATTGGTCAAGTGCCGCGGGATCGCGGCGACGAGATCCAGAGCGTGCAACACTAATTCGTTAAATCCAATCACAAGCAAATCGTTCGACGGCGCGCAATCGGATTTTCGGTCGGCGTCCGCTCTCGGGCCCGAGTCGGTCTTGTCGGACTCTCACGCGAGGGGGAGATCAGAGGGGGGAAATCGGGCTCGCGCGGTAGATCAAAAGGGGTTGTCAATCGGTGCCCCGCGCCAGCTGGCGGTGGTGCGCCTTGCCACGCAAGTGGCTTTCAAATTGAACCACCGAATCAAATTCACGCCCACAGGGATCGCAGCGTGGGAGAGTGGAAGGGCGGTTGACAGTATTGCGATGCCGACGCGAGTTGCGATGGTCGCGCAACACCGATAGGCTGTTGCACGTCACACCGCAGGGCTTACACTGGTGTGTGCCCAGTGGGATGCGGCGGGCCGCTCTCGTCTCCTCCGGTGGCGCCGACATCCACGCACTATATACTCGCGTCGGGGCACCCGAGGTGCCCCAAAGCATGCGTTTTCCCATCGCACCGCCGGTAGGCACAGAACGGTCCAAAAACAAAGCATGTCTCTCAGAACAGAGCATGGGCGGGCGTGCGCACTAAAGGAGTGCAGCCCCAGTTTGCCCGAAACGACCGGGGTCCCGTTGATGGCGCCCAGCGCGCCCCACCAGCCGGCTCCACACGCCGATCGGCCAGAAGGGCCGACTGGCTGTAAGGGCCAGCAAGGCCAAATTCAATCAATCCAAAAGCCGGCGAGCCAGTCATATCGCACTCAGCCGCCAGCGAGGATGTGCGGTGTCCTCAGTGTCGGTGAATCATGTGACTGGTCCTTGATGCCAGCTTTCAAGCAGCGCAGGGAATAAAATTCAGGCAGCACAGACGGGGATGTCCGCCCGTGGTTGGTCGACGATGTCACTCGCTCCTCGTTGTCGAGTTTCGACGTCCATGACAGGGTTCCGACAGTGCGTTGACGGCGGCTTTCGTGCGGTCGGCCGACGTCCGCAAAATGTCAGGGATACAGCGTGGTGTCGCCCAGGGTAGTGGGGAATTGATGTGTCTTGGGGGGAGTTATCGGGGCCGGACATGTAAGGAGAGGTCCCAGTCCATGTCCCCTGGGTTCCGGGTGGCGATTTAAGGGGCAAATCCTTACACATTCAATGCAAGGCCCCACCGGAGCACCAGCATTGCCCCACTCTAATGGGTCATGCCCATGGGCGTCGGGAACCTGACGCTACCGCCGGGCAGATGCACTCGGTATGACGTACCGAAGGGCCGACTAGCCGAACGGATCCACTTAGCTTGGTTGGCCAAGCTATCATGGATGATGCCGAAGCTCAAGGGTGCCCTTGACCGTACACAACTTCGATACAAGAAGAACTTTGACGCCCGGCTACGGGTACGCAACGCGACCCTGGTATCAGGTGACTGGGTCTACATCAGACACCAGAAGTTCCGAGGGAACAAGCTTATGCAACCGGTCAAGGGGCCGTACCAGATCTTACACAGAGATGATCACTCTGTCATCCTGCACTCCGATACGGAGATACAGCGCATTAATCTCAATAATGTGACACCTGCTCCGAAGCCGGAACAGCCTCAGCCGGTACCGGCTGTGTTGCTACATGAAGCTCTCACAACCCACCGGTCAGATGGCCCGGTGGGACCGGATGGGATTCCATACCAAGTAGAGAGCGTGGTCGGACACACCGACCCGGACCTACCAGGACCCTGGTACGTCAAGGTGATGTGGGTCGGATACGACTCACCCACCTGGGAACAGGCGGGGAATATACCCCGCCAACTTCTCATGCCTTACATGAGGCGACGACGCCTACTATAACAACCCAACCGACACCGACTTCGGCTGTTGGGGGGTGAGGCTTATACCTACCAAGTAGGGTGTCACATGGATTCGGCAAAGACTTGGGTTCACTAAGCTGGAGCGGACTTAGGCTTACTAAGTAAGCTACTGACATTTACAAGTTTACTTAAAGGAGATGACTAACTCTGAAAATTTCAAAGTAACCTGAGGCTTACACCAGTGTAAACCTTCATCCATGGGGCAAGTGACGGACCAAGGAAGGTTGACCTTCATGAGTACTAACCAACCAGGATGGGTTGGGGGGCGCGGGAAAGAACCGAGGCAGGCCACGGCTAAGTCAGACGGGGTACTCACCAACGGCAGGCATGGGTATCATGCAAACGCCCCAGCGGGGGATGAGTTATACTCACTACTACCCGGCCACCATAAGAATCACCGGGTCCCTCTCCCTCACAAACAATAGCACTCCTCAGTGGGTAGACCCACTGCCCGACGGAGGCCACTCACGCGTAAGCGCGTACACCTCCATGCTCCACCTGTCGGCAATCTCACGACGGTCAATCACCCGAGTTACCTCGGTGCATAGCTGGACGAGGGTGCTGCGGCCGGCCTCCACGTCCGCCAGAGCGGACTGGAGGCGGTCCAGCACGCCACCAAAGCTACGCGCGGACCCAACCAGCGCAGCACCTGGGGGGATATCCCCCCAGCTAACAGAGAGACCCTCCCGCATCTCGCGGGCAATGAGGGCGTCAAAGCTCTCATACCACAGACAGGGACCCCCGTCATGCATGAGAGGGGCGGGAGGTGACACTGGCGCAGCCAGAAGAGCCACCGGAGCCGACACGGCTACCACCGGAGCCGGTGGCGCTTGATACGAGGCCCGGTAGGACCCTACTGAAGGGGCTCCACCGTAAGCCCGGCGGGGCTCCGCCCGACGACGGGACACCTGACGCTCCCCACCCGCTGAGCCCCACTCTCGGGGACGACGGCCAACCGTCACCGGTATCGGGTTACCGAACCACGGGGCAAGGACCGGAAGAGGGTCATGGATAACTATGGGAATACCCAGGTCAGCAACAGCCTCGGTGGACGCCCACCCACGGCAATTGGGCTCACCCGGCTGAGTACGCCGGATACGCAACGAGTGACGAGGCAAGGGGGAAGCCCCAGCTTGCGGGTCCCGGTACGGGGGAAGGGCCAACACCTCAGCCCAGTTCACGGCATCGTGAACAGCCAGCAGAGCCTCGAACTCCCGGGCCAACCCGGTCTTGGCAGCTATCAGGTCCACGCCCAGCTTCCCGATGTGCCGACGGACACCCGTCGGAAGATGAAGCAGGCGCCCCTGCCGGCGGACGGACAGCAAGAAGGAAGAAGCCTGCCCGAGGGTGACCTCAAGGGTGAATTTCCCCTGCAACGGGTGGACGGGCCGGGAGGCCAACACACTCCCGAAGTATCGGAGACAGGAACCGGTGTCAAACCGGAAAGCAGGAGCGGGTTCCCACCCCTCCTGCCACAGAGGCGGGCGCACGGCAGTGTACACCGGCGCACGACCGTTACCGGTCTGCAACGCACACGTTATATCGGTGCGGAACGCATCCGCCATGATACCATGGTTGCGTCGCCAACTCTACGCCGACTTCAACCCCGCCATGGGCGGGTACGGAGCCGTCAACGTCAGGTACGGGGATATATTCCCGGGAAATACTCAAACCCGGGATACTGGCCGGTATCACCCACCGTCTCCCCAAAAGCCACCGGCTCCGCCGCCGCCGCAACCCCCCGAGCACTAGCCTCGTAGTCAACCTCCCGCTGCAACGCGGCAGCAATCAAGTCGCATATCCCGAAGGCAGAGTGCAGGTAGACCTCACCCCGCCCCATCCGGGTGCGCCAGAGCTGCGCATGCCGGTCGTCCGGCTGGCTCAGGATCCAATGATGTTCCACCCGGACCGCGTTCGGCTGGTTGACCAGCAGCACCAACTCCCGCTCCCAACTCGGGTCCACCTTGACGCGCCTGGAGGTCGCTCCAGGGAGACGCGGCTGGTGGAAGTCCACCCGCATCCGCCCCGCGGAGTCCAACGACTCCTGCACAGTCATGCCTCCAACCCGAGCCACCAAGTCGGACATCGACAGGGCGGGTTGACCTGCCGCTGAGGCGACGCCGCCACCCAACGGGGCAACCCGGGCAGGACCAGGAAGAATCGGGGGCGCCAGGGGGAGCCCCACCGGCAGATGGGCCGACACCGGAGGAGCACGGGGCCGCGGAGGAAGACGAAGGGCGGGCGCCCGCCCGGAGTAACTCCCGGAGTCCACTGCCATCGGGGTAGATACCTCTTGACCACCAAGCGCCCGCGGCACCGCGGGCAGAGCATCGCCGCCACCCGGGCCCGACGTGGGCACCACCGGGGCAGCAGGGGTAGACCCGTCACCCACCGCCACGGACACACCAACCGGCGGGTTGGTTCCGTCTCTCGGCGGGCACCCGCGCCGTCTTGACCCGCCGTCCCGGCCGGGGTGCCGCCACGACCGCCCGATGCACCGGCGACGCCGCTTTGAGGTAGAGCCGCGCCGGCACCGGCGACAGGCGCCATCCGGGCCGCCGGAGGGGTAGGGGTAGAGGCAGCCGCCACACGCGGTTGCCCGCCACCCGACGGAGCCGTCGTGCCGCTGCACACGGACGACAATCCGCCCGGCGCGCCTTCCGGAGCCACACGAACGGTCACCCGGTCGCTCTCGTCCTCCGACGAGCTCTTCAAGAAGCACTCGGCGGCGGTGGCAGAGACGGGAACGTCTTCCACCATCACCTCTTCCTCCTCCTTTAGCAGGAGGTCGTCCTCGCCCCCGGGTACCTGGGGGTCCGACATGGTGAACCCGGGGTAGCCGGGGCGCCCCGTCAGAAAAGCCTATGCCGGCTCGACCCGGTACAAGGAACGCTCGCGCGGACGAGCCAGGGATGCGCGGGCACCCGCGCTTATAACCACAGCTCAGCACGAGCGATACGGTAGCGCGGGACGACCCGCGTCAGCCGAGCTACGAGGGCGCTCCACCCAGGCACCAGGATCGGGGCCAAGCCCCCCCCCACACGGGGTAACCAAGGGGGGTCACCCCCAACTGCCCCCACGCAACGCGGGCGGCCCCCGCCACCCACTCAATCGTCCCGCGAGAGGGGCCCCCCTACCACAAGACGCCTGGTGGCGGATCCGCTTGCACCAACCCCGGAAAGGGGGGTCGTGAAAAGAAACCCGCATCGGAAATTCAACGGTCCGGAAAACGGATCGTGTGTGTACCACACAAAGGGGGGCACCCCCCTCAGACAACCTCGAAATGGGGTGTCTGTCGCGACAGGGCGCAAAGCCCCACCCGACTGGTAAACGGTCACGCGACCCACTTACATTCGGTAACCCGAATGCAACTCGACCCGAGGACGGGCCGAATCTAAGGGGGGGATATGTAGCAATATGGTTGGCCGTATTGTGACCCTAATGTTAGGGGGGCTACTTCTAACCCTTAACCTTCAATTTGGGAGTCCGTACTGGTCACGATATCTATAAGTTACGTATGACCAGAGGGACTTGCATCTTGGGGTGGAGGGTAGTTAGTAGTGTCTCCGAGGGTTTATAACGAAGGGGCCGGCGGCGAATCCACCGCCGGCCATGATAGAACAACAATCCTCTCCCATTTGGGCTCCCATCTTGGTCCCGTGGCTTGCGCTCCAAGGACAGCAACCTTGGCCTCCCGGTGACGTTGATGCCGATCCCCCTTGGTGAGTGTTCCCTGAGAGTGGACGTGCAGCGGATACCTATTGTGCTACACAGTCTCACAGTCGAAGCCTGCTTGCTCTGTGAGAGAAGTGTCTACTGCTATCCTGCGTTTAGCCCGTAAAGTCACGTTGCCCCCCAACTCGGTGGCGCACGTTGACGTTGTAACTGATTATACGGGGAACGGGTTGGTGCACCCTCACCCCCGTCTTGCTCGCAAGCACCAAGTGCATGTTGCCCTTGGCACGATGGACTCCGAAGCCGGAGTCCCGTGGAGGATCCAGGTGATGAACCTGAGCTCGTCGCCCAAGTACTTCAAGTCGGGAGCCAAGTTCGGCTATATCGACCAACATGAGGGACCGGTGGTCGCGGTCACCCTCAATGCGGGCGCGAGAGCGACCCGAAGTCAGGAAAGGGGAAGCACCAAGCCAAGTCGGCCGCCTCTCCTCGTCCCCATGTGAACATGGAGGGTGTTCCACCCAGGTTGAGGGTTCAAGTTGAACGCCTCTTGGACCAATATCACAAGTTGTGGGATGGTCAATTGGGACCCATGAGAGCCACCCAACACCGGATCGAGCTGAAACCCGGCGCACCCCCTATACGCCAACAACCGTGTAGGGGAGGACCCCGTTCAAGGGCCCTTGTTAAGGAGCAAGTCGCTCGCATGGAGGCCCTCGATGTGATCGAGGCCAGCAACGCCGAGTGGGCGAGTCCGGTGGCTATCGTCCCCAAAGTTCATGGGACCCCACGGTTCTGTATTGACTACCGTAAGCTCAACGAGAGCTCGGTGAAGGACAGTTATCCCCTACCTAGGATGGACGACTGTCTGGACTCTCTGGGGGAGGCAAACGTGTTCTCTACCCTAGACTGTAACGCGGGGTACTGGAAAATTCCCATTGTGGCGTTGTGGCCCTCAGGTACCGTTGGGACCCGGGAGGCTGACTTGGGACTCGGCTGGCAGCGTTACGTGGAACCACGTGCTGGCTTGGGATCCCTGCATCGGTGGCCCGGGGCAGTGGCGACACGCCCGGTGCCCTGATTGGTCCCCCGGAGTGGAGGACTTGCCGGGTTGGGGCATACTGACCTTCGGATTATTTGTTTGATTTTTCGCATTTATTTTCCTTGCGTGATTTCGTGTCTTTCCCCTTTTTCCCACTGGGTTTTTTTTGGGGATTGACATTTGTGTGTGGGGGGATTTCGCTTGCTTTTTGTGTGTTGGCCCGGTGAGCGGCCGGTGCCTCGCTGGCACTTGGCCCGCTGAGGGCGCCCTCTGGGGGCCTCGCTCTGGGCCCCTGGAGGGGCCAGGGGGGGAGGTTCTTGAGAGGTGCTCCGGGGTTCTCCCCGGGGCCATCTTGTAAAATCAACAGTGCTTTGGGTTCCTTCTCCCTCGGGCTTTTGTTCTGTTTACCTTTGCCTCGTATCGTGGCGGGCGAGTGGATCAGCAAGGGCTCTTACCTGTTCCTCTCTGGACTCCGGACTGTGGTCTCTGTGTGAGTGTTTGTGGTTTGTGGTTTCGGGAACCTGGGTTCCATTACGCTACACCCATTGCCCCGGAAGACAGGCATAAAACTACCTTTGCCTGTCACTGTGGTACCTACCAGTGCAAGCGACTACCGTTTGGGCTGTGCAACGCGCCGGCAACTTTCCAGCGCGCTATGGACATGATTCTGGCCGGAGTACGGTGGCAGATCTGTCTCGTGTACCTAGACGATATCATTGTGTTCTCCCGAAGTCCGGAGGAACACATTGGCCATCTTGGCCAGGTGTTCAAGCTACTTGCTGACGCCGGTGTGTCACTGAAGGCGAGTAAGTGCCACCTCTTCACTCCAGAGGTGGAATACTTGGGACATGTTGTCCGTCCGGGGCGCCTTAGTGTCAACGAGAAGAACTTGAGGGCCATCCGTAAGGCTCAGTACCCCCGGACCCAGACCCAGATGAGGAGCTTCCTCGGGATGTGTAACGTGTACCGACGTTTCACCAAGGGCTTCGCCAAGGTGGCGAAGCCATTGAATAAGCTAGTTAGCTCAACGCTACTGAAGAACCTGCCTCCCCCAAGTCGGGTGGAGCAGGAATCCTTTGAGACTCTTCGGGACCTTCTGCTGAAGCCCCCCTCTTGGCTATTTTCAGGTTGGGAGGCCACTACATTCTGGATGTGGACGCTAGCTACGACCAACTTGGTTGTGTGTTGCTTCAGCAGCAGCCGGACAAGGAGTAATTGCCGGTGGGATACTTCAGCAAGGGGCTGAACTCGGCCGCGAAGAACTACGGAGTCACCGAGTTGGAAGGACTCGCGGTGGTGTGGGCGGTGACGTCACTTCGTCACTACCTAGAGGGTGAGAAGTTCCTCATCCGCTGTGACCACCGCGCAATGCAGTTCATCTTCAAGACGGATTGTACGAACACTCGTCTCAACCGGTGGAGGGTGCGACTGGCACCCTTCAACTTTGATATTGAGTACCGACCTGGCAGGCAACATGCCCTTGCCGACGGCCTTTCTCGGGTACCTACCGAGGGGCTGGACACTAACCCAGTCGATGAGGACATCCCCATCGTGGGGGTAGTCACGCGCTCGGGTCAGGCGTTGAACCCCGAGGCGCCAGGGAACAAGAAGTTCTTGCCCCTGTCCCTGGACGAGGTGGTGAAGGCCCAGGCCGAGGACCCCTTCTGCAAGTCGCACAGGGATACACTGGATACAGTGGCGGAGACGCGGTTCTTTCTGGGAGACGATGGCCTCCTCATGAGGAGGGGGGTATTCCAGGGGACCGAACAACTTGTCGTCCCCGCATCCCTCAAGGACAGTATTCTTGAGAGGGAGCATAACGCTTCCACAGGTGGACACCTGGGGTCTTGTATACTGTACCAGACCCTGAGGACCAGGTACTACTGGCCGTCCATGGTGCTGGACATCCACAGTTGGGTGGCTGCCTGCACAAGTTGTGCGCAGAACCGTCTGATGGAACGGCGGCCTACTACGGCTATGCTATTGTTTCCGGCCAAGGAGCTCTTTGCCGCGTTGGCGATGGACATCCTTGGGCCACTGCCAGTGACCGAGGAGGGCAACCAGTACGTCCTGGTCATCTGTGACCGCTTCACGAAACTTACGCGAGCGATCCCACTGGCAGAGATCACGGCCATGTCGGTCGTGTCAGCCTTCCTAGATCACTGGGTTGCCGCGTATGGCATTCCGGATAGTACACTATCGGACAATGGACCGCAATTTGCGTCTGTACTGTTTCAGGGAGTGCTGGATATGTTGGGGGTTAAGGCAAACTATGCCACCCCCTACCACCCACAAACTAATGGGCAGGTGGAGCGCTTCAACAAAACTATTGTTAGGCAGCTGCGCCATTATGTGAGTGAGCACGTGAAGACGTGGGACCAATACATTTCTATTCTTACCACTGCCTACAATTCGCAGATTCACTCATCTACCGGGGAAGTACCCCTCGCTTTTGTGACCCCCCGTCGCGTGCGGTCTATTGCCGTGCGGCGGCCGCTCCCAACTAGGGAGGATGGTGGCAGTACGCCTACTCCTACTGAGAGTAAGGCGGAGTTTGCTGCTAGGCTTGAAATCCTCATCCCTAAAGTCAGGGCTGAGATGGACAAAGCACAAAAGCGCTACAAGCGTACCTTTGACAAAAAGGTGCGCAATGCTAAGCATGTCCCCGAGCAGGGTGACTGGGTACTGGTACACTCCCACACCCCAACTGGGGGTAAGTTGGTATTCCAGACGAAGGGGCCGTATCAGGTCCTTTGTACTGATGGGCGGCGCTTCACCATCGAAAGTGACGATGGGGTCCGCACAGTAATTGGTCCGGACGTGGTCAAAGTTGCACCACCGCCTGCGGGCGACCCAGCTTGGGCGCGTGCGTTGGAAGCGTGGCGCCTACCCTCGCTGCCTGCGGCCAAACAGGGCCCGCAGGAGTACGTGTTCGATAAGTTCATCGACCACGGCTGGGATGAGGACACTAACCGCCTCAGGTTGAGGGTGCGTTGGTTCGGCTACAAAGCCAAGGATGATACGTGGGAGAATGTGGAGGACCTTCCCGCTGAGAAGGTCCGGGCATACTGTGCCCGGAATGAGATAGACCCTAACAGCCCCCCCTCAACGTGAGGGAAGGCCGAGTAACAGTGCCAAGAGCGTGCTTCAAGTCGAAGTGGTACGCAGAGTGGCTTTTAACTACAGCCCTAACCCTCACACTCTCACAACAAAGGCAGCTGCCAACTAGGCATGCATGCTAGACTCTCCAACCCCACGGCCCTCGCCCTCACGTGTAGGCGAGCGGCGAGACCCACGCCGATAACGCTCCCCACTAGTCGGCGGGGCCGGCGGCTCCAAGTCGGAGCCGTCGGGCCCCACACGGTCGCGCAAGTGGCGACGACCGCGGCGACCCTTCTGCTTGGTCTTTCGTGCAAGTTCGCGACGCAGACGCCGCAGCGACTCCGACTCTGACGGAGTGGAGGACTCGGAGACGGAGTAAGACAACTCGTCTTCCGACACGGAGGGAGAGCGCCGTGAGCGTCGGCGACGACGGCGAGGAGGCGAGTATGCCCGGTTCGCACGACGTGTGCCACGCCCAAGTGGGGCTGGCTGGGGCACAATGGCCCCGATGCGAGCCAACTCGGCCGTCATAAACTCCGCCACCGACTCGCAACTCGCGGTCGCCACCGCAGTACGAACGCGCTCTTCAAGTTGAGGAGTCTCGGAAACTTGAAGGGTTGCGGTCGACGCGGCCAACCAGGAAATGGTGCGCACCAACGTGGTGACCATAATCTCTGAGGTCAGAGGCGTGGCCGGTAACACCAACTTGGGGTATACCGTCAGAAGGGTGGCCCCCAAGTTGGGGGACACCGGGGTGGACGACTTAACGGCCACGCTAATCGGGATGTCCCCGTGCGGCTGGTAGGGGACAGGAGGGAGCGGAGGGGCACGCCGAGGTGGCGGTGCCCGAGTGTAACTGCGACCCCTACTCGGGGCCCCCGCAGTGGGTTGAGTCATGTGGTCATCATGAGAAGGCACGGCCATCACTATGGCCTTGTCCGGGGGTGGCGCAGTGTGGCGATCCACCCCCGGGGCATACGGGTAGTCCCCGATGCCCAACCCCTCTCGTAGTACCACACGGCCGTCGTGAAGTTCACGAGCGACCCATACGAACTGGCGAAGTGCGCCATCGTCCTTGGGCCCACGAGTGGGGCGGCGCAACTTGTGCTCGATGCTCTCCCACTCGATAAACTTGTGGAGGCGGAGCATCTCCTCAAGTAGAGTGAGTTGTCCTGATGAGCACCCCTCAGCAACTAGCTGAGGGGTAAGCTGTTCCAAACCTTGGATAAGTCGAAGGGAAAGATGCCAGAGCATCCCCCGCCGCTGGACACAGGACACCCAGGTCGACATGACCTCGAGGAGCCACTGGGTGGCCAGCATGGCCCACACCAGGTGATCTGGGCTAGCCACCAACATGGTGGAGCCGAAGTGGTCAAGCAACCGGGGTAGCAACGCAGGGAAGCCGTAGCGGACCTCAACTTGAGGCCACCACTCGGGCTTCTTGGGGTAGTACTGCTCCTTACTGGCAGCGGACTGCTGCGGAAACTCAAGTTGAGCCGAGGTCACCAAGTAGGGACCTCGCCGGAAGTCCTGCTCCATCCGCACATCAAAGTGATGAGTGTGCGGATTGGCCTCGTGAAGGCACGGGGGGCGAGTTGCCACCGCGTCCCAAGTGAAGGTCGGCAAGTCGCCGGGACCCGGGATAGTTCCTCCGCGGTCCACCATGGCCTTGGCCCGCTGTACGTCTTCGACCTCCTCGTCGTCCAGGAAGGCAAACTGGTCCGTCCTGAAGCCGGCAGGGAACCCGACCCTACGGGGATACTTCTCCCCTAGGCGGTCCCATACCCGACCCATCGCTGTGCCAAGTCGGCCACAGCGAAGAACAGTCAACCCCTCCTCATACAGAGGCCAGGCGGGGTAGAACCACCGCCCCAAGGCCTCACGCGGGACAACTTGTCCCGCCTCCGGGGGAGATCCCGCCGTCAACCCAAAGCCGGGTGACGCGGGAGTCCCATCCCCCGGAGTAACCGCGGAGCCCCCGCCGGAAGTCCCGGCGGGCGCTGCACCGTAGGAGGTGTCCTCTATACGTTCGTCAAGGGAGTCCGTCTCCACCCCCGGGGTCGCCATGGCTCTCCCCAAGTTGGGGAGAGACGCCCTGGCTACAGCGGCACGAGACCCGCCTCGAGTTGAGGGGGGCTCGGATCGTCGGTAGATGGGTGGCCTCCCCAGCATGGGGCGGCCCAGGGGAAGGTGAAGGGGATGTGGTTGTGGTGGTGCAGTGAGAACCGGGGAGAGCAAGCTGCCGAGTGGGCAAGCTTGAGGAGAGGGGCGGTCAACGTGATCGCCTCCACATCCGCGCTACGTACTCGAGGGGGGGACAGCAAGTCGCGCCCCCAACGCCGAGACGTGCGTTTACGCACCCCCTCACAGGGCCGACCGGGTCGGTCGGAACTGAGGAGAGGGGAGTGTGGCAGTATTGACCCCCAGGTAGGGGGGCAACACGTGCCATGCAAGGGGCGGCAGGCCACTAGCCTGACCCGTTCCTCCCCCTGCATTTGGGTCCATATTCCCTAAGTTTGGGATAGTTAGCTTAGTAGAAAATCCAACTTGGATTGGAGGGTTTTCTGCATTTATCGTCTTGAATTTTCGTGTGGCCCGGTGGGCAGGTGCTGGGGTGGGAGATTCTGAGTGGCGAGATTCTGAGGGGACCCTGGGGGGATAAGGAGAGGGACAGCGGGGCTTGGCCCTGCTTCCCCGTCCCGACCAAGAAACTGTTGGACCACACACCATCTTCTTGTTCGTCAGTGGGGGGATTGCCCCACAACAGGGACAGAGTGTGTGCGACTTGCACTTCTTCCGGTTCCCCCGACACGGGAGGCAGCCCTTGTACACCGCCCCAACTTGGGTGTCGCGTGTGGGAGAGGTTTTTGCCGCAACCAGCTCCCTGCGTCGGCACTCGGCATCCCACCGCCGGTGGACCAGAGCGAAGGCGCTGCGGTGCTTTTGCGGTATGGCGGTTTCCACCTCTCTCTCCGTCACGACGGCTCGCTAGCACCTGCGGTCATTGTACAACACCCTGGGCGGCACGCTGACCGGCGACGTCCGCCTCACGCATCAGTGCTTGAGGACCTGTAGTGGTGGGCGACCTTCACGCAGAACGCCGGTCTGTGCCGGTCCCCCTGGCCACCCGACCCCAAGCACGTCCTCCATACGGACGCGAGCCTGTCGGGGTGGGGGGCGGTGCTGGACGGGGCTCTCCCGGCTCGGGGTTTCGACTCTCCCGTGAGGCGTGGAGCGCGCATCAACGAGCGCGAGTTGGTGACGGTACGGATGGCGTTGGAAAGCTTCCGTCCATTTCTGACGGAGCGAGACACGAGGCTGCTCATCAAGTCCGACTCTACCGTATCCGTCGGCTTGAGCAACTCCAAATCTGGCCGTGGATGTCAAGATTCAACCTGTAGCATTGTGATCTACAGCGCCTGGCTTACAGATGTGTGTCATGGCGCGGGTTCGAATCGGGATCCGACATTCACGATTTCCGATTGTGGCTCGGTCTTCCACTACCAGTACAGCACGCGGCACACGCTTCGCTGCTCATGGAGGCTACTCTGGTCCCGAGTGCTCTAGAGCTGACCATCTTCCAAGGCCCGTCTCTCTGGTCAGGCCTCTGGAAAAGATTGAGTCTTCTCTCTACAGTATCGCCTTTTGCTGAATTCTGTCCCGGTCGCCTGGGAACGAGACATAGAGTTAACTTCTGAGAAGTACGGGCACCACATTGGCTGAACAGTGTTATCAGCTGCAAGACAACCGAATCATGTGGTCGTATGCAGGGCAAGAAAGGGTCGCAACTGCTTCTCACTACCTATTTCTTGTCAGAAGCTTGCTGTTTCTTACTGTCAGAAGCGCCTTGCCGGGAGATCTTCGCACGAACGCGTGTGGCGCATGTCGATAGAACACTCACTTTTCTTTGAGCTCGGCCCAACCGAGTAAGCCCGCATGAAGAATTGTGCATCGTGTAGTCGCCTGATCCCGGATGCTCGACCTGGTCGTGGTGCTTAATATGAAAAAGTACCGGTCAAAAGTGATCAGTGTTCTATCGAAACGTGCTGCATGTGATTCTCCAGGAAGTTCAGAAAGTCGGGACGATTCAAGCCATGGGGGCCCTTCAGCCCGGGCGTCGGTCACATCTGCGTATCTGATTGGCTGAGAGCCTGTCAGAGACGGTCAGTCTCGGTCCTCCAGGACAGATCAAAAACGTCAGCAGTATGTAAGGGCACAGCCACCAACGTGGGCCATCGGCAGTTCACCACTACTTCCAATCGTACGCTTCGATACGTAAGTCGGATTTCTAATTGGTTAAGCTTCTGGTAGTGTAGCAGCCAATCAGACCGCGTTCTCGTTGGCCTGGTACAGCTCAAGAGCTTTCGCTCGATCAAAAGGCACTGCTTTGGCTCGGCGATAGCTCGGAACCATCGGGGTTCAGTTTCGCACAGGTATCTGATTGGATGATCTTTGATTACATATACCTGGCATTTTTCCATGTAACGTTACAAACCGAATAGTCTTGGCTTTCTTCCGAAAGCCCACGTTGGTGGCTGTGCCCGATGAGCATGTCTATCGGTGTGACCCAAAACCCGTACTGTGTGGGTTTTTAGCTCAGAGAATGTCTATCGGTGCACCTGAAGCCCATATAGAATGGCTGTGAGCTCTCCGCTGAGCCAAGTGTACCTCAGAGGATAGCTCAGAGCTATCCTGCGTCGAGGAGTAGCCAAGCCAATCACGTGCCTCCATGTGAGGAATGAGCGATGGTGACAAAAGAGGGTGTCGGCAAGTTACTCTTCGGTTACTTGTGGAGTGGGTTCCCCCGATTCAGCCCGAATTGACCCCATTTTAGCGTTTCAACCCACAAGCGGCACTCCACATGTGGGTTCGGAGGGTCTGTTCCCCACGACCCGTATGTTCTAAATGAGGGCTAATGAGGGCAAATGTGGGTGAGCTACAGCCAATCGAAGGCGGTTTTTGCCTCCACGCCTGTCGATTCGAGCGACAATCAGTGAGGAGGCGGAACGGCCCAGTCGAGAAAGACACGAAGTGCTGCGACGCTGCGCTCTTTCGGGGCAGCAGAATAATATAAATCGAACCTATATGTTACAAAGTTGCCGAAGACGTCGTGGGTGCATTGTGAACATATGACAATCCCGCGACCCGAGTTGCCGAAGCTCTCTAACTTTCGGTCGGAACTGATGGACGACAGGTGCAATTGTGCAGAACCCCATCGATCGATCTGCTGAACAATCGTAAGGCGATCCTCATAAAGTTTAATTGTCCTTCTGAACAATACGGCAATGATGTACGAAGCCATACATGTGGCGGCTTACCATTAGAGAACTCTAATTCTACTTGAGGTCGGTCGAACGGAGATGCAGGCGTCTGAAGATTGCGTTTTCAATAGTACTCCACGGGCAAAGTAGCCGCTCACAGCAGTTGTCCTCGCGCGCCCGTAGGACTATTTGCCTTCTGGAACGCCTGCCCATTGGCTCGGAGGGGCGAAACAGGTGCGAATCGAGCCAGTCCCGAGAAGGTAGCCCGCCTAGCTCCTAAAGTACTTGACATTCACCGACGGTCCGTTGGAAGATACGTGACATTCTCAGAGAGAGAAAGAGGCATACAACACAGAGACAAGCGGAGAAGGGAGAAAATGAAGAGCACGAGAAGAGAGAGCTCCACGAGGTGCATCGACTACTGCCCTCAAACGACAAACTTCAAGTGCCTCAAACAATGAGAAGTCTAAAAAAAACGCCACATATATTGATGTTGCTATTGATCAGCAATCAACCATCTCCCGTCGTTGTGCGACAGATGGCACGCTCACGCTGCGCAAGGGTCACGCCAAGGGGCGTGACCCTTGGTGAGCACAGGTTGGGCTGAGCCCGTGCGACGGGCACGGCCAGGGCCACCGGATTCGCGGACTGGGTGGTGCATCAGCCCAGCTGGGCGGTGGCGATGCGACCGCCCACACACACCACGCGCGAGCGAGGAGGGTGCCATACGCCTCCTCGGCACCGTGATGTCTGTTGAAAGAGAAAACGTGTGGCCGCGGCAATGGCTCCATGCCGTAAGGCGGCACTCCCTTCTTGTCCCCCGGGGGGATGGCACCGGATGGGTGGGGGTGGGGGGGGCCGAGGCCCTGTGCGCGGGGGGCCGCAGCACGGGGGGCCCCCCCGGCGGTGTCAAGGCCGACGAGGTGGGCGGCCACCCCCCATCAGCGGTGGAACGTCGATGGCCGCCCCCGCCCATGCCTGTCGGGGTGCCTGTCGGCCCGTCCACACTGGCAGGTGCTGTCGTCTCCCATGAGAACAAGGTGACGGGCGTTGAAAGGAGAGCGGCGGTAGCAGCGGTGCACGCAGCCACTGTCGCCACCACCACCATGTGGCGTAGCGTCATGTCTCCAACGCCGGCATGTCCATCTGCGCCGATGGTGCCCTTTCGCCGAGGCAATGTTGCACGGGCTCCCATACGCTCCATGTCGTCCCCGCGGCAGTCGACATCGTATTCGCCGCTTCCATCACCAGCTCGATAAAGACAGCACCTGTCGTACGTAACGAACTATTTCTTAATTACAATCTGCATAGGAAATTACGAGTGCGCATACCTACAGTCAGTCGCTATTTGAGGGGTGCTCCCCCGAGTTGTGGCTTCAGCGTGCTCCACGACAAGCGAATGAAAAGGGGACTCGCGAGTGGCAAGACAATAACGCACATCCAGGTGTCTGCACCGTACGCAAGAGGACCCCAGCCCTGCGTCATCTGGGACGAGCTTCAGTCGGCAACCCCATGTGCCGGTCCAGATGAGAGCACCAGCAGTGAGAACTGCGTGATCTCTCACCCAACGCGTGAGCGAATTGTACGCAGGGATCTGCCCCGGCCGGACACTTGTTGCATCCTCTCGGGCGAGGGCCCCTCCATCGAGATGATGGTGCGCACGCAAGCGCCTTGCACTACTTGCATTAGGAGATGGGCGGCAGAGACACTCTGTCCGACGGCCGACGGCCGACGGCGGAGAGCGTTTCAAAAATGACAATTCATGCACCTCGCGCCTCCCCCACCCGGTTTCTCTCGACGGTGCAAGACCCAGTTCAATGGACCGCCCGAGATCCGGAGACGTTGAGTAGATCCTATTTAACAGGATTGGATGTGGGAGAGTAAATCCTATTTACAGCCGCCCCACGCGTCATCATGACGCGTCGACATGACCTCAGCGAGACCAGACCGACGTTCCACTGACGACCCCTCCGAGGTTGAGAAGAGCCGTGGTGTCTGACGGCAGCCAGTAGGTGCGGCCACAAAGTAAATACTTGCTCCACCCCACATCATGGGTCTGAAGAGCGGGTTCTTGCCCGGTCGGGTGTGGCCAGGGGTCAATGGTATTGGTTTCGCAAAAGTGGGCCTATGGAAAGGTCACGTGCCACCGCCGGTTCCGCCGTTTCCTAGAGGCCAAGAAGGGATGGGGGGGGGCGCCGGGGGGGCGCCGGGAGGGCGCGACGCTGTTTCTCATAACTGGATCATGCATGATCAAGAACAGTGGTTGCACCCATCCTCTTGCAAAAGTACGGCGGGAGACCTGTCGCGGTGCAGTGGCGGGAAGCCAGCGGCTGAACGGCTGCTGGATTGATCGCCATGTGGCGGTCGGGCGAGAGCACGCCCAGTTCAGGCCTCTGCTTGACGGGTCGGATGCTTTACACAGCTTTCAACTTATGTGGCGCCCGCACAGTGGCTGAGACGCGATTTGCGACCATATATCTTTGCCAATTCGTCACCAATTATCACCACGCCCAGGGCAGGTTTGGATTTGTCGTCGAATTGATCCTCATTGCACGCTGTGGCGCCTTCCGCCACCTGCCCTCGCCGTTCCCACCGGTGATGCACCCGTGATGCACCACCCCTCACCTGTCCCATCCCTTTTATACCGACCTTGTGCCCCTCCATGAAGCCATCCCAGCAGTACAGCACAAGCAGCCGTGTACACTGCTTCCCTTTCCTTGTTAACTGGCCGTGAGAGTAGTTCGCTGCGAAAGACAAGACACGTAACCAGAAGCAGAAAAGCAGCCCCCCACCCACGTCTCACCCCCTTTCGACAGTCATTCGGAAGCGGACACGGTGCGCATGCTTCCAGCAAGCCGTTATTTAGGATGCAACTGGCGCCGGGGACGTTGACGCGCTTGGTCAAGCTAGGCCACTTTGCGTATCTAGCGCGGGCGACAGCCTGTGGCGATCCGCGGTATATCGGGAGTGGCAGCACCATGGTGCTGGTAGGGAGATGAGATGCCGCAGGTCCGCATGGCACTCGAAGAAACTGGCGCAACTGCATGCACATCGGGCGACAGGGGGTTGGCATTGTGGACGGCCACGCGCTCCACATCGACCCCGCAGGCAACGGAGACGGCTAAATTGAAAGTGGGCGGCGTCGCGGATGGCACCACTGGAGCGCCCGCTACGGAACACTGGAGAACGTACTGCTTTAGCACCCGTTTGGCATCCGTTGTTGTAGTGGTCGGGCAAATTGACATACCATTGCTGCTGGTTGCCAGCTAGGAGCCGCCCCAGCGGCCAACGCCCGCCGCTGCCGCCTTCTTTTCAGCCACCCCCCCACCACCACCTCCCTTTGGCTCCACTGACAGCGGCCACCCCAGGGCCGCCGCCCCTGTTACGGGGGGCCTACGGCAATCACAGAGGACCAAAGCGTTTTATGAAGTTCAGTCACGTGTCAGAAGAGAGCATCCCCAAACCACTCTGCCCGGTTTCTCACAAAAAAAACCAAATTTCTTTCCATGAAAGTGCGCTATTGGGGGCGGTCGTTGTCCAAAAACACACTCTGTCTCAACGGCTCTGACTGAAAAATATACTGTACTCGTACTGTACACATGAACGTTTGCCGCCCGGTCGTGGTGGGCGTGCTCGGTCTCGGTCTGGAACAAGTGAGCAAGTGCCTGTCGTGATGTGGACTGTGGCAAAAGCTGGTGACCGGGTTTGCACCCGCTTAGCCGCGCTCCCGCACCCGGGTCCTCGGCCAAGAGCGGCGCGGGCGTGCGCGGCGGCACGAAGGATGGGGATGTGGCAAGAGACGGTCGCGGCATATGTACCCTGCCTGCGGCTCACTTAGCCATCTAAGTTTTAGCCTGCGTAACAGCTGCCGGCTGCCGATGCCGAGCCTGGGTTTTCATAGCGGAGCGGGGTGTAGTATGGAAGGACTACCATGAGCCTGTGGAATGCTCTATTTAGGGACTGGAGCCCTATCATCAGGGCACTAGGGCTTGCTGCCTTGTTTCTGTGAGATGCAAGGGGGGAGGCGCCTGCAACTGAACTGCGCACCCCTCTGACAGGTTCAAGTTCACTTTATGCCGGCCGACCTCTCTGCCCACATCTGGACATGGCCGTCGTGCCGTGGATCGACTTGCCCTACACTGTACCGGTACAAACAAACTGCGCATGCCGCGGACCCGAACGTGTTTTTTTGTGTGCAGTTTTCTCCATCATACTTCCGTGTTCTGTAGTGCAATTTTGAAAACGCATTTGATGGGTTTGTCGCCGGGTCGGAACCCCACCCACAACGACAGGGGAATCAGCGCCACCCACCGCTTTCAACACAAGTAGAAAACAATGAAGCACGGGGAAGCGCACCGGCGCCCCGCTCCCCCCCTCCCCCCTCGCCCGCCCACCCCCCACCCACGTGGACGTCCTGCCCGCAGTCCCCCAACGACGGCGGTCGGGTAACAGGCCAGACCCCCCCCCTGCCGGCGGTGGCCGGCCGTGGGGTTGGTCGTGTGCCCGGCGGGGGCCGCCCCCAGGGCGGCGCCCACCACCCCCGGCGGGCCCGTTGGGCGCCGCCGCCCTCCCTTTCACCCACACCCCTCCATCCCCCGCCACGCCCTCCCCCCCCACCCCACCCCACCACCACCATCCCACGCCTCGCCCCATAGCAGTTGCGGCAGTACCCATCGCCATCCCCCCACCCCCCCCCCCCCCCGCTGTCACCATCCACCCCCGCCCCCCCCCCCCCCCCATCCCCGCCTCTGCCGACTGCCTGCCTGCGGAAGCAACAGCAGCTTTGCCCACTGGATCCGTATCGCCCCAACGGGGAGGGGTGGGGTGGGGTGGGGGATGTGCGCCGCCGCCGGCGGGGGGGGGGGGTTGGGGTTGGCTTTCCTGGCCCGTTGCTGCCGGTCGGGGAGGCGGACACGCTGGGGGAGCTAAGCCCCTCCACCCACCCAAAGCCATCGGTCAGACGCGGTGCGCCTCTGCCCCCCCCCCCCCCCCCCCCCCCGCGGCGGCTGCGTAGTGGCCGGCTGCCGACCATCCCGCGCGGCATGCCGCGAGTGGCCGGGTGCCGGCGGCCGCCGCCGCGTGTGCCGTTGCCGCCACTCCACTGGGGCAACTGGGATGAGTGAGGATGGGAGGGGGGGGGGGGGGGGGGGGGGGGGGGGGCCCCAGCAGAGCAGCCCCCCCCCCCCCCCCCCCCCCCCCCCATGGCAGCGGGCCGGCACCGAGCAGTCTGGTGGTGCGCCGCCGCCTCGCGCGGCAATGTGGGGTCCGCTTGGATGGAGTGGAGGCGGGCGGGCACGGGCCGCCGAAAGCCGCCGCCCGCCCGCCCTCCCCCCCCTCCACCATCCCCACCGGCGGCCACGGGGATCTGAACAGCAGCGCGGGGGACACGTGCCGCCGGCTCCCCACGGCGCCACCCCCGCCACCCCCGCCAGCCCCCCCGCCACTGCCCGCCCCCGTTGCTCCCATCCCGTCTGTAGAAGCCGCCGCCGCGCAACGCGGCGGCGGTGGCGGCGGCGGTGGCGGGCCGTGGCCGGTGGCTCGGCCGCGCGCGTCCCATTGGACACGGCGCAGGGCCGCGGCAGCGGCGGCGGTGGTGGCGGGGGTGGTGGCGGCGGCGGCGCGGGAGGGGGGGGGGGTGTGGGCCGCGACGGCGGCGGCGGCGGCGGCTCGGGACTGGCGGGTTGTCCTTGCGGCCGGCCGCGCGCGACGCGCGCGACGCGGCGCGCGCGGGCGCGCCGGCCCCCCCCTCGGCCTCGACCCCCCCCGTCTCCGCACAGGCGCCAGGCTCCCAGTGTTGCTCCCATTGCGCAGGGCGAGAAGGCAGCTGCCCCCCCCCCCCCCCCCTCGCCCCCCCCCTGCAGGGGGGGGTGGGGTGGCGGCCGCGGGCACGCCGCCCCGCCGCCCGCCGCCGACCCCGCCGCCGCGGCCGTGGGCCCGGCCGGGTGTCTCTGGCCGCCGGTCACGATGCTTAAAGGTCCGCATCGCGCGTCTGGGCCGCGGCGCCGTCCCTCCGCAGGCCACCCACACACCCCCCCGCTCCCCCATCGGCCGCGCGCATGCACACACACACACGCTGCCTGACGACGTCTGCGGTCGGTCGGTCGGTCGGTCGGTCGGGCGGGCGGGCGGGCGGGCGGGCGGGCGGGCGGGCAAGCGGTCCGTGGGCCAGTCGTTCGGTCGGCGGGTCGGTCGGCCCGGGGTGCCTGCCCGCTGCGCATCCCGCATTCCCCCTTTTTCCGCTCCCGCCCCCTGTCCCTCCCCCCCGCCCCCGTCTTGCCGCCCCGACCACCAGCACCACCCCCCTCCCCCCCCCCCCACCGCTCCTTACCCGCCCCACTAACTCGGTGTGGGGTGGGCGCCCCGGCTGACGTGCAGCCGGGCGCCGTCGGGCCAATGGCACGGCCGGTGGGGGGGTCGGCGGCTGCCGGCCCACCCCCACTGTCCCCGCCATGCCCGACGGCCAGGCGGTGGCCGGCACAGGCGGCCGCAAGTGGATTCCCCGGCCGCGGCGGCGGCGGCGGCGGCGGCGTCGGCGGTGTTGTCGACGTCGGCGGCACGGGCGGCGGCGGCGTCGTCGGCGGCGGTGGCGGCGGCGGGTCTGGCTCCTGGCTCAGGGGCGGCGGCTCGTGCCGCCGCGGCACCCGCTTGGGGGCCCCACCACCCTCCATGGCGGGGCAGGCGCGCCGCCGGCGGTGGTGGCACCCAACAAGGCCGGCGGTGGCGGTGGCGTTTGTCGCGACGGCGGCGGTGGCGGTGGTGGTGGCGGCGGCAATGGCGGCAGTGGCGTCCGGCGATGAGTATGGCGCGGGCAACCTGCCCGTCACCGCCGTGCCCGTGTGCGTCGACGGGCCCACCGAGGGCCTCAAGGTCGTCTACGTGTCCAAGGTGGTGACCTGCCCGTGCTTCTTCTACGCCTCGTTGCAGCCCCCCGAGACGGGCCTCGGCTTGGCCGAGTGGGAGTACGTGCTGTTTGCGGCGCCCGCATTTCGGGCGTGGCGCGGCCGCGTCGAGGCGGGGCGGCCGCCGGGGGCGGCGTCCCTGGTGGGCGCCCCCGCACCGCCCGTTGCCGACGGGCTGCCCGCCTACTCGGACGAGAACGTCCACATCTATGCTGAGTGGAATTCCCCCCGCCTGGTCGTGCCGGACAAGCGGGACGTGGTTGCCGTCTTTTCCGCGGGCGACGTGGAGGAGCGCGACTGCACGTACAACTTGAGCGTCGTACTGGCGCCAGTGCCAACGCCCTGCCCCCGCCGGGCGGTGCCCCTGCAGACGGTACGGGGGGGGGGGGTCCGGCTCGCTGCGTCCAGCAGGGGGGCACGGCGGACGCTCGCGGGGTCCCCGACGTGGACCGCAAGAGGCGCGCAGCCAGACGCCCCAGGACTTGTCTCGCCTGCGGGCGGGGGGGGGGCGCTCCAGCGGCGGCCGGCGCCGCTCGCCAGCGCCCCACTACGGCCCCGGCCGCCGCCAAGGTTGCGCGGCTGGTGGCCGCTGACGCGGGCGCTCGCTGCCCACAGCGCCCCAACCCTGCCCACCTCCCTTTCCCTCGACGTCACCCCCTCTCTCGCTCCACCTGAGCGTTCTCCCTCATCTTCCCACGGCGGTTCGATGGCGTCCCGCGGCGCGTCGTTGGCGTCCCACCCCCCCCCCCCGTCCTCCCCCCTGACGGTGCCCAGCGTGTCCCTCCCCCCCGCCTCATCGAAAATCGTTGGCGGGTGGTTCCCCACGGCGGCGACGGCCGACAAAATGACCACGGCGCCTGGCCTCAGCTTCATGGTGGCGGTCTTTGTCAACAATACGGGCGACGGGTTCGCAGATTGGAAGTCGCAGGAGCCCACCTGCTCGGGCATTGTCGTCCACCCCAGGCTTGTTCTCACCGCCGCCCACTGCGGCCTCGACGCGGTCACCATGACGCTGGTCATTGGCGGGGTGGAGCGCCCACGGACCGAAGGCGTAACGCGGAGGACCATCAACATCCAGTTCCCCCACCGACGGTTTGTGGCGGGGGGCGTCGCCGGCAGGATTCTTGCGTACGACATCAAGTTGCTGGAGCTGAATGAGGCCATCCCGGTGTCGATAGCCACCCCCGCGCTACTGTCGTCGGGGATGTCCACCATGCCCACGCCCGGCGTGTTTGTCACTGCCGCGGGCTACGGCAGCCGCGCCGAGAATTGGACCCCGGACAACCCAACCAACCCCAACACCCTCTCGTCGGTGGACCTGCCGCTGCTATCCTCGGCGGCTTGCCACGGGCTCTACGCCGACACGGGGTTCAACCAGTCCATCCATGGGTGTGCGGGCTACCTCGACATGGCCGGCTGCGATACGTGCCAGTTTGACTCGGGGGGCCCCATCTTTTACCGTGACGCCGCCACCAACGACGCGGTGGTCATCGGGGTAACAGCGTGGGGCGAGGGGTGTGGCCGCGCAGGCCGCCCCGGTGTCTTCACGCTCATTTCGGAGGAGCTGTCCAGCTGGGTGGCCGCGTTTGCCAAGATACGGATGAAGGACCTCACGGCTATTGGCACGCCGGCTGCGCTGCTGATGTCGGCCGCCGGGCGAGCGCCAGGCGTAGACGCCGACGGGGCGGCCTCGCCAGACGAATCAGGGACGGGCGATGCGCGCTTGCCAGACGCATCAGGGACGGGCGACGCGCGTTCGCCAGACGCAGAGACGGCCGATACGAGATTGCCAGACGCAACGCCTGCCGACGGGGGGCCGACACCAAGCCCCCCACCCCCAAACACCCAGCCCGCAGCTGCCGATGACTCGGGCGATGATGCAGAGGAGCCGCTCGCCACCGACGCCGCCGCAGAGTCGTCGACCGACGATGGCAGTGTCCCCCGGTCATCCTCCTCGTCGTCGGGGCCTGACGCACCGTCACGGCGGGAGTCGCTGCGGGTGGCGTTCGTGGTGGTCACCTCGGTTTTTGCGGCCTGCATCGTTGTGGCGGTGGTGTCTGTGCTGGTGGTGGATACGCGCTGGCGCCGCGCCGCGCGGTCGCACTGCAGCGGCATGTCGGGGCTGGGGCAGGGGGCAGAGGGTGGCGCCGTCGACGGGGGTGGCGCCGCTGCCGACGCGCCGCCAGACTCGCCCCGGCCGCGGGCCGGGAGCAAGTGGGGGTGCTGGCCCGGTGGCCGCGCCCGCCGCCCCGGCAGCGGGGACGGCAGCGACAGCGACAGCGACAGCGACAGCGATGGCGGCGACGGCGGCGACGGCGGCGGCGGTGGCGGCGGCAGGAGCCGCCGCCGCCGCCGTCGGGGGCAGCGCATCTACGGGTCGCCCCGGTTTGACTCGTCCCGCGGCGGCAACGACGAGGGGCGCGGGCCGACGCCGTCCGCGCCCGTCGCGGGGGGGAGCCTCGAGTGGATGGGGATCGCGCGGCTGGGGCAGGGGGAAGCGGATCTCGTCTAGCCGCCACGCGGACCCCCCGCCGCTGCCGCGGCCGCGGCGCACATCGGGGAGGGGGGTCGACGGGCGGGGGGGGGGGGGGGGGGCGTGACCGCGGAGGAGTGCGGGCCACACCGGCCGGCCAGACGAGGTTGGCGTAGGGGTGGGTGGCAGAGGGGCGGGAGAAGGACGGGCAGGCGCGCAGCGTCGCCCGCCTCGTGGTTGCAAGCGGCGCCGGCCGCGAATGCGCCCGCGGGGTGCTCACTTAAACATATATTTAACTATGACAGAGCGCGGAACCGGCAGCGGCACAGGAGCCCCCAACGCGGTGCACATGGCCACACCTAGTTAAGGGCGGACTTCTTGTATTGGGGCATTACAGTGCCACGTCCTCTCTTTCCAGGCCAGTATTGATCCATTGCAGCGGATCTGGCGCATCGATGGGCATCCGCCGGCGCTCCTCCGCCGAGACGGCGACGCTACAGTCTTTCTCCATTGCTGTGACATCCTTTCTTGGGCACGGTGTCCAGTAACCAATGCAGGTCGACCGACCTCTACGGTGCGATCAACGCATGTGTCAGCATTCGATCGTTGTCACCGACCAATCAGAGGGAGGAATCAAGTTACAATCCTTGGGCTTACGGTCGCCAAAAAGGGTGCCCAACAATGGAGAAAGACTGTACTCCGACTGCCGTGTACAGTTGGTACCCAATATTATTTGCCCACCCTGGCGGATCACTTTTTACACCAAATCGATCACGGATGAGATCCAAAAAACCGCCTCAGTGGTGCCGCACTGGTGTGTGCCAGGCACTTAAGCGTCGCCGCGCATGGTGCTATAAAGAAACGTCCATAGATCCTCTGCCCGGGGAGAAAAAAAAAAAACAGCACCATGGCGGGCAACGGCAGGACCCCCCTAAGTCCCCAGGAGGTCGGCGGCATCAAGGCCTTGGTCGCCAACAAGAAGTCTAACGGGGCCATTGCCACCTTGATGGACATCTCCAAGACGACGGTCAGCTACCACGCGGCCAACGCGCGGCGGGCTGCCGACTCTGCGCGCCAGGACAACCGGGGTCGTCCGAAGCTCCTCAGCCCCCGCGAGCTGCGTGGGCTCCGCCGGATGGCGGACGACAACCCATTTGCTTTAACGGACGAGATTGCGGAAAAGGTCAACGAGAGGCGCAGCAACACGGCTGTCGGCCCCCCCCTCCGCAAGGTGTCCGTCAGCACGGTCAGGAGGGCCATCAAGGGCCTCGGGCTGTCAACCTGCGCCCCCGCGCACAAGCCCTTTAAGTCGGCCGTGAACAAGAAGAAGCGCCTGCAGTGGGCGAAGGACCACCTGGCCTGGACCTACCAGTGGGCTCGGGTCATGTTCTCGGACGAGAGCAGCTTCCAGGTGCGGCAGCCCCTGTCGCGCCGCGTCTGGCGCCATTCTGGCCAGCGCTTGGCTCCCAAGAACCTGCGGCGGACGTTCAAGAGCGGACGCGAGAGTGTTACGATCTGGGGCGCCTTTTCTGCTGTCGGTCGGACCCCCCTGGTGCGCGTCGTGGGGTCGATGACGGGAGTGTCCTACGCTGAGTTGCTCGAGAGGGTGGTGGTTCACCACATGTGTGCCGACCACGGGACCCCTAACGGTGCCATCTTCCAAGAGGACCTGGCGCCGTACCACACGGCCAAGACGGCCAAGGCCTGCAAGGCGGCTCTGGGGCTCAAGGTGTTGCCGTGGGCTGGCCAGATCCCTGACCTCAACCGAATTGAGAACGCCTGTGCGGAGCTCGAGCGCCGCCTGCGAGCGCGCCAAGTGGCGCCCAAGACGGAGGACGAGCTCTTCACTACCCTGCAGGAGGAGTGGGCGTCGATACCCAGCGCCGACTTCAAGAAGCTGGTGGAGAGCCTGTGCCACCGAGTGCGGGGGGTGGTGGCAGCGAACGGGCCCGGCACCAAGTACTAATGGGCTTCTTGCAATGGAAACAGACGGTTACATAGAGTCCAAATAAATCTCAGGATCTGACAGTTGGGGTGGGCAAATAATATTGGGTACCAACTGTACACTCGTTCAACTCATTCGCGGCCACCATAAGTCAGCCTGTACCAGATTGTTCCTTTTCCTTCACTCACTGGACCTGTGGACGATGCCAGGCGCCACTACATGTGGTGTTCGTGATGAGAATGGAATGTACGTACACTAAGAGGCGAGACACTGGGAGTGTGCGCCGCTTCTCAACCGTCCTGATGGCACTGAGAGATGCAGGACGACTCGCTGACCACGCCTGTACTTTTGTTTCCCCGGTTTCCCCTGTTCACTTTTTCGCTACGGCGCCATACGTGACATTCAATGAGGATTGACTTGGCGTGCTCATCACAGAAAGCGAGCTGCTCTCCAAGTGCGAGCTACTATTTCTGGCACTCCCCTGGCGTTCGTGTGCACCCTCTGCGCTCTCCCTTGCGTGCAGGACACGCTTGCCGGGCGGCGGTGGCGTGAGGCGGCCATTGCCGGGCAGGTCACAGACATTGCCGCCACGCGGCTCTTGGCTTCGACGCCAGTACGAAAGTGCAGTGTTGCGCAGCTGGTCGACTCTTTGGGAGTGTCCCACGAGCAATGTAATGTTTGCTACGCCAGGCTGCGCGCCCGGGCATGTCGTGGAAGGCCATCGCTGGACACTCACCCTGCTCTGCGCTATCAAAAGTTCCCTCGGTGGGTGGTCGCCCCAGCCCCGATGTCGGCTGAGTGGAGCTGTTACGCACTACCTGGCTGCAATGAGGAGCCTCAGGCTCGTGGGCAGGACGACGTGGTCGACGCCTTGCGCGAGGCGCGCTGGTCGTACAGCACACTCAGCGACGCAAGCCTGCTGGACGTTCAATCACTGGTTACCAAGCACCTCAGCGTCACAAGACCTGAGAAGATTTACGTCACCCTCCCCAACGGGCGCAAGCGGACCTATAGCCGGGAGGTGACTCCTATCAAGACGGTAGTTGGTCCGCGCCAGACCCGGCGGCGTGCCTTATTGGCGGCTGCGGCTGTCGGCAGGGTGGTGCAGATTGACCTTGGCCTGATGACAGCCATGATGCAGGTCTGATGCCTGCGAGCCCAGCAGAGCGGGGGTGTGGCTGTGGTCCCCACAGCCATGGTGCTGACAACAACCCCAGTTCGGATGCAGACGCAGTTTATCCTCGACAACAACATCAGCGGGTCGTTGTGGCAGAAGGTTCGGCTGTTTATGGGCGGGCCGTCCAGCGGGCTGGTCAGTCGCGAGAGCATGCGCGCGGAACTTCGCAAGGCGCAGGCGGAGCCACGGAACCAGGCAAGAACGGACGGGCAAGGTGCCTTTTTGTTCTCGCCTGTGGCGGCGGTACAGGGGCTATTGGACGACCTGCCGGCTGGCGTCTCATTTATTGATAGGCCTGTGCGGGGCAAGGATGGGAAAGAGAGTGCGGCCGTGGACCCGTTCGAAGGTGAGGTCAACGCGCCAGGCTTACACGCGCCGACGGTGCGCGACGTGCAGCTGTGCCTCGGCCTCGACAAGGGCGGATTGATCAGCTCTTTCAAAACTTTTCTTTCTATTGCTAACCAAGAGCACCCGTGCAGTCGCGGCAACACCATCTTGTACGGTGTATTCCCCTGCCAGAAGGACGATTGTGCAGCGCTCTCGTCAATGGCTGACGTGTACGTTCTGGACATTGACGAGCTCCGGGCGTCGGGCGTCCAGGTCGATGGACAGCGCCGTGCTGTGCGCTTGATACTGACAGGCGACAACAGCTTCACCGCCGACCTGGTGTGGTCACATGGGGCCAGCAGCAGATTGCCCTGCCTCTACTGTACAGACAAGCGTCGCCGGACGAAGCGAAACGGTCGCCTCATTGCGAAGTTTGGCGATATGCAGGACGAGAGCAGAGAAGGCGGCGCCTTGCGGACACAGGAGCAATTTGAGCGGATGGCGGTCGCGTATGCCGACGGTAACAACGACTCGCGGGCGGTGCCATTTTCATTGACAGAGCGCCTCTCCATCGAGCGGCGTCCACTTGTCATTCTTCAGCCGAGTCATGTTTCGCCGATGTGTAGCACAATAGGGTATCCGCTACACGTCCACTCTCAGGGAACACTCACCACGGGGGATCGGCACCAACGTCACCGGGAGGCCAAGGTTGCTGTCCTTGGAGAGCAAGCCACGGGACCAAGATGGGAGCCCAAATGGGAGGGGTTTGTTGTTCTACCATGGCCGGCGGTGGATTCGCCGCCGGCCCCCTGGTTATAAACCCTCGGAGACACTACTAACTACCCTCCACCCCAAGATGCAAGTCCCTCTGGTCATACGTAACTTATAGATACCGTGACCAGTACGGACTCTCAAATTGAAAGCCAAGGATTAGAAGTAGCCCCCCTAATACTAGGGTCACAATACGGCCGACCATATTGCTACATATCCCCCCCTTAGATTCGGCCCGTCCTCGGGTCGAGTTGCATTCGGGTTACCGAATGTAAGTGGGTCGCGTGACCGTTTTCCAGTCGGGTGGGGCTTTGCGCCCTGTCGCGACAGACACCCCTTTTCGAGGTTGTCTGAGGGGGGTGCCCCCCTTTGTGTGGTACACACACGATCCGTTTTCCGGACCGTTGAATTCCCGATGCGGGTTTCTGTTCACGACCCCCCTTTCCGAGGGGTGGTGCAAGCGGATCCGCCACCAGGCGTCTGGTAGTAGGGGGGCCCCTCTCGTGAGACGATTGAGTGGGTGGCGGGGGTTGCCCGCGTTGCGTGGGGGGCGGTTGGGGGTGACCCCCCTTGATTACCCCGTGTGGGGGGGGCGTGGCTCCGGTCCAGGTGCCTGGGTGGAGCGCCCTCGTAGCTCGGCTGGCGTGGGTCGTCCCGCGCTGCCGTATCGCTCGTGCTGAGCTGTGTGGTTATAAGCGCGGGTGCCCGCGCTTCCCTGGCTCGTCCGCGCGAGCGTTCCTTGTACCGGGTCGAGCCGGCCTCGGCTTTTCTGACGGGGCGCCCCGGCTACCCCGGGTTCACCATGTCGGACCCCCAGGTACCCGGGGGCGAGGACGACCTCCTGCTTGAGGAGGAGGAAGAGGTGATGGTGGACGACGTTCCCGTCTCTGCCACCGCTGCCGAGTGCTTCTTGGCGAGCTCGTCCGAAGACGAGGGCGACCGGGTAACCGTCCGCGTGGCCCCGGAAGGTGCGCCAGGCGGTTTGTCGTCCGTGTGCAGCGGCACGACGGCTCCGTCAGGTGGCGGGCAACCGCGTGTAGCGGCTGCCTCTACCCCTACCCCTCCGGCGGCCCGGATGGCTCCTGTCGCCGGTGCCGGCGCGGCTCTACCTCAAGACGGCGTCGCCGGCGTGTCGGATGGTCGTGGCGGCACCCCGGCCGGGACGGCGGGTCAAGACGGCGCGGGTGCCCGCCCGGTTGGTGTGTCCGCGGCGGCGGGTAACGGGTCTTCCCCTGCTGCCCCCGTGGTGCCCACGTCGGGCCCGGGTGGCGGCGATGCTCTGCTCGCGGTGCCGCGGACGCTTGGTGGTCAAGAAGTGTCTACCCCGATGGCAGTGGACTCCAGGAGCTACTCCGGGCGGGCGCCCGCCCTTCTTCTTCCTCCTCGGCCCCGTGCACCTCCGGCACCGGCCCATCTGCCGGTGGGGCATCCCCCGGCGCCCCCGATTCTTCCTGGTCCTGCCCGGGTTGCCCCGTTGGGTGGCGGCGTCGCCTTGGCGGCGGGTCAACCCGCCATGTCGATGTCCGATTTGGTGGCTCGGGTTCGAGGCATGACTGTGCAAGAGTCGATGGAGTCCGCTGGGCGGATGCGGGTGGACTTCCACCAGCCGCGTCTCTTTGGAGAGACCTCCCGGCGCGTCAAGGTGGACCCGAGTTGGGAGCGGGAGTTGGTGCGGCTGGTCAACCAGCCGAACGCGGTCCGAGTGGAGCATCATTGGATCCTGAGCCAGCCGGACGACCGGCATGCGCAGCTCTGGCGCACCCGGATTGGGCGGGGTGAGGTCTACCTTGACTCCGCCTTCGGGATATGCGACTTGATTGCCCCCGCGTTGCCGCGGGAGGTTGACTACCCGGCTAGTGCTCGGGGGATTGCGGCGGCGGCGGAGCCGGTTGCGTTTGGGGAGGCGGTGGGTGATACCGGCCGGTATCCCGGGTTCGAGTACTTCCCGGGGGTATCCCCGTACCTGACGTTGACGGCTCCGTACCCGCCTAAGGCGGGGTTGAAGTCAGCGTCGAGCTGGCGACGCAACCATGGTGTCATGGCGGATGCGATCCGCACCGATATAACGTGTGCGTTGCAGACCGGTAGCGGTCGCGCGCCGGTGTACACTGCCGTGCGCCCGCCTCTGTGGCAGGAGGGGTGGGAACCCGCCCCTGCTTTCCGGTTTGACACCGGCTCCTGCCTCCGATACCTCGGGAGTGTGTTGGCCTCCCGGCCGGTCCACCCGTTGCAGGGTACCTTCACCCTTGAGGTTACCCTCGGGCAGGCTTCCTCCTTCTTGCTGTCCGTCCGCCGGCAGGGGCGCCTGTTTCATCTTCCGACGGGTGTCCGTCGGCACATCGCGCAGTTGGGCGTGGACATGATAGCCGCAAAGACCGGGTTGGCCTGGGAGTTCGAGGCCCTGCTGGCTATTCACGATGCCGTGAACTGGGCTGGGGTGTTGGCCCTTCACCCGTACCGGGACCCGCAGGCTGGGGCTTCCCCCTTGCCTCGTCACTCGTTGCGTATCCGGCGTACTCAGCCGGGTGAGCCCAATTGCCATGGGTGGGCGTCCACCGAGGCTGTTGCTGACCTGGGTATTCCCATGGTTATCCATGACCCTCTTCAGTTCCTTGCCCCGTGGTTCGGTAACCCTATACCGGCGGCGGTTGGCCGTCGTTCCCGAGAGTGGGGCTCTGCGGGTGGGGAGCGTGAGGTGTCCCGTCGTCGGGCCGAGCCCCGCCGGGTTCACGGTGGTGCCCCTTAAGTAGGGTCCTACCGGGCCTCGTATCAGGTGCCACCGGCTCCGGTAGTAGCCGTGTCGGCTCCTGTGGCTCCTCTGGCTGCGCCAGTGTCACCTCCCGCCCCTGTCATGCATGACGGGGGTCCCCGTCTCTGGTATGAGGGCGTTGACGCCCTTGTTGCCCGCGCAATGCGGGAGGGTCTCTCTGTTAGCTGGGGGGATATCCCCCCAGGTGCTGCGCTGGTTGGGTCAGCGCGTTGCTTCGGTGGCGTGCTGGACCGCCTTCAGTCCACTCTGGCGGACGTGGAGGCCGGCCGCAGCACCCTCGTTCAGCTATGCACCGAGGTAACTCGGGTGATTGACCGTCGTGAGATTGCCGACCGGTGGAGCATGGAGGTGTACGCGCTTACGCGTGAGTGGCCTCCCTCGGGCAGTGGGTCTACCCACCGAGGAGTGCTATTGTTTGTGAGGGAGAGGGCCCCGGTGACCCTTATGGTGGCCGGGTAGTAGTGAGTATAAACTCATCCCCCGCTGGGGCGTTTGCATGATACCAATGCCTGCCATTGGGGAGTACCCCGTCTGACTTAGTCGTGGCTTGCCTCGGTTCTTTCCCGCATCCCCCAACCCATCCTGGTTGGTTAATACTCATGAAGGTCAACCTTCTTGGTCCGTCACTTGCCTCCTGGCTGAAGGTTTACCTTGGTGTAAGCCTTAGGTTACTTTGAAATTATCGGAGTTAGTCATCTGCTTCAAGTAAACTTGTAAAAGTCAGTAGCTTACTTAGTTTGCCTAAGTCCGCTCCAACTTAGTGAACCTAAGTCTTGCCGAGTCCATGTGACACCCTACTTAGTAGGTATACGCCTCACCCCCCAACAGCCGAAGTCGGTGTCGGTTGGGTTGTTACAGTAGGCGTCGTCGCCTCATGTAAGGCATGAGGAGTTGGCGGGGTATATTCGCCGCCTGTTCCCAGGTGGGTGAGTCGTATCCGACCCACATAACCTTGACGTACCAGGGTCCTGGTAGGTCCGAGTCGGTGTGTCCGACCACGCTCTCTACTTGGTATGGAATCCCATCCGGTCCCACCGGGTCATCTGACCGGTGGGTTGTAAAAGCTTCGTGTAGCAACCCAGCCGGTACCGGCTGAGGCTGTTCCGGCTTCGGAGCGGGTGTCACATCATTGAGGTTGATGCGTTGTATCTCCGTATCGGAGTGCAGGATGACAGAGTGATCATCTCTGTGTAAGATCTGGTACGGTCCCTTGACCGGTTGCATAAGCTTGTTCCCTCGGAACTTCTGGTGTCTGATGTAGACCCAGTCACCTGTTACCAGGGTTGCGTTGCGTACCCGTGACCGGGCGTCAAAGTTCTTCTTGTATCGAAGTTGTGTACGGTCAAGGGCACCCTTGAGCTTGGGTATCATCCACGATAGCTTGGCCAACCAAGCTAAGTGGATCCGTTCGGTGCAATACTGGTACTTCGGTGGGGCCTGGCATTGTATGCCAGGGTCAAGACGGACAGAAGCCTGTCCCACGTCTTCGTGTGCTCCGCCACATAGCATTGGAGCATCTTCACGATGGTGCGGTTGAACCGCTCCACCTGCCCGTTGGATTGCGGGTGGTAGTCGGATGCCCGACGGGGTTCGATGCCGAACATGCCCAGGACCTTAGTGCAGAATGCTGACGTAAGGTTTGCTCCGTTATCGGAGAGGAGTTGCTTCATTACTCCGTAAGCACTGATCCAGTGGTCAACCACCGCGTTCATGATCGTGTAGGCCGTATCGTTCGGGATTGCTACTGCCCGTGACAGCTTAGTAAAGCGGTCCGACATGACCAGGATGTACCTGTTCCCTTCTTCCGTTACCGGAAGCGGTCCGAGTATGTCGATGGCGACTTGCTCGTTGGGTCCATCCGGGGGGAACAGTTTCATAGCGGATGCCCGCCTATGAAGACTCATGCGATTCCGTGCGCACGGGTGGCATCCCCGCACGTGGTCGATTACGTCGACGGCCATTGCTGGCCAGTAGAAGAACCTTCGCATTGCTGCGAACATGCGCGAACCCCCCGGGTGTCCGGCTGTGGGGTTCTCGTGTTCTCGTTCCATGATGGCCTGCCGTAAGGACACGGGAACCACGACCTGATGCCGTCCATCGGCGGGTGCCCGCCGATATATGAGTCCGTCCTCGTTCTCGGAGAAGATGCCGGCCGTGCCGGCCAGGAGGTTATCACGATGGCGTTTACAGTCATCGTCATTGGTCTGTGCCTCGCGGAAGTCCGCGAGGGTCAATGGGCACGCAAGGTGTGCCATGGTATGGTCAACCATACCTTGGGTAGCATTACCCACCATGCACACCGGTACCACCGGGATGTCTTCGTCCACCTGTCGGGTATCCCCGCTTGGGGTATCGAGTCGCGACAGCGCGTCCCCCAGATGATGGGTGGAGCTGACCTTATATATGGTCCGGTAGTCGTGCTCGGCCATCTTCAGCCTCCACCGGGCTAGCCGACCGTGGCTGTCGGAATCCTTGTCACCAAGGTTGAGAAGCCATCGTAAAGGTTCGTGGTCGGACCTTACGATGAACCTGGAACCTTCCAGGTATGGCCGGAGCAGTTGCACTGCCCATATGACTCCGAGGCACTCGCGCTCGGTGGCACTATAGTTACGCTCAGCCGGGTTGAGTGTCCGGCTGAAGTACCCTACCGGATGTAGGTCCGGGATAGCATTATTGGTACCGATGATGGTCTCTCCCTGTAGCAGGGTGCATCCCACTTGGGTGTCGCAGGCATCGACGTCGATGACGAAGGTCCCGCGTCTATGCGGCAACGCAAGCACGGGTGGGGCTAGCAGAGCTTGCTTGAGCAGCTCGAATGCCTCTCCCTCGCTGGGCGAGGGAGGTTGGAGTACCTTTGGCAAGGCACTGCTCGTCAGAACCGTTAACGGTTTGGCTATACGAGCGAAGTCCTTGACGAACCGTCGGTATACGTTGCACATCCCCAGGAAGCTTTTCAGCTGTGTCTGGGTGGTTGGGTATCGCGCATCCCGGAGTGCCCGGGTATTAGCTTCGAGCACTCCCAGTTTACCTGGTGTGATCTGGTGACCCAAATACTCGACTGTCTGCTGGAAGAAGGCGCACTTCTTGAGGCGCAGGGTTACCCCGGCGTTCCGCAAGAGGGTGAGTACCTCGTCGAAATGTTGCACATGGTCATCCATGTTACGCGAGAAGACGATGACGTCGTCCAAGTACACCAGGCAGTTACGCCACTTGACTCCCGACAGTATAATGTCGATGGCCCGCTGGAATGTGGCTGGGGCGTTGGACAATCCGAAGGGCATCCTTAGGATCTCGTACACGCCACTGTGACAGACGAACGCCGTCTTGGGGATATCCTCTTCCGCAACTCGGATCTGCCAGTACCCGGCATTGCAGTCGATAGTGGTAAACACTGTGGCCTCCCCCAGCGAGTCGATGCACTCGTCCATCCTTGGTAAAGGGTATGAGTCTTTCTTGGTAACCAAGTTGAGGCGTCGATAATCGCTGCAAAACCGAGGGGTCTGATCCTTCTTCGGTACGATAACGACTGGGGCGCCCCACTCCGACATCGAAGGTCGGATCACCTTAGCTTCGCTCATCCTCTTCGCTTCTCCATCAACGATCTCTCGTTGCATAGGTCCCGCACGATGCGGTTGCGACCGCGCTGGTCGAGCACCTGGTACCAGGTCTATACGGTGTTGGGTTGCCCCAATGGTACCCAGCGCCCCGCCGGTCCACATGACGTCATGCTTTCTTAACATCCGTCGTACCCCTTCAGCTACCGAAGGGGGAAGGTGGTCGAGGTCAGCCTCGGCCAGTGCCTTCAAGGCTTCTTGGTCCTTTGGCGGCATGTCCGCCGGAGCCGCCGATGGGTTAGGCTTCCCGTCATCGGGTTGCTGTCGCTCGGTGGTCTCGGCGACCGCCAGCACCTCAAGTGGTTCCACTTGACCTTCCTTGTCAGGGGTAAGGATATCTCCTTTGTAGAGCTCGGCAATCCCGAGGATAGTTCCCTTCGGGAGGGTGACTGCCTTACGGCGATAGTTCGCCATCGCCAGCAGTGATAACCCCCCCGCTGGGAGGTCTACAATACCATTGGCCATGGTCAACCCATGGCGCTTGTAGGTTCGTAGGTTGGACTGGACTCTGCAGATGCCTGCGAGGTCACAGTTAATCGGGAGGACGGTCTCCGATAGCGGCTCAAAGCGAGTCCGCCTGGCCAGCCGGAGTGTCTTCGGTTCTACGTTGGCGTATACCTCAGCCACGCTAACGTGGCTCCCTTGTAACGTCAGGTCCCTGACGATAGCTGTCTGTCCTCTCTTCGTCCCGTCGGCCTCTTGCAGCTCGACGGTCCTCCGGCCCGGCCGGATTGCATCAACGTGAACGTTGATGAAGGTGTACCCCAGTATGCAGGGCACAGATAGCGTCTCACATACCAGGAAGTCAACTTCCGTAGTAAGCTCCCCGATGGTGACCTGCAGCGACATCGCTGCGGTCGTACGAATGAGACGACCATTCGCATCCTTGATCGTGGGTCCCCGAGCAGCTCTGACTCGCGGGAGCCACTTGTCCGGGAGGGTATCCTTCCGGATCAAGTTAGGTCCAGCCCCTGTATCCAGTACGGGGTAATACGACCGGGTCGACTGGGGGTCAACCCCCAGTGTGGCTGATACCTTGAAGTTCTCCAAGGTGAGCAGTACGTGGCCTACACCGATATCCGGTGTAGCTCGGGCATCCTGAACAGGGCCCTTGTCTGGTTCCATGTGACGGGGCTTCCCGTCCTCTCCTCCCAACCTTGGAGGTTGGTCATCAATCCCCTGACGCCGTGTCGTCGGGGCCGGAAGGTGTACCCAGGGGTTGATGCGGCGTCGGCTCAACCGCGCTCTCCGTGGGGCTTTCCCCGCGGCAGTCCGGGGTGGCTTGCTAGGGTTACCCCAGCGACCCCGTGTCGTCCTTCCTCTTACTCGTTTCCTGTGCTCGGCCGGGTACTGTCCTCCGGGACATCCGAGGGAGGGGGTGCCTCCTCGACTGCCAGTACTCCTCCTGGAGCTTGCTGCCTACCCGGTGCCGGGCCTCGGGCGGGATACCCACCCATGGATGCCTTGCGTTGCGCCGCTGCCCGTCGAGACTCCTCCGGGATGAGTGGGCATGCGGACACCCAGTGTTGGGGGTCTCCGCACAACATACATCCCGACGTGCCGGCCGTCCCGGGCGTCCGCGTCGGGTTGGCTCCATAGGTCCGGTTGCCTGCCTCGGTCGCCCGAGTGCCCGCCCCTTGGTAGGCCGTGGGTCCCGGTGCCAACCGGAACATGGACTCCCCCAACCGTTTGGGTCTACCCGCGATGTGCGGAGGTGCCTCCGTACGTACTGCCCAGCTCGGCAGGGGTTGGTGGGGGTTACCCGTAGCCGGGGCATAACCCGTAGTGCGTACATACGGGACGCGCCGACCCGCTTCCTCATTGACCTGGAACTGAGTCCCAGCCGGGGCGATGTACGCCACCGTACCATGCTCATCAATCACCGGCGTCGCCTGTAGCAACAGGTGGCCCTGTTGGTCGACTAGAGGTTCATCCTCACCGGTAGGGGTCTGTTCGGTCGCCACCAGTACTGGTGCGGCCTTACGTTCAACCTTCTCTTGCCTCGGTAACGGGGTAAGACTGGGATTGCCTCCCTCACCCTTGGGCTTCGGGGCCAAGGCACATTCGGGGTGTAGCACCTGGTAGGCGTCCCCTAGGGATTTGCACATATGCATCCGTCGACTGAAGTTCGTCCGAGCCGTATTGGCTCCCCGTGCGGATATCCGCACATAGTTGGGTACTCCTGCGAACAGGATGGCCCGTAGTTCCCCTTCACCGAGGAGCTTCCCCAGCTCGTAGTCGAGCTCTTTGATCCGGCGTCCAAACATCTCTTCATCCTCCCAGGACTGGGCGGTGGCAGTGCGAAGGGCCCGATAGTGGTCTTCGCACTTGTCCTCACTGAGGTAGCTGCTAAGCAGCTCCTTCAATATCCCACGGTAATCCATGGGGGTGGCTGCGACCCTCATTCCCGGCATCGGGGATGCCTGGCGGAGGATGCCTCGGACCCGTTCGTCAACAAAGAACGGGAGGATCTCCAGCGCCAGCCCCTCGTTGACGAGCGCCTTGTCCGCGGCTGCCTTGAAGCTAGTCAAGAAGCCAATGACTGCCAACGGGCGTCCGTTAGGGCCCCCGAACATAGGGACTCCCTTCATAAGGGTCTGCATAGAGCGAATCGCTCGGTGCGAGGTCGTACGCATCGATTCCGATACGGTAGTGGATCGGTCCTCCAAACGATAACGTTCCGGAGTCAGTACCGACCTGAAGACTTCGTTGACAATCTCCGTGTCCGCGTCCTGGATATCCAGTCGCTTGGCCAGTTGATGAGTAAACTCATCGGACTCCATCCGCTTCAGTAAGCTCGCAGTAACCTGCGCTGTCATCGCTTGAACCAGTGACGCTGGAACTTCCGGCGTCGGCGCGTCGGGTACCCGAGTTTCATGGCTCCCTTCGTCGATGGGGTAATGCGAGACGGTACCGCCTCCCCCCATTGCCGACTCTGTTTCGGCGTAAGTATCCGCCGGGTCATGTCCGCGGAGCCCGCTCTGGGTGCTCCGAGCGTAGCGCTCCGTATGGCTACGTTCCATCTCAGCCGACGAGTCGGATCCATAACCCGCCGTGTCCGGAGGTTGTCCAGGAGTAGCAACACCGGGGTTGACCCTGGTGGACTCCGAAAGTAGTCCGGCCGGTTCGAACCGTACCGGTGTTGCAGGGACCCGACGGGGTACCTTCGTATGGCGTGCTGACATCAGCACGGCCATTGCGTCCTCCGTACGCTCTTGACGGGCGTCGAGCCCGGTGAACCGGGCCTCGATGCGAGCCAATGATGCCATCAGGGAGTCCCCTGGTGAAGGTGGCGGCGGCGTGAGGTCGGCAGAGGACAGTTGCGGCCGTCCGCCGCCCCCGGCCGTCCGTGCCGTACCAAGCGTCGATCCGGCACCGGAGAGCATCGGCGTCTCAATGTTGTTGATCGGGCTACCGATCCCGGTTCCCGGGTTCAGCTCCGGGGTCGGCGTCGACCCCGATCCGTCACCTTGAACGTTCCCCGTCTCTTGGGTAGACATAGTCACAATCAGTCAACCGACGTAACAGTCACCACGAATAAGAGAGCGAGGGGGTAGTTGGGGGAGAGTAACCGTAGATCGCAGTCAAACGCAACCACTCAAAACAATCGAACAGATCGCAGCACCACGAGTACAAGAAAAGGACTGGATCCCTATCCGTGTGCCAGGGCCGAAGACGGCGTCACCACAAGGGTGACGGAAACCCGTCCCCTGCTGCTCCGCCAATGTAGCACAATAGGGTATCCGCTACACGTCCACTCTCAGGGAACACTCACCACGGGGGATCGGCACCAACGTCACCGGGAGGCCAAGGTTGCTGTCCTTGGAGCGCAAGCCACGGGACCAAGATGGGAGCCCAAATGGGAGGGGTTTGTTGTTCTACCATGGCCGGCGGTGGATTCGCCGCCGGCCCCCTGGTTATAAACCCTCGGAGACACTACTAACTACCCTCCACCCCAAGATGCAAGTCCCTCTGGTCATACGTAACTTATAGATACCGTGACCAGTACGGACTCTCAAATTGAAAGCCAAGGATTAGAAGTAGCCCCCCTAATATTAGGGTCACAATACGGCCGACCATGTTGCTACACGATGCCCCTCCACATCACCCTCGGTGTCACTCAATGGCTGTTACGGCTTTGCATCGAGGCGGCCTACTTTTTCCAGGCCCTGGAGCGTGCCACCTGCTACGCGACCAGCTTTACCGGTGTACCGTGGCACTCGGTGAGAGTGCGCCCAGTCCCGCACTTTGGTGGTGCCTTTGAGGGCCGTCGCTGTCAGCGCATCGGCCGACGCTTGTCGTTGGTATGCGAGCTGCTGTTCGTTCACGTGCCACAACCGGCATGCAACGCGTACGCAGCCGCGTGTGATACGTGGGTAGACATTGTGCCGGTCTTGACGTCTGCCAAGACCATCTCCAAGCCGCCACAGACGATTTTCGGCGAGACACTGCGCGGTTCGTCGACAGCTTATTGGCAGCTTTTCCATGCGTTGCCATCACGCCCAGGCTGCACGTGTTGGCCTGCCACACGCCGGACTACTTGGCCCTATTTGGGAGCCTCGGACGTCACCCTGAGCAGGCCCTTGGGTTATGGCATGGGCTTTATGACCACAATGCTACGCACCACACAGCTAAGACAATTTAGGAGAGCTCTTTGGCCTACGTGCGTCGGATGGCTGTCAGCCGAGCGCCCGGGGATGTGGCACATAGCCGGGGCAAGCGGAGGGCCTCGGCGCCGGACTGTGAGCGAGCCGCCAAGCGGCCCGATGACAAGCGGACCACCGCCGGGAAGGCACACGCAGGGCAGGCCCCAGCCATGTCGGACTCTTGTGCCAGAAAGCAGATTGGTGACGTAGCCAAGTGGGCTGATGACAATGCGGCCGAGGCTGTGAGGCATGTGGACGCTTATCGGCGGCGTGTGGGTGGAACCGTGCCCGAGGCGACCCTCTCGGATGCGGAAGTTGAGGGCGCCTCGCTTGAGGACCAATATGAAGAGCTGCTGGAAGCAGAGGCTGCTTGTCTCGTCCGCTTGCTAACAGAGTAAAATGATTGGCTAGAAGTATGAGCGACTACTTTTGACACAGATACCGCAGCTAGCAGATGGTGTGTCAGGGCTGCAGTGTACCGAGGTCAGCGTCGCCTGCCCCCCCGTGCACGGTGGACGGCTGCCGCGGCGGCCGCCGGTGCGCGGCCGCCGCCGGCGCGCCCCAGTGGCGTGTCCGTGCCACCCGCACCCACGCGTCCTCCCGCGCAAAAGTATGTCGCGGTGCCACGCCATGGAGGCGGCGTTATGAATGGACAGGATGTGGGGCGTGGATTGCGTCCCCACGTCCGACGCTCAACTATCAGTCCAAGGTGACCACCCAAACCGGATGCGGCGCTGCGCGTGGTGAAGGCACCGTTGCGTCGCGGCTAACAAGTGCCCGACATTTCTGTGTGTGGTCGGTGTGGGCACTGGCCCGCGGCGCGCGGGGCACGTCGCGTCGGGCGGGGCCCTCCCCAAGGGGCCAGCAGTGTGGGGTAGGAACTGATTCAGGGCGTGTTCGCGTGGTGAGCTGCGTCCTTGCCCGAGGCAGGACGGGTCGGTCCACGACCAAGTCCCTGGTTGCGGTTCCTGGCTTGCGGGGCTGGGCATCACGTACAATTTCGCAAGTCGGTGTGCGGTCGCCTCTGTTGCGGTGCTTCTCAATCTGCAAGAATGGAGTGAAGGGTGCTTTCACGGTGCCTCTAGGCACAGTGCAACGCGCCACGTATCGGATGGTCGAAACCGTCTTGGACATTTGCGCTCTGTGATGATGTCATCGTATACGACCAATGAGCAACCCAGCGTGGCACGCTTCCTTTCGGGCGGCCAATGGAACGTCATGAATGCCAGATAAAGCCAGAAGTCCGCGATCCGGGGGTCGTAACTAGGTGTGTGGCGTGCGAGCGACCAGCACTAGGGGTAGACGGCGGGCATGAGAGGCACGTCGGGTACCCCCTCCCCACTCGGTGAGCTATGATGGTCGTTCAGGAGTCCCCCGCCCCTTCCTATCGTGGTAACTGTGGTCCAAAGAAGGGGACGACCTGGGGGGCCCCTGTTTGTGCGCAAGTATAGCTCGGTCGTGTGACTGTCACCCGAGTCACAGCTCTCGTTATCTATGGACGGCGCCGGTGGCACGGCCAGCTAACAAAGGCCGTTCCTTGCCTTACGGGTTTCGAGGTCTCAGGTCTGCTCTGGTTGGATATCGCGCTGCAATTCTCTTGTGTGAGTGGCTGCACGTCCCTCTGTCAGTATTTTTCTAGGTTCAGATGCAAGAAGCTCATGTGTATGAAAAGTCTGTCCACGTGTAGGGGCCTACCCCGGCCAGGATAGCTCTGGTGACATGCTGTGGTGGGTTTATCGAGCAAACGGTAGAAAGCAAGAAGGTTTGTACGTTTCCTACATGGAACCAGCAATGCGGCCGAGAAAAGAATACGCAATTCGATCGGCCCCTTCAAACTGAGAGCCGGCCCACTTCTCGCCCTCTTCGACCGCCTGCTGCTCATTCGAGTTGCACACGGATAGAATGAGTAGCTCCGCGGAAGGGAAGGAAAGCAGTTCACACGGCTGCATGTGCTGTACTGCTGGGATGGCTTCATGGAGGGGCACAAGGTCGGTGTCAAAAGGATGGGACAGGTGAGGGGTGGTGCTTCACGGGTGCATCACCGGTGGGAACGGCGAGGGCAGATGGCGGAAGGCGCCACAGCGTGCAATGAGGATCAACTCGACGACAAATCCAAACCTGGTCTGTCGGCGACCGCGCTCCAGAGTGTGCCCTGGGCGTGGTGATAATTGGTGACGGGTTGGCAAAGATGTACGGTCGCGAATCACGTCTCAGCCACTGTGCGGGCGCCACATAAGTTGAAAGCTGTGTGAAGCATCCGACCCGTAAGGCAGGCCTTGCCTGGGCGTGGGGGAGACCCCCTTTGCGATATTGTGCGTCCCGCAAGAAGTGGACGTGTACGGGTCGTGCAGTGTGAGTTTGATTGGTCCAGTGGTCGATTTTTGACATGATCACGACACGAGCACGTCCACTCTTTGCGGGACGCACTATAAGCACGTCCTCACCTTGCCTTCTTGAGAGTGAACCTGAGCGTGAGGAGATTGCTAGAATATTACTCTTGAGTGCACGCGACCCCGACGTGCGCTGCGCAGTGGTGTCAAACCCCAAGACGTCGGGGGACCGAATCTTGGCCCGCGCAGCGCGTGCGAACCCGTCCGGACATTGAATAACCCGGCTCAGAGGATGCGTGATGGGCGCCTTTTTTGCACTGGAGCGCACGCCCGAGCAAGCACACTTTACCCGGTCTGCGTAGCTCCTCTTCGTCGTTGGTGTGGTCGTCGACAACTTAAACAATGCAGATGAAAGGACACTCGCTGCGGGGTTCACCGCAATGTAATTCACCCACACATGTAATCAGAGCTATGTTGAACTACTTTCCCCATGCGTGACACTTTCACAGGTTCCACAAAGAAGCTTGTGCCAGCTGCCGCTGTTCCTCTCCTCCCGACCAGAAGGTCCAGCAGCTGCGGTGCCTCGCCCTCATCCGTTGGGAGACAGCGCAAGCCTGGTGGCGTTGTGCCCTTGCCCCCGCACGACTCTGTCATCTGCTTCCCCGCGCGACGCAGCTGGCTCCCACCCCGCACGACGCTGGCGCGCCTCCCCTCACGACGCTTTCGCCCGCCTCTCTGCCCCGCCGACGACACGCCCGCCGCCCCACCGCCGACAACGCGGTCGGGTGCCGGCGCCCCCGTCCGCTCTGGGCTGACGCGTACCTGGGCGTCTTTGTACGACCCGCGCCCCCCCCACGGCGGGCGCCATGGTGTCGGCAACCCGGCCAGCGGGGGCGGCCACCGTGCCTGCCCTTCCCCTCCCCCCTTGTGCGGCCACGACGAGCGCGCCGCTTGCCATTCTCCCCCCCATTGACGTCCCCGCCGCGCAGCGCCACATGGAGGGCCACGACCACGCCACCCGGGCGGCGGTGCTGGCGGTGATGGCCGGCTCGCCAACCTTTCGCCTTCACCCTGGGGAGTCCAAGGAGGTAGAACGTGCCCGGACGGCGGCGCGGTGGGCCGAGCTGGCTGGGGCTGGCCTCTTTGTGGACACTGTCGCGGCCGCCGACGCGGCGGCTGGGCGTGCCAAGCTGGACGCCATCCACGAAACCGCGTCGCTCCTCGATTACAGCCTGTGCATTGGGATGTCCGTGCACTTCTCGCTCTTTGGCGGCAGCATCGCCGCGCTCGGCACCCCCGCGCAGGCGGCGGCGTGGCTGCCCGGCGTTGAGGCACTCACCATGCGTGGCTGCTTTGCGCTGACAGAGCTGGGCCACGGCTCCAACGCCCGCGGGGTTGAGACGGAGGCGCGCTACGACGCCGCCGCGGACACGTTTGTGCTTCACACCCCCACCGACGCGGCTCAGAAGTACTGGATTGGTGGCGCCGCCACCACTGCTCGCTGGGCGGTTGCGTTTGCCCAGTTGTACATGCCGGGGGAGGCTGCCAGCCGGGGCGTCCACGCGTTTATTGTGCGCATCCGGGAGGACGATGGGGCGCTTGTACCGGGCATTCTCCTCGCGGACTGTGGGTACAAGGTGGGTCTCAACGGGGTGGACAATGGACGCATATGGTTTAGCCACGCGCCCGTACCGCGCGGACACCTGCTCGCACGGTATGCCCGCGTCGACGCTGCGGGCGTGTATACCTGCGACGCCCCTTCCCCGGACGCTCTCTTTGGCGTGACGATGAGCGCCCTGTCTGGCGGCCGCATCGGCATCGCGGCGTCTGGGGTGGGACAGGCGCGGGTGGCGCTGGCCATTGCGTTGCGCTACGCACTCCGCCGCCGTGCGTTTGCGGCAACCCCCACCACGCCGGAAACTCTTCTCTTAGACTACCCGATGCACCGCCGCCGGCTGCTGCCACGACTGGCTTCGACGGTGGTGCACCAGACGGCGCTCAATGACCTCAAGGCGCGGTGGGGTCGGGCTCTCAGCGCCAAAGACGGCCATGTGGCGAGCTGTGGGTTCAAGAGCATAATGACGTGGCACGCGCTGGAGACCATGCAGGTTGCACGAGAGGCGTGTGGTGGGCAGGGGTACAAGTCGGAGAACCGAATTGGCGTGTCCAGGTACGTAGCTTTGTGCTGGGTGAGGGAGCGCACGTTGGGGCGTCCTGGTTGCAGCTGTCGCCTGGGGTTGCCGCTTCCGACTCGCAGGACCTGTGACGTGTCGGTTGGCTTGCGCTATTTTTCGTTGTCGCTTCTTCATCCGTTTGTAGCCTGGATGTGCAGGTTCTCATGCGTTGGTCTTTTACTCCCTCCTTTCGCTGTCCTGTTTCTTTGTGCCTTCTTACCTGACGCAGGGCAGCGCTGGATATTTCCGCCACGTTCGAAGGGGACAACACAGTGCTCCTCCAGCAAGTGCGTTGGGGGGTTGGGGGGGGGGTTGAGCGCAGAGAGCATCTGCGGTTTGGGGATGGGGCGTGTGGGAAGTGGGGCGGGTCGCTGCCCCGTGGGGTATCCTTGCCGCTAGGCTTTCCGTGGCAGGATGGCAGGCCCTGGCGCCTGTCGGGCAGCCCCGGGGACGGCGCCGTCGCCGACGGCGGTATGCTCACACCCACCCGCTGTGTTCGCCCTCACCAATGGGCGCTTGTTGGTGGGGCATGGTGCCGCGCCTGACCCCTGGCGTCATGTTTTTGTCCATGCTGTTCCCTCCTCCCTCCCTCCCCGTCCCCCTCAGGTTACCAAGTCGTGCCTTGCCAGCTATGCCCGGGGCGGTAAGTCCGGTGGCCGCTGGTCTGGCGCTCTTGAGCATCTGAACCACCCCCTGCCCCTGCCTCCCCCCATCGCATCTATGGCTTTTGCCGTTTACACGCTCCGGCGGGCCGAGGCGACGCTCCTGCCTCGCCTGGCGGCCGCCATTGCTGCATCGGCCGCGGAGCCCGGGGCCACCCCCTTTGCCGCGTTTACGGCCCACCAGGTGGCGGCAGACGCGGTAGCACAGGTGCACACCCAGTTACTGCTGCTGGTCGCCTTCATGTCCGCCACGGGCACGGGCGGCGGTGGCGGCGGCGGCGGCGGGACGGCGAGGGTGCCCCGGTCGCTGCGGCCCCTGCTCGACACCCTCGGCACCCTGCACGCGCTGGCGGTGGTGGATGACAACGCTGCGCTGCTGCGGGTGGGCGCCCTGTCTCCCGCCGACGCTGCCGCCGTCCACGACGCCATTGACGGGCTGTGCACGGCGCTGCGGCCGCACGCCGCGGAGCTGGCCGCCGTCATGACCGTACCAGACTTTCTATTGGCGCCGATTGCTTTTGACGTGGTCGCCCACAACTCGCGTGCGCGGCTGTGAGGGACGAAAGAGTTGCGCGGGGGAGGGGGATGGCACGACGCCATGTGCGTTGGCGATCGTCTGGCGGCGGCGGCTTCAGTGGGGCAATCACAAATACACCATTACCTTGTCATATTGAACATAGAATACCCAGCCGCGAGGCTGATGGACACAGTTACGCTCACATCACTATCCATTCTGGGTGGCCGGTCCCTCAACCCAGCATGCGACACACACGCCACAGGTGGTGGTACCCTCCCCCCAAAGGTCTGGTCCCGTAACCCCCTCCCCCCCCCCCCCCCGGCCCTCACTGCCGCGCTCACGCCTCCTCACTCGAGGGCGTCCCCCCTGGCAAAGGCCGCCGCCACCGCGGCGGGCCCCGGCGGCATGGACTGGGCCGAGGAGGTGGCGGAGCTGCGCCGCGCCTCGGCGCTGAAGAAGGAGGTGCCCCGCACAATGCCGCCAAAGTCCGTCACCAGCACCTCGTCCTCCACGGCGGGGGCGGTGGGGATGGGAAGGCCCCCGCTCCCAACCTCCCCCGCGTCGCCGTCACTGCCACTGCCACTGGGGCTGCGGCTGCCGCTGCGGCTGCCACTGCCACTGCCGCGTCGGCCGCCACGGCCGCCGCCGTCACCGCTGCCGCCGCCGCCGCCGCCGCCGCCGCCGCCGCTGCCATCCTGCCCGCTCGACGGCTGCGTCACCGACGCAGACGACGGGGGTGGGGACGGGGAGGGCGGCACCCCCTCCGCCCCCCCCGCCCCCCCCCCGCCTGCCGCCGCTGCCGCGTCGGCGGCCGCCCGCAGCCGCGCGGCGGTGGCGGCCGCAGCGGCGGTGGCCGATGCCGCCACCACCGCGGCGGCCGTCGCGAGTGGCCCGCCCCCCCCCGGGACGCGACTCCCCCCCCCCCCCCCCCCCCCCCCACCGAGACGGGCGTGTCGGCGGTGCTGCCGTCGCGGCTGGGCGGCGCGCTCCGCCGCACGCCGCGGTGGTAGGCGGGGAGGTCCGAGCCCCGAAAGGACGACTCGCGGCTGGCCACCGCCAGCGCCTCCCCGCCGCTGCTCTCCACCCGCATCAGGTGGGCGGGCCCCCCCCCCCCCCCCCCCCCCCCCCCCCCGCTGGGGGGGCCCCCCGCCCCGCCGCCGCCGCCACCGCCGCCGCCGCCACCACCACCGCCGCCACCACCACCACCGCCGCCGCCAACGCTGCCAGTGCCGGTGCCAGTGCCGGTGCCGGTGCCGATGGACGGCGGCACCGACGAGCGCGTCGAGCCGCCGACGCTCCCCCGGCCCGGCGGGGCCCAGCTCAGCCCCGACGACGACGCCACGTCCCCACAGTAGGACGACTCGCGCGAGACGGTCGCAAACGCCTCCCCGCCGACCGAGTGCACCCGCAGCCGCTCGGCGAGGGAGCCGCTGCCCCCCCGGGCGGTGGCCCCCCCCGTGCTGCCCAGCGGGATCCCGTCGCCCGTGACGCTGCCGCCCGCCCCCCCGCCCCCCCCGCCCCCCGAGGCGGTGGCGCGGAGGGAGCCCGACGAGCGGCCCGTCTTGGTGCCGCCCGTGCCAAACCGGCGGAGGGAGGAGGAGCTGGTGCCCAGGTCCCGCGCCGCCGCCGCCGCGGCGGCCATCCCCGACGCCGCCCACAGGCTCAGGTGGCCGCTGCTGGTGCCTTCCCCGCCCCGCCGCTCCCGCTCCGAGCCCCCCCCGCCGGTGCTGGCCGCACTCAGCCGCGCCCCTCCCGGGAGGAAGGGCTTGCTGCCGTCGCGGCCCCCCCCCCCCCGCCGCCGCCGCCGCCGCCGCCGCCGCCGGCAGTAGTGTTGGACGGCTTGCGCCGCGACGCCCGTGGCGGCGGCGTCGGCGGCGGCAGGCCCCGCCCGTCGGTGGTACCGTCGGCGGTTGATGAAATGGACGAGCCGTCGGCAGGGTGGGCGTGCCGCCGGGACCACACGGCGACGGCCACCGCCAGGGCCACCGCCGAGCCCACCACCGCCGCGATGGCCACCCCCGCAATGGCGCCGGGGGACAGGCCGCCGTCGCGGACGTCGGGCCGCCCGTCGGCCGCAGAGGCGCCCCCCACCAGCGGCTCGTCGGCCGTGCCCCCCCCGCCCCCCTCTGCACCGTCACCGCCGCCCGACGCGGCGGCGGGCGGGCCGGCGGCGGCGCCGCCGCCGCCCCCCACCGCCCGGTTCACCACCCACGGGGGCTGGAGGACGGAGATGTCCGTGGCCAGCTGCGCCTCCACCCCCCCCGACCCCCCCCGGGAGGACAGCAGCGCCTCCACCCGGTCACGGGTGGTGGCGGCGGCGGCCGCACCCGACGTCAGTGGGAGCGCACGGAAGAGGGCGGCCACCCCGAGGGGGCTCGACGACGACGACGCCGACGCCGACGACGACGCCCCGTCGGCCGCCTCGGGGTCACTGCACTCGAGGATCACAGACGCGGCGACGCGGGAGAGGAGGGCGCCAAAGGTGGCCTGCACGCGGCGGAGCGCCCCCTCGGCCGCGCACGACGGCACGTCGAGGAGGCGCAGGAAGAAGAGGACGACCCGGTCGCCGCTGCCGCCGCCCGTTTGCCGCACCGCCGGAAGATAGGAAGCAGCGGGGAGCGGCGTGCGGGGGGGGGGGGGAGGCCGCAGCACCGCGCCGCCGCTGGCGCCCCGCGATACCGCTGCCCCCTGTGCCGCTGCTGCGGTCGCTGCGGTCGGGTCGGCAGCCAGCCGCGCCAGACGGAGCGGCGGCACCCAAGCCGCGCCGCCGCTGCCCGACGCCACCGTAGTGGGAGCGGGAGGGGCAGCCGCCCCCACCGCCGCCGCCGCTGCCGCTGCCGCCGTTGCCGTCACCGCGGCAGCCACCGCCGCCGCCGCCGCGGCCGCCGTTGCGGCGGTGGCGACCAGGCCGCCCACGACGGCGACGAGCGGCGGCGGCCGCCGGCGCCATCGCCGAGGGGGGTGACCCCGCGGCGGCCGCGGGACGGCCGCCGCGGCGCCGTCGCGGCACCGGTCTGGGGGGGTCACCATCCCCCGGGGGATCTCCCCGCCCGAGGCGGTGTGGCGGTGGGGATGAGGGGCTCCCGTCGGCAGAGGGGGGGGGGGGGGAGGAGACGGGAAGGTGTGGGGGTGCGGGTGGGGGGAGGGGCGTGGGGGAGGGGGGACCAGTCTCGTTGTTGACCCCCACCCTTGGGAAGGTATGGCCGTCAGAGGGAGACGTGACGGAGGAGGAGGCGGGGGGGGGGGGGGGGGGGGTGGGGGGGTGACCGCCCGGTCGGCGCGTCCCACTCCCAACGGCCACGACGGGGAGAGGCACCCTCCCCCCCCCCGCACACGTCCGCGGCGTGCAAGCCCCACCACGGCGGGAGCGCCCGCGCGCGGCGGCGGGGAAGACGGGCGCGCGCGCGGCGGCGGGCGCACGTCAGGCCAGAGGCTGGCGGCGGCGGCGCCCAGACGGGCGGGGGGTGGCCCCCAAGAATAGGACACGGGACGCGAGTCGAGGCCGCCCCCCCCCCCCCCCTCCCCCGCTCCCCCCCCCTCCCCGCCCCGTGGGCGCCGCCAATGCCCACGGCACGGCGGCGTGTGGCGCAGTAGAGGTACGAATCGACAAGAAGAAGAAAAAAAAACGCACCACCCCCCACCCCACCCCGGTAGTCACGCCCGACACCCCCCCCCCCCCCCCGCCCCCTCGATGCTATCTATGTACACCCCTCTGCCCCCCCCGCGGCGCGCGACGCGCGGCGCAACGTCACGCGGGGGGGGGGGGGGTGGGGGGGGGGGGGTGGGGGGGCGGGTGGGGTTAGGGCGGCGCAGGGCGGGGCGGAGCGGGTCGCCACCCACCGTGGCCGCGGCGCGGTGCGGCGCGGGGCTGTGGGCGGCAACGGCCGCGGGGGCGCCCCGCGCGGCGGCGCGGCGGCGGGGAGCGGCCGCCACTGCTGGAACGACGACGGCGGGGGGGGGGGGGGGGCCGGCCAACAGCCGTTGAGCGCGCCGCGGCGCCGAAAAAACCCGCCACAGCCGCGGGGGGCGGCGGAGGGCGGGGCGCACCCCCCGCATCCCCCCGCCGTCGGGGGGGGGGCTGGCTGGGGGCCTTGCTTTGTCCGCCGGCCGCCGCCGTCGCCCCCCCCCCTCCCTCGCGCCTCCCACGCATCCTAGGCCACCGTCCTGGCCGTCGGGGCGGGGCACACGCGCCGCGGGGGGGGGGGGGGGGGGGTCGTGGTCACTGCCGCCGTCCGCGCGCCACGGCGCTGCACCCCCCCTCCCCCCCCAGTCTGCCCCTCCCTCTCGCATGCCCGCGTCGTTTGGCGGGCGCGACCCCGCATCGAAACGGCTTTTTTTTGGGGGGGGGGGGTATCTATTGGCCGGGAGCACATGACCGGGACACGGCGGGTAGCTATTATACGGGAGCGGCGGCGGTCTGGTGTGGAAGCGGCGGTGGGGGGGGGGGGGCGGGCGGGGGGGGGGGGGGGAGGAGGGACTGGCGCCACGCCACGCGTGGGATGCGTAGGATGCGTCTGGCGAGAGGGGGGGGGGGGGGGAGGGGGGGGGGACGGTAGGTATCGAGGCGGACGTGCGGAACCGCGGCCGCCGCCGACCACTGCCACGGCGTGGCAGCATTGTGCCGTCGTGGGCGGCGGGGGGCGGTCACACCGGCTTACGCTGACGCCTCCCCCCCCCCCCCTTCACCGCGGGGTCCACTCCCCGACGGGGTCAAAACTCACCACCCCTCGCGCGCCCTGGCCACAGCACCCCCCCCACGCCCCCCCACGTCCAGCAGGTGGCTCCTGCGTGTATGTACAGTAGCTACACGGCAGGGCAATGGGTTTGGGGCACAGATCAAAGGGGGGGGGGGGGGGGGGGGGGGGGGTTGGCGAGAGCGGGGCTGGCCGGGGGTGTGGGGCGGTGGCTCCCTGGCGGTGGTCGTCGCCAACATGGGCAACGGACTGATTCGCTGGGTAAACCGGGTCATTCACCGACAGCCCAAATAGCCGATGGATCATCCAGCGGTTCATCCAACGGATAGCCCCCTGGCGCACCCAAGGAAACGTCCTGGCAGGTGGTGCCTCGCGCTTTCGATGACTACCCCCAAAACCCAATGAAAAATGCAGTCCCGATGGCGACGCGAGTGTGTGGAGCGCCAGCGGCGACGTATTTGAAAGCCCTCAAGGGACATATGGAATTGTATTCAAGCGGGCGACTCGTTACCCCTGACCAAGGAGATCGGAGAGGCGTCAAGACCAGCGGCCGCCCCCTTCCCCCCCTCTGTCGACCTCGTGCTGCGTCTCCGCGCCATCCCCACTGTCCCCCCCCCCATCCCACGTCCACTCGCCGTTCGCCACCCTCCCCGCCCCTCACCACCTCCTCATCCTCGCCATCCCCCACACTGTCAACGATCTGCTTGCGCAGAGTGGGTGCTCGGTTACGCGTACCTTCCTCCGCGTCGCCTCGGCCGCCGCTCCGGCTGCGCACACGCCATTGGTGCGCCGCGGCGCGGCGTCCCTTTGACCTGGTCTCGTTCACCTCCCCCCTGTCCTTCATCTCTCTCCTTTGTCTGTACGGCGCCATTTTTCTCTCTCTGTGTATTGCTCTCTCCCATTGTACACTTGACTTCTCGTGACAGTTGCACCGCCACGCGCTCCCCTGCTCACCCTGTCTCATCTGCCTTTCCGGAGCCCATCATGCTGCCCGTTCCCTCTATCTTTCTATTCCCTTCGTGCCCGCGCCCCCACGTCCCCCCCCTCCCCCACCGTCGTCCATGACGGTCAGTCTCCCTGGGCCCGCCAGCCCCAGCGACCGCCAGCGCCGCCAGCACCGCCGGTCCCAGGGCGGTACGACCCCGCTCCCCGCGCGTACCCCGACGCAGACAGCTGTCGCGCCTCGCGCCCAGGGCGGGCCATAGCGGGCCATTCCACGAAAGAGTTCATACTGGGGTGACGTGGACAAGTACAAGTACAGCGACATCGTATCAATGAACTGTAACTCGGATCAGGCCGGTCACGAGCCAACCTGGCGCTCGGTTTCCTTGCGCCTGAATGCTCCTGGAAGACCAATGTAAATATATGTACATCGCGATCATCCAAGGACAACCCTTAACGAACATCCCGGATGAGAATTCGGTTTATCAAAGGTGCACAGGTTGGCGACGGTACGGGGATGCGCCATCGCCAACCGTGCCGTTTGACTCACTGTGAAGGGGCGCAGTGTGGAAGGAGTCACACGCGCAAGGGACGGGCGGCCCTCCACGCAGCCCGCCCCGAGCCGACGCCCGCCGTCCGTCCCCAGTGTCCCGCAGTGCGTCGGGGGCACGGGAGTCGTCGCGTCTCGGGCAAATCCCACCGAACCGCAATTTTGACGGAACTTCGGCGGGACCTCGGTCTGGCACCGCGGCCCCGCCGACGCCGATCTTCGGTGGACGTTCGACGGGAGCTCGATGGACACTCCCGAGACAACTCGATGGGTCTTCTACGCGGAGCCACCGGGCGCGAAGTCACGAGCGCAACGCGGGATCAAGTGACATCTTGTTCGCTGGACCAATCCCATGACGAGAGGAGGTGCAAGGCGTTGCGCCTGTCGTGACGTCATCTCGACGTCTTTTCACCGGGAAACTGACATCTCTGTTGACTGTTTTTCCATCACATCGTCGCGTCGGTGGACGCCTCGATGAGGCGAAACCCCCCTACCGAGCCATGGTTCGGTGGCCGATGGGGGTCGATGGGACCTCGGTGGGATTTTCCCGAGACGCGACGGTGCGGCGGGCCAGAGGCGGCGGTGGCGTTCCCGCATCCTCCCACCTCCCTTCCAGACGGCGCGGCTTTGCGAGCCTCTCAGAGGCCCTGAGGGGGGGCCGCTCGCCCCCCCCTCCCACCCACCCCCCCCCAGCCGCACGCGCCCGCCCTCCCCCGATCCGCAGTGGGGGCCTCGCGAGGGCGCACGCTGCAAGCGTACCAGCCGTGCTATATACTTGGGGCACCAGGCGTGCCCCGCTAGCCACGTCATGTAATGGAGGCGTTGGTTGGCAGTGTTTGGGAGGGGCAGGGAGGGGAGGTGGGGGGGGGAGGCGAAGGCCAGCCTATAAACGCCTCCTTGGTATCCACGGCCGACGTTTGGACCCGCCGCTTGTGGACGGCCGCGACGGCGGGACAGGCAGAGAGGACAAGAAAAGAGAAACAGAAAAGAGAAAAACGGGCGTGTCTTTGGGGGCATCCAGTTGGAAGCGCAGGAGCGCTGGCCCTAGATACCCCCCCCCCCAAGGTCGGTTTGAATAGCAAGCCGTAGCGGGATGCGTCGAGTGGGTGGCCGTGCCCTACGGCTGGGGGGGCTGCCCACCGCGCTGCCGTTTCGCCGTGCGCGGGTTGCGAGACGGGGTCGAGTTTGTGGGCTCGGCGAGCCGCGCGGTGGGTGGGGTTGGGGGGGAAGTGGGGGGTCAAAAGGGACTGGCCCTGTGACAGTCGATCCCCGCGGTGCCCGCGGTGGCTCCCGCCTCCGCCGGCTGACGCCAGGCGCTATCGCCAATGGACTGGGGGCTACCACAGGCGCCCATGTAGTGCAAAATAGCCAGAAGAGCCGGCTTAACTACGCGTGGGGGGGCGGGGTATACAAATGGAGTCATTCAGCAACGGGGATTCCCACCAGAATACGTTATTCTCATGCCACGTACCTATATCCACCGTAAGGATATCTCGTACGGAGTGACCTCTTACAGTACGGCCCCGCACATGCCCCGGGGTAGGACATGCATGTAGCACCCTTCCGATTGTGCGTCCCGTTAAAAGTGGACGTGCACGGGTCGTGTAGTGTGGGTTTGATTGGTCCAGTGGCCGGTATTTGACATGATCACGACACGTGCACGTCCACTTTTTACGGGACGCACTATAGGACACGGTCCGAAACTCGAATTGGAACGCTTTCGGAAGGGACACGGACATCTGACGTCTCGCTATAGTGCTTTTCTATGAAATGCCTGGACACGGGGCTGCGGCGTTTCTCATGTCAGAGGTGGACCGCCAAGTCGCAGGGCGTGGGCAGCCAATGGCAGCCCAGACCTGTCCACGTGCCTGGACCTGCTTCCGGTACTTTGGTGAGTGCCGGTGACCCGGGCCAGACCTCACAAGAGATGTCCATATGTGATGCGAGTTGGCTGCTTGCCTGGTGGCCCCTTCTCCGCGATCGATCGAGGCCCGTTCCCAACAGACCCAGTGTGAAGGGGATCTGAATGAATTCAAAGTCTACCCTGTACATTTCCTGTCACATCGCGATATTTCTGGAGATCGACCGATGAAGGCTCGACAGCCACACATAGGCAAGCCTCGAGTTGGCAGTCACTTTTTGAAATCCGTGGAATGATTTTGGTGGCGGATTGTCCGTCACCGTCGTCGCCTCCACTACCGTCGTCGCAGCAATCTGGCCCCGCGACGGCTGCCGGCGATCGGCGGCGGCGGCGGCGGCGGCGGCGGGAGCCTTGGTGACGTCGGCGGTAGCGACGGTGGTGGCGATCATGGTGTGCTGTCGTAGTGCTCGCCGTCCGTCTTTTTGGCGGCGGTGGGTGTCCGTGGCGACTGTGGCGGCGGCCCCGTCCTTGGCGACTGTGGCGGCGGCCCCGTCCGTGGCCATGACGGCGGCTGACGGTCGTGACGTCGGTGGGCGTCAGCGCGGCGATGGCGGTCGATGGCATCCTCGACGGCATCGGCAAGTGTGCTCGTCTGTGGCTGTGGAGGGGGGGGGGGGGGGGGGGGGCGGTGGAGTGGGTGGGGAGCGACAGTGGGGGGGGGGATGGCTGCTGTGGCTGTGGTGGTGAGCGACGGTGGAGGGGGGGGATGGTTGCCATGATGTTTGATGGGTTGTCGGCGGGAGAGGGGTCGGCGTGGCTGCCGCGAAGCTCGTCTGCGGCGGCGGCAAGTGCGGGTGCGCTCATCCACGGCGGCGAGTGGTGTCCACATTTGTGGCGATTTAGGTGGGGGGAGGCGCACGACGGCGTTATTGGTGTGATGAGGGGCCGGGGGGGGGGGCTGCTGCGGTTGTGATGGTGGGGGTGGATAGGGCGGGGATGGCCTTGTGGGTGACGGTCGGGGGGGGACGGTGGTGAGGGAAGCTATGCGGAGGGTGTGGGGGACTGTTTCGTAGAGCGCTCATGGTGGTAGGGGTGGTGGATGCTTGGAGAGGCGGTGGGTGGTAGGAGGGGGATGGGTTGTGGGAAAGTGGAGGAGGGGCGAGGGGGTGCATGAGTGGGTGGGGTGCTTGGGGGGAGCAGGTGCTCGGGGGGCGGGGGGTCGTAGGGGGCGACCCCGCCGCCTCTGTATTTTTTTCACTAGTTTTTCCATGTTCTCTTTTCCCGTAGCGTTGAAGTGGTGGGCGAGCGTTATGGCTGGTCGTCGTGGCTGTTTGGCAGGTGCAGGGGACTGCGGCGTTGGCGGCGGTGGGCTGCGGAGGTCGTGGACGGGGACGGTTGCGGGGATGTCGTCGCTGTAGCGGTCTTCTGCGACGGTCTTCCGCCGCGGTGGTGCTCGTGGCCGCCCACGGTTGTGACGACAATGGGATGGGGGTGGCGGTGGCGGCGATTATGCTCTGGGGGTGCAGGCGAGCGGCAACAGCGATTGCGGCTGGGAGGGGTGGTGACGATCGCTGCTGCGCGGTGGGGTCATGGGATGGGAAGGAGCGGCGGCCATGGAGGTGCCACTGCTGGGGACGCTGAATGTCCGCGTCCGTCGTGGTGGAGGAGTGGTGGGGAGGTGGACACAAGGACTGCGTTGGCGTGCTAATGGGGGCCGGAGGAAGGGACAGCTGTTGGCGTCTTGGTAGGAGTGGGGCGGGGTCAGCGATGATGGTGCCGGCTGTGTGGGGATGACGGTGAGAGGAGCACGACGTGGGGGGGGGGAAGGGGATGGCCGCAGAGTGCTCGTGGTCGTGCTGCTTGGTTGGGTACTGGGGGGTGGCTTGTGCTGGGAGGAGCTTCGTGCTGTGGGGGGGGCGGGTGTTAGGAAGGGGGGGGGGGGTGCTGGGGGTGGGCAGGGATGTAGGGGTAGTGGGGTCGCCACCGCAGGGTCTTTTTCTTAGCACAACTGTTGTATATCTTCTTTCTTGCGTTGTTGTGATAGGCATGCTTCGTGGCTGTTCGTGATGGTGGAGAAAGGCCGTGGAGGCGCCGCGGAGGTTGGCTCGTAGAGGGACGGGGCGACTTCCCCCTGCCGCCGGGCGCCCCCCTCGCGGGTGGTGGCCCGGGGCGACGGCAACGTTGCCAGCGGCTGCGCCTCCTCGGCGCGCGCGGCCGCCGGCTCCACCGGGCGCCCGCGCGCGAGGCCGCCCGTCCGTGGCAGCGGCCGCTGCTTGCGCACGCCACGGGTCACGGCGGCGGTGGGAGTCTCGGCCGCGGCGGCCGCGTCGGCGGTGACGGGGCCAGCTGCCGTAGCAGGGGTGGGGAGTGCGGCGACCGCAGCGCTGGACGTGGTGGATGCGGCTGACGGCGGTGGCACCTCCTCCGGCGCCGTGAGGGCCACCTCCCCCTACCGCACCCACGGGGCGGGCGCCACCGCCACCGCCGCAGCTGCCGCCGTTGCCGCCGCTGCGACGGCCGCCGCCCCCTCGCCTTCACCTCGCAGCCGGCCTGGGTGCGGCAGCGGCGGCGACAAAAGGGAGGCGACAGCCTTGGCACCCGCGGGCGTGCCGGCGACCTCCCCCTCCACCGCAGCCGCCGGTCGGGGGGCGCCCGCGGCGGCGGGGGCACGGCGCCCGCCCCCGTGACCCCCCCCCCCCGCCCCCCCTCCTCGCCTCTGGACCCTCGAGGGTATACACGGCGGTGGCGGTGTTTTCCTTTTTTTTTGTTGCATGGGCGCACAGCCCCCCCCCCCCCCCCCTTCCCGACCCCTCCCTTCCCACCAAGACCATGCCTCCGGACCGCTGCCACCGCCTCCCTCACTCGACCGCCTCCTCTGCCGCAACGGCGGCAATGGCGTCGACCCTGAGCAGATCCCCCCCAGATGCACCCCCTTCCCCCCTCCGCCCTCCCCTCCCCCCCTCCCCCTCTGGCGGCACCCCCCCCGGCCCCCGCCACCGCCGCCGCCACCACCGCCGGCCGCGACCGCCGCGCCATCCGGCCGGCCGACGGCACCGCCGCCGCAGGCGGCAGCGGCAGAGGCTGCGGCGGCGTCTCCCCTCCCCCCCCCCCCCCCCCCACCTAGACTGCGGGGCGCCTGCCGCGCTCCTTGCACCCCGCGGGGTGCCCAACGACGCACGTCCCGACTCCCCCCCCGACCGCCGCAGCTGCGAGACGAAATTGCCCGCGGCGCTGAGGTCTGGGCGGCCACCGGGCACGCTCCCCCCCCCGCCGCCCCCGCCGCCGCCAGGCGTGCCGGGCGTGGTGCACCCCGCCCCCCCCATGCCGGCCGCCCCCGCCCCCCCCCTCCCCGGGCGTCTGCCCCCCGCGTCGCGGTGATCCTCCCCCCCGACGCGGCCGGCGGGGAAGGGCAGCAAGTGCCACCGCAACGGGTCCCGGTTGACTCCGCCGCGGCCATCGGCGAGGCGCTTGCCGTCGGCGGCGGCGGCGGCGCCGACCGCGCTCGGCCGCCGCACCAGCTGCCGCATCGCCTCCTTCCAGCCGTCGTCTGTGCCGTCGCCGCCGCCGCCACCCCCTCCCCAGCCACCAACTGCCCCACCACCGCCACCGCCACCGCCACCACCGCCGCCGCCGCCGCCGCCACCGCCGCCAACGACACCGCCACGGCCGCTGCCACCCTTGCCGGCCGCCGCCGCGGCAATGGCGGCGACAGAGACGGCGTCCGCGGCGCGGGGCGGCGCCCGCCGGGGGATGCCAGACACCCCACGGGCCGCCGCAGCGGCGGTCGTAGAAATCGCCCCGCCGTTTGCTTGGGGCGCCACCGCCGCCGCCGCCCCGAGCGCCGCCGCCACCGCCCTGATGGGCCGTGGCTCCCGAAGGCGGCCGCCACGGCCGCCACAGACGCCGCCACCGCCACCGCCGTTTCCGTCGCCGTCGCCGCTGCTGCCAACGGTGCCGGCGACGGAACCACGGGGGGAGCCCGGGGGGGACGACACGCCCACGGGCGGTTCATCCCCCGCGGCAGGGGGTGCCGCCGCGCGCGGCGGCCCGCCCGCAGCGGCGGCGTCGGCCAGACCCTCAGGGGGCGGGCGCCGCCCACCGGCTGACGCGGGGGGCAAGGGTGGCAAGCCGGCACAGCGTGCCGAGGCATGCCCCGCGGGGGAGCCAGGTGCCGGCGCCACCGCCGGCTCGCCTCCGCAATCGCCTCCGCCGTTACCGTCACCACCTCCACCCCGACACCGCCTCTGGCCATCGTCGTGGGTGGGCACCACCGGCGGGGATGGTGCGGGGGGCCCGCCGCCTTCATCCGCCTCGCGGCGGCATGCGGTGGCGGGCGTCCCCCGGCCGGCCGCCCCCTCTGCGGGGGGAGCCACCGGCCGATCGCCGCGGGGGACGACCACGTCGTTCGGCACCATGTAGGGCGCCCTGATGCGGCGGGCCGCCGTCGACCCGCCACGCCCCCCACCACCGCCGCCACCGCCACCGCCACCGCCACCGTCACCGCCACTGCCACCGCCACCGCCACCGCCGGCGGCGCCCGCCGCGTCGCCTGCCTTCCGCTACCCGGGTGTGGCCCCTGTGGCAGTATTGACCCCCAGGTAGGGGGGCAACACGTGCCATGCAAGGGGCGGCAGGCCACTAGCCTGATCCGTTCCTCCCCCTGCATTTGGGTCCGTATTCCCTAAGTTTGGGATAGTTAGCTTCGTAGTAAATCCAACTTGGATTTGAGGGTTTTCTGCATTTATCGTCTTGAATTTTCGTGTGGCCCAGTGGGCAGGTGCTGGGGTGGGAGATTCTGAGTGGCGAGATTCTGAGGGGACCCTGGGGGGATAAGGGGAGGGACAGCGGGGCTTGGCCCTGCGTCCCCTTCCCGACCAAGAAACTGTTGGACCACACACCATCTTCTTGTTTGTCAGTGGGGGATTTGCCCCACAACAGGGACAGAGTGTGTGCGACTTGCACTTCTTCCGGTTCCCCCGACACGTGAGGCAGATCTTGTACACCGCCCCAACTTGGGTGTCGCGTGTGCGAGTAGTTTTTGCCACATTTGGTGCAGCAGCAGGGGACAGAGGTAAACTTTATTTCCGGGTGCACCCGGGTGTAGGGGGCCCTCTGTCTCAGAGGAACGGTGGTCTTGGACCGTGTCATACGGATCGTCAGCCAACATGGCTAGTTCGGACCCCCCGTCTTCCGGGGAGTACACGGGTGACGCACGTACTTCAGTGCCTTTCAATACTGGTGAGACACAGGTGGGTTTACCTGGTGTCGCAGAGGGACTGGTGGTCCCTCAGGCCAGCAGGACTGGAAGTGCGGGCGGGCAACAGGCCACCCCGACTCAGTCGGGAGTTCACTCGGGTGACACTTCTGATGTGGGTGGGCCGAAGTCTGGCCACCGTGTGGTACACTCAACGGGAACGTCCCAAGGGGTGAGGACTGTCCTCGCGGGCTTCACTCGGGTTGGAGCCAACTTTGGCTTGGAGCCGTCGCCAACTAGGCTTTCGGAGGACGGCGGACCTCCGTTCGTCGGCGATGGGCTCGCGCCCATGCCCCCGGTTGAGACCCCTGAGGAACGTGGTTACCCCTCAGGTGGACTCCCGGAGGCGGACCGAGACTCAACTGGAGTCGACAATCCACTCCTCGCGGAAACTGTCCGTCGGGAGGCGACCAATGTGTTGCGGCAGACTTTGCCGGACCTGGTGGTCACGATGACGAACACTATTCTGAATCAGATTGTGGCGAGTTTGCCAGATGGTCTTAATGTCCAGACCGGATTGGGGCTTTCGAGCCCGCAGGCGCAGGGGGAATCCCTCCTTATGCCTATCTCAGGTCGCCCCGAACAGGGGGCGACACCTGTGACTCCCAACGAGGGAGCCACACCATACTCGGTGGGGCGTACGCCCTTCACGGGGGAGTTTCCCTCGGAAACGCCGGCGGCTATACCAAGCTCGCCGCGCCAGACTACAGGCACTGAGGGTCAACTTACCCCAGTGCCACAGCGGCTGTTCCCTCAACGTGAGGTGCCGCCCAAGATCCAGGTAGCCAACCCGGTTTACCAGAGGATCTTTGACTGTGAGACCTACGCCCTCCACAACAAGTCGGTGGCGTATGGTCCTGTCCAGGCCCGAGCCATGGGCCGTGCCAAGAAGAATGCACTTCACTCTTTTGGGCACAAAGCGGAGTGGGATGGAACTCCCCCCCTCCGTGTCTTTGAGTTTCTACGTCGGTTCACAAAAGCTTGTGACGACAATGCCATAAGTGAAGGCATGGCTTTCTATATGCTACAGGATTTTACGAAGGGCGACCTGCGGACAGAACTTATGTCCGTCATGCCCAGCTCCTCAAGTGGAGGCGCTGGGGAGGTGACGTCCTATTTGGAGCTCGTCAACTGGTTGTTGAGAGCCATGATTGATGAAGCAGCGTTGGTTTCTCAAGTCGAGGAGTTTACCCAAGCCCATCAGGAAGAGGCGGAGGACGAGTTGTCCTTTGCGGAGCGAGTCCGTAAGCTCAACAATCTTTGTGGGTTTCTTCATCCACAAGCTGTGGTGAAGAGTCGGTTTGTGGAGGGACTCCATTGGTCGGTCCGGATGGAGACCCGGGAGCATAACACTGCCCGGGCGACCCTGGCCGAGTTGACTAGGTTCGCCTACCGCAGAGGTGAGGCCTATCGCAAGTTGCGGGAGGAACAACGCCAGGAGCGTCAGGCCGAGTTGGCCAAGGAACGTGAGGAGGCGCGCCAGGCCAGAGAGCTGAGGGAGGCGCGCCGAGTCCGCAAGGAGAGGGTGGTAGCTGCCGTGGGAACTTCCCAGGGTACCTTTTCGTCTTCCCCAGTCGGGAAGACCCCTCCGGGAACTGACAATCGGTGTTGGAACTGCAACTCCGATGGACACTGGGCATAGGATTGCCCCAAGTTGAGTAAACGCATCCAACAACTTGTTAGGAATGCGAGTAAGAAGTCGGCTACGAACGAAGTACGTTCACGCCGCGAGGGTGGGTCTCGACCGGTCGTCGCGGTCGCCACACCCTCGGCGGAGGAGGCGGACACGTCGTCCTCGGACTCGTCGTCTTCCCCTCCGCCCTCAGATTCGGACGCCAAGTCAGCGGGAAACGAATGAACGTTGGAGCTGGCCGTCCGAAGCTCACAACGGCAGCCTCGGCCAAGTGGGCCAAGAGGACGAACCAACCGTGCCGGATACTGCGGCGACCTAAGGGAGTCCGCCCACCTTGGGTAGGACTCCCCAAAATCGTAAACCCACGTCGGGTCATCGCGGTGCTGACGGGTGAGAATTTCCAGGTGGTTGGACGGGTGCAACTTGCCCCCGGCCGTGCCACCTGTGCCCGTATCGTACTTGATACTGGGTCAGAAGCCTCCTTGATACGCAAGTCGCTATTACCAAAGGAGATGAAGCTCCAACGCTGGAGGTCTAAAGCTGACCATCTGATCGATATCAATGGTGGGGTACTTCCCATCGTTGGTGCCGTGACCCTACCAACTAGGTTGGGGACCCGTGAGGTCGACGTGACCTATGGAGTAGTTGAGAATATATCGGTACCCCTGCTTCTGGGTACCCCTTATGTTGTTACACAAGAGCCTTTGATTTGTGGCCCTGAGTATTGGGTCAAGTTGATGAATGGGGAGACTATCCCCATCCTTGGTAAGGGAAAGTCTGTGGCTCCTGTGACAGTCTCACAGTCGAAGCCTGTTTGCTCTGTGAGAGAAGGGTTTACTGCTACCCTGCGTTTAGCCCGTAAAGTCACGTTGCCCCCCAACTCGGTGGCGCACGTTGACGTTGTAACTGATTATACGGGGAGCGGGTTGGTGCACCCTCACCCCCGTCTTGCTCGCAAGCACCAAGTGCATGTTGGCCTTGGCACGATGGACTCCAAAGCCGGAGTCCTGTGGAGGATTCAGGTTATGAACTTGAGCTCGTCGCCCAAGTACTTCAAGTCGGGAGCCAAGTTCGGCTATTTCGACCAATATGAGGGACCGGTAGTAGCGGTCACCCTCAATGCGGGCGCGAGTAGCGACCCGAAGTCCGGACAGGAGAAGCACCAAGCCAAGTCAGCCGCCTCTCCTCGGCCCCATGTGAACATGGAGGGTGTTCCACCCAGGTTGAGGGTTCAAGTTGAACGCCTCTTGGACCAATATCACAAGTTGTGGGATGGTCAATTGGGACTCATGAGAGCCACCCAACACCGGATCGAGTTGAAGCCCGGTGCACCCCCTATACGCCAACAACCGTATAGGGGAGGACCTCGTTCAAGGGCCCTCGTTAAGGAGCAAGTTGCTCGCATGGAGGCCCTCGATGTGATCGAGGCCAGCCACGCCGAGTGGGCGAGTCCGGTGGTTATCGTCCCCAAAGTTGATGGGACCCCCCGGTTTTGTATCGACTACCGTAAGCTCAACGAGAGCACGGTGATGGACAGTTATCCCCTACCTAGGATGGATGACTGTCTGGACTCTCTGGGGGAGGCAAACGTGTTCTCTACCCTGGACTGTAACGCGGGGTACTGGCAAATTCCCATTGCCCCGGAGGACAGGCATAAAACTACCTTTACCTGTCACTGTGGTACCTACCAGTGCAAGCGTCTACCGTTTGGTCTGTGTAACGCGCCGGCAACTTTTCAGCGCGCTATGGACATGATTCTGGCCGGAGTACGGTGGCAGATCTGTCTTGTGTACCTAGACGATATCATTGTGTTCTCCCGAAGTCCGGAGGAACACATTGGCCATCTTGGCCAGGTGTTCAAGCTACTTGCTGACGCCGGTGTGTCACTGAAGGCGAGTAAGTGCCACCTCTTTACTCAAGAGGTGGAATACTTGGGACATGTTGTCCGTCCGGGGCGTCTCAGTGTCAACGAGAAAAACTTGATGGCCATACGTAAGGCTCAGTACCCCCGGACCCAGACCCAGATGAGGAGCTTCCTCGGGATGTGTAACGTGTACCGACGTTTCACCAAGGGCTTCGCCAAGGTGGCGAAGCCGTTGAATGAGCTAGTGAGCTCAACGCTACCGAAGAACCTGCCTCCCCCAAGTCGGGTGGAGCAGGAATCCTTTGAGACTCTTCGGGACCTTCTGCTGAAGCCCCCCATCTTGGCTATTCCCAGGTTGGGAGGCCACTACATCCTGGATGTGGACGCTAGCTACGACCAACTTGGTTGTGTGTTGCTTCAGCAGCAGCCGGACAAGGAGTACTTGCCGGTGGGATACTTCAGCACGGGGCTGAACTCGGCCGAGAAGAACTACGGAGTCACCGAGTTGGAAGGACTCGCAGTGGTGTGGGCGGTGACGTCACTTCGTCACTAGCTGGAGGGTGAAAAGCTCCTCATCCGCTGTGACCACCGCGCGTTGCAGTTCATCTTCAAGACGGATTGTACGAACACTCGTCTCAACCGGTGGAGGGTGCGACTGGCACCCTTCAACTTTGATATTGAGTACCGACCTGGCAGGCAACATGCCCTTGCCGACGGCCTCTCTCGGGTACCTACCGAGGGGCTGGACACTAACCCAGTCGATGAGGACATCCCCATCGTGGGGGTAGTCACGCGCTCAGGTCAGGCGTTGAACCCCGAGGCGCCCGGGAACAAGAAGTACTTTCCCCTGTCCCTGGACGAGGTGGTGAAGGCCCAGGCCGAGGATCCCTTCTGCAAGTCGCACAGAGATACAATGGATACAGTGGCGGAGACGCGGTTCTTTCTGGGAGACGATGGCCTCCTCATGAGAAGGGGGGTATTCCAGGGGACTGAACAACTTGTCGTCCCCGCATCCCTCAAGGACAGTATCCTTGAGAGGGAGCATAACGCTCCCACAGGTGGACACCTGGGGTCTAGTAAACTGTACCAGACCCTGAGGACCAGGTACTACTGGCCGTCCATGGTGGTGGGCATCTACAGTTGGGTGGCTGCCTGCACAAGTTGTGCGCAGAACCGTCTGATGGAACGGCGGCCTACTACGGCTATGCCATTGTTCCCGGCGAAGGAGCCCTTTGCCGCGTTGGCGATGGACATCCTTGGGCCCCTGCCAGTGACCGAGGAGGGCAACCAGTACCTCCTGGTCATCTGTGACCGCTTCACGAAACTTACGCGAGCGATCCCACTGGCAGAGATCACGGCCATGTCGGTCGTGTCAGCCTTCCTAGATCACTGGGTTGCCGCGTATGGCATTCCGGATAGTACACTATCGGACAATGGACCGCAATTTGCGTCTGTACTGTTTCAGGGAGTGCTGGATGTGTTGGGGGTGTGGGCAAACTATGCCACCCCCTACCACCCACAAACTAATGGGCAGGTGGAGCGCTTCAACAAAACTATTGTTCGGCAGCTGCGCCACTATGTGAGTGAGCACGTGAAATCGTGGGACCAATACATTTCTATTCTTACTACTGCCCACAATTCGCAGGTTCACTCATCTACCGGGGAAGTACCCCTCGCTTTTGTGACCCCCCGCCGCGTGCGGTCTATTGCCGTGCGGCGGTCGCTCCCAACTAGGGAGGGTGGTGGCAGTACGCCTACGCCTACTGAGAGTAAGGCGGAGTTCGCTGCTAGGCTTGAAAACCTCATCCCTAAAGTCAGGGCTGAGATGGACAAAGCACAAAAGCGCTACAAGCGTACCTTTGACAAAAAGGTGCGCAATGCTAAGCATGTCCCCGAGCAGGGTGACTGGGTGCTGGTTCACTCACACACCCCAACTGGGGGTAAGTTGGTACTTCAGACGAAGGGGCCGTGCCAGGTCCTTCGTACGGATGGGCGGCGCTTCACCATCGAAAGTGACGATGGGGTCCGCACAGTGAACGGACAGGACGTGGTCAAAGTTGCACCACCGCCTGCAGGCGACCCAGCTTGGGCGCGTGCGTTGGAAGCGTGGCGCCTCCCCTCGCTGCCTGCGGCCAAACAGGGCCCGCAGGAGTACGTGTTCGATAAGTTCATCGACCACGGATGGGATGAGGACACTGACCGCCTCATGTTGAGGGTGCGTTGGTTCGGCTACAAAGCCAAGGATGATAAGTGGGAGTATGTGGAGGACCTTCCCGCTGAGAAGGTCCGGGCATACTGTGCCCGGAATGAGATTGACCCTAACAGCCCCCCCTCAACGTGTGGGAAGGCTGAGCAACAGTGCCAAGAGAGTGCTTCAAGTCGAAGTGGTACGCAGAGTGGTTTTTAACTACAGCCCTAACCCTCACCGTCTCACAACAATGGCAGCTACCAACTAGGCATGCATGCTAGACTCTCCAACCCCACGGCCCTCGCCCTCACGTGGAGGCGAGCGGCGAGATCCACGGCGATAACGCTCCCCACCAGTCGGCGGGGCCGGCGGCTCCAAGTCGGAACCGTCGCGCCCCTCACGGGCGCGCGAGTGGCGACGACCGCGGCTGCTCTTCTGCTTAGTCTTGCGCGCAAGTTGGCGACGCAGACGCTGGACCGACTCCGACTCTGACGGAGTCGAGGACTCCGCGACGGAGTAAGACAACTCGTCTTCCGACATGGAGGGAGAGCGCCGCGAGCGTCGGCGACGACGGCGAGGAGGCGAGTATGCCCGGCTCGCACGACGCTTGCCACGCCCAAGTGGGGCTGGCTGGGGCATAAGAGCCCCAATGCGAGCCAACTCGGCCGTCATAAACTCCGCCACCGACTCGCAACTCGCGGTCGCCACTGCAGTACGAACGCGCTCCTCAAGTTGAGGAGTCTCGGAACTTTGTAGGGTTGCGGTCGACGCGGCCAACCAGGAAATGGTACGCACCAACGTGGTGATCATCATCTCTGAGGCTAGAGGCGTGGGCGGTAACACCAACTTGGGGTATACCGTCAGGAGGGTGGCCCCCAAGTTGGGGGACACCGGAGTGGGCGACTCAACGGCCACGCTGATCGGGATGTCCCCGTGCGGCTGATAGGGGACAGGAAGAAGTGGAGGGGCACGCCGAGGTGGGGGTGCCCGGGTGTAACTGCGACCCCTACTGGGGGCCCCCGCAGTGGGTTGAGTCATATGGCCATCATGTAACGGCACGGCCATAACTATGGCCTTGTCTGGGGGTGGCGCAGTGTGGCGATCCACCCCCGGGGCATACGGGTAGTCCCCGATGCCCAACCCCTCTCGTAGGACCACCCGGCCGTCGTGAAGTTCACGAGCGACCCATACGAGCTGGCGAAGTGCGCCATCGTCCTTGGGCCCACGAGTGGGGCGGCGCAACTTGTGCTCAATGCTCTCCCACTCGATAAACTCGTGGAAGCGGAGCATCTCCTCAAGTAGAGTGAGTTGTCCTGATGAGCACCCCTCAGCAACTAGCTGAGGGGTGAGCTGTTCCAAACCTTGGATAAGCCGGAGGGGGAGATGCCAGAGCATCCCCCGCCGCTGGACGCAGGACACCCATGTCGACATGACCTCGAGGAGCCACTGGGTGGCCAACATGGCCCACACCAGATGAACCGGGCTAGCCGTCAACATGACGGAGCCGAAGTGGTCGAGCAACCGTGGCAGCAACGCCGGGAACCCGTAGGGGACCTCAACTTGAGGTCACCCCTCGGGCTTCTTCGGGTAGTACTGCTCCTTACTGGCAGCAGACTGCTGAGGAAACTCAAGTTGAGCCGAGGTCACCAAGTAGGGACCTCGCCGGAAGTCCTTCTCCATCCGCACATCAAAGTGATGAGTGTGCGGATCGGCCTCATGGAGGTACGGGGGGCGAGTTGCCACCGCGTCCCACGTGAAGGTCGGCAAGTCGCCAGGACCCGGGATAGTTCCCCCGCGATCCACCATGGCCTTGGCACGCTGAACGTCCTCAACCTCCTCATCGTCCAGGAAGGCAAACTGGTCCGTCCTGAAGCCGGCAGGGAACCCGACCCTACGGGGATACTTCTCCTGGCGGTCCCACACCCGACCCATCGCTGTGCCAAGTCGGCCACAGCGAAGAACAGTCAACTTCTCCTCATAAAGAGGCCAAGCGGGGTAAAACCACCGCCCCAAGGCCTCACGCGGGACAACTTGTCCCGCCTCAGGGGGAGACCCCGCCGTCAACCCAAAGCCGGGTGACGCGGGAGTCCCATCCCCCGGAGCGATCGCGGAGCCCCCGCCGGAAGTCCCGGCGGGTGCTGCCCCGTAGGAGGTGTCTTCCATGCGCTCGTCAAGAGAGTCCGTCTCCACTCCCGGGGTCACCATGGCTCTCCCCAAGTTGGGGAGAGACGCTCTGGCTATCGCAGCACGAGACCCGCGTCGAGTTGAGGGGGACTCGGATCGTGGGTATACGGGTGGCCTCCCCAGCGTGGGGCGGCCCAGTGGAAGGTGAAGGGGAGGTGGTGGTGATGGTAAAGTGTGAACTGAGGAGGGCAAGCCGCCGAGTGGGCAAGCTTGAGGAGAGGGGCGGTCAACGTGACCGCCTCCACATCCGTGTTACGTACTCGATGGGGGACAGCAAGTCGCGCCCCCAACGCCGAGACGTGCGTTTACGCACCCCCTCACAGGGCCGACCGGGTCGGTCGGAACTGAGGAGAGGGGAGTGTGGCAGTATTGACCCCCAGGTAGGGGGGCAACACGTGCCATGCAAGGGGCGGCAGGCCACTAGCCTGATCCGTTCCTCCCCCTGCATTTGGGTCCATATTCCCTAAGTTTGGGATAGTTAGCTTCGTAGTAAATCCAACTTGGATTTGAGGGTTTTCTGCATTTATCGTCTTGAATTTTCGTGTGGCCCGGTGGGCAGGTGCTGGGGTGGGAGATTCTGAGTGGCGAGATTCTGAGTGGACCCTGGGGGGATAAAGGGAGGGACAGCGGGGCTTGGCCCTGCGTCCCCTTCCCGACCAAGAAACTGTTGGACCACACACCATCTTCTTGTTTGTCAGTGGGGGGTTTGCCACACAACAGGGACAGAGTGAGTGCGACGTGCACTTCTTCCGGTTCCCCCGACACGGGAGGCAGCCCTTGTACACCGCCCCAACTTGGGTGTCACGTGTGCGAGTGGTTTCTGCCACAGCCCCAGCGGCACGCCGGCCGGCTGGCCCGGCCGCGCTGCCGACGCCACCAGCGGCGGCGGCGGTGGCGGCAGGGCCATTCCCATGGGCGGTGCCGACACTGGCCGGCGGCGCCCCCCCCCGCTCTCCTATCCCTTCCCCCCCTCCGCCCCCTGGAGGACAGCGTCACAAAGGCGGCGGTGGTGATCTGCTGCTTTTGCTGGTTGAGCTCCAGGTTCTTGCGCGCCGCCGCGACGCGGGCGTCCTTGCCGACGCTGCCCACCTCGAAGGTGCGGATGGCGTCGCGGTAGGCGTGCTCAGCGGGCGCCACCCGCCGCTGGCAGTCGAGGGCCACCTCCAGGTCCAGGAGGGTGTCCCCCAGGCTGGCCAGCGTGTCCCCCACCGACCCGGCGGGGACGTCCAAAATGTGGTCGTCCCACACCGCCGCCGCCCTCCCCCCCACCGCAGAGGCTGTACTTGCGCCGCCCGCCTGCCAACGAGCGTCTTCCCCACCGCCGCAACCCGCCCTGTAGCTGCTGCCGCCGCCACCGCCCCAACCCACTTCGGCAGTTGCGGGCACCAACGCAGCCGTGGCGCCTAGGCATCGTCACCGCCGCCGCCGCCATCGCCGCGGCGCCACCGCCAACGCCGCCGCCACTCCCGATACCGCTGCCGCTGCCGCCACCGCTACAACCACAGAGAACGCTTACGCTGCCAGCGCAGCGCATCGGGGGGGGGAGAAGTTTGAGGTGGCGATGATGGTGGGGGGACGACGGTCGCGGATGTGGGTGGAGGACAGGGTGGGGAACGAAGGTGCGTGCTCCCGGAAGAAATAGCTTCTTGTAGCTGCCAGTGGTCAATAGGTGCTTCTGGGCCTCACGCTGGAGATCACAATAAAAACGGGGTGCCAAACTAGCTTGTACAGCGTGTTCCGTGGCGAATTTTGCGATAGGACGCTCGGCTGGGGCGCCGGAGGGAGACCCATCCGCTCCGAGGCCCCACGAAGTCCCCAAGTCGATACAGGCACGCCACAAGGACGCAGAGGCTAGCCCAGCCTCCTTCTCGAAGTGGCCGGTGCGTGTGCCATGGTGAGAAGGCGATCAGTCGGACATGGGTTCTCTGCAGAGTGACCTCACGTCATTGCCGAAAAGCAGGCAAACAACTGTGTTACTGACATGAACATTCAACGTCCCCGCGGTTCCCACAACATGAGAATATGGGAGATCCTCTGTGGAGCATCTGTTCTTTGCTCGTCCAATGTCAAGCCGCCATGAAATTCCAACTTGTGTGGGGCAGCGTCGAAAGCTCCCTCACGCGGTCTGGAGCCTGCGGCGTTCCGAGCCCAGTTCAGGCCTGGCCGGTATCTGCGGCTGCGGCGTTCCAGCCAATTGGGGGCAGGGGCGCTCCCAGTGCCTCAGTTAGCAGATGGATCGGCCCGAAGCCGACCTGAGGAATAGTAACGTGCGGCATTTGCACCCCATTCTATGGCCGATTTCCAAAGAATGATCAGTTCCGTAAGGGGTTTCACAGCAGGATCTCCCAGAACAGTCACCAAGTGCGCACGCATTCTGGGCCACAAGAATTCTCCGGCGGTGCCCGCGGCCTTGGCCGAACCACATCCAACACCGCGAATCCATGTCGCATCCGTGTGATGCCTTTATGTGAGACCGGCCGAGAAACCTCCCGTCTGCACAGACCGGCCCAGTCTTGCAGATGACTGCTGTCAGGGGGTCACAACATCGGTCCGAGGCCAGGTGCCGCGAAATGAGGCCGATTCTAGTGCGCTGATTGGCCAGTACAAAGTAGCCCGCACTTGCACGGACGGGTTCGCAGCAGGTACGGGCTGTCGTGACGTGCTCACAGGAGGCCACCACAGAGTACTGTGCCAGTTAATTTCCCGTTGTGGGGGGGATCCGCCACTCGAGCACAGCCCTGGAAAGTCGATCGGAGAGGGGTCAGACGAGGAGCGCCGAATCGGATGAGACGTATGCGATACCTGCTGCCGCGATTTATCGGCAGCCAATGGGAAGGGGGGAAACATCGGTACTTCGGTGGAATGTTGCTGTGACCTGCTGTGAACCCCCTCATGAATCTTCAGAAATCGGCCATAGAGGGCCACCCGGCGCAGTGCGGAGGTTTTTTCTGCGAATAAGAGGGTCGCAGAGAGGCCCACCAGGGGCAACGGAGAGGCCTTCTTTTCGGGCCAGCGGGAGACACGTTGGCCGGGAAGATACAAATCGCGAGCTTTTCCACGTGAGGCAGACGAGATGATTGGAATTCCCGGGTCGGGTGACTGGAACGTTTTGCCTCAGTCCGATGTAGTGTCTGGACCACCCCCGCCCAGGCCAACGTATTGCAGTTCTCCCTATTTTGCCCCATGTGGACAAGCGCAAGAGCAAACTGTGTTTGACCAATGATAAGGCTCAGATGCTGCCTCTCTGGCCAATGATTGCTCTGCATGAGGGTCCGTTGTGGTACGAACAGTGTGGTCGGGGATTCTCTCGGGATCTCTGACCACTTCGAGGGCGGAACAAGCACCGGGTGAGCGCGTCGCACTGTTCTTGACAGAGATGACCTGAGATAAAGGGCCAACCGGCGAGATCCGATGAAAAAACAAGAGTGTTTCGACCAACCAGCGTTTGTTGCGAGAGCAGATGTGGCCATAGCCAATCATCAGGTTCTTCCGACAGACGTGTTGCAGCACGCCATTGGTAAGCCCTCTGCTGCCAGCATGCGATTGGCTCTTGCTCTTGTACACTTCCTCTTGCTCTTGTCCACATGGGACAACATTCGGAAAACTGCAATAACGGTGTCTAAACATACACGGCAAACGCCGCACGTTCTTCTCTGGGCGTTTTATAGAAAAACACGATCAGAAATGTCGCCTACAACACGCACCTATTTCGCGTCGACCCAAGAGTCGCCGCCGGCATCAACCTTCGCACGTCTCGTGAGAGCTGCGCGCGCGCCACACACCCAGCAACACCCATACCCCTGCTGGTGCTACGACCCCACCACGCCGCGCGATCCCTACGGGACCGCGTCCCTCGGCCCGGACCCCAACTCCGCCGCACGTCCCCAACCTCCACCCCGCCGTACGTTCTCGGTCACCGCTTGGCGGCTGGCAACAGCGATCATCGGCCCGATGTACGAGTAGCAACCACTTGACTGGCAACGTGATGCTGTTGGCCGTCCGTTCCACACAGGTTCTCTCTTTGGCCTTTTTTGGATGCATGCTGTCAGCCCCCCCGAACCAATCCGCTGTGTTATTCTGCCCGCCGTGCAGACGACATTGTGTTGTTCTCGATGCCTATGCTCATGGAGTGCTGTTGTATCTTATGTATGCACGTCGCGACCGACTTCTTGCTCGTTTGAGGGCTGTATCAGATGTTCTTTGGCTGCTCGACCCTGCTTATCTCTGGTGTCCTCCTGTTCATGCTATGTTTGCCTGATGTGCTATGCGTGATCTATCTCTCTACTTCTGCAGGGCCCATCTCAAGGTGCGAGAGCTCGACGCTGAACCAAGCTACGCTGGTGCCCCTTTCTTCGACCTCTCAATGTGCCGGCGGGATGGGGGGCGAATTGCGGGATGGTCAGACGGCCGAGGGTCTGAGCGGTGGGGGGGCAAGAGATCCGGTGACAGGTCGTGTGCGATTACCGACTGGTTTGCCTAGTACGCTCTCGTGGGTGGGGCATGGGGCTTTCGCTGAGCGTGGGGGAGGGGGAGGGGGGGGGCGGCGGTGCATAGCGAGCGATGGGACTTGTCTGGACAGCGCATGTGGTTGTGCGCACTTGGCAACTGGCGACACTGAGTTTCGATGATGCTCTGTCACTCATATCTGAATTTGATGGGCATTCGTGATGGCGATTGTGGCGATCGCTTTTGACCATCATATCTGCTTGCACGCTCTGTGACTCGCAATGGCGCTCCCTGCGATGCATGAAAGGAATAAACCATCATGTTGATTGCTCACTGTAGAACGTGGTGTCTCGTTTGTTACCTGTCATTCCGTTTTCTTGCGTGTCTCCTGCATGTGTGGCAAACCAAGTTCGGCATCTGATCTCTGCGACTTTGACCGCTCCTTCCGCTCTACAGGGAGAGGCATCAGCTCTTGCAGCTTTGTTCGTTCATTCCCTTGCATCGTTTCCGCACGTCTCGCGCTTTGTCAAACCTTGCCACTGCGCGTTTCCCAGCAGCTTCTCTCTGTGAGTGGATGGCATGGCTTTGGACCAGCGAGTTCAGACAAGCGTGTTTCTTACTAAATATCTGAAGCAGAGCGCAGGCCGTCCTTCTCCGACAGCCATTGCTGGACGTCGAAGAGCGCGTCCGGGCTACTCCCAGATACAAGCAAGTCCAGAACGCGAGTCCTACCGCTCACCACCCCCTCCACACTATGACATAAACCCAGGCTACGAGTTTTACGCAGCATATCTACAAGGGCCCGGGCCTGCTCATCGGCAGACACCTGTGCAACGCCATCGCCACGCCCAAAGCGTGCAGTGAGGGCGGCCTCCACGTCCTCGGGCAGGCAGTTTGCCCGTAGCCAGCACCGCTTGATGCTGTCAGGCGTTACCTGCGCAAACGACTCGTTAATCAGCTCCATGGCATCAAGCACGTTGGGGCTGCGACCATCAGCCAAGCCCAACGACCCGGGCTTGGCTTGTGCCTCCCGGGCTACCCGCATGGCGGACTCTTCGGGAGTCCCATCCAGCCTCTTCTCGAACGCCTTCAACATCTTCCCCGTCAACTCGCGCTTGTACACTGACTTGGGGGCATTCATGATGCCCTGGTCGCCTTGTTGGTGCTTTGACGTGGTGTTCGGGGCAAGGGGCTTGACCAACAGCCCAGAAAGAGAATCAGATAGGTCGTGGCCGCTCGCGTTGTCCAACAAAAGCAAAGCGTCCCGTGTAGAGAATTTTCGCAAATGTGCAGATGAGTCTTTGCGCCATTCCCGAGACACCACTTGATCCATCCCGCCATTGCGATGGCTGTCGTGCTCAACGCGCAGGTTCCCAGGTCAGTTGCGGAAGCAAACCGGCTTGGCCGGCCTCGCCAATGACGGCCAGAAACCAGAACGTGCCCGTGGCGTTCACACAGAAGATTACCGTCAGACGCGCTTTGGCATGCTGCAGCGCCGTGCCCCTCGTCACTCGCGCGTGGCGCGCCAATACGTACGAATTAGTTGGGGCCAGCTGATAGTAAAGAGTGGCCTCGTCCATGTTTAGCCGCATGTCGGGGTCTACGCCAATGAGCTTGTCTCCGAGCTCGTTCATCAGCACTTCCGCCGTCTCGACGTTCACAGCCCCATCAGCTCCGGGCAGGCGGATGCTGCGGACCCCGCTGCGTGTGCGCCAGCGTTGGATGTACCCATTAGAGGCCCGGAAAGGCTTTCCTGGATAGTGCACCCCAGCCAGGGTCACCGCCTTGACCTGCAGGGCCATGCGCGACACAGGCATCCCAGCGCTCCGCAGTCTCAAGAACCACGCGTAAAGCGCCTCGTCCACAAGGGGGTAGTGGGCGGGGTGAGCGCACAGGCTGCTGTGAGGAACGCCAGCGTCGTCGGCACGCCACGTGTCCTCCCTGCGGGAATGAGTGCGGCTGATGGCACGAAGAGAGACCCCATGTCGCGTCGAAAGAACGGCCTGGGAGATGTCGTCCGACACTTGCGTGATGATAAGAAGGCGCTGCTGCAGGGGGAGCGACGACCTCCGCACAATGGACCGGGTTGCACCCCAGGACTCGACTCGGGCACGGACGGGCGCGCATCCTCAGACTGTGCCCATGGTGGGAAGCGGGGGTGGCCTCGTGGGAAAGCTGTGGACAAGAATGGTGGTAGCGTCGGCGGCGGTGTGCGGTCCAATTGCAGCCGCGGTTGGTTGGTTTTGACCTCGTTTTGGGCCGCTGGCATCCATACGAGATCATTCGCCATCCGTGTATACCAGGCTGTGAAGGACCAGCCTGGGTTTATACATACTACTCATGCTACTGGCCGACCGTGCGCGCACCCGGTGCAGAACCTGGTCGCCGCTTTTCGGGTGCTTGCATATGGGGAGTCAACTGATCGTCCGGAAGAATATTGCCGCATTTCTCGCTCGACGGTGGACAATGATGTGCGTCACGTGGTGTATTACGTTGTGGATATCTTTGGGCCAAACTATTTGCGGCAGCCGAATGCGGAGGAGCTGACGATCATGCTGAAGCGGAGCGCGGAGCGGGGCGTACCAGGCTGTATTGGGTCGCTTGACTGCTCGCATTGGGAGTGGCGGGCGTGCCCGAAGGGCATGCAGGGGTCCTTTCAGAACCGAAAGGGGCGCAGATGGCTCGATATGGAGACCGCTCTCGACGAGTACCTGTACATATTGCATTCTTTTGTAGGTTGCCCCGGCAGCATGAACGACATCAACGTTATGAAGCAGTCGCTGCTGTACCACGACATCACGGCGGGGTTGTGGCCGCCACGGGACCGGCCCTTTACCGCCAATGGAGTCACTCGAACGCTTCTGTACTACCTCACTGACAAGATCTATCCCAACTATGCTTGTTTTCTGCAGTCGTATGCCAACCCAGACTGTGAGGAACCACCCATACTTGGGCAGTCCTCAACGTACTCGTGATGGTGTCAGCGACCCGTGCCAGCCAATTAGGCTACAGAGTGCGGGGAAAATGGTGGAGGTGGTGATGGCGGTGGGTCTGGGCAAGAGCACGGCGCGAAGTCGGTTGTGATCGAGGGTGTGGCAAAAACCACAAGCACACACGGCACCCAAGTTGGGGCGGTGTGCCAGGGCTGCCTCCCGTGTCGGGGGAACCGGAAGAAGTGCAAGTCGCACACACTCTGTCCCTGTTGTGGGGCAAACCCCCCACGGACAAACAAGAAGATGGTGTGTGGTCCAACAGTTTCTTGGTCGGGACGGGGACGCAGGGCCAAGCCCCGCTGTCCCTCCCCTTATCCCCCCAGGGTCCACTCAGAATCTCGCCACTCAGAATCTCCCACCCCAGCACCTGCCCACCGGGCCACACGAAAATTCAAGACGATCAATGCAGAAAACCCTCAAATCCAAGTTGGATTTACTACTAAGCTAACTATCCCAAACTTAGGGAATATGGACCCAAATGCAGGGGGAGGAACGGATCAGGCTAGTGGCCTGCCGCCCCTTGCATGGCACGTGTTGCCCCCCTACCTGGGGGTCAATACTGCCACACTCCCCTCTCCTCAGTTCCGACCGACCCGGTCGGCCCTGTGAGGGGGTGCGTAAACGCACGTCTCGGCGTTGGGGGCGCGACTTGCTGTCCCCCATCGAGTACGTAACACGGATGTGGAGGCGGTCACGTTGACCGCCCCTCTCCTCAAGCTTGCCCACTCGGCAGCTTGCCCTCCTCAGTTCACACTTTACCATCACCACCACCTCCCCTTCACCTTCCACTGGGCCGCCCCACGCTGGGGAGGCCACCCGTATACCCACGATCCGAGTCCCCCTCAACTCGACGCGGGTCTCGTGCTGCGATAGCCAGAGCGTCTCTCCCCAACTTGGGGAGAGCCATGGTGACCCCGGGAGTGGAGACGGACTCTCTTGACGAGCGCATGGAAGACACCTCCTACGGGGCAGCACCCGCCGGGACTTCCGGCGGGGGCTCCGCGATCGCTCCGGGGGATGGGACTCCCGCGTCACCCGGCTTTGGGTTGACGGCGGGGTCTCCCCCTGAGGCGGGACAAGTTGTCCCGCGTGAGGCCTTGGGGCGGTGGTTTTACCCCGCTTGGCCTCTTTATGAGGAGAAGTTGACTGTTCTTCGCTGTGGCCGACTTGGCACAGCGATGGGTCGGGTGTGGGACCGCCAGGAGAAGTATCCCCGTAGGGTCGGGTTCCCTGCCAGCTTCAGGACGGACCAGTTTGCCTTCCTGGACGATGAGGAGGTTGAGGACGTTCAGCGTGCCAAGGCCATGGTGGATCGCGGGGGAACTATCCCGGGTCCTGGCGACTTGCCGACCTTCACGTGGGACGCTGTGGCAACTCGCCCCCCGTACCTCCATGAGGCCGATCCGCACACTCATCACTTTGATGTGCGGATGGAGAAAGACTTCCGGCGAGGTCCCTACTTGGTGACCTCGGCTCAACCTGAGTTTCCTCAGCAGTCTGCTGCCAGTAAGGAGCAGTACTATCCGAAGAAGCCCGAGTGGTGGCCTCAAGTTGAGGTCCCCTACGGGTTCCCGGCGTTGCTGCCACGGTTGCTTGACCACTTCGGCTCCTTCATGTTGACGGCTGGCCCTGATCACCAAGTGTGGGCCATGTTGGCCACCCAGTGGCTCCTCGAGGTCATGTCGACCTGGGTGTCCTGTGCTCAGCGGCGGGGGATGCTCTGGCATCTCCCCCTCCGGCTCATCCAGGGTTTGGAACAGCTCACCCCTCAGCTAGTTGCTGAGGGGTGCTCATCAGGACAACTCACTCTACTTGAGGAGATGCTCCGGCTCCATAAGTTTATCGAGTGGGAGAGCATTGAGCACAAGTTGCGCCGCCCCACTCGTGGGCCCAAGGACGATGGCGCACTTCGCCAGTTCGTGTGGGTCGCTCGTGAACTTCACGACGGCCGGGTGGTCCTACGAGAGGGGTTGGGCATCGGGGACTACCCGTATGCCCCGGGGGTGGATCGCCACACTGCGCCACCCCCGGACAAGCCCATAGTTATGGCCGTGCCGTCCTATGATGACCACATGACTCAACCCACTGCGGGAGCCCCAAGTCGGGGTCGCAGTTACACCCGGGTACCGCCACCTCGGCGGGCCCCTCCGCTTCCTCCTGTTCCTTTCCAGCCTCACGGGAACATCCCGATCAGCGTGGCCGTGGAGTCATCCACCCCGGTGTCCCCCAACTTGGGGGCCACCCTCCTGACGGTATACCCCAAGTTGGTGCTACCGCCCACGCCTCTAACCTCAGAGATGATGATCACCACGTTAGTGCGCACCATTTCCTGGTTGGCCGCGTCGACCTACAAAGTTCCGAGACTCCTCAACTTGAGGAGCGCGTTCGTACTGCAGTGGCGACCGCGAGTTGCGAGTCGGTGGCGGAGTTTATGACAGCCGAGTTGGCTCGCTTTGGGGCTCTTATGCCCCAGCCAGCCCCACTTGGGCGTGGCAATCGTCGCGCGAGCCGGGCATACTCGCCTCCTCGCCGTCGTCGCCGACACTCTCGGCGCTCTCCCTCCGTGTCGGAAGACGAGTTGTCTTACTCCGTCTCGGAGTCCTCTACCCCGTCGGAGACGGAGTCTGTCCAGCGTCTGCGTCGCAAACTTGCGCGCAAGACCAGGCAGAAGAGTAGCCACGTTCGGCGCCACTTGCGCGACCGTGAGGGGCGCGACGGTTCCGACTTGGAGCCGCCGCCCCCTCCAACGAGTGGAGACCGTTATCGGAGTGGGTCTCGCCGCTCGCCTCCACGTGAGGGCGAGGGCCGTGGAGTGGGAGAGTCTAGCATGCGTGCCTAGATGGCAGCTGCCTTTGTTGTGAGAGTGTGAGGGTTAGGGCTGTAGTTAAAAGCCACTCTGCGTACCACTTCGACTTGAAGCACTCTCGTGGCACTGTTGCTCGGCCTTCCCTCACGTTGAGGGAGGGCTGTTAGGGTCTATCTCATTCCGGGCACAGTATGCCCGGACCTTCTCAGCAGGAAGGTCCTCCACATACTCCCATGTATCGTCCTTGGCTTTGTAGCCAAACCAACGCACCCTCAACATGAGGCGGTCAGTGTCCTCATCCCATCCGTGGTCGATGAACTTATCGAACACGTACTCCTGCGGGCCCTGTTTGGCCGCAGGCAGTGAGGGGAGGCGCCACGACTCCAACGCACGTGCCCAAGCTGGGTCGCCTGCAGGCGGTGGTGCAACTTTGACCACGTCCTGTCCGTTCACTGTGCGGACCCCATCGTCACTTTCGATGGTGAAGCGCCGCCCATCCGTACGAAGGACCTGGCACGGCCCCTTCGTCTGAAGTACCAACTTACCCCCAGTTGGGGTGTGTGAGTGAACCAGCACCCAGTCACCCTGCTCGGGGACATGCTTAGCATTGCGCACCTTTTTGTCAAAGGTACGCTTGTAGCGCTTTTGTGCTTTGTCCATCTCAGCCCTGACTTTAGGGATGAGGTTTTCAAGCCTAGCAGCGAGCTCCGCCTTACTCTCAGTAGGCGTAGGCGTACTGCCACCACCCTCCCTAGTTGGGAGCGACCGCCGCACGGCAATAGACCGCACGCGACGGGGGGTCACAAAAGCGAGGGGTACTTCCCCGGTAGATGAGTGAACCTGCGAATTGTACGCAGTAGTAAGGATAGAAATGTATTGGTCCCACGTCTTCACGTGCTCACTCACATAGTGGCGCAGCTGCCTAACAATGGTTTTGTTGAAGCGCTCCACCTGCCCATTAGTTTGTGGGTGGTAGGGGGTGGCATAGTTTGCCTTAACCCCCAACATATCCAGCACTCCCTGAAACAGTACAGACGCAAATTGCGGTCCATTGTCCGATAGTGTACTATCTGGGATGCCATACGCGGCAACCCAGTGATCTAGGAAGGCTGACACGACCGACATGGCCGTGATCTCTGCCAGTGGGATCGCTCGCGTAAGTTTCGTGAAGCGGTCACAGATGACCAGGAGGTACTGGTTGCCCTGCTCGGTCACGGGCAGTGGCCCAAGGATGTCCATCGCCAACGCGGCGAAGGGCTCCTTGGCCGGGAACAATGGCATAGCCGTAGTAGGCCGCCGTTCCATCAGACGATTCTGTGCACAACTGTTGCAGGCAGCCACCCAACTGTAGATGTCCACCACCATGGACGGCCAGTAGTACCTGGTCCTCAGGGTCCGGTACAGTTTACTAGACCCCAGGTGTCCACCCGTTGGAGCGTTGTGCTCCCTCTCAAGGATACTGTCCTTGAGGGATGCGGGGACGACAAGTTGTTCGGTCCCCTGGAATACCCCCCTTCTCATGAGGAGGCCATCGTCTCCCAGAAAGAAACGCGTCTGAACCACCGTATCCAGTATATCCCTCTGCGACTTGCAGAAGGGATCCTCGGCCTGGGCCTTTACCGCCTCGTCCAGGGACAGGGGAAAGTACTTCTTGTTCCCTGGCGCCTCGGGGTTCAACGCGTGACCTGAGCGCGTGACTACCCCCACGATGGGGATGTCCTCATCGACTGGGTTAGTGTCCAGCCCCTCGGTAGGTACCCGAGAGAGGCCGTCGGCAAGGGCATGTTGCCTGCCAGGTCGGTACTCAATGTCAAAGTTGAAGGGTGCCAGTCGCACGCTCCACCGGTTGAGACGAGTGTTCGTACAGTCCGTCTTAAAGATGAACTGCAACGCGCGGTGGTCACAGCGGATGAGGAGCTTTTCACCCTCCAGCTAGTGACGAAGTGACGTCACCGCCCACACCACTGCGAGTCCTTCCAACTCGGTGACTCCGTAGTTCTTCTCGGCCGAGTTCAGCCCCGTGCTGAAGTATCCCACCGGCAAGTACTCCTTGTCCGGCTGCTGCTGAAGCAACACACAACCAAGTTGGTCGTAGCTAGCGTCCACATCCAGGATGTAGTGGCCTCCCAACCTGGGAATAGCCAAGATGGGGGGCTTCAGCAGGAGGTCCCGAAGAGTCTCAAAGGATTCCTGCTCCACCCGACTTGGGGGAGGCAGGTTCTTCGGTAGCGTTGAGCTCACTAGCTCATTCAACGGCTTCGCCACCTTGGCGAAGCCCTTGGTGAAACGTCGGTACACGTTACACATCCCGAGGAAGCTCCTCATCTGGGTCAGGGTCCGGGGGTACTGAGCCTTACGTATGGCCATCAAGTTTTTCTCGTTGACACTGAGACGCCCCGGACGGACAACATGTCCCAAGTATTCCACCTCTTGAGTAAAGAGGTGGCACTTACTCGCCTTCAGTGACACACCGGCGTCAGCAAGTAGCTTGAACACCTGGCCAAGATGGCCAATGTGTTCCTCCGGACTTCGGGAGAACACAATGATATCCTCTAGGTACACAAGACAGATCTGCCACCGTACTCCGGCCAGAATCATGTCCATAGCGCGCTGGAAAATTGCCGGCGCGTTACACAGACCAAACGGTAGGCGCTTGCACTGGTAGGTACCACAGTGACAGGTAAAGGTAGTTTTATGCCTGTCCTCCGGGGCAATGGGAATTTGCCAGTACCCCGCGTTACAGTCCAGGGTAGAGAACACGTTCGCCTCCCCCTGAGAGTCCAGACAGTCATCCATCCTAGATAGGGGATAACTGTCCTTCACCGTGCTCTCGTTGAGCTTACGGTAGTCGATACAAAACCGGGGGTCCCATCAACTTTGGGGACGATAACCACCGGACTCGCCCTCTCGGCGTTACTGGCCTCGATCACATCGAGGGCCTCCATGCGAGCAACTTGCTCCTTAACGAGGGCCCTTGAACGGGTCCTCCCTATACAGTTGTTGGCGTATAGGGGGTGCACCGGGCTTCAACTCGATCCGGTGTTGGGTGGCTCTCATGAGTCCCAATTGACCATCCCACAACTTGTGATATTGGACCAAGAGGCGTTCAACTTGAACCCTCAACCTGGGGGGGACACCCTCCATGTTCACATGGGGCCGAGGAGAGGTGGCCGACTTGGCTTGCTGCTTCTCCTTTCCGGACTTCGGGTCGCTACTTGCGCCCGCGTTGAGGGTGACCGCTACTACCGGTCCCTCATATTGGTCGATATAGCCGAACTTGGCTCCCGACTTGAAGTACTTGGGCGTCGGACTCAGGTTCATCACCTGGATCCTCCACGGGACTCCGGCTTTGGAGTCCATCGTGCCAAGGGCAACATGCACTTGGTGCTTGCGAGCAAGACGGGGTGAGGGTGCACCAACCCGTTCCCGAAAAATCAGTTACAACGTCAACGTGCGCCACCGAGTTGGGGGGCAACGTGACTTTACGGGCTAAACGCAGGTAGCAGTAAACCCTTCCCTCACAGAGCAAACAGGCTTCGACTGTGAGACTATCACAGGAGCCACAGACTTTCCCTTACCAAGGATGGGGATAGTCTCCCCATTCATCAACTTGACCCAGTACTCGGGCCACAGATCAAAGGCACTTGTGTAACAACATAAGGGGTACCCAGAAGCAGGGGTACCGATATATTCTCAACTACACCATAGGTCACGTCGACCTCATGCGTCCCCAACCTAGTTGGTAGGGTCACGGCACCAACGATGGGAAGTACCCCACCATTGATGTCAATCATATGGTCAGCCTTGGACCTCCAGCGTTGGAGCTTCACCTCCTTTGGTAATAGCGACTTGCGTATCAAGGAGGCTCCGGACCCGGTATCAAGCACGATACGGGCACAACAGGAGCGGCCGGGGGCAAGTTGCACCCGTCCAGCCACCTGGAAGTTCTCACCCGTCAGCACCGCGATGACCCGACGTGGGTTTACGTTCTTGGGGAGTCCTACCCGAGGTGGGCGGACTCCCTAGGTCGCCGCAGTATCCGGCACGGTTGGTTCGTCCTCCTGGCCCACTTGGCCGAGGCTGCCGTTGTGAGCTTCGACGACCAGCCCCAACGGTCATTCATTCCCGCCGACTTGGCGTCCGAATCTGAGGGCGAAGGGGAAGACGACGAGTCCGAGGACGACGTGGTCCGCCTCCTTCGCCGAGGGTGTGGCGACCGCCACGACCGGTCGAGACCCACCCTCGCGGCGTGAACGTACTTCGTTCGTAGCCGACTTCTTACTCGCATTCCTAACAAGTTGTTGGATGCGTTTACTCAACTTGGGGCAATCATATGCCCAGTGTCCATCGGAGTTGCAGTTCCAACACCGATGGTCAGTTCCCGGAGGGGTCTTCCCAACTGGGGAAGACGAAGAGATACCCTGGGAAGTTCCCACGGCAGCTACCACCCTCTCCTTGCGGATTCGGCGTGCCTCTCTCAACTCTCTGGCCTGGCGCGCCTCCTCCCGTTCCTTGGCCAACTCGGCCTGACGCTCCTGGCGTTGTTCCTCCCGCAACTTGCGGTAGGCCTCGCCTCTGCGATAGGCGAACCTGGCCAACTCGGCCAGGGTCGCCCGGGCAGTGTTATGCTCCCGGGTCTCCATCCGGACTGACCAATGGAGTCCCTCCACAAACCGACTCTTCACCACAGCTTGTGGATGAAGAAACCCACAAAGATTGTTGAGCTTACGGACTCGCTCCGCAAAGGACAACTCGTCCTCCGCCTTCCTGATGGGCTTGCGTAAACTCCTCGACTTGAGAAGCCAACGCTGCCATCATCAACCATGGCTCTCAACAACCAGTTGACGAGCTCCAAATAGGACG
>CM020618.1:8692815-8831899 GCA_009829735.1 Pyropia yezoensis | reverse complement strand
GCCTGGATAGGTGTCCCGAAATGTGAGGCGCGCGCGGCAGAATCGGTCGTCCTGCGCAAGAGGAATGGGGAATTGCGGCACTATAAGAAAGGAAAAGATATCCCGTTCGTCCAGAGAGAGAAAAGACTGGTGGCCGGAAGTCTCAAACGCTCTGGGTCTCGCGCAGAGGATAGGAGTCTTTTTTTTGTTCTGCTGACGAGTCCCAATCCCTTCTCAGAGTCTGGGACCGAATCAGGAAGGTTTTTTAGATCGCCACAGACTTTGAGGAAGTGCAGTGTGCTTCGGTAGGATCTTGCGGTGTATTGCAGTTCTCCCAATTTTGTCCCATGTGGACAAGAGCAAGAGCAAACTGTGCTTGACCAATGATATGACTCAGATGCTGCCTCTCTGGCCAATGACTGCTCTGCATGAGGGTCCGTGGTTGGACGAACAGTGCGATCGGGGATTCTCTCGGGATTTCTGACCACTTCGAGGGCAGAACAAGCACTGGCTGAGCGCTTCGCACTGTTCTTGACAGAAATGACCTGAGATAAAGGGCCAACCGGCGAGATCCGATGAAAAAAACAGAGTACTTCCACCAACCAGCGTTCGTTGCGAGAGCAGTTGTGGTCATAGCCAATCATCAGGTTGTTCCGACAGACGTGTTGCAGCACGCCATTGGTAAGCCCTCTGCTGCCGGCATGCGATTGGCCATTGCTCTTGTACACATGCTCTTGCTCTTGTACACATGGGACAAAATTCGGAAAACTGCCATAGAACGGCCCTTATCCCAGAGTGTTTCCAACAACGTCACGACGATCTCGATACCATCTCTCATATATTTTCGCAGCTCTCAATTGAGCGCACACGTGGCTTCCAAACGTCTCTCGGCCAATGAGAGCCCAGCGGGGGCTTGTGGGCCGCCGCTGGGGTCCGGTCGCGTCCCAAATCGGCCAGATTCGGGCCTCCGCTTCGGGTTCAGACGCGAATGGAGTTGATGGAGTTGTTTCAAGTCGTGCGAGCCACGTTTCCGCAGAAGATCGTCACGACGATGTCGGAAACGATCTCCCCCCCCTACTTCGTTGCAGAGATCGTCGTGACGATCTCGTTTCGGGTTATGGGAGCGTTTATTGCCGTTTTTAACGCTAGAACGGGGCCCTGCGTGAAAGATTTGCGACCCTCTCGAAAGTGTCTGGACGCAATCTGGAAGTCTGCAGGATTGGATGATTGGGCATATGGCGCGTGGTCGTGTGCATCCGCAGCCGTCCGTTGGGCACGAGTCCTGGTGGTCGCCCCCCCCCCTCTCGGATCCCCCACACCGCACCCACGTATTCGACGCATCGACGTGGTCCGTTCAAGTCATACGCACGCCGCCGGACGCCACTCCGGCGAGCGTACCCCCAACACCCCCGGCAAAACAACAAAAAATACAACATTTCGTGCAGGGCCCGCCCCCGGCGTGGGCCCGCGCTGGCGGAGGGGGGGCCGCCCCCCCAACAACAGGCTCTCACGGGGGGGGGCTGGGTGGGGATGGGCGTGCACTCCCCCGCAGCACGTTTGGCACGGGGGGGGGGCTTCCAGCGGTGGAATGGGGGGGGGGCGTCGCGGGGAGGGGCGTGCACCCCCCCGGAGCACGTTCCTGCGGGGGGGGGGCCTCCGCGGTGGATTGGGGGGGGAGGCGCGTGCACCCCCCCCGGGGGACGCTGCTGCGGGGAGGGGGGCATCCAGGGGTGGATCGGGGGGGCTTCGCGGGCCGCGTGGGACGGCTCACGTCGTACCCGCGACGTGGCCACCACCCACCGTCGTCACCGCCGTCGTCGGTCTGTTTGTGGGCCGCGTGCGAAGGCCCACCACGCATCGGCAGGCCCACCACCGTCGCCACCTCCGCCACCGTCGCCACCTCCACCACTGTCGTCTCTGCCGGCTTCATGTGTGTGTGGGGGTTGGGAGGTGTGGTGGGGCTGCAGTTTTGGAAGATGGCTGCCCCGCGCCTTTTGATCGAGAGGCATGGGAGGTGTCCGATGGATCGGCGGACGAGGTCCACGCAGCTGTTCTGGCTGCGCGGCTCTCTCTAACGCGACGTAGACACTACATCGCTCTGTCGGGTGCGGTTGCCCGACGCCGCCGGCGTCGCGGCGGCTCGGTGCCTGGTCGTCATGCCAACCGGTTGCGTGGATTTGAGCGCGGCTACCGAAGCATCGAGGCTGACTACTTTGGGGAGGACGGAACCCACCTGTGTACGGCGAGACTGATTTTGAGGCTCGGTTCCGCGTGCCTCGCAATGTGTTTATGGCGGTCTACGACGACGTGAAGGACCTGCCGTACTGGAAGCGCACCATCAACGCCAGTGGGCGGCCACAGGCGCATGCCCTGCAGAAGGTGGTGGCCGCCTTTCGTGTGCTGGCGTACGGTGAGGCCGCTGATCGGCCTGACGAGTATGTCCGACTGTCCAAGTCCACAACGGCGGTGGCGACGCAAATGCTTGTCGACCACATCGTCGACAACTACGAGGAGTTTTTCCTGCGCCCCCCAAACATGGACGAGCTGGCCCATATTCTTGACCGCAACGCGCAACGTGGGATGCCTGGGTGCATAGGGAGCACCGACTGCTCGCATTGGGGTTGGCGCATGTGCCCCAAGGCTTTGGCGGGCCAGTACCAGGACTACAAGAAGCGGCGCTCCGTGGTAATGGAGACAGTCTGCGATGAGGATCTGTAAATCTGGCACTTTTTCGTGGGGCCACCGGGCAGCCAGAACGACCTGAATGTGTGGGACCAATCACCGCTCTGCATGGACATTACGAACGGTCTTTGGCCCCCTGACAATTTTGAGTACACACTGCATGGCCGCACGCGTCGCTTGCTGTCCTATTTAGCCGACGGTGTGTATCCAAAGTTCCCCATTTTTTCCCGACCCTTTCCACGCGCCACCTCCAACACCCTGAAGAAGTGCACTTACAACCGGCTGCACGAGGCGCTTCGCAAGGACGTTGAGCGTCTGTATGGCGTAATGACCGCGCGCTTTCACATCCTTCTCCACCCGGCCAAGTATCACTCTGTTGACCGTTGCATCCGCACCGCCAAGGCTGTCGCTATTTTGCACAACATGATTGTCATCAACCGCCGCGACGGGTACATCTTCCGCCTCCGCATGGGAGATTTATACGGCCAGACCGGCGCAGCGGCCTCTGTCATGATGGCCGCTGCGCAGGCTGAAGCAGAGGCCGCAGGGGCCGCAGAGACCGCGGGGAGTGACTCCTTGTCGGCGTTCTCGTGGTCCTCTTCGTCGTCTTCGTCGTCGTCTTCGTCCGGTACCGCTGGTAGTGGCAGCAGTGTCGGTGCGGGTGGTGCGGGCACTGTGGGTGACGGCACGGCGGCCGCAGCGGGCGTATCTGGACGCGCGGGAGGTATTGCGGCCGGGGGGGTGGTGCATCGGCCGCGGGGGGTGCAGCCTGTCCGCCTGATGGAACTGGAGGTGGTGCTGGTACTGCAGGGGCGGGGACAGGGGCCGGAGGCGGAACGGCGCGCAGGGTAATGGCCGTGTCGCCTCGACTTGGCGCACTGACGATATCAGGCGCCAGTCTGTTCTGAGCAGTCCGATTGAGCACGAGCGACTACGCGCTGACCTGATGGCACACGTGTGGGAGAACAAGGCGGAGGCTTTGGCGCCGTTTCTGCACCGCCGTCATGCGTTGGTGTGCACGTAGGTGGGTGGGCGGCTGCTTTAAAGGTTTTTTTTTCCCTTCGGGTTTTTTTTTTTTCCTCACCTGTGAGCCGGTCTAGCGTGGAAAAACGGCCGTTGGCGTGGTAAAAACGCAAGGCGCGGGACGCCTTGGCGGTGGGGTGGCAGCGACGCAGCGGCCGACTTGTCGGCCGCCTGTGCGCCTGGCTGCTGCCACCGGCGTGGCACGAAAGTGGGGGGGGTGCCTTGGCGTGGGGGGGTGGCAGCGACGCAGCGGCCGACTTGTCGGCCGCCTGTGCGCCTGGCTGCTGCCACCGGCGTGGCACGAAAGTGGGGGGGGGGTGCCTTGGCGGTGGGGGGGTGGCAGCGACACAGCGGCCGACTTATCGGCCGCTGTGTCGCTGCTGCCACCGACGTGGCAAGGAAGTGCGGGGGGACGCCTTGGCGGTGGGGGGTGGCAGCAACACAGCGGTCGACTTGTTGGCCGCCTGTGCGCCTGGCTGGCTGCTGCCACCGACGTGGCAAGGAAGTGGGCGTGGGATGCCTTGGCGTGGGGGGGGTGGCAGCGACACAGCGGCCGACTTGTCGGCCGCCTGTGCGCCTGCATGCTGCCACCGGTGTGGCACGAATGTGGGGGGGGGAATGCCTTGGCGGTGGGGGGGTGAGAGCGACACAGCGGCCGACTTGTCGGCCGCCTGTGCGCCTGCATGCTGCCACCGGCGTGGCACGAATGTGGGGGGGGGATGCATTGGCGGTGGGGGGGTGACAGCGACACAGCGGCCGACGTGTCGGCCGCCTGTGCGCCTGGCTGCTGCCACCGACGTGGCAAGGAAGTGGGGGGAACGCCTTGGCGGTGGGGGGGTGGCAGCGACACATCGGCCGACTTGTCGGCTGCCTGGGAGCCTGGCTGCTGCCACCGACGTGGCAAGTGGGGGGGGAACGCCTTGGCGGTGGGGGGTGGCAGCGGCACAGCGGCCGACTTGTCGGCTGCCTGGGAGCCTGGCTGCTGGCGCGAGCGTGGCGGGGGAGTGGAGGAGGCGAGGACGCAGCTGAGCGAATTTCAGGACAGCCAGAGCTTAGGAAAGACAAAACGGCAGGTGGAGCATTTACCACGCCAACCACGCCCTCAAGGCACACCCCACGCGTGGTGACACACAGGCTCCACTTAGTGGCGCCAACAAAAAGCAGACAGACGGCGCCAACATAAAGCAGACCAACGACAAGTGGCGTAGAATCAAGCACGCAAAGGAAAAAAACATTTGTCAGGCAACCGTGGGTACGTGCACACAAACAACAGACACAGCAGATGCAAGCCAAAACGAGCAGTGCCACAAAAAAAAACACAAGCACACATCACATGTACAAGTCATCGTCGTCCTCCTCATCCTCCAACTCCTTCACCGACCTAATGAGCGGGTCAAACTCGTCCTCATCACCGTCCACGTTGTCGTAATTCCCCCACATCGTCGTCCTGCTCAGAATCTGCCACAGAGGGCTCGGGGGACGGCGTAGTGGAACGATAAACGGGCATGCGCTTCGGCCCTTTGCCTTTCTGACTGACGAAGCCTCCGGCAGCGGTGGCAAACTGCAGCTGCGTGGTGATCTGCGCCCGTCGGCCGACGGATAGAAAGGCGGCCGCAGAGCGGCCACCCGCAGAGCGGCGACCCGCAGGGGCCATCACGTCCCGCAAAGGTGGGGCGGGCGTCACCGGTGTCGCTGCCGCTGACACCCCAGTCGCCCTGCGCGGACCGGTGCCGCGCTGCCCCCGGAGTCCCTGAGGACCCCTCCGTGGGCACATTCCGCCAATGGAGGCCACTCCATCGGTACAGGTGCCAGCGGCGGGGACGGCGGTGGCTGCAGCGGAGGCCACTCCATAGGCAAAGGTGCCCGAGGTGGGGACGGCGGTGGCTGCTGGCTCTCCCAGGACGCCGGAGAGTTTGGCAAAGTGGGTGGAAGAGGTCCAGGGGGGGGGGCTGCGGGGCGGCCGCGGCCCCGGCGGCCGCTGATGAGCGGCCCTCCGAGGGCCGTGAGCCCGCACCAGCCGCGACAGCGCCGGAGGCCGCGGCTTCGCCAGCAGCCGCGGCCCCCGGCTCGTCATCTGTCGCGGTCATGGCGGCGGCCGCCCCACCCCCGCGCCCCCCCCGCCACCGGGCCCCCCGCCCCCCCACCGCCGCCCCGCCGGTCCCCCGCGACTGTCGGAGCCGCGGCCGCTGGAGCGCGCCGCCTCCCCTCCCGGCCCTCCACCAGCATCTGCGGCACCCTCGCCGCTGCTGGACGCCCTCGCAGGTGCCGGTGCGTTGGCGGCCATGTGCTGGGCGATGAGCGCATCGGCGCGCCGGGCTAAAATCGCGCGGAAGCGCGGCACGTCCCGAATGCCGGGGGCCGACAGTGCCGCAATCAGGTTCCTGTCCGCAGTGGCCCCCGCGATGACCTTCAGCGCTGCAGTGTTGGCGCTACTCTCCTTCGCCATGGCAGCGTCGCGCGCGCGCGCGGCCATCTGCTCCAAAAGTAGACTGGGTGCCCACGGGGAGGTCAACGAAAGTGCCAGGGCGCCGACGCTTGCCACGGGCCAGAGGCGTCGAGTCGCCATCTGCGTCCTGGGACTCCGTCCCGTCGGCGGCGGTGGCCCCCTCAGCAGAAGCGGCTGCCGACCCACTGGCCGATCCCCCAACAGAGGAAGGGGCCGCCCCGGCCGCACCCGCGGCCGACCTCGCGGCCGCGGCGGCGGGGCGCTCAGAGCGCCGCGCCGCCATCGCGGCCGAAGCCGCGGCGCCGCTGTACTTGTCTGACTCGCGCAAAACACGCCACGCCGGTAGCCAGTGGATTGCCCTGGACTCCAACGACTTGAGGGCCGGGTTGGGGACGTAATTCCCGGCCCTCATTGCCTCGTAGATGTCGCGCCTCTCAAACTTGGCCATCATGGCCAGCTCCATGTCCTGCTCGGAGGGGTTCCCAGTCAGGTTCTTGCTCTCCACGTAGACGCGGGCGCACACCAGGCGCATGACCTTCTCCGACAGCTTCTGGTAGTACCGCTGGACGCCCGTAGACTCGCGAATGACGCGCAGATGAGGGCCGCGCCCCCACCCCCACGTGAGCGGCCCTCATGCGGGCCATGCGCCGCTGGAAGTTGGCCGTCACAACCGCAAAGAACTCCTTCCCCTTCTGGTCCGTCCCCACCACAGCGTCCTCCGACTCCTCGAGCCACGCCTTGCTCAGCTGTACGCGCTCGACGTCGGAGTAGGGGATCCCGTGGGTGTGGACGCGAGCTCCCAATCCAGGTCCGCCATCGCCCGCAGCCGTTCCGCCTCCGCGGCTTCCGCGGCCGCTCTCGTCGCGGCCACGACCGCGGCCTCGAGACCCCCCCGGACAACGGCGGGGCGAGCACTGCCGGCCCCGCCCTCCCCGCCGGCACCACCTCCCCCGACGGCGGCCCCGGCGGTGGCGACGCCGGCGGCGACACGGGCGGCGACACCGGCGGCGACACCAGCGGCGCCGGCTGCTGCGGCTCCTCGGCCCCTCTGGGGGTGGGGGCCGCCAACGCCACGACGGGCGCCTCCTCCCGATCGTCGCCGTGCACAGGCCCCGGCCGCAGCGGCTGTGGCCTCTTCGTCCTCGTCCCCGGTGCCGTTGGCGACTGCATCGTCGTCCCAGCTAGAGCTGGGGCGGCCGCTCTTGGTGGTGGCCGACCGCCTCTGGCGCGGGCGCGGCCACCGCGGGATGGCCGGTCGTAGTTGGCTGCGTGACGTCGGCGGCCGCGCCCCGGTGGCGGCCCCACTGCCGCTGGACGTTGCCCCGCTGTCGGGGCTGCCGGCGCGGGGGTCCCCGCCAGCACCGCCGGCACTGCCGGTACCGCCGTCGTGCCCCCCTCCTCTCGACTGTCCTCTAAAGAAGGGGGAAGTGGACATGGCGGACCCGTCGCGGGTGTTGCTGCTGCTGCTGCTGCTGCCGGTGACCTCGGCAGCAATGGGCGATCTTGCGCGCCGCAATCCGTGAGCCTCGGCTCAGTCGCACCGCCCTTGCTCGCGCAGACCACGGGTCGCCACGAGGCGCTGGCCAACTGCTCGAGGATGGCCGCAGTGGTGGGCCGGTGCCGGCTCGGCCCACCCAGGGGAGTCCCTCGCATGCCGCCTCGCGGGGAGCCCTCCACCGGGCCCGCAGCAGCTCCTCGAGGGCTTTCCTCGAGACGCCTCTCCAACGGCGCAATGGCAACGATCTCTGCTGGCCGCTCCCCCAGCGCGGAAGACGACAGCGGGTTGCTGCCCAGGGCCGCCTCCCCCGCTATCTGGGCAGTCGGCGGCCCCTGCCCAAACGCCAATCGACGGCGGCCCTTGGACTCGCGGAGTCGTCCGCCCCCCTACCTGGGTGGTGGGCCACCCGCTCGGTGCAGCCTGGTTGCTGCCAGCCAGGGGCGGCCCGGTGATCCCTGCGAGGGCTGCTCGGCCGCCCTTGCTGCTGCTGCTGCCTGGTGGTTGTCCGGCCGGCTCGGCTCCGCCTGGCCGCCGCCAAAGAGCGGCGGCCCCTCCCAGTAGCGGGGACTGGCCGGCCGACCCTGCTGGTGGTTGTCCCGCCGGCTCGGCCCCGCCTGGCCGCCGCCAAAAGAGCGGCGGGCCCCTCCCAATAGCGGGGACTGGCCGGCCGCCCCTGCTGGTGGTCGGCTTCCCGGTTCTGCCTCGCGCGGCCGTCTCCAAACGACGGCGGCCGATCGTCCCTGCGTGGGCTCGTCGGCCGCCCTTGCTGCTGCTGCTGCGGGTAGTGCTCCCACCGGCTGGGCCCCGCCGGCAGTCCCCAAACAGCCGCGGCCGATCGTCCCTGCGTGGGCTCGTCGGCCGCCCTTGCTGCTCCTGCTGCAGGTGGTGCTCCCACCGGCTGGGCCCCGCCTGGCCGTCCCCAAACAGCCGCGGCCGATCGTCTCTGCGTGGGCTCGTCGGCCGCCCTTGCTGGCTGCTCCCGCAGGTGGTGCTCCCACCGGCTGGGCCCCGCCTGGCCGTCCCCAAACAGCCGCGGCCGATCGTCTCTGCGTGGGCTCGTCGGCCGCCCTTGCTGCTGCTGCTGCAGGTGGTGCTCCACCGCCTGGGCCCCGCCTGGCCGTCCCCAAACAGCCGCGGCCGATCGTCCCTGCGTGGGCTCGTCGGCTGCCCTTGCTGCTGCTGCTGCAGGTGGTGCTCCCACCGGCTGGGCCCCGCCTGGCCCGTCCCCAAACAGCCGCGGCCGATCGTCCCCTGCGTGGGCTCGTCGGCTGCCCTTGCTGCTGCTCCTGCAGGTGGTGCTCCCACCGGCTGGGCCCCGCCTGGCCGTCCCCAAACAGCCGCGGCCGATCGTCCCTGCGTGGGCTCGTCGGCCGCCCTTGCTCCTGCTGCTGCTGCTGGTCTTGCCACCGGCTTGGCCGAGACTGGCCCTCTCCAAACAGCGGCGGCCCCTCCCAATAGCGGGGACTGCTCGGCCGCCCTTGCTGATGGTGCCACCGGGTCGGTCCCCCCTGGCCCTGGCCGCCGCCGCCAACCAGCGGCGGCCCCTCCCAGCGAGGAGCGGTCGGCCGCCCCAGATGCGCGTTGGTCCACCCGCCCGGCGCCGCCTGGCCGCCGCCGTCGTTCAGCGGCTCTTCTGTCGGTTGGCGCTGGCGCCCGATGTCCCACTCCGTCGGTACCGGCCCGCCCCGCCGGCGATCGGTCGGCCCAGGGGCCGCCCTGCGGCCCCGTCAGCAGAGGCGGCTCGTCCTGCTTCAGGGGAGTGGCCGCCCAAGGACAGCGACACGTCCAATGGCACAGAGCGTGGTCCAGTTCCGCCCGCTGCGCTCTCCGACACTGCCATTACAGACGGCGGAAGGCCCTCCGCAGCTCCGTCTTCCTCAGGTGCCGCCCGCGGCCTGCCCACCACAGGCTTCCGCGCTCCCCAAACGGTGGCTGAGCTGCCCACGGGCAGCCGCACCGCCAGTGACAGAGGGGGTACTCCGGCCCCGTGATCTGCGCACGACGACAGCGCGCGCAGAGGGCCGGAGCCCTCGACGGCGCTGGTCCTTGCTTGTCTGCCGCGCCGGCGGACCCCGTGGTTCCGCTCCCGCCCCCCCCCCCCTCCGCCACCCCTGTCCCCCCGCGCCCCGAGTGGCTGCGCCCATGGTGCTGGAGGAGCGGAAAAGGCGGCACAGGAGAGTGCTGCGCGCGTGGGAAAGTGGGGGAAAGAGAATCGGGGCCGTCGTACGTGTGGCAAAAACCACAAGCACACACGGCACCCAAGTTGGGGCGGTGTGCCAGGGCTGCCTCCCGTGTCGGGGGAACCGGAAGAAGTGCAAGTCGCACACACTCTGTCCCTGTTGTGGGGCAAACCCCCCACGGACAAACAAGAAGATGGTGTGTGGTCCAACAGTTTCTTGGTCGGGACGGGGACGCAGGGCCAAGCCCCGCTGTCCCTCCCCTTATCCCCCCAGGGTCCACTCAGAATCTCGCCACTCAGAATCTCCCACCCCAGCACCTGCCCACCGGGCCACACGAAAATTCAAGACGATCAATGCAGAAAACCCTCAAATCCAAGTTGGATTTACTACTAAGCTAACTATCCCAAACTTAGGGAATATGGACCCAAATGCAGGGGGAGGAACGGATCAGGCTAGTGGCCTGCCGCCCCTTGCATGGCACGTGTTGCCCCCCTACCTGGGGGTCAATACTGCCACACTCCCCTCTCCTCAGTTCCGACCGACCCGGTCGGCCCTGTGAGGGGGTGCGTAAACGCACGTCTCGGCGTTGGGGGCGCGACTTGCTGTCCCCCATCGAGTACGTAACACGGATGTGGAGGCGGTCACGTTGACCGCCCCTCTCCTCAAGCTTGCCCACTCGGCAGCTTGCCCTCCTCAGTTCACACTTTACCATCACCACCACCTCCCCTTCACCTTCCACTGGGCCGCCCCACGCTGGGGAGGCCACCCGTATACCCACGATCCGAGTCCCCCTCAACTCGACGCGGGTCTCGTGCTGCGATAGCCAGAGCGTCTCTCCCCAACTTGGGGAGAGCCATGGTGACCCGGGAGTGGAGACGGACTCTCTTGACGAGCGCATGGAAGACACCTCCTACGGGGCAGCACCCGCCGGGACTTCCGGCGGGGGCTCCGCGATCGCTCCGGGGGATGGGACTCCCGCGTCACCCGGCTTTGGGTTGACGGCGGGGTCTCCCCCTGAGGCGGGACAAGTTGTCCCGCGTGAGGCCTTGGGGCGGTGGTTTTACCCCGCTTGGCCTCTTTATGAGGAGAAGTTGACTGTTCTTCGCTGTGGCCGACTTGGCACAGCGATGGGTCGGGTGTGGGACCGCCAGGAGAAGTATCCCCGTAGGGTCGGGTTCCCTGCCAGCTTCAGGACGGACCAGTTTGCCTTCCTGGACGATGAGGAGGTTGAGGACGTTCAGCGTGCCAAGGCCATGGTGGATCGCGGGGGAACTATCCCGGGTCCTGGCGACTTGCCGACCTTCACGTGGGACGCTGTGGCAACTCGCCCCCCGTACCTCCATGAGGCCGATCCGCACACTCATCACTTTGATGTGCGGATGGAGAAAGACTTCCGGCGAGGTCCCTACTTGGTGACCTCGGCTCAACCTGAGTTTCCTCAGCAGTCTGCTGCCAGTAAGGAGCAGTACTATCCGAAGAAGCCCGAGTGGTGGCCTCAAGTTGAGGTCCCCTACGGGTTCCCGGCGTTGCTGCCACGGTTGCTTGACCACTTCGGCTCCTTCATGTTGACGGCTGGCCCTGATCACCAAGTGTGGGCCATGTTGGCCACCCAGTGGCTCCTCGAGGTCATGTCGACCTGGGTGTCCTGTGCTCAGCGGCGGGGGATGCTCTGGCATCTCCCCCTCCGGCTCATCCAGGGTTTGGAACAGCTCACCCCTCAGCTAGTTGCTGAGGGGTGCTCATCAGGACAACTCACTCTACTTGAGGAGATGCTCCGGCTCCATAAGTTTATCGAGTGGGAGAGCATTGAGCACAAGTTGCGCCGCCCCACTCGTGGGCCCAAGGACGATGGCGCACTTCGCCAGTTCGTGTGGGTCGCTCGTGAACTTCACGACGGCCGGGTGGTCCTACGAGAGGGGTTGGGCATCGGGGACTACCCGTATGCCCCGGGGGTGGATCGCCACACTGCGCCACCCCCGGACAAGCCCATAGTTATGGCCGTGCCGTCCTATGATGACCACATGACTCAACCCACTGCGGGAGCCCCAAGTCGGGGTCGCAGTTACACCCGGGTACCGCCACCTCGGCGGGCCCCTCCGCTTCCTCCTGTTCCTTTCCAGCCTCACGGGAACATCCCGATCAGCGTGGCCGTGGAGTCATCCACCCCGGTGTCCCCCAACTTGGGGGCCACCCTCCTGACGGTATACCCCAAGTTGGTGCTACCGCCCACGCCTCTAACCTCAGAGATGATGATCACCACGTTAGTGCGCACCATTTCCTGGTTGGCCGCGTCGACCTACAAAGTTCCGAGACTCCTCAACTTGAGGAGCGCGTTCGTACTGCAGTGGCGACCGCGAGTTGCGAGTCGGTGGCGGAGTTTATGACAGCCGAGTTGGCTCGCTTTGGGGCTCTTATGCCCCAGCCAGCCCCACTTGGGCGTGGCAATCGTCGCGCGAGCCGGGCATACTCGCCTCCTCGCCGTCGTCGCCGACACTCTCGGCGCTCTCCCTCCGTGTCGGAAGACGAGTTGTCTTACTCCGTCTCGGAGTCCTCTACCCCGTCGGAGACGGAGTCTGTCCAGCGTCTGCGTCGCAAACTTGCGCGCAAGACCAGGCAGAAGAGTAGCCACGTTCGGCGCCACTTGCGCGACCGTGAGGGGCGCGACGGTTCCGACTTGGAGCCGCCGCCCCCTCCAACGAGTGGAGACCGTTATCGGAGTGGGTCTCGCCGCTCGCCTCCACGTGAGGGCGAGGGCCGTGGAGTGGGAGAGTCTAGCATGCGTGCCTAGATGGCAGCTGCCTTTGTTGTGAGAGTGTGAGGGTTAGGGCTGTAGTTAAAAGCCACTCTGCGTACCACTTCGACTTGAAGCACTCTCGTGGCACTGTTGCTCGGCCTTCCCTCACGTTGAGGGAGGGCTGTTAGGGTCTATCTCATTCCGGGCACAGTATGCCCGGACCTTCTCAGCAGGAAGGTCCTCCACATACTCCCATGTATCGTCCTTGGCTTTGTAGCCAAACCAACGCACCCTCAACATGAGGCGGTCAGTGTCCTCATCCCATCCGTGGTCGATGAACTTATCGAACACGTACTCCTGCGGGCCCTGTTTGGCCGCAGGCAGTGAGGGGAGGCGCCACGACTCCAACGCACGTGCCCAAGCTGGGTCGCCTGCAGGCGGTGGTGCAACTTTGACCACGTCCTGTCCGTTCACTGTGCGGACCCCATCGTCACTTTCGATGGTGAAGCGCCGCCCATCCGTACGAAGGACCTGGCACGGCCCCTTCGTCTGAAGTACCAACTTACCCCCAGTTGGGGTGTGTGAGTGAACCAGCACCCAGTCACCCTGCTCGGGGACATGCTTAGCATTGCGCACCTTTTTGTCAAAGGTACGCTTGTAGCGCTTTTGTGCTTTGTCCATCTCAGCCCTGACTTTAGGGATGAGGTTTTCAAGCCTAGCAGCGAGCTCCGCCTTACTCTCAGTAGGCGTAGGCGTACTGCCACCACCCTCCCTAGTTGGGAGCGACCGCCGCACGGCAATAGACCGCACGCGACGGGGGGTCACAAAAGCGAGGGGTACTTCCCCGGTAGATGAGTGAACCTGCGAATTGTACGCAGTAGTAAGGATAGAAATGTATTGGTCCCACGTCTTCACGTGCTCACTCACATAGTGGCGCAGCTGCCTAACAATGGTTTTGTTGAAGCGCTCCACCTGCCCATTAGTTTGTGGGTGGTAGGGGGTGGCATAGTTTGCCTTAACCCCCAACATATCCAGCACTCCCTGAAACAGTACAGACGCAAATTGCGGTCCATTGTCCGATAGTGTACTATCTGGGATGCCATACGCGGCAACCCAGTGATCTAGGAAGGCTGACACGACCGACATGGCCGTGATCTCTGCCAGTGGGATCGCTCGCGTAAGTTTCGTGAAGCGGTCACAGATGACCAGGAGGTACTGGTTGCCCTGCTCGGTCACGGGCAGTGGCCCAAGGATGTCCATCGCCAACGCGGCGAAGGGCTCCTTGGCCGGGAACAATGGCATAGCCGTAGTAGGCCGCCGTTCCATCAGACGATTCTGTGCACAACTGTTGCAGGCAGCCACCCAACTGTAGATGTCCACCACCATGGACGGCCAGTAGTACCTGGTCCTCAGGGTCCGGTACAGTTTACTAGACCCCAGGTGTCCACCCGTTGGAGCGTTGTGCTCCCTCTCAAGGATACTGTCCTTGAGGGATGCGGGGACGACAAGTTGTTCGGTCCCCTGGAATACCCCCCTTCTCATGAGGAGGCCATCGTCTCCCAGAAAGAAACGCGTCTGAACCACCGTATCCAGTATATCCCTCTGCGACTTGCAGAAGGGATCCTCGGCCTGGGCCTTTACCGCCTCGTCCAGGGACAGGGGAAAGTACTTCTTGTTCCCTGGCGCCTCGGGGTTCAACGCGTGACCTGAGCGCGTGACTACCCCCACGATGGGGATGTCCTCATCGACTGGGTTAGTGTCCAGCCCCTCGGTAGGTACCCGAGAGAGGCCGTCGGCAAGGGCATGTTGCCTGCCAGGTCGGTACTCAATGTCAAAGTTGAAGGGTGCCAGTCGCACGCTCCACCGGTTGAGACGAGTGTTCGTACAGTCCGTCTTAAAGATGAACTGCAACGCGCGGTGGTCACAGCGGATGAGGAGCTTTTCACCCTCCAGCTAGTGACGAAGTGACGTCACCGCCCACACCACTGCGAGTCCTTCCAACTCGGTGACTCCGTAGTTCTTCTCGGCCGAGTTCAGCCCCGTGCTGAAGTATCCCACCGGCAAGTACTCCTTGTCCGGCTGCTGCTGAAGCAACACACAACCAAGTTGGTCGTAGCTAGCGTCCACATCCAGGATGTAGTGGCCTCCCAACCTGGGAATAGCCAAGATGGGGGGCTTCAGCAGGAGGTCCCGAAGAGTCTCAAAGGATTCCTGCTCCACCCGACTTGGGGGAGGCAGGTTCTTCGGTAGCGTTGAGCTCACTAGCTCATTCAACGGCTTCGCCACCTTGGCGAAGCCCTTGGTGAAACGTCGGTACACGTTACACATCCCGAGGAAGCTCCTCATCTGGGTCAGGGTCCGGGGGTACTGAGCCTTACGTATGGCCATCAAGTTTTTCTCGTTGACACTGAGACGCCCCGGACGGACAACATGTCCCAAGTATTCCACCTCTTGAGTAAAGAGGTGGCACTTACTCGCCTTCAGTGACACACCGGCGTCAGCAAGTAGCTTGAACACCTGGCCAAGATGGCCAATGTGTTCCTCCGGACTTCGGGAGAACACAATGATATCCTCTAGGTACACAAGACAGATCTGCCACCGTACTCCGGCCAGAATCATGTCCATAGCGCGCTGGAAAATTGCCGGCGCGTTACACAGACCAAACGGTAGGCGCTTGCACTGGTAGGTACCACAGTGACAGGTAAAGGTAGTTTTATGCCTGTCCTCCGGGGCAATGGGAATTTGCCAGTACCCCGCGTTACAGTCCAGGGTAGAGAACACGTTCGCCTCCCCCTGAGAGTCCAGACAGTCATCCATCCTAGATAGGGGATAACTGTCCTTCACCGTGCTCTCGTTGAGCTTACGGTAGTCGATACAAAACCGGGGGGTCCCATCAACTTTGGGGACGATAACCACCGGACTCGCCCTCTCGGCGTTACTGGCCTCGATCACATCGAGGGCCTCCATGCGAGCAACTTGCTCCTTAACGAGGGCCCTTGAACGGGGTCCTCCCCTATACAGTTGTTGGCGTATAGGGGGTGCACCGGGCTTCAACTCGATCCGGTGTTGGGTGGCTCTCATGAGTCCCAATTGACCATCCCACAACTTGTGATATTGGACCAAGAGGCGTTCAACTTGAACCCTCAACCTGGGGGGGACACCCTCCATGTTCACATGGGGCCGAGGAGAGGTGGCCGACTTGGCTTGCTGCTTCTCCTTTCCGGACTTCGGGTCGCTACTTGCGCCCGCGTTGAGGGTGACCGCTACTACCGGTCCCTCATATTGGTCGATATAGCCGAACTTGGCTCCCGACTTGAAGTACTTGGGCGTCGGACTCAGGTTCATCACCTGGATCCTCCACGGGACTCCGGCTTTGGAGTCCATCGTGCCAAGGGCAACATGCACTTGGTGCTTGCGAGCAAGACGGGGGTGAGGGTGCACCAACCCGTTCCCCGAAAAATCAGTTACAACGTCAACGTGCGCCACCGAGTTGGGGGGCAACGTGACTTTACGGGCTAAACGCAGGGTAGCAGTAAACCCTTCCCTCACAGAGCAAACAGGCTTCGACTGTGAGACTATCACAGGAGCCACAGACTTTCCCTTACCAAGGATGGGGATAGTCTCCCCATTCATCAACTTGACCCAGTACTCGGGGCCACAGATCAAAGGCACTTGTGTAACAACATAAGGGGTACCCAGAAGCAGGGGTACCGATATATTCTCAACTACACCATAGGTCACGTCGACCTCATGCGTCCCCAACCTAGTTGGTAGGGTCACGGCACCAACGATGGGAAGTACCCCACCATTGATGTCAATCATATGGTCAGCCTTGGACCTCCAGCGTTGGAGCTTCACCTCCTTTGGTAATAGCGACTTGCGTATCAAGGAGGCTCCGGACCCGGTATCAAGCACGATACGGGCACAACAGGAGCGGCCGGGGGCAAGTTGCACCCGTCCAGCCACCTGGAAGTTCTCACCCGTCAGCACCGCGATGACCCGACGTGGGTTTACGTTCTTGGGGAGTCCTACCCGAGGTGGGCGGACTCCCTTAGGTCGCCGCAGTATCCGGCACGGTTGGTTCGTCCTCCTGGCCCACTTGGCCGAGGCTGCCGTTGTGAGCTTCGGACGACCAGCCCCAACGGTCATTCATTTCCCGCCGACTTGGCGTCCGAATCTGAGGGCGAAGGGGAAGACGACGAGTCCGAGGACGACGTGTCCGCCTCCTTCGCCGAGGGTGTGGCGACCGCGACGACTGGTCGAGACCCACCCTCGCGGCGTGAACGTACTTCGTTCGTAGCCGTCTTCTTACTCGCATTCCTAACAAGTCGTTGGATGCGTTTACTCAACTTGGGGCAATCGTATGCCCAGTGTCCATCGGAGTTGCAGTTCCAACACCAATGGTCAGTTCCCGGAGGGGTCTTCCCAACTGGGGAAGACGAAGAGGTACCCTGGGAAGTTCCCACGGCAGCTACCACCCTCTCCTTACGGATTCGGCGTGCCTCTCTCAACTCTCTGGCTTGGCGCGCCTCCTCCCGTTCCTTGGCCAACTCGGCCTGACGCTCCTGGCGTTGTTCCTCCCGCAACTTGCGGTAGGCCTCGCCTCTGCGATAGGCGAACCTGGCCAACTCGGCCAGGGTCGCCCGGGCAGTGTTATGCTCCCGGGTCTCCATCCGGACTGACCAATGGAGTCCCTCCACAAACCGACTCTTCACCACAGCTTGTGGATGAAGAAACCCACAAAAATTGTTGAGCTTACGGACTCGCTCCGCAAAGGACAACTCGTCCTCCGCCTCTTCCTGATGGGCTTGCGTAAACTCCTCGACTTGAGAAGCCAACGCTGCCTCATCAACCATGGCTCTCAACAACCAGTTGACGAGCTCCAAATAGGACGTCACCTCCCCAGCGCCTCCACTTGAGGAGCTGGGCATGACGGACATAAGTTCTGTCCGCAGGTCTCCCTTCGTAAACTCCTGTAGCATGTAAAAAGCCATGCCTTCACTTATGGCATTGTCGTCACAGGCTTTTGTGAAACGACGTAGGAACTCAAAGACACGGAGGGGGGGAGTTCCATCCCACTCCGCTCTGTGCCCAAAAGAATGAAGTGCATTCTTCTTGGCACGGCCCATAGCTCGGGCCTGGTCAGGACCATACGCCACCGACTTGTTGTGGAGGGCGTAGGTCTCACAGTCAAAGATCCGCTGGTAGACCGGGTTGGCTACCTGAATCTTGGGCGGCACCTCACGTTGAGAGAACAGCCGCTGTGGCACTGGGGTAAGTCCACTCTCAGTGCCTGTAGTCCGGCGCGGCGCGCTTGGTGTAGCCGCCGGCGTTTCCGGGGGGAACTCCCCCGTGAAGGGCGTACGCCCCACCGAGTATGGTGTGGCTCCCTCGTTGGGAGTCACAGGTGTCGCCCCCAGTTCGGGGCGACCCGAGGTAGGCGTCAGGAGAGATTCCCCCTGCGCCTGTGGGCTCGAAAGCCCCAATCCGGTCTGGACATTAAGGCCATCTGGCAAACTCGCCACAATCTGATTCAGAATAGTATTCGTCATCGTGACCACCAGGTCCGGCAAAGTCTGCCGCAACACCTTGGTCGCCTCCCGACGGACAGTTTCCGCGAGGAGTGGATTGACGACTCCAGTTGAGTCTCGGTCCGCCTCCGGGAGTCCACCTGAGGGGTAACCACGTTCCTCAGGGGTCTCATCCGGGGGCATGGGCGCGAGCCCATCGCCGACCAACGGAGGTCCACCGTCCTCCGAAAGCCTAGTTGGCGACGACTCCAAGCCAAAGTTGGCTCCAACCCGAGTGGAACCCGCGGGGACAGTCCTCACCCCTTGGGACGTTCCCGTTGAGTATACCACGCGGTGGCCAGACTTCGGCCCACCCACATCAGAAGTGTCACCCGAGTGAACTCCCGACTGAGTCGGGGTGGCCTGTTGCCCGCCCGTACTTCCAGTCCTGCTGGCTTGAGGGACCTCTAGTCCCTCTGCGACCCCAGGTAAACCCACCTGTGTCTCACCAGTATTCAAAGGCACTGAAGTACGTGCGTCACCCGTGTACTCCCCGGACGACGGGGGGTCCGAGCTAGCCATGTTGGCTGACAATCCGTATGACACGGTCCAAGACCACCGTTCCTCTGAGACAGAGGGCCCCCTACACCCGGGTGCACCCGGAGGTAAAGTTTACCTCTGTCCCCTGCTGCTCCACCAAATGTGGCAAAAACCACAAGCACACACGGCACCCAAGTTGGGGCGGTGTGCCAGGGCTGCCTCCCGTGTCGGGGGAACCGGAAGAAGTGCAAGTCGCACACACTCTGTCCCTGTTGTGGGGCAAACCCCCCACGGACAAACAAGAAGATGGTGTGTGGTCCAACAGTTTCTTGGTCGGGACGGGGACGCAGGGCCAAGCCCCGCTGTCCCTCCCCTTATCCCCCCAGGGTCCACTCAGAATCTCGCCACTCAGAATCTCCCACCCCAGCACCTGCCCACCGGGCCACACGAAAATTCAAGACGATAAATGCAGAAAACCCTCAAATCCAAGTTGGATTTACTACTAAGCTAACTATCCCAAACTTAGAGAATATGGACCCAAATGCAGGGGGAGGAACGGATCAGGCTAGTGGCCTGCCGCCCCTTGCATGGCACGTGTTGCCCCCCTACCTGGGGGTCAATACTGCCACAGAGGGGGGTTCAAAGGGTTAAGGTCGTCTTTGGTCTGTGTCTGTGGTTGCCCGTTCGGCCTCCCCCGGTGGCGCCGACACCCACGCACTATATACTCGCGTCAAGGCACCCGAGGTGCCCCGAAGTATGCGTTTCCCTGTCGCGTGGCCGGTAGGCGCAGCACGGCCGAGAAACAAAACATGGCTCTCAGAACAAAGCATGGTCGGGCGGGCGCACTAAAAGAGTGCAGTCCCAATTTGCCCCAAACGAAGGGGTCCGGCGTGCGGCGCCTAGTGGGCCGCCCCAGCCGGCACCAGACGCCAGTCGGTCCGAAGGTCCGAGAGGCGTGTAAGCACTGTTTGATCTAGTCTACCGCATCGGCCAGCCGGCTAGCCAGTCACATCGCTGCAATAGTGCAGCGAGGACATTCTAACGGACTTTCCAGGTGTGGCAGATGTGGCTTGTCAAGGGTGCTGACGGTTGCGCCTTTCGACAGGCCATGATTGGCTGTCGATGGCTGCTGTCGTGCGGCCGGCAGACACCGAGAGACAGCGGCTGGCTCGTCATGAGTCTGGAAGGTACGCCGCGTCATGCCCCACAATACAAATAGCTGATCCATGTTGCCAGGAGTTGGTTCGGCAGGATCTGTAAGGAGAGGTCCCAGATATTATCCCTTAGGTATTAGGCATGGGATGAGGGGGGAAAAGCTTACACAGACACGGACAAGAAGCGGATCATTAACCGTTCACAGGAGGCGCTGAGGAAGGACGTGGAGAGGCTGTATGCCGATTTGACCGCACGCTGGCATATTGCCCTTCATCCTGCGCGCTATGCAACCGTCGCGCGGATCACGGTCGTTGTCAAGGACGTCGTTTTGCACAACAAGGTTACGGAGGTACGTCGGGGCGGGTATGTGTCTCGTCGGCGAGCGCGCTTGAGATATGCAGGGGGGGGGGCGGAAATGGGGGGCGCCGGACGTGCTGCTGCCGGGGTTGGGGCACCCGGCCGTGGGCCTGACGGGGGGCTTCCCCCTCTGGCGCACCCTCCCCCCACTGTTCAGCCACTGGGGCAGTTGCCTGTGGACTCTTTTTTGCGGGCTGCGCAGGCGTGGAAAGAGGTGAGAAACCAGACAACGCACGTGGCTTTGCGCAATGACCTGGCCCATCCACGAATGTTGTGGCGGACACAGTCCCCCCCTCACTCGGACCCGCATGTTGGAAAAAGCGACTCATTTGAGCTAAGGACTGGTGATGGGGCTGACGAGACAAAGGGACAGTGTAGGTAGGAAAATAAAACAGCCCCTGCAAAATGGCGCAGCAAAAAAATCTTTGCTCATGCGCAGCCAATACTCAAGCAACAACAGGTCCAATGGCTGCCACTCGTATCTCAGGTCGAACAGGAACAGCAAGTACATAGTCGTCACAAAGATCCAAAACAAAGCAATAGAACAAAAGAAAGTGCAGCGCTAGGTGCAGTGCGAATCGCTGCTGGCAGATGAACCGGAGGACATGTCCTGCAACTGCGGCGGGGGGCGAGAGAAAGGAGGGTAGTTGAGCTCGTCCTCAGAGAGGGGCACGATGGTGATAAGAGCGCGGTTGAGGCGCTTCTCGGCTGTGGCAGCTTTGCGCTGCTGAGACTCGCTCCCATGCGTCCGCCTCATCGGCACAACAGCCGGTGTCGGGGGTGCAGGGGTCTGCAGCTCGGCCGCAGCAGGTACATCAGTTTCAGAGGGTGGGGATGCCCCTGCGGTGACGGGTCCAACAGCTTCAGTGGCCGTAGGTGCGGCCGGATCAGGTCCATCACGTACAGCAGGTTCAGTGGCAGGGGCTCTTGACCGTGGGCGCGACTCCCAAACGGGCGGGGCCGGGGGAGGTCGCGGGGGTGGCTGCTCCCTCTCGTCGACTTCGATCTCATACCCTGCTGGTCCTGTAGGGGTAGCTGCAGTAACCGCAGCAGAAGCGCTCTCGTCCATAGTGATGCCAGCAGCGGCCAGTGTAGCGCGGGCCTTGGCCTGGCGTCTTCTCCTCCTCAGTAAGCGGCATCTCAGGTAGGTTGAACAGTAGGACAGAGGACCGCTCCTTGAAGGCTTTGGCAATAGCCTCCAGGGCGGCCCTGCTGGCCTTTATCTCCCTGGACATGCTCAGCTCCTCAGCTTCTTGCCGCTTGGCCACCTTGGTGCCCATGCGGCGGCGCTCAAATGGGCGGCTGGCGCGCGGGGACCTGCCAGCTCCAGATACCCGTGCAGCACCCACCGCACCACCCGCAGATCCAGCTCCCGAAGCACCACCAGCACCTGCAGTAACACCGTTGCGCGTGCAGCGCCTGCACCGCGTCCAGATCCACTGCTGCTGTCCCCGACATCTGCAGAGTCGTCTTCGTCGTCGCTGTCACTGTCGCTGCTCTCACCACCTGAGAGGCGACTAGCGAAGGCCCCAGCCGCCCCACTCCTCTTGTCGTACCCCCGCATCACCCACCAGCATGGCACACACTTCTCCAGAGGGTAGTGCTAGCGCTTGTCCGCCGCATTGGCTGTCCCGTCAATACGAAGCTGGTGGGCCTGGATCTCTGCTTGTGGGCCTGGATCGCTGCGTAGACGGGCTGCCCCTTGCTGTTGATAAAGACCCTCAAGATAATCGCCGCCTCATCCATGTTGTCAGTCAGGTCCATCCGCTGCACGGCCAGCCAGGAGGGCGCAAATGCGCTCACCCCCTTCTTGGCCTTCTCCATCACCTCCTTCACTGCGCTCACCGTACGCGGCACATAGTCCGCATTGTAGTGGTTTTACGTACCTTAGGCGCGTAGCACACAGAACACACAGAGAAACAACCCACCAAGAACGCGGGGAGACAGGAGAGATACCGAACCGCCGACCGCCTGGCTGGTTCACGCGGGGATCCGCGACCAGGACGAGAGTGTTCAAGCACACGCAAGTCTGCTTTCTTCGAAGGGAGAAGCAACGCGCACCCCCATGCACACTCTTACCCGCTCTCACCCGCACCCAGCAAGCCTCCACAGCGGGCCACGTGCGGGCCAATCAAAACCCTCCAACATGTCCGGAGGACCCCCTCCCCCACGGATTATCCCTGCCAGCGGGGCAGGAACCTCCAAGATACGGGGAAGAGGAGCCCCGCCGGACATCAGTGCCAACACTCAAGATCTCCCCAATCTCACAATCACGCAAAATACACAATCAAAATCCAAACCCCAAATGCATCCCATCCCGGAATATTGACGAATGGCTAATTCCGGTCAGGGGAAATTCCCATACACTGGAAATCCCAACATGGGCTCCAGAACCAATGGCGACCCGGTCCCATCTCCATAGGAGGGGACCAATCGGAAGCCAGTAAAATCCCTAGGGGCCGAATTGGCCCCGTCCTCCGCACTAAGAAGGTGGGCACAGGGGTGCGACGCGATCTCTACGAGGTCCCCCCACGTGGAGGGCCCATAGGGTCCCTACACTTCCCACACCTCCAGGGGGTTGCGACCCGCGACCCAGACACCGGGGCAAAAAGCATCCGGGTGCCCATCGGGCGGCGGAGGCAATGCCACTTGGCAGCATGCCGTCCCCACCGCCGAGTGTTCCCATCCCATGGGGGGGTGTGGATGACACCGGGTCAGCTCGGCCCCATGGTTTTCCCCCTTGGAAAGACAATCGTGGCCGCCCTTGTCGAGCGACAGGGGGGTATACGTGGAGACACCCCCTTCAAACCATCACCCGAGGGATGGGGAACGCAGCAAGGATAGGGCCCGTCGCCTCCCACGGCCCTGCCCGCACAGAGTGGCGACGTGAAGGGACTGGCTCTCCTGGCATAGCCGGGAGCGAGGGGTTTGGGGGCCTTCTGTGCACCCCCCTCAGCCCTTTGTTAGGGGGCCAAGGTGTAGAAGAGGGCCTCCTGCCCACCCGTAAGGGGTGGATCGGAGCGGGACCACCCGTAAGGGGTGGATCGGAGCGGGAGGGGTGCCAACGGGTGCTCGCCGCAAGGACGGCCACCGTCTCCTCCCCCTCTCGGCTTCACCTCGCTGCCACCGGTCTGCGTGCATCCCCCTCCTCCTCGCCCTAAGGGTGGGGGTGGCATCCATGTACTCTCCCCCTTCGTCTCCTTCGGAGAGAGGCCAGTCATGGCTACCCCGTTGGGGCCATCGCACCACATCGCCACCATGGGTGATGGCGGCGGACCCGTATCCCCGTCGGCTCCTTCTTCCCCCCGTGGCCCTTCGGCCACGCGGATGCCACCCGCCGCTCCGGGCGACGTCCTGATGGACGACGCCGGTAGTGGCCGGGGTGATGCCGGTCCGGATTCGCCGGATGAGGTACATGTACCACCGTTGGCGGACTCGGAGGGCCTGGCCCCTCCCTTCTTCCCTGCCGCTTCGGCACGACTACCCGTCGCCCTAAGGGAGACATGTAGACAAGACGTCAACCATCCCAAGGGTGGCGACCAGTCCCAGCATGAGGCTTAAGGCAAGGGCGTCGCTCATGCCAAGGCAAGGATGGGGGCCGAAGGCTCCCACAAGAATATCGCAAGGTGACCAAAGGACCTCCTCAAGGGTAACCGATGGTCACGCTTCATCTCTGCGCCCAAGTATCGCGTACTCTCGTCCGTGCCGGTGGCCCCTAGGATCACCCTGGAGCCATACTGGCACCGAGTTGCCAGTGTATCCGTCATCGGCAAGGCATGCTCGGGGTACCCCCGTGCAGCGGACCCCATGGGGGTCGAGCAAAACATTTTTCCGGACAAGGCGCGCGGGAAGAGGGCGGCCTTTCGCCACCGTTCCCCGTCGACGTCGACCACCTCCACACCAATACCGGTGTGGATGCCACCGAAGAGGACCCATCTCCAATGTTCGAACGTGCGACCTCGCCAATATTAGCTTGTGCCTTCGGGCATACTTCAGCAGAGCCGCCCGTGGCACACCCTTCTTGGGATGCCAAGTACCCCCTTCAGGACCGTGGCCAAACCACCGCACCCGGAAGTCCAAGTCGGGCTTCCCGTCTTCATCCTCCACCCACTGGTGGCCGACGACCTGTTCGAACACGTCCTTCCCCGGGGAATCCTCGGGGCATTCGTTGAACGCGTCCCGGGCTTCCCGTGACCGCATCCATACTGGATCCCCTGCCTTAGGCGGAGGAGCACGTATGATATTGTCTTTACTCTGGGTCTGCTCTCCCGTAGGTGTTTCAATAAGAAACCGTTGCCCGTCCGTGCGTAGCACCATATACGGTCCCTTCGTCCTTGAAGACATTTTTGTCCGCCCCTTAGCATAGTATTTCACATAAACCCAATCTCCTTGAGACGAAGTCTCTTTTTCTAGTTGTATACCAGCGTCATAAACGCGTTTGTAGGCCTCTTGGGCCTTATCCAAACTCTTCCTAATCCGGGGGATTAGGTGGCGCATTTCCTTCACATAATGAACCGCCGCCGTATCGGCATCAGGCTCTTCCGTGTCTACAGAGCGTAACTTAGGTAAGCGCTCAATATTCGAGGCTTGCAAGCGCCGAGGGCTCACAAAAGTCATTGGAGCTACCCCAGTGCTCGAATGCACCTGCATATTATATGCAGTCGTCAGGAGGGACACATAGCGATCCCATTCCCGCGGGTGCTCGGACGAATACGTCCGTAGCTGCCGCATGCTTGTATTGTTATACCGTTCCACTTGACCGTTGGTCTGTGGGTGATATGGAGTCGTATAATTTGTGGAGATCCCTAGGAGCCCCATGACTCCTTGGAAATACACGGCCGCAAACTGAGGTCCGTTGTCCGTCAGAGTGGAATCCGGGATGCCATAGGCAGCCACCCAATAATCGATAAATGCAGAGGCTACCCCAAGGGCAGTCGTGTCCGATAGTGGGACCGCCCTCAGCAGTTTGGTGAACCGGTCGCACATCACCAGGAGCATGGTGTGCCCATTCTCCGTCTTCGGAAGAGGACCCAGCAAATCCATGGCCACCGATTGGAATGGCTCATGGGCGGGGAAGACCTTCATAGGAGACTTATGCCTCCTATCCGATATGCGGTTCTTGGTGCATCCTGGGCAGTTATAGACATACCCGTATACATCCGCCACTAGGGCGGGCCAATAAAAATACTGGCGCATCGTCCTGTACATCTTTCGGGAACCCGGATGACCCGCCGTAGGCGCATCATGATAGATTTCCAGGACACGCTTCCTCAGTGTGTCCGGGATGACCCATTGGTTATTCCCCCCGAGTAGGGAGAGGCGACACAGTACACCATCGTCGTCTTCAAAGAAGAATGCGTTCCGCTGCCAACGGGCTTCCTTTGGAGGGATGAGAGGCCCCTCCGTCCGGCGTTGTTTGCAAAATTCATCAGAGGCCTGTGCCTCAATGAGCTCTCGAAGCGTAATCTTCCCGAGGCCCTTAGGACTTCGGTCTGTGAGGGCCTTTGCTGACCGGGTCACCGCCAATACGGGTATCTGACCATCTAAAGGTGCCCTGTCTAAGCCATCCGTAGGAAGGCGAGACAGGGCATCAGCCACTTTGTGGTCCTTCCCCGGTTTGTGCTTGATTTCGTACGAGAATTCCGCCAAGCGGAGCCTCCAGCCCGTAAGGCGTCGATCAGGGCTATTGCTTGTCATAACAGAAGTGAGGGAAGAATGGTCACAGCGCACCAGAAATTCGGATCCTTCCAAGAAGGAACGCAGGTAGGTCACTGACCATACCACTCCGAGTGCCTCAATTTTTGTGGCACAGTAGCTCCGCTCGGCCGGGGATAGACCCCGACTAAAATACCCGACGGAGAGATACTCCCCGTCCTCTTGTTGTTGCAGCAAGGCACAGCCCAGCTGCTCATAGCTGGCGTCCACCTCAAAAAGATAATGGGCTCCCTCCCGTGGGATAGCAAAAATAGAACGCTTCAAGAGGCAGTCGCGAAGCTCCTCGAACGCCGCTTGAGTCTCCTCCGTCGGAGGAGGTCGTTCCTTGGCTAGGTGCGTACTAGTCAGCACGTTCAGCGGTCGAGCGATATGGGCAAAATTCGGGACAAACCTTCGGTATACCCCGCACATGCCCAAGAAGCTCTTCAGCTGCGTTTGTGTACGCGGATAATGCAACCCCTTCAGGGCTTCGGTATTTTTCTCATTTACGGCCACCCGCCCTGGGCGGATGACATGTCCCAAATATTCGACATCCCTCTGACAGAGAAGGCACTTGGACGCCTTCAGCGACACGCCGTCCTCCTTGAGGAGACTCAAAGCGTGTTCCAAGTGGTGCAGGTGCTCCTCTTCAGAACGAGAAAAGACGATAACATCGTCTAAATATACCAGGCAGGTCTGCCATTTCACACAAGCCAGGATAATATCCATAGTTCTCTGGAACGTCGCTGGAGCGTTGCAGAGCCCAAAGGGCAGCCGCTTACATTGCCATATGCCCTTATGGCACGTAAGTGCCGTCAGGTGCTCATCCTCTGGTGCAATAGGAATTAGCCAATATCCAGCGTTACAATCTAGGTTGCTAAACACCCTGGCTTCCCCTAGGGAGTCCAAGCATTAATCCATCCTTGGGATGGGATATGCGTCCTTCACCGTGACGAGGTTGAGCCGCCGGCAGTCAATACAAAACCGGGGCGTACCATCCGACTTCGGGACGATTACCACGGGACTAGCCCACTCGCCTTCGGCGGGTTCAATAACGTCGAGTTTTCGCATCCGTTCCACTTGTTCCCCTTCCAATTGGCGATGCTTGTGCTCCGCCTTGTAGGGATGTTGCCTTACCGGGGATGCCCCGGGCTTTAAGCGGATACGGTGCACGGTATTTTTGATGAGCCCAAGAGTACCATCCCATAGGGATTTGTATTTCGCCACCAGCTCCAAGAGCTGGCCACGTAGGGCTTCAGGGACCTCTTCTAGGTCAACCTCAGAATTAGCGCCCTCCTCCTTCACCGCAGGACCTTCGCTCAGCTTCTGCATCTATTCTTGAGAGACGCTCAGTATAGGTCCTTGATAGGATGCTATTGACGCCACCACCGTCCCAACGGGAAGGCGGACCATCCTTGGTGTAGGATTCATCATTTGCACGGTGTACGGGGCGTCCCGGTTTAGCTCCGCGGGGCCGTTCGCCACGTGAACACCGTACTTGGAGGCGATACGGGGCTGCCCGGAAATAATCCCGTGGCCTTGGAAATTCCCTCGCACCTTCACATGGGAGATAACCCCAGGCTTCAGCCTCAACTTGTGACACAAGGTGAGTTTTGCGGTCATGACCTGTGGACAAGCGCACACAGGGTTCCACTTAATGAGACCCGTTTCCACATCCTCCATATCCCGGAGAATCGGGAAAACCATCCCTGTCTTGAGGGTCACCGACTGGTCCTCACTGGAGATGGTTTTCACCTCGGTGTCACCAAGTGAATCTCCTAATATGACGGGTACCGCCATATTATCGATCACTCCAAAGCAGACATAACAGACTTGGTCCCCTACTTGTACGCCCAAGCGTACAGTTCCTCGAATGGGGAGCCACCCCCCATTCAGGTCAAAGTACAATTTATTCTCCAGTTCCCCCAGGGGCTGGAGCCCCATTCCCTTCGAGAGCAAGGAGCTTCGTATCAATGAGGGCCCGCTGCCGGTACCCAGGACAGCGTGCAAAGCATGCTCTAACCCTTCAGTAGCAAACAAATGTACAGCCAGCTGATAGCGGGATGAAGGCATAATCGCGCAAATAACATTTTCCCGTTTCAACCCCTTAGGGAGTGCCAATAATACAGGCTTGTTCGTTGGGGGGCGGCGCAACATCCTCTTGGGCCCCCCCGAAGAAGGGGTAGACCCCTTTGGCCAGAAGGAGCCTAGTCCCCTCCCCCGCTAATCCACCAAATGTAGTGGTTTTACGTACCTTAGGCGCGTAGCACACAGAACACACAGAGAAACAACCCACCAAGAACGCGGGGAGACAGGAGAGATACCGAACCGCCGACCGCCTGGCTGGCTCACGCGGGGATCCGCGACCAGGACGACAGTGTTCAAGCACACGCAAGTCTGCTTTCTTCGAAGGGGGAAGCAACGCGCACCCCCACGCACACTCTTACCCGCTCTCACCCGTACCCAGCAACCCTCCATACCGGGCCAAGTGCGGGCCAATCAAAACCCTCCAACACGTCCAGAGGACCCCCTCTCCCACGGATTATCCCTGCCAGCGGGGCAGGAACCTCCAAGATACGGGGAAGAGGAGCCCCGCCGGACATCAGTGCCAACACTCAAGATCTCCCCAATCTCACAATCACGCAAAATACACAATCAAAATCCAAACCCCAAATGCATCCCATCCCGGAATATTGACGAATGGCTAATTCCGGTCAGGGGAAATTCCCATACACTGGAAATCCCAACATGGGCTCCAGAACCAATGGCGACCCGGTCCCATCTCCATAGGAGGGGACCAATCGGAAGCCAGTAAAATCCCAAGGGGCCAAATCGGCCCCGTCCTCCGCACTAAGAAGGTGGGCACAGGGGTGCGACGCGATCTCTACGAGGTCCCCCCACGTGGAGGGCCCATAGGGTCCCTACACGCATTTCCCGGCACCGCCTCGTCGTACACGTCTGACACAGCCGCCGAAAACTCAGCGCTCCTCTGGTTGGTCCTCTTGATAGGGTCGATGCTCACAGCCAAAAACCGCTTGCGGAGCACCTTCAGCTCCTCACTCGTCCAGCCCCGTTGCATGCGCATGTTGCGGACGCGACTAGCGCGGCGGGGGGCGCGGGAATCGCCCGTGAGGGCGGGGAGGGCGGTCGTCAGCGTCTCCCCCGCGGGAGGTGGGCGAAGATGGCGGGCCACGCGGAGGGAGTGGCGGCGTGGGGGGCGGCGGCGGCGGCGGCGGCGAGGCCGCTCCCTGATTGCGGTGTTAGCGTGGGTGGTAGCCGCGTCCGTCGTCGTGGCGGCCACCAAACCGCTGCGGCGGCAGCGGAGGAGAAGGGGAACGGCCGGCGGGCGGGCCTAAGCTTCTTGGCCCTCGTGCAGGTTGGTAGGTCGGCGACCAGCCGTCGCGGTTGCGCTGCCGCTGCGGCGGCGGCAAGTACTCGTTGTTGGGAGGGGGGGGCGGGGGCGGCCAACCGCTCACGTCGTCAGCGTCCTCGTAGTAGTGTAGCAGGGGGGGCGCGGGGCGGCGATCGAAGCCGCCCCGACCGCGGTCCAGCTCCCAGAAAGGGCGGTGCGCCGGCGCCCACGGAGATGCGGGGTAGGGAGGAGGGCTGCGACGATGAGGCGGTGGTGAGCGGCGGAGATCGGCGGGTCCCGCCCCTAAAGATGGCCAGAGCGGGCGCGCCGGCGACTGGCAGGGGCACACATAATCCATGTGGCAATGGCAGGAGCACACGGGGGAAGGCGGCGGCAGGGTGCTTCCCCAACGGCCGACCCATCGGCATAGGGGACGCGGGGTTCTCGCAGCGGCCGCTTGCCGCTCGCGGCGTACCGGCCGCCGTCGTCGTAACGGTGGCTCATGGCGGGCGAGAAGGGTTGGTGGTGGTGGTGTGCGTGAGTGACGGCGCTGTAGGGACCCTATTTGCCCTCCACGAGGGGGGACCACGTAGAGATCGCGTCGTGCCCCTGTGCCCACCTTCCTAGTGATGAGGACGGGGCCGATTTGGCCCCTCGGGATTTTGCTGGCTTGATTGGCCCGCACGTGGCCCGCTGTGGAGGGCTGCTGGGTGCGGGTGAGAGAGGGTAAGAGTGTGCGTGGGCGCGCACGTTGATTCCCCCTTCGAAGAAAGCAGACTTGCGTGTGCTTGAACACTGTCGTCCTGGTCGCGGATCCCCGCGTGAACCAGCCAGGCGGTCGGCGGCTTAGTATCTCTCCGGTCTCCCCGCGTTCTTGGTGGGTTGTTTCTCTGTGTGTTCTGGCTGCCACACGCGTAAGGTACGTAAAACCACTACAGGCGCGTGGGAGAGGGCAGCGAGCCCTACACCCAGCGAAGCCAGGCAGGGGCCGCACGCGGGAGAGAAAAGAGCGCGCGGGCATGTTTGCGGGGGCGGGAAGGGGACGGCGACCACGGCGAAGGGAAACGGGTCGCGCCTGCCGCGAAGGACGGCGCGCCACCCCCCCACTCAAATCGGGGGGCGGCACCCCCCCCCTCTGACCGTTTTGCACGGGGGGGGCGCGCCTGGAACAAACGACACCGCCCCCGCCCCCCCTCAGAACGCGATACAGGGAAGTGCCCCCCCTCTCAGGTCAAGTGCTCGGTGGGTGGGGGGGCGTCCTCCACCCCTCCTGCCCAATTCAAGGGGGGAGGGCACAGAGCGACCCACGTTGCAACCCACGAGCCCCTTCCCCCCAGAAGCGCTCTCTGGCGCCACCCCCCCCGCCCCCCCGCCAATCGGCCGCCCCCTCGTCCGGCGGGGTGTTTCCCCCCCTCACAATTAAGCGTTGTACTCGACTTGGGTGGCTAGGAAGCACCCCCGCGCTACACGGCGCCTTCATGCCCCAGCCCCGCCCCTATTCTCTGCCGCCCCCCACACCACCGAGACGGCCTTGCTGTCCACAATGCAGCGACCATACCTGGCGCTCAGATCCCGTTCGACCTTGGCCGCGAACCGTCCACGCTGCACATGGCGGTGGACGTAGGCCTTGCACAGCGGCCGCAGTGCGCCTTTGCCATAGGCACCAGCATAGTCTGCAGTGCTGCGAAAGGAAGCCCAGGTCGAGGTGGCTGCCGCCCAGTCCAGCAACGTCGGCTGCTTGAGGGACGTACCCTCAAAGAGGTCTTCTGGGGTGGCCCTGGAGCCGGCTGGCCGGCTGGCCTCCCAACTGCCCGCCACGAGGCCTGCGCCCTTTCCATAATCACGCCGCCCGACTGCTCGGCGTACGCAGCACTGCTCACAGACGGTGCTGCCCCGCGAGGCGGACAAGCGGGAGGGCGTGATGGCGGGTGCCGTCGTCGTCCCTGCCACCGTCGTCGGCGAAAGCCCGCCCCCTGCGCCCCGGCAGTCTCGTCGGCCACCGCTGCCCGCATCGACTCTTCACACAGCGTGTCAATGAGCCACGCAGACGCGCCCGTCTGGGTGAGCTCCTCCCGCACCTCCTTGAAGAGCTCTGCACGTGCCGCCTGCCTGGCCGTTGCCACGGGTCCCCGGCGCTTGCACTGCGACCGCCGGCGCTGCCGGGACCAGGCGACCTTGCCCGCCGCTGCCGCACTGCCACCACCGGCAGCACCACCACTCGCAGTCGCAACGCCTTGACCCACACTCCCTTGCAAAGGATGCAATGCTGTTGACGTTGACCGGCCCCACTGCACTGGCGACCGACTCTCCCCTGACAGCGGCAGCCGCCCCATCGTCTACCACAGCAGAGGATGGCAGCTCCTTGGTCTTCTTACAGGTCCCACGTACTGCAGACAGGGGCGGCAGGGCTGCCCGCCTTGCTTCTACCGTCGTCTTGATTGCCTCGGCCGGCGACGGTGAGGCGACAGCGGCGGCCAGCCGGCTCAGCGCGCGCGCCGCGCGCGCCAGGGAGCGGGCTGCGACCGTCCATGCCCGCTCCGACCCGTACGCAAACACGTGTGGCCACGGGACGACCACAAGGTCGGGATCCTGGCCCAGCGAGCAGGCCGTGTAGATTTCAGTGACCCCCGGGTCCACGCCCACCACACACGTCTTGACCGTCCCGTCAAGGGGCAGCCCCATGACGGCCGCCTGGCGTTCCAGGCTGGTCACCCCGCCGCCCGACGTGGTCCCGTTGCCGCCCCGGAGTCGTCGGGCCTGGTGCGCCTGAGCGGCCGTCGCCTCAGCCGCGTCGGCGGGCCGCTCCAAGGTAAAAACAATACCCGTCCCGTCAGAAACAACGTATGGGCAAAAGCGGGACCGCCTTGTACGCAAACCCGCCATGGCGGCCAGCTTGGCGCCACCGGCGCTCCCATTCGTGCCGCGACCCACCGCCAACAGGGGGTACACCTCGCCGAGCCCCGGGTGTGAGACGAGTTTAGGCTGTTAAGTCGCCCGCCGCAGCAGCGTCGGGGCGACGTGCGCGTAGCGACAGAGGTCGGGTGTGAGACGCGGAAAGACCGCACGGGCGGGCGTGTCGGGGAGGGTGATGGCCAGCTCCGCGCCGACCTTCATCGGCAGCACCCACGGAAAGACGGCCTTGAGGTCTGCAGCGATCCGCTGCTGTACCAAGGGTGGCGCCCCCGCCGGCCACGAGCTGTCGTTGACCTCGTCGCACCCCCCATCACCGTGTCGGCGATGAACCGCGGGAGCCTGCCGCGGAGGGCGCAACGCTCACGGTCTTGAGCGCGGCCCGCAGGGGTGGCAGCCTGCGCCTGCGCCTGCGCGGTCGAGGGTGGATGCGGTAACAGCCCGACCGCTTGCAGGGCGTCATCGACTATCACCTTGGCAAGGCACGTCACAGCCGTCTTGACTGTTCGTGCGACGTGCACCGAGATGTTCATGGCCGCCGTCTTAAACGCAAGGGAATCGCCCGGGCCTGGCAGGTCAGTGCTGCAGGGCAGCGGCGCCTCTTTTTGAATGGTAGACATGAAGCGGGCATAGGCGGTTGCAAACCGCCTACCAGCCAGCCCGTCGTCGGTAAAGGCCAACTCCCGGGGGTGCTTGGTGTCCGATTTGGCCAGTGCCTCCAGCGCGCGGCCCAGCGCCTGGGCGACCGCCCGGTCCCCGACCGTCTTGCGCGGCCGTGTCGGCGGCCCGCCCCGACCGCCATGGCTGTCGACGGTGGTTGTGGCAAAAACCACATGCACACACGGCACCCAAGTTGGGGCGGTGTGCAAGGGCTGCCTCCCGTGTCGGGGGAACCGGAAGAAGTGCAAGTCGCACACACTCTGTCCCTGTTGTGGGGCAAACCCCCCACGGACAAACAAGAAGATGGTGTGTGGTCCAACAGTTTCTTGGTCGGGACGGGGAAGCAGGGCCAAGCCCCGCTGTCCCTCCCCATATCCCCCCAGGGTCCACTCAGAATCTCGCCACTCAGAATCTCCCACCCCAGCACCTGCCCACCGGGCCACACGAAAATTCAAGACGATAAATGCAGAAAACCCTCAAATCCAAGTTGGATTTACTACTAAGCTAACTATCCCAAACTTAGGGAATATGGACCCAAATGCAGGGGGAGGAACGGATCAGGCTAGTGGCCTGCCGCCCCTTGCATGGCACGTGTTGCCCCCCTACCTGGGGGTCAATACTGCCACACTCCCCTCTCCTCAGTTCCGACCGACCCGGTCGGCCCTGTGAGGGGGTGCGTAAACGCACGTCTCGGCGTTGGGGGCGCGACTTGCTGTCCCCCATCGAGTACGTAACACGGATGTGGAGGCGGTCGCGTTGACCGCCCCTCTCCTCAAGCTTGCCCACTCGGCAGCTTGCCCTCCTCAGTTCACACTTTACCATCACCACCACCTCCCCTTCACCTTCCACTGGGCCGCCCCACGCTGGGGAGGCCACCCGTATACCCACGATCCGAGTCCCCCTCAACTCGAGGCGGGTCTCGTGCCGCGATAGCCACAGCGTCTCTCCCCAACTTGGGGAGAGCCATGGTGACCCCGGGAGTGGAGACGGACTCTCTTGACGAGCGCATGGAAGACACCTCCTACGGGGCAGCACCCGCCGGGACTTCCGGCGGGGGCTCCGCGATCGCTCCGGGGGATGGGACTCCCGCGTCACCCGGCTTTGGGTTGACGGCGGGGTCTCCCCCTGAGGCGGGACAAGTTGTCCCGCGTGAGGCCTTGGGGCGGTGGTTTTACCCCGCTTGGCCTCTCTATGAGGAGGGGTTGACTGTTCTTCGCTGTGGCCGACTTGGCGCAGCGATGGGCCGGGTATGGGACCGCCTACGGGAGAAGTATCCCCGTAGGGTCGGGTTCCCTGCCGGCTTCAGGACGGACCAGTTTGCCTTCCTGGACGATGAGGAGGTTGAGGACGTTCAGCGTGCCAAGGCCATGGTGGATCGCGGGGGAACTATCCCGGGTCCTGGCGACTTGCCGACCTTCACGTGGGACGCTGTGGCAACTCGCCCCCCGTACCTCCATGAGGCCGATCCGCACACTCATCACTTTGATGTGCGGATGGAGAAAGACTTCCGGCGAGGTCCCTACTTGGTGACCTCGGCTCAACCTGAGTTTCCTCAGCAGTCTGCTGCCAGTAAGGAGCAGTACTATCCGAAGAAGCCCGAGTGGTGGCCTCAAGTTGAGGTCCCCTACGGGTTCCCGGCGTTGCTGCCACGGTTGCTTGACCACTTCGGCTCCTTCATGTTGACGGCTGGCCCTGATCACCAAGTGTGGGCCATGTTGGCCACCCAGTGGCTCCTCGAGGTCATGTCGACCTGGGTGTCCTGTGCTCAGCGGCGGGGGATGCTCTGGCATCTCCCCCTCCGGCTCATCCAAGGTTTGGAACAGCTCACCCCTCAGCTAGTTGCTGAGGGGTGCTCATCAGGACAACTCACTCTACTTGAGGAGATGCTCCGGCTCCATAAGTTTATCGAGTGGGAGAGCATTGAGCACAAGTTGCGCCGCCCCACTCGTGGGCCCAAGGACGATGGCGCACTTCGCCAGTTCGTGTGGGTCGCTCGTGAACTTCACGACGGCCGTGTGGTCCTACGAGAGGGGTTGGGCATCGGGGACTACCCGTATGCCCCGGGGGTGGATCGCCACACTGCGCCACCCCCGGACAAGCCCATAGTTATGGCTGTGCCCTCATATGATGACCATATGACTCAACCTACTGCGGGGGCCCCAAGTCGGGGTCGCAGTTACACCCGGGTACCGCCACCTCGGCGGGCCCCTCCGCTTCCTCCTGTTCCTTTCCAGCCTCACGGGAACATCCCGATCAGCGTGGCCGTGGAGTCATCCACCCCGGTGTCCCCCCACTTGGGGGCCACCCTCCTGACGGTATACCCCAAGTTGGTGCTACCGCCCACGCCTCTAACCTCAGAGATGATGATCACCACGTTAGTGCGCACCATTTCCTGGTTGGCCGCGTCGACCTACAAAGTTCCGAGACTCCTCAACTTGAGGAGCGCGTTCGTACTGCAGTGGCGACCGCGAGTTGCGAGTCGGTGGCGGAGTTTATGACAGCCGAGTTGGCTCGCTTTGGGGCTATTATGCCCCAGCCAGCCCCACTTGGGCGTGGCAATCGTCGCGCGAGCCGGGCATACTCGCCTCCTCGCCGTCGTCGCCGACACTCGCGGCGCTCTCCCTCCGTGTCGGAAGACGAGTTGTCTTACTCCGTCTCGGAGTCCTCTACCCCGTCGGAGACGGAGTCTGTCCAGCGTCTGCGTCGCAAACTTGCGCGCAAGACCAGGCAGAAGAGTAGCCACGGTCGGCGCCACTTGCGCGACCGTGAAGGGCGCGACGGTTCCGACTTGGAGCCGCCGCCCCTTCCAACGAGTGGAGACCGTTATCGGCGTGGGTCTCGCCGCTCGCCTCCACGTGAGGGCGAGGGCCGTGGAGTGGGAGAGTCTAGCGCGCGTGCCTAGTTGGCAGCTGCCTTTGTTGTGAGAGTGTGAGGGTTAGGGCTGTAGTTAAAAACCACTCTGCGTACCACTTCGACTTGAAGCACTCTCGTGGCACTGTTGCTCGGCCCTCCCTCACGTTGAGGGAGGGCTGTTAGGGTCTATCTCATTCCGGGCACAGTACGCCCGGACCTTCTCAGCGGGAAGATCCTCCACATACTCCCACGTATCATCCTTGGCTTTGTAGCCAAACCAACGCACCCTCAACATGAGGCGGTTAGTGTCCTCATCCCATCCGTGGTCGATGAACTTATCGAACACGTACTCCTGCGGGCCCTGTTTGGCCGCAGGCAGTGAGGGGAGGCGCCACGCTTCCAAAGCACGCGCCCAAGCTGGGTCGCCTGCAGGCGGTGGTGCAACTTTGACCACGTCCTGTCCGTTCACTGTGCGGACCCCATCGTCACTTTCGATGGTGAAGCGCCGCCCATCAGTACGAAGGACCTGGTACGGCCCCTTCGTCTGGAATACCAACTTACCCCCAGTTGGGGTGTGTGAGTGAACCAGCACCCAGTCACCCTGCTCGGGGACATGCTTAGCATTGCGCACCTTTTTGTCAAAGGTACGCTTGTAGCGCTTTTGTGCTTTATCCATCTCAGCCCTGACTTTAGGGATGAGTTTTTCAAGCCTAGCAGCGAACTCCGCCTTACTCTCAGTAGGAGTAGGCGTACTGCCACCACCCTCCCTAGATGGGAGCGACCGCCGCACGGCAATAGACCGCACGCGACGGGGGGTCACAAAAGCGAGGGGTACTTCCCCGGTAGATGAGTGAACCTGCGAATTGTACGCAGTAGTAAGGATAGAAGTGTATTGGTCCCACGTCTTCACGTGCTCACTCACATAGTGGCGCAGCTGCCTAACAATGGTTTTGTTGAAGCGCTCCACCTGCCCATTAGTTTGTGGGTGGTAGGGGGTGGCATAGTTTGCCTTAACCCCCAACATATCCAGCACTCCCTGAAACAGTACAGACGCAAATTGCGGTCCATTGTCCGATAGTGTACTATCTGGGATGCCATACGCGGCAACCCAGTGATCTAGGAAGGCTGACACGACCGACATGGCCGTGATCTCTGCCAGTGGGATCGCTCGCGTAAGTTTCGTGAAGCGGTCACAGATGACCAGGAGGTACTGGTTGCCCTCCTCGGTCACTGGCAGTGGCCCAAGGATGTCCATCGCCAACGCGGCGAAGGGCTCCTTGGCCGGGAACAATAGCATAGCCGTATTAGGCCGCCGTTCCATCAGACGATTCTGTGCACAACTTGTGCAGGCAGCCACCCAACTGTAGATGTCCACCACCATGGACGGCCAGTAGTACCTGGTCCTCAGGGTCTGGTACAGTTTACTAGACCCCAGGTGTCCACCCGTGGGAGCGTTGTGCTCCCTCTCAAGGATACTGTCCTTGAGGGATGCGGGGACGACAAGTTGTTCAGTCCCCTGGAATACCCCCCTTCTCATGAGGGGGCCATCGTCTCCCAGAAAGAAACGCATCTCCACCACTGTATCCAGTGTATCCCTCTGCGACTTTCAGAAGGGATCCTCGGCCTGGGCCTTCACCACCTCGTCCAGGGACAGGGGCAAGTACTTCTTGTTCCCTGGCGCCTCGGGGTTCAACGCGTGACCCGAGCGCGTGACTACCCCCACGATGGGGATGTCCTCATCGACTGGGTTAGTGTCCAGCCCCTCGGTAGGTACCCGAGAGAGGCCGTCGGCAAGGGCATGTTGCCTGCCAGGTCGGTACTCAATGTCAAAGTTGAAGGGTGCCAGTCGCACCCTCCACCGGTTGAGACGAGTGTTCGTACAGTCCGTCTTGAAGATGAACTGCAACGCGCGGTGGTCACAGCGGATGAGGAACTTCTCACCCTCTAGGTAGTGACGAAGTGACGTCACCGCCCACACCACTGCGAGTCCTTCCAACTCGGTGACTCCGTAGTTCTTCTCCGCCGAGTTCAGCCCCTTACTAAAGTATCCCACCGGCAAGTACTCCTTGTCCGGCTGCTGCTGAAGCAACACACAACCAAGTTGGTCGTAGCTAGCGTCCACATCCAGGATGTAGTGGCCTCCCAACCTGGGAATAGCCAAGATGGGGGGCTTCAGCAGAAGGTCCCGAAGAGTCTCAAAGGATTCCTGCTCCACCCGACTTGGGGGAGGCAGGTTCTTCGGTAGTGTTGAGCTCACTAGCTCATTCAACGGCTTCGCCACCTTGGCGAAGCCCTTGGTGAAACGTCGGTACACGTTACACATCCCGAGGAAGCTCCTCATCTGGGTCTGGGTCCGGGGGTACTGAGCCTTACGGATGGCCATCAAGTTTTTCTCGTTGACACTGAGACGCCCCGGACGGACAACATGTCCCAAGTATTCCACCTCTTGAGTAAAGAGGTGGCACTTACTCGCCTTTAGTGACACACCGGCGTCAGCAAGTAGCTTGAACACCTGGCCAAGATGGCCAATGTGTTCCTCCGGACTTCGGGAGAACACAATGATATCGTCTAGGTACACAAGACAGATCTGCCACCGTACTCCGGCCAGAATCATGTCCATAGCGCGCTGAAAAGTTGCCGGCGCGTTACACAGACCAAACGGTAGACGCTTGCACTGGTAGGTACCACAGTGACAGGTAAAGGTAGTTTTATGCCTGTCCTCCGGGGCAATGGGAATTTGCCAGTACCCCGCGTTACAGTCCAGGGTAGAGAACACGTTTGCCTCCCCCAGAGAGTCCAGACAGTCATCCATCCTAGGTAGGGGATAACTGTCCATCACCGTGCTCTCGTTGAGCTTACGGTAGTCGATACAAAACCGGGGGGTCCCATCAACTTTGGGGACGATAACCACCGGACTCGCCCACTCGGCGTGGCTGGCCTCGATCACATCGAGGGCCTCCATGCGAGCAACTTGCTCCTTAACGAGGGCCCTTGAACGAGGTCCTCCCCTATACGGTTGTTGGCGTATAGGGGGTGCACCGGGCTTCAACTCGATCCGGTGTTGGGTGGCTCTCATGAGTCCCAATTGACCATCCCACAACTTGTGATATTGGTCCAAGAGGCGTTCAACTTGAACCCTCAACCTGGGGGGGACACCCTCCATGTTCACATGGGGCCGAGGAGAGGCGGCCGACTTGACTTGATGCTTCTCCTTTCCGGACTTCGGGTCGCTACTTGCGCCCGCGTTGAGGGTGACCGCTACTACCGGTCCCTCGTGTTGGTCGATATAGCCGAACTTGGCTCCCGACTTGAAGTACTTGGGCGACGAGCTCAGGTTCATCACCTGTATCCTCCGCGGGACTCCGGCTTTGGAGTCCATCGTGCCAAGGGCAACATGCACTTGGTGCTTGCGAGCAAGACGGGGGTGAGGGTGCACCAACCCGTTCCCCGTATAATCAGTTACAGCATCAACGTGCGCCACCGAGTTGGGGGGCAACGTGACTTTACGGGCTAAACGCAGGGTAGCAGTAAACCCTTCCCTCACAGAGCAAACAGGCTTCGACTGTGAGACTGTCACAGGAGCCACAGACTTTCCCTTACCAAGGATGGGGATAGTCTCCCCATTCATCAACTTGACCCAATACTCAGGGCCACAAATCAAAGGCTCTTGTGTAACAACATAAGGGGTACCCAGAAGCAGGGGTACCGATATATTCTCAACTACACCATAGGTCACGTCGACCTCATGCGTCCCCAACCTAGTTGGTAGGGTCACGGCACCAACGATGGGAAGTACCCCACCGTTGATGTCAATCATATGGTCAGCTTTGGACCTCCAGCGTTGGAGCTTCACCTCCTTTGGTAATAGCGACTTGCGTATCAAGGAGGCTCCGGACCCGGTATCAAGCACGATACGGGCACAACAGGCGCGGCCGGGGGCAAGTTGCACCCGTCCAGCCACCTGGAAGTTCTCACCCGTCAGCACCGCGATGACCCGACGTGGGTTTACGTTCTTGGGGAGTCCTACCCGAGGTGGGCGGACTCCCTTAGGTCGCCGCAGTATCCGGCACGGTTGGTTCGTCCTCCTGGCCCACTTGGCCGAGGCTGCCGTTGTGAGCTTCGGACGACCAGCCCCAACGGTCATTCATTTCCCGCCGACTTGGCGTCCGAATCTGAGGGCGAAGGGGAAGACGACGAGTCCGAGGACGACGTGTCCGCCTCCTTCGCCGAGGGTGTGGCGACCGCGACGACTGGTCGAGACCCACCCTCGCGGCGTGAACGTACTTCGTTCGTAGCCGTCTTCTTACTCGCATTCCTAACAAGTCGTTGGATGCGTTTACTCAACTTGGGGCAATCGTATGCCCAGTGTCCATCGGAGTTGCAGTTCCAACACCGATTGTCTGTTCCGGGAGGAGTCTTCCCAACTGGGGAAGACGAAGGGATACCCTGGGAAGTTCCCACGGCAGCTACCACCCTCTCCTTGCGGATTCGGCGTGCCTCTCTCAACTCTCTGGCCTGGCGCGCCTCCTCCCGTTCCTTGGCCAACTCGGCCTGACGCTCCTGGCGTTGTTCCCCCCGCAACTTGCGGTAGGCCTCGCCTCTGCGGTAGGCGAACCTAGCCAACTCGGCCAGGGTCGCCCGGGCAGTGTTATGCTCCCGGGTCTCCATCCGGACCGACCAATGGAGTCCCTCCACAAACCGACTCTTCACCACAGCTTGTGGATGAAGAAACCCACAAAGATTGTTGAGCTTACGGACTCGCTCCGCAAAGGACAACTCGTCCTCCGCCTCTTTCTGATGGGCTTGCGTAAACTCCTCGACTTGAGAAGCCAACGCTGCCTCATCAACCATGGCTCTCAACAACCAGTTGACGAGCTCCAAATAGGACGTCACCTCCCCAGCGCCTCCACTTGAGGAGCTGGGCATGACGGACATAAGTTCTGTCCGCAGGTCGCCCTTCGTAAACTCCTGTAGCATGTAAAAAGCCATGCCTTCACTTATGGCATTGTCGTCACAGGCTTTTGTGAAACGACGTAGGAACTCAAAGACACGGAGGGGGGGAGTTCCATCCCACTCCGCTTTGTGCCCAAAAGAATGAAGTGCATTCTTCTTGGCACGGCCCATGGCTCGGGCCTGGTCAGGACCATACGCCACCGACTTGTTTTGGAGGGCGTAGGTCTCACAGTCAAAGATCCGCTGGTAGACCGGGTTGGCTACCTGGATCTTGGGCGGCACCTCACGTTGAGGGAACAGCCGCTGTGGCACTGGGGTAAGTTGACCCTCAGCGCCTGTAGTCTGGTACTGCGAGCTTGGTGTAGCCGCCGGCGTTTCCGAGGGGAATTCCCCCGTGAAGAGCGTACGCCCCACCGAGAATGGTGCGGCTCCCACGTTGGGAGTCACAGGGGTCCCCCCCCGTTCGGGGCGACCCGGAATAGGCGTCAGGGGAGATTCCCCCTGCGCCTGCGGGCTCGAAAGCCCCAATCCGGTCTGGACATTAAGGCCATCTGGAAAACTCGCCACAATCTGATTCAGAATAGTATTCGTCATCGTGACCACCAGGTCCGGCAAAGTTTGCCGCAACACATTGGTCGCCTCCCGACGGACAGTTTCCGCGAGGAGTGGATTGACGACTCCAGTTGAGTCTCGGTCCGCCTCCGGGAGTCCACCTGAGGGGTAACCACGTTCCTCAGGGGTCTCAACCGGGGGCATGGGCGCGAGCCCATCGCCGACCAACGGAGGTCCGCCGTCCTCCGAAAGCCTAGTTGGCGACGGCTCCAAGCCAAAGTTGGCTCCAACCCGAGTGGAACCCGCGGGGACAGTCCTCACCCCTTGGGACGTTCCCGTTGAGTATACCACGCGGTGGCCAGACTTCGGCCCACCCACATCAGAAGTGTCACCCGAGTGAAATCCCGACTGAGTCGGGGTGGCCTGTTGCCCGCCCGTACTTCCAGTCCTGCTGGCTTGAGGGACCTCTAGTCCCTCTGCGACCCCAGGTAAACCCACCTGTGTCTCACCAGTATTCAAAGGCACTGAAGTACGTGCGTCACCCGTGTACTCCCCGGACGACGGGGGGTCCGAGCTAGCCATGTTGGCTAACGATCCGTATGACACGGTCCAAGTCCACCGTTCCTCTGAGACAGAGGGCCCCCTACACCCGGGTGCACCCGGAGGTAAAGTTTACCTCTGTCCCCTGCTGCTCCACCAAATGTGGCAAAAACCACATGCACACACGCCACCCAAGTTGGGGCGGTGTGCAAGGGCTGCCTCCCGTGTCGGGGGAACCGGAAGAAGTGCAAGTCGCACACACTCTGTCCCTGTTGTGGGGCAAACCCCCCACGGACAAACAAGAGGATGGTGTGTGGTCCAACAGTTTCTTGGTCGGGACGGGGAAGCAGGGCCAAGCCCCGCTGTCCCTCCCCTTATCCCCCCAGGGTCCACTCAGAATCTCGCCACTCAGAATCTCCCACCCCAGCACCTGCCCACCGGGCCACACGAAAATTCAAGACGATAAATGCAGAAAACCCTCAAATCCAAGTTGGATTTACTACTAAGCTAACTATCCCAAACTTAGAGAATATGGACCCAAATGCAGGGGGAGGAACGGATCAGGCTAGTGGCCTGCCGCCCCTTGCATGGCACGTGTTGCCCCCCTACCTGGGGGTCAATACTGCCACAGTGGTGGCGCGCTCTCCCCCGGGTGGAGCCGTCGCCAGGGGGCGGGTCGCCCCAACGCGGGCAAGTGGGATAAGCACCGAGGTGTGCACCTTGTACTCGTCCATAGCGTACGGGTCGGCAGCGTCGACGCTGAGACCTCGGTCGCCCCCGAAGGGGACCGCCGAGCAGGAGCGCGCCGTGTGCCCAGCCTGGTGACACTTGCCGCACGTCGGGGCCTTGCGGCCCGGCTTGCGGGCCGCACTGTCTGCCGTGGCCGTCGGTGCGCTGGCCTTGATCGCCGCGGCGTGTACCGCGACCACGTCTTGCGGTGCGTCACTGGTGCGTACGTAGTGACCCGCCGAGCCGCACCGGGAGCACTTGCGCTTTCCAGCGCTGATCGTGTGGCTTACGGCAGCGTCACCGTGTGCGGGCGCCTCTGCGGCCGGACGAGCGGTGACACGGGCCGGCGGCGTCGCACGGGCTGTCAGGCCACGGGCAGCCTGGCCGGCTGCGGCCGCCGCCGTGCTCGCCTGGTCGGCCATCGCCGGGAACCCCCCCGCCGCCGCCCACGCCGCCGCCGCCGCCGCCGCCCGTTACCCGGCGGCGGTGGGAGGAGGCGGTGACCAAGCCGTCTGATCGGGGCGTCCGGGGGCCGTCATCGGCCTCGTCGCCGTCGGCCGCCCGTGACGCCGGCGGCAGCGGCGGTGACGCCGGCGGCAGCGGCGGCGGCGGCGGCAGGAGCGGCGGCGGCGGCGGTGGCGGCGGCGGCGGCAGCAGCGGCGGCGGCGGCGGTGGCGGCGGCGGTGGCGCTGCTGTTGCCGCCGCCCTGCCTTGCAGGCGGCTGCGGCGGGCGCTCGTCGAATGGTCGTCGGGGGGGGGGGGAAGGACAGCACGCGGCGGGGGGGGAAGCGTGCGCGGCCGGGCGCCCACGTCGGGGTGGCGCTTGCCGCCGGCCGGCCACGAGGCGGCGTAGGCGGCACCTGGGGGGGAGGGGGGGGGGGGGGGGGCGGGGGGGGCTTTACTGCTCATGGTGCCAATCCGGCTCCACGCGCGGCCAGGAGCAATCTGATATTACCAATACGTGGACCAACCAAAGGGCGTTAGCGCGACAACAAGCGTGGCCGCTTCATAACGAGCTTCGCTAATATTTTTTTGTAGCGCATGGGCATACGCGGAAAGCATATGCGAGGATCGGGGAAGAACACCATTGCGTATGGGACGGCTCTTTTGCTTGACGTTGTATGGAAACCGTAGAGTGAGCCGGCCTTGCGTGTCTCGCGAGTACAAGTATGACACACCGGATTCCACTCGCAAGAACCACGAAGAAAGGACCCATGGATGGGACGACCCACGAGGCAAGGCGCACTCGTCAGACACAACAGGTAGGAAGAAAGCACACTATGGACACTGGCACGGCACATGTGGCGCCCACTAATCAGCTGGTGTGGCGCGACGGGAGGAAAAGAACCGAAACAAGAGAGAAAAAGAATACGAGAAGCAAGGAGCGCTGTGCGCTCTCCGCGAAACCCTGCCGATAACACCGCAACAACCCCATCAAACCCAAACAATGCACTCCTCCGCGACTTGCACAACAGGGGGTGCTCAGCCTGCCGAGACCTTCTTGGGCGCCTTGATGGCCGGTCGCCATGCGGGCTGCTTGACGTGCAGGTGCGCCGCGTTGACACCTGTGTACCCGCTCATGTCACGCAGGCCAGTGCTCGCCGCGAGCGCCGCCCGGCTGACATCTGACGGCAGGTCATCGACCTGATAAAACTTGCGTGGCACCATCGTCGACGGGAGCATCGACTGCGCGTGGAGGCGGAGCCACGGCTCGCTCACGCGCGCGCCGGGGAGTGTCACAAACGCCACGTGCACGTCGGCGCCGCCCGACCGAGCGTCCGTCCGGCCAAATGCGCGCGCGTCGGCAACCGCTGGGTGGGAGCGCAGGGCGGCCTCCACCTCCCCCAGAGACACCTCCACCCGCTTGACGAGGCCGGTCTGCTCGCCCGTGTTGCCCACCAGCAAGCCCCCCGCCGATGGCACCGACCGCGATGCTGCCGCAGCAGCAGCGCCGACGGCACCCCCACCAGGCGCCAGACGCATCTGGCCGCCCGCGTCAATGGTGAGACCAAACGCAGACTCGGCAATCGACTTGGCCGCCGCAACTGCTGCCGCCGTCTGTTGGTGGGCGTCTTCAGCCGAGGCGGCGGCCGCCATGGCGCACGCCTCCACAGCGTCCATCCGCACGTCCATCACCACCGGCTCAGTGGGAACCGTCGTCACAACGGTGGTGGAGGTGGCGCCCACTGCCGACCGGTCAGCCGCGGAGGCGGCCGCTAACGCAGCCGACTCGGCATCGCGCAGCCGGCGATTCAGGTCAGCCAACTCGGCATTGTGAGCGGCCACCAGCTCCGCCTCCAGCGCCGCGTGGTTCGACTCGATCGCTTCGAGGCGGCCCAAGATGGCCGCCGCGGTCGCGCCGTCCAGGCCCGCCTCTTCCTCGACCTCGACCTCGCGGGACGTCGTGCCTTGCGCAGTCGCCGCAGCAGCCGCCTGTTCCTCGGCACGCTTGCCGGCCGCCTCGTCCTCCGCACGCTGGGCCGCCTCCTCCTCCGCCTCCGCGTCGGCCTTGGCCTTGGCCGCTGCCGCCGCAGCCGCCGCCGACGCGGCCGCAGCCGCTGCGGCCGCCACCGCTGCTTTGGACGCCAGCTCCTTCTCCTCTTGCTCCTGCGCGGCACGGGCCGCCTCCGCCGCAGCCGCCGCTGCCGCGACCTCCCGTCGCGATGCAGCCACATCAACAGACACCACCCCAGCGGCGTCAACGGATCCCCTGTCCGCAGTCGGCATCCACAGGCGGGCGGCCAACGGCCCCCGGCCGGGACCTTCAACAGCGGGACCGCCGCTCGTGGCACCGGCGCCACCCCCACTGCCCCCGTCTGATGCATCGGATGCGCGGCTACCACCCGCTTCATACCCCTCCTCCACATCCGAAGACGCGGTCGACGCGGGCCCAGATGCCGCCGCCGACACCTCCTCAGCCAAAACGAAGGGCGCTGCGCCGGCGGCGGCAGTCGAGTCAGAGCCCGCGGGCAAGCGTGCCGCCGCCACCGACGCCCCCCGCACGGCCAGCACACCTGACTCACCCGGCAGCACCCGCGACCACTCTCCATCCTCCCCACGAGTGACAGCAGCAATCTCCAGACCGGGAGGAGCCCGCAGGCCGCCCGCGGGGTCGGCAGGCGAAACCAATGCGCCGACACCCACTGCCTCGGGGGGGCACCACGCTGGCAGTGCTGACGGTGCGGCCACGCCGCCGCGAGACGATGGAGAAGTCACCCGCACGTGGAGCAGGCTCGTAATCGTCGGCGCCGCAAACACGGCTGAAGCCGCCGATGGGGGAAGGGACAGCCACGACGCCCCGTGGGTCCCTGCCAACCCCGCCACGGTCGGCGGAGGCGGTGCTGAAGACGACACGTCGTTCCCCGCCGGTGGGGGTGGAATAACCAGGTGGCCACCTGAGTAGAGAGTCGCGATGAGGGTCACTACCCCGTCCGCGTCGTGAAGGCCCGCGCCCCACACGGAAGTGTCACCCGTGGCCAGCCCATAGACGGAAGAAAAAGATACAGCCGCGGCGGCGACCATGGCGTGCGTCAACCGCAAAACAGTAGCTCCAGCCGGCAACGGGGCGTCTGGGTCTGCCTGCGGCGCCTCATCCTCCTCATCACTGTCCGCATCGTCTTCCGATGCCCAGCCAGTGAGTAGGTGCACCGCCACCTCGTCCGGATCAATGGTAAAGTCGCCGGCACCGCCCTTCCACGCCGCCCCCTCTGCTGCAAAGCGCCCACGAACGTCGAGGCCGACGCCCTCATTGACACTCCGCGTCAGGTGCCAGGCCAACACCCCCGCCGCGTCGGCTGCCTCCACCGCAGCGGTCGGCACTGGCTCGTCCGGGCGGCAAGCCACCGCCCGCGCGCCAACGGCGGTGAGCGCCGTGGCGAGCGCGTCGGCGCCAAGCGTCGGCGGCAGCGGCGCGGCGATGGCACCCACCCACTGGGCGGCGAGGAAAAAGCAGACCGCCTCCAGGCACGGTGGCGACACGACCGCCACCACCGTCCCTGGGCGCACCCCCGCCGACCGCAGCGTTCCGGCAATGCGCTCCGTGTACTTGTACACCTCGAGGTGGCTGACCGCCGCGGGCCGCCGCGGCGGGCCACGTCGGTCTGCCGGCGCATAGACGGTGGCGGCAAGAAGAGTGGCGTAGCGGGCGGCGGGCAGCTGGCGGAGCGTAACCAGCGTCGGCGCGGGGCCCGATCCCGCCGGGGTGGACGCCATTGTCACACCCGTCCGGGGGGAAGCACAAAAAAAACAAAGAACGCGCGTTGGGGGGCAGACGCGGGAGGGGGGAGAATAACGGGGCGGAGGGAGAGGAGGGAGAACGAAAGAGGTTGAGAGTTGGGGGGGGGCGGGCGAGGGGGAGAGCGCCAACCCGCCGCCGACGCCGCCGACGCCGTGGAGGCCGTCGGCCGCGTGCGACGTGGGCGCGCGCGCGTGTCAAACGTCAATCGCACACGGCACACCCAGCGGGAAGAGGTGGGAAGGGGAAATATGGATAGACGGGAGGGCGGGCGGGGGGGAAGGGGAATGACAGACCCCAACCACGCGGGCGTTGGCAGTGGCTGGCCGCGCGGCGGCTGACGGTAGCCGGCGCGGCGCTGCGACCCGACCCCCCCCACCCCCCCGGTGGCTGGCCCGCGCGGGCGCGCTCCTCCCGCAGTGAGCGCCCCTTGGCGGGGACGCAACAAGCACGCACCGGCGGGGGCGGGCGGGCGGGTGTGGTGGGCGGGAGCGCGGCCGGAGGCCAGCCAGTGACAGCAGCCGCTGCAGGGGGCTACGGCGGCGGGGCGGGGCAGCAGCGGCGGGGGTGCCGCCCACGAGCGCCGCAGCTCTCCTCTAGCTAGCCCAACGTCGGCGTCGCAACGTCGGCTGGAAGCGCGCCGGAAAGAGAGGGCGGGGTCGCAAACAAGCGCGCGGTCACCCCGCCCAACCGCCCTCAGCCCCACCCGCCGGGCTCGCCGCTTCCCCCGCCGACCAACGCGGTGGATTACAGCAGCCTGAGTGCTCCGATGGGTGGCGACCGGGGTCGGCGCACACCGGAGAGCGGTGACCGCTCTCCCGCGGCACACAGCACCAGCACAGGCGCCGCCGAGCCGAAAAAAGGAAAACGAGGGTGGAGAGGAGGGTGGGGGTTTGGGGGGGGGGGAGAAGGGACGCGGTGTCGCAGGGGCGGGCACCCAACGGTCACGAAGGACGTGCAGGCAGCCGCCGTGTCCCACCCAGCGGCCGCGGCTGCGGAAAGGACACCTGAGGCGGTGGTGTCCCCCGGAAGTGCAGCCGCAAAGAGGTGGGGGCGTGGGCGGGGCGCGGGGGTGGGCGGGCCGCGGGCCGGCTGTCAACACCGCGGTGAGCACCAGCCACGCCGCGGGAGCGGGGGGGGGGCCGGTCGAACAGCACAGGCGCGGGTGGGCTCCCTCCCAGGCAGTCAAAAGAAAAGTGATAAGAGGGGTCGTCGCCGTCGCAAAAGAGGGGGGCGGGGGTCGGTTCAGAAGAGCCCGCTCAGCTCGCTGTGCGTCGCCCCCCCGCCAAATGGGGTCAGCCGCCGCCGCGGTGAGGTAGCCAGTCCCTGCCGCCGTTCCAGACCGCGCGCCGACTGCCGAGGCGGGCGGCGCGCGCAAAGCTGGCCGCTTGGCCGACGGCGGCGGCAGCCGCGTCGGGCGCCGAAACGGGGCGGCTCTGGACACTCGACAGGCGTGTGTGCTCCACTGTAAACCTTCAGCGACGATGTCTTCGTACTCCTTTGCCCTTCTGCCACGCCGACCGACTAAGGATGGCATTTAAATATCGTAAATAAATTACGTACTTAAAGTTAGCGATCATTTGACTACTTCAACAATGGCATTTAACGACTTCATCGTGCTTTTGTATAAAATGCCCAGACACCTCGCTGCGGCGATTCCCAATTGGTAAACAAGTATACTTATTCCTTCCAGCACTACCAAGGGATTTCGACCTTCCACCAAAACGCGTGAAGCATCGATAGCATCAGCCAATGGCCAGCTCGCGGCATCATCTGACGCACTTGGCGAACCGCGGAGGTTTGGTCGTCATCTCGCCCTTCACGCGGCCCGTTGTCACCAAGCCGTACCTGCACCCGTACTGTACTCTGCGAGCCTTTCTCCTGCTGCAGGTCTTTCTTTTGCTCCCCCGACCTTTCCCCTCTCTCCGCCCTTCCTTCAAGATGGCCTTCCTCCCCACCGTCGCTCTCGGCCTGCGGGCCGTTGCGGCAGCTCCTCTGGGCCGCCGCTCCGCTCTGGCCGGCCGCCACACCCCCCCGCCCACCGCGGCGGGCGCCGCCCTCAGCTGCCGGCCACGGTGGTATGCGTCTGCGACCCCCGACGCCCCTGCCGCCGTAATTGACGCGGCCCTGGCCTCTTCCCCTGTGGTGCTCTTCACCAAGAGCCGCTGCCCGTATTGTGTTGCCGCCCGCAACCTTTTCGATGGCATGGGCGTGGCGTATGATGCGGTGGAGCTGGACAAGAGGTCTGACGGGCGGGACGTGCAGGACGCCCTGCGGGAGCGCACGGGGCAGCGGACGGTGCCCAACATCTTTGTTGGGGGGGGGCACGTTGGCGGCTGCGACGACCTGATGCAGGCTGAGTCCGACGGGACGCTGCGCAAGATGCTTGAGGGGGTGGGGATTACGATCTAGGGGCGGGGACTGGGTGGAGCAGGGGTAGAGCGGGTGGGTGTAGTGGGCGGAGGATGTAGCGGTTTGGATGTTGGTGAGTGTGCCACGCTGTGGGCCGGCGCCAGGTACGGGTAGGGCGCCTCACCGGCGGCCTCCAGCGCCGCGTTACGGCGATCAATGTCCCGCTCGCCCGACGAGTGGCGGTGTGGTATCCTTTTCTACCTGTTTCTTATGTCGCCTCTACCTCTGCTTCACTTTGTGCTTTTGCCTCACGCCAGCGCCTCGCCCCTCGGCACGCTGCCCTGCGCTCAACAATCCCCGCCCCGCCCCCCCCCTCCCCCGGCTCCCCCGTTCACCTCTCCCCCTCATCTATGTCGTCCTCCTGTATGGACGGCATCTCCCGCAGGGACCCCATCCCCCGACGGTGGAGGCGGAAGGCGACGCCGCCGCCCAAGGCGGCGCCCCAGACATGCGCGTCCCCTCCGCCCCCTCCTCCGGCACCGCGGGCGGCTGCGCCGCGTCCCCACTGGGAGCCTTCGCTCCACCGGTGGTACAGCCCTGCCGCTGCTCCCTCGCCGCCGCAGCCGCCGCCACAGTCGCAGCCACCGTCGCCGCGGCAGCCACCGGCGCCATCCCCTCCGCCACCCCTGGCGCCGTTGCAAAGCCCCGCGTCGCCGGCGCCCACGTCGGACGCGGCCGACGAGGCGGTGCGGAAGAGGCTCTCGTCTCCAAACAGGCCGCCACTGCCGTCGAGGTTGCCGCCCCCGCCGCCCCTGCCGCAACCGCCGCCGCTGCCACCGCCGCCGCCACCGCCGCCACCCCCCGCGCCGCGGCTGCGCGACGGCCGCGGGGAGCAGTCCCGCGGGTCCCCCGGCGACATCACCCCCGACAGGTCCAGGCGGAGGCAGCGGCGGCGGCGGACGAGGCGGTCCTCATCGACGGCGACGGCCGCGGCGGGCCCGCCGCCGCCACCGCCGCCGCCGCCACCGCTACGGCATCGCTCCATAGGAGCCGTCCGCCGCTGACTGTCCCTGGGGACGAGGCGATAGGCTGCCGCCCCTGACACGGTCGGCAAAGGGGGAACAGGAGGGGGGCCGCCGCCGCTATCAACGTGGTCGTGAAAGGGCATGGGGCTTGGGCGGTAGCAGGGGGGGGGGGAGGGGGGGATGCGGGGAGCGGGAGGGCAGAATGCCTTTTGAGGTGGAACCCGTCCACGTGCACCCCACGTGGCGGTGACGGCCTCGGTGACGGCCTCGGTAACGACGACGGTGACGGCCACGGGGGAGCGTCTCCCACGAGGCACTTTTAAGAGTGGGACGAGGCCGGTGGACTTCGCAGCGCCCGCAGAGGTGTGCCGGCAGCTGCGTGGCGGCCTTCAGCGGCCGGCGTCGCCATCGGCGCCAGTGTCTGCCCCGCGCGGCCGCCCGTGGCCGCGCGGCGGCGCGGCGCCCCACCCGCGGTGGCCGCGACGGCCGACCGGGCAGGCGCCGCCTGTGGCCGCGACGGTCGACCGGGCAGGCGCCGCGGTGGCCCTGGCCAGCTGGGGGTCCCCGAGGCGTAAGCGGAGTGGCGACTCCCGCCACGTGGGGGGCGGGGAGGGCGCTACTCCGTCCAAAGGGGAAGGGCGCTGCCCTGGTGCGTCACCGTTCATTTCGCTCTACCCTGTCCATGAAAGATGTATACAGGAAATTGTTCACAGCACCGCAGCTAATTTCCAGGCCGAGCAATCCATAGAAATTGAGAATATACACTCCACAGAACGTAAAACGACCCGCGATGCACATCACGGCTGGCCCATACTTTTCGACATCCCTGGAATGTATGGGAGTACGGCATGTGGGATGTCGCAGCACATGTTTTAGTGGTATGTTGTCGGGAGTTCTGCCTGGTCCTGCAAAAGAGAGAATAGCGATATCTTGGGACGTGACTTGCTGACTCTTCATCGTGGCTACGGCGTGATGTGCCCACGGCATCCATCGCCAGCTGGCCAGGCCCGCAATGCCCCCCCCCGGACCCCACTGCCGCTGATCATCACCGTGCCGGCAGGTCCCACCCCTCCGCCTCCTGCTTCGCCAAACCGGACCCTGCCCCCCTCCCCCCACCCCGTGCAACGCAAGCGCCTTGCGACGCGGGCGCCGCAACTCGACTGCCAGGGTGGCTGGCACCCTCGTCGGTAGCGGAGGTGCTGCTCCTGACAAACCGCGCCACCCCGGCCTCGCTACTCCGCTGCTTGCCCCCCCCCGCCAGGCATGACCGAGATGCGGCTCTTTCCTCACCGCGCCACTCCGCACTCGCCACTCCACCACTCACAGCTCCCCACCAGGCGCATGACCCCCCCTATCTCCACCGGACCCGTCCCCGCCCCCAAACGGGCCAGACCCGACGTACCTTGTGCCAAGCTGGTCAAGGCAGCGCCTCCGCCGAGGTGTACGGCACACCAGCCAGTCCCAGAGCTGCAGCGGCGGCCACACCACGCCACTCTGGCCTCGTCACCCCATCCCTCACCGCCTCCCACCACATGCTCGACCCCTCTCCGTCAAACGCCACACACAAGACCCCGCACATCGTCACCCCACCCCTCGCCGACCCCAAACGAGGCCAGACCAGAAGACTTTGCACCACAGCGGCCACGGCAGCGCCACCGCAATAGGGACCGACACCCCGGTCGGTACCAGAGCTGCTGCAGATTGCCGCCCCCACCACGTCCCGTACCCCCATCCCACACACCGACAACCGCCACATCCTGCCGACAGCTGACGAAGGACCGCAAAGTCGGCGGCATTCAGAAAATAGGAAGGCGGGGGGGGCAGGCGGGTGAGAGGAGATGCAACCACAGGGGAAGGGTGGAGGAGCGGGTGGCGCCCAGTGTAGCCACTGGGTAACCGCCATGACAGGACGGGGGGGCAGATGGAGGCAGGCATGGCGCAGAGGAGGGCAGGGGAAGACATACATGGTGCAGGGGGGGCCAGGGCGAGGCAGATATGGTGCAGGGGAGGGCAGGGGAAGACATACATGGTGCAGGGGGGGCCAGGGAAAGGCAGACATGGTGCACGGGGGAGCAAGGGGGAGCAGGGGAAGGCAGCGGGGGGCAGGGGACGGCAGCGGGAGTCAGGGGAAGGCAGGAGAAGGCGAGGGGAGGCAGGGGGAAGCACTGCTTGAGGAGGGGGCACGGGAGGCAGCGGGGTGAGAGGAGACCGACCCGCAGGCGGACGGTGGAGAAGCTGGACGCGCCCGGTGACGGCCACCAGGCAACGGCCGTGGCAGGACGGGGGGGCAAAGGGAGGCAAACGTCGTGGGAGGCACACGGGTGCAGGGGGAGGCAGGATGGGGCAGGAGAGGAGAGGGCCCACAGATGGCACGCTGCGACGACACGAATGCAGCAGACTGGGTGGGCGGTCGTTCGGTCGCCCATGCTGAACGCAGGCCGAAGAGTGTCCATCGTAAAAGATGTCAATATCCACCGGAAGGTATTTCTTGGGAAAAAAGACCTGCGTAGAAGACAAAAAAACTGTGTAGATGTTGTCACGAGCTATGAACAGTCGGGGGGGACATCCGGTGAGCTCAGATACATGGCACACTCGCCACGATACGGTGCTTCCTGTAAAAGGTGGATGTTGAAGGGACGTGAGGTGAGGGAACCATTGGGCCAGAAAGCGATTTTCATCACCTTCACGTACCGTCAACATCCATTTTTTACAGGAAGCACTATACTGTGCGTCCCGTCAAAAGTAGACTTGTTGTTGTCGAGAAATCATGTAGAATCGACGTCTGAGCCAATGAAACGGGCCTCTTCATGATGTCGACACGTCCATTTTTTGCGGGACGCACAATAAAGTGTTGCGGTGCTGTGTTCTGTGGATCCCCCAGGCCCCCCCCCCCCGCCCCCCCCCCTCCCCCGGACCCCTCGCCCCGCATGCCGCCCCTATCCCACCGCAATAAGTAACCTCCGCGTGCCTAGCCGTGGGGAAGAGGGCCGAGCGCCGTGCACTCGGCAGTGACAGTGTCTGTGCCACACACGACCTGCGGCGTCAGCGACAGATGACGTTGTCCCCCCCGCCAGGGGCGCATCCCATTGGAATTTTCATTGGCCGAGCTCGTCATCTCGGAAGAGGTCAGGGTTCGCTCGCGAAGCGCTTCTGTCTTGACGAGCGGCTCGCCTGCAGCTGCAGCTGCAGGGTTCGACAGCGCGCGCGCTGTGGGGTGTCGAGCGCTGCGCGCCTCGATGGCCTGCAGGCCATGGCTACGGCGGCCGCCGAGGGTCAAACGTGGGGCAACCCGGCTGGGCTTGGTTCCCCCCCCACGCACTGTCTGCGTCGCCGTGGCAGCCGCGCTCCGTCGACAGGTGCCGACGGCGGCGGTGGCGGAGGATCTCCTCGTTGCCGCGCCCCTGCTGCACACCTTAACTAGGCGTGTGCCCTGGCTTGTGTTTGGGTTTGATCTGTTCCTCTTCTCTGTCTTTTTTTCTTGACATCGCTCCCCGCAACCCCCACCCCACAGCATCAATTAAATAGGCTCATACGTACACCTCCATACCCCCCCCCCCCCCCCCCACCTCACCTCCACCTCCGCCTCCACCCCCACTGTCCACGCCCCCCCTGCCCCTCAGAGCGCGTCTGCCGCCTTGCGCGCCCGAAAGGCCATGGCGCGGAGGATGTCCGCCTCGGCGCGCACCCGCTCCACGGCTGGGCACCCTGCTTCTGCCGCCCCTAGTTCCCTAGGGCCACTGCCACTAACCGTAATGCCCGTCGACCACACCGCCCCCAAGTAGGTCTTGTCACAAATGTTGAAGACATACTAATGCGATGAGACGTTGTGGTGGCCTCGGCTGCCCTGGGCACGAACGACACGCCGTCCATCACCCTGTCAGGAAGGACACCCCCGCCCACGCCAGGAAGGACACCCCCGCCCACGCAAAAACGCCGCATTGACGCGTTTCGCATGATCGAGGGACACGCCCCCGTAGGTCCGGATCATGTTGGTCCACCTGTTGTACAAACGGGCCGCTACCCTCCTCGACTCCAGTTCGTCGCCCCGAAGTCTTTTGTTGCTGGGCCTCGGTGTGAACGACATGGGCAGTTCACCTCCGTGGTTCTCCAGCCACGCGATCATGTCCTTGACGAGAGGCCCTTGCCGCGCATGCAGGGCTCGCTCTGCACGACTTGCACGGTCCGCCTCCCACTCAAAGTCCTGGTCGGTGAGCCACTGCTCCTCCGCCGGGTCACCAAGTCCACGCTGGAGCCGCACGATGTGCAATCGGGTGCCCAGTCGCCCCTTAGTGTCACCGATCCGCATATCCCCGTTTTTCTCCTTGTACGCCACCAGCTCGGCGCGTAGCTTTCGCCACTCGTCAGTGTCCCCAACAATAGGGACAAGCGGGACAGCCGATAACGACGGCGTATTGTTGTTGAGTGCCGCTATGCCGTGTCCCTCCAGCAACCGGTAGACGGCTCGCTCCACCGCGGCGACCGCCATGCGAATGGGAATGTCCCCATCCGGGCCCGTGTAGTAGTAGACGATTGTCCGCCAAAAAGCTTTCGGGTGTCGTCGATAGTGGATGTCAAACGGGGTCGGGTTGTCGCCTCCAGCAACAGCTTCGTGGTGCGCGTTGTCCCGGTTGTTGAAGGCACCCTGGACGGTCGTCATTACCTTAGTATCCAGGTAGCACCGCCTGCCACAGTAGACCGCATTGACGCACGTCTTGCAACCTCCCTTCTTGACATGGACGTAGACATAGACAAACTTTGCCCTGCTCTCCTCCGACCGTACCTTTCTGGCTGCCGGGTCGGTTGCCACCGTTTGAGGATGCAGCACGCCTTCTGCCGCCGCACGCGCGGCCTCTTCCAGAATCGTAGGCATCGCCTTCTTGAGCATCCGCATCACCTTCCGCCACTTTCGTTTTTCGGAGCGGGTCGCCCCGGGCGGGAAAGCGTGACGCCCCGACCGGTCCGCCTGGCCGTCGAGTGACACCCAAGGGGCTGTCCGCGGGTCATCTTTCACGGGGGAGACCCAGTCACTGCGCATGGCAGTCGTCTTGGTGCGGAGCGGGACGCGCATCTCCCCAAACACACCATTCTTCTTGCTGTACCTCGTGATGGACAGGCGCAGTCCTCCACTGCGCCGGGCGTCCGTGCTGCGACCTGACGGACTTGGTGCCTGGGCCTTGCCAACGTCCCCGGGGGCGTCACGACCGTCGTCGTCACCGTCGTCACCACTGTCGTCGTCGCCGCTGTCAACGACGCTCCAGTCGACACCCCGCCGCTGCAAAAGGTCGTCCTCGCCCAGGCCTTCCGTACTGTCGTCGGCACCGCCACCAGCAACGTCCTCGTCCTCTTCCTCCGCACAACCAACACCACCAACGTGCGCGGACTTGCTCCCTGTCCTTGCTTCCAACACACCGCGGGAGACCTCTTCCACAATCGCAGCGTCCGACCGGGTGCCACACCGCAGTCGTCGCTTGCGCGACCGCCCGACGGGGACGATTTCCTCACCCGAAGAGTCTTCAGACATACAAGGCGACGACCAGCGCGAGGCAGACGTGGTGGTTGACCCTTCCACTTGGCGGGGAGATGCGGGCGATGAGGCGGAGGTCGTAGACGAATCACCCACCAGGATGACGGGGGACGCCGTCGCAGGGACAGACGCGGCGGGCACCCGTTTCCCTGTACCGTCTTCAATGGACCGTCGCCCAGCTCTTGGGCCGGTCGGCGGGCGTCCACCTGTGGAGGGCTGTACACCCGAGACCGTCGTGTTGTCTTCGTGCTGGGCCAGCCATTCAGTCATGGCCCGCTCCAGACGCGCTTCTGCGTCCTCGTCCTCTTCTCCGCTCTCCTTGTCGTCGTCGTGGGTGGGCGTGGCACTGGCCTGCAGATGCGCTTCTGCGTCCTCGTCCTCTTCTCCGCTCTCCTTGTCGTCGTCGTGGGTGGGCGTGGCACTGGCCAGCAGATGCGCTTCTGCGTCCTCGTCCTCTTCTCCGCTCTCCTTGTCGTCGTCGTGGGTGGGCGTGGCACTGGCCAGCAGATGCGCTTCTGCGTCCTCGTCCTCTTCTCCGCTCTCCTTGTCGTCGTCGTGGGTGGGCGTGGCACTGGCCACGGCGCCGCCGCCCATCACACCTCCCCGGCTACTGGCCCCGGCCGCTGCACTCACACCTTGCCGGTTGTCACCGCCGCCGCGCCCACTTGGGGGCCGCGTGCCTCTGAGCATAGTGCTCCCGGCGCCTGCTGCAGCAGGAGGCCGCACAGTAGGGGGTACTCCTACAGAGCGACGACAACAAGCCCCGTGCGCCGCCCCCCCCGCATTCCCGTCAGACACCTCCCAACCTAATGTGCCGGGGGGACCAGCTGGGAGGCTGGGCGGAAAGCCATTGCAGACACCCGGGCCAGGGGAAAGACCTCCTAAATCCGGACGATAGTACAGACCCAGGGGAGGGGCGTGGGTCCACGGTACAAAGCCTTGCGGGGCAAATGGGAAGATCCCCGGCCCAGGAGGGAAGGCGTGCGGCCCCGACGCGGCAGCGAGTGCGCCAGGAACGAGGCCATGCGGGCCAGGAGGCAGGGTGTGCGTCCATGGTGAGCCACCGTGAACTACTTGGCCACCGTGACCAACTGGGAAGCCATACGGGCCATTTGAGAAGCCATACGGACCACCGGAACCTTGCGGGAAGGCGTGAATCCCCGGAAGAACGCCATACGGACCAGGTGAAGAGGCGTGTGGCCCCGGCGCAATGCCGTACTGGCCAGCTGGAGAGGCGTGAGGTCCCCATGGGAAGCCATACTCGCCAGGTGGGATGGCAGGCAGGCCAGTGGACGCACCTGGCTGACCAGAAGCAGGCAGAGTGATGGCGCCACGGGGGGCACGACGGCTTCGCTTTCGCCCACCCTTCCGCAGTGACGTCGTATGTGGCATTATGGCAGCAACACAGTCGGTCGGTATGTACCGAGGATGGCAGGTGTTTTACTGCACCACACCTCGCACCACCGACACAGAGGGCGACCGCCTGGCGGACAGGGACACTCACCACCTTCGCAGCACTCCAGGTGGGTCACAGCGGTGAGCGGGGGGAAAGGCAGACGAGCGGCAACCGGGCTACGCCGAGGGCGTCACCGGTTAAAGGCCCAGTCTCGTCTGCCTCTCCCCGCGCCCGCCGGGCCCGGAGGACAGGCGGGGGAACCGGGTGGGGGATGGAGGAAAAGTCTCGTCTGCCTCTCCCCGCGTACGCCGGGACCTGAGGACAGGCGGGGGAGCCGGGTGGGGGATGGAGCAAAAAGGGACCCCAGGCGGACAGGGGAGCACCACACCGCACAACACCACACCACCAACTCAGAGGGCGACCCCCAGTCGGGTACGGGCACACCACACCACCAAGTCCGAGGGCGACCCCCGGGCGGGCCGGGGCCCACCACACCACCAACTCAGAAGGCGACCAAGAGCGAGGGCGACCCCCGGGCGGGCAGGGGCACACCACACCACCAACTCAGAAGGCGACCAAGAGCGAGGGCGACCCCCGGGCGGGCAGGGGCACACCACACCACCAACTCAGAAGGCGACCAAGAGCGAGGGCGACCCACGGGCGGGCAGGGGAACACCACACCGCACCGCGCTCACCACCACGTGCGAGGGCGACCCCCGGGCGGGCCGGGGCACACCACACCACCAACTCAGAGGGCGACCAAGAGCGAGGGCGACCCCCGGGCGGGCAGGGGAACACCACACCGCACCGCGCTCACCACCACGTGCGAGGGCGACCCCCGGGCGGGCCGGGGCACACCACACCACCAACTCAGAGGGCGACCAAGAGCGAGGGCGACCCCCGGGCGGGCAGGGGAACACCACACCGCACCGCGCTCACCACCAAGTGCGAGGGCGACCCCCGGGCGGGCAGGGGAACACCACACCGCACCGCGCTCACCACCAAGTGCGAGGGCGACCCCCAGGCGGGCAGGGGCGCACCGGTCCGTCCATGGCCACCAGGACCACGGGTAGCTCATGTGGTGCCTGGGAAGCGTTAGTTGTGGGTGGTGAATGGGCGGCCATGCAATGGCTGCGGATGAAGGAGATGGTGACCGAAAAGCACACAGGCACCCACGCGGGCAGCTTCGGGACGGCGCGCCCGCCTGCCCGCCCGCCCGCCACATGCCTGCCTGCACGTCCGCCTGCCCGCACACCCGCTCACCCACACGCCCACCCAGCCAACCACCCGCGGTCCTCGACCGCCGCGACCGCCGCACGGTACGAATAGGAAAGTACCGGGCCGGCCGAAACGTGATATGACTACGGTATGATATTAATATTGAGTCTACGAGGACCGCCCAGTTGAAATTTATAGAGCAGAACGGGGGTTGTGGTGAGTCGGTGCAAATCCTCCTCGTAGTCTCGTAGGTGCGCTTGTCACTGGGCGTGGGGTGTGCCTCAGCCGGGAGATTGTGGAATGTGAGATTCATCCAACGACAAGGTAACAAGGCCCACGGACAGCATCTGCTTCTGCGGTAAAGCCTGCTTCTGCGGTAAAGCCCAGTCTTTTAACGCACACCATCCCGACAGACCGTCCCACAAACCACAACTTTTGGGTCGGCAACGTACGACGTACGTGTCCATACCCACAATGTAAGCCCCGGTCCTGCCCCATACCCACAATTTAAGGCCCGGTCCTGCCCCATACTCACAAGTTAAGGCGCGGTCCTGCTGCGCTGGGTCGTTCATTGTCCCGAGACCTGCTTCTGGCGACACCCCGGGCCCCCAACCCCCCCCCCCCCCCCCCCCCCCCTCTCTCCTCTCTCCCCCTGGGTCACCGCCTGCATGGTGGGGGACGAAATCGCTTGCGCCGCACCACACCACACCTGCCCCATATTCACAAGTTAAGGCGCGGTCCTGCTGCGCTGGGTCGTTCATTGTCCCGAGACCTGCTTCTGGCGACACCTCGGGCCCCAAACCCCCCCCCCCCCCTCTCTCTCCTCTCTCCTCTCTCCCCCTGGGTCACCGCCTGCATGGTGGGGGACGAAATCGCTTGCGCCGCACCACACCACACCTGCCCCACACCGACAGACGGGCTGCTACAAGTGCAGAGGCGCTGGCCTCCCCTGTATCATGTGACTCAGCATCACTCTGTCGCGCCCGCGCCCTGCATCACTCTGTCGCGTCCCGTGGTCACATACTACCATGTCCGCCCCTTCGCTCTCGTCACCGGCGACCCGTTCCCAAATTCATGGCATGGCTTACGCCCCTCGCAAGGGCCCCGTGCGTGTGTGGACCACAGTGCCCGGTGCCCGGGTGGCCTGCTGCTGCGGGTTTGTAATGATCACGGCGCAACAGGGTGAGTCACGTACGAAGCCGCGGCTGTCCCTCTTCTTCCGTCCACGGAACTGTCATGCGGCTCCGGTCGGCAAGATCGCGCGGACGGATTAGGCGACGGAGCGACCAGTTCACAATTCAGACCACAGGATAAATCGTGCAATTTGGGCGACGACACCGTCTGACACAGGCGGAGCACAGGCGGAGGCGGGGGTGGGGGGGTGGGGACGAAGAAGGCCCCGACTAGAGCCCCTCTGCTGTCCTTCCTTTGCTTTGGGGGAGACCACGCGCCCACCAAATACCACAGACGCGAGAGCAGAGGCCGACCTGCCGGGGACTGGCGGCGAGGCAACACGACTTCCGCGACTACACCACGACTTCCGCTGCTGGCTGGCAGGTCGGGCAGTGACCGCTGGTACACCGCGGACCGCTGGTACACCGCGGCTCCCCGCCCACCCTTTCCACATCGCCCTCAGCTCACCTCGCGTCTACTTCCCTCAATCACCAAGGAGACCGGCTCGTGTCGTCTTCTCTGCACCATGTCTGGGTCAGGCCTTGGGCTGGTGGATTCCTGCACTGTGACCCTGGTGGGTCGCTACTACTATCCCGACAGCTGGAACCTGCGTATGGTACGTGGTACACGCGTGAAACTGGTGCGGAATCCAAAGAACAAGGTGGACCCATGTGCTGTGGAAGTATATGTCAACAGTACTATGGTAAGTGGGCGAGGCGACGTGTTTCACATGCTGCCTGTCACGAGGGGTGGAAGAACGGACCCGTTCTCATCGGCCGAGCTCAGGCCACAACTCCTACCGCCCTACCGCCCCTTGTGTGATGACCACCCTGGGGTACTGACTGCAATGCCAATACACTCCCCATTCCCCCCTACTGTGACCCGCTGGCCCGACGCCTTCGTCCCTCTCGGCGGTCCGACGCTTGTCACTGTGCTTGTCCGTCAATGCGTCTTGGAAACCGCACTCATATTTACGGTGTATATGTCATACAGGTCGGCCATGTGGCTCGAGTACACGCTGGTAGCCTGTCCTCCCGTATGGACAACATGCCATCCGACATACACATGACAGCTGAGCTTGGTGGCGTGTGTGGTGACCCGGGGCGGATGCATCCCGACATGGACGTTATTGTTTCGCTGTGGGGCTAGATGGACACTGTCTTGGTCCTCTGAAGTGAGCGCGCTCGTACAGGGGGGGGTGGCCAACAGCCGTGCACCCTTGCTCGGCTGGGTAGCTGGGCACACCTTTGCCTCTATAGACAAGAGGCAACGGAACAGACAGGGGAACAGGCAACAAGGGAACCCTCTGAGGTAACGTACAGTTTCGAGCGCCCACCGGTGCGGCGTGGCCGCTGTCTCGGCCGCTCTCTCGGCCGCTCTCTCGGCCGCTCTCTCGGCCGCCCGTGCGACCACCAACCGGCTCGGCCACAGGCGCGCCGACCGGCGCACCTACCGGCACACCCACTGGTGCGGCGCGACCGTTTTCTCGGCTGCTTTTTCGGCAGCCTGTGCGGCCACCGAAGCCGGCACACCCACCGGTGCTGCGCCACCGGCTCGGCCGCCTTAACGGCCCTAGGCATGGCAGCCGAGCGTGTCGCGCTCACCATCCCCCCCCCCTCCTCCCCTTCCCGGGACAAAGACAGACGAGGGGCCACCGGGCTACGCGCAGGACGACACCTCTGGTGGGCCCACTCTGGCCTGCCACCCCCCGCAAACTCCGGGATCGGAGGGGAGGGGGGGTGAGGGGAGGGGGCGGGTGGGGTGGGGCAAAGATGCGAAGAAGCCCGGTGGGGGAGGGAAGGAAGGGTGGGCAAGCGCGGTGGGCGGGCGGGAAGGGGCAGACGAGGGGCAACCGGGCTACGCACAGGGCGTCACCGGCGAAGCGCCCGCGCGCTCGTCCGCCCCTCCCCACACACACACCGCCCTGTACCTACCTTCCCACCCTCCCCCACCACCTCCTCACCCCCGCCCCCCCACCCCCCCCCCCACTCTTCTTACCTTGGCCGGGATGTGGCAACAGGGGGCGGGCGCGTGCACGACCAAGGCGGGTGGCGGGCTTTATCGGCCGGGGAAAGGGTGGGGGACGGGGTGGGGAAAAGAGGCAAAGAAGCCCGGTGGGAGAGGGGGGGAAGGGTGGGCAAGCGCGGTGGGCGGGCGGGAAGGGGCAGACGAGGGGCAACCGGGCTACGCACAGGGCGTCACCGGCGAAGCGCCCGCGCACTCGTCCGCCCCTCCCCACACACACACCGCCCTGTACCCACCTTCCCACCCTCCCCCACCACCTCCTCACCCCCGCCCCCCCCCCCCCCCCCCCCTCTTCTTACCTTGCCCGCCCCCCCACCCCCCCCCCACTCTTCTTACCTTGGCCGGGATGTGGCAACAGGGGGCGGGCGCGTGCACGACCAAGGCGGGTGGCGGGCTTTATCGGCCGGGGAAAGGGGGTGCGCCGCCACCAGCGGGGGCGGTGAACAGTGCGGAGGCGACGGCGGAGGCCGCGTTGGCGGCGGCGGCAACGAGAGTGTCCGTGAGAAGTTTTTTCACAAGTCACACATCGTCACATGTGACGACGGCCCCTTTCGCATGGCCCACGCCGTCACATGTGGCGACGGCACCTACAAAAACAGCTCAGCCGTACATACCGTCACGACAGAAAATGGAGTACATATTGTTTAGGCGATATTTCCCGATAACCGGATGACGCGACAGTGCAAGCTGCAGCCAGGCTGATCCACACCCCATCTGGCCTGCGCGACCAAAGACGGAACGGCCGGCGAGGAGAGCTCTCCTAGCGTCAACTGTATGGGGATTGAGGCAGCCGGCGTGGGGGGCGTGGGGGGTGTGGGGGGCATGGATGACGCCGCACCGGGCGGCGGCCGCCCGCCGGCCACGAGCGGCCCCAGTGCCACAAGCAACCAGACTGCCACGGCTTCCGGGGGGATCAGCGCCCATTTCCTCCTCTGGTGAGTAGGCCGTGACGGGACTCCCCGTGGCGCCACTGCGCCACTGCCTGGCGCGCGCTGGTGCACCACCGGCGGACGCGAATGACGGCGCCCGGGTAGCCACGGCAGCCAACGCCGTGGCGACACCGGGCAGAGCCATCAAGTTGACCCAGTCAGGGCGCCTGCGCCGAAGCTGCGCCGCGGCGCGCGCTGCGGCGTGCCGCAGCACCGTTCGGGGGCGACGGCCAAGGCGGCGCAACCCGCGGAGGCCAGTACAAGACCGCCTGCGGTGGGAAAAACACGGATGCTCCAACAACCCACCTGAAGACGACAGATGTGCGGAGCGTATTCGCGCAGGGAGGTGGGCGGGAGGCGCGAAGACGACGGACGTGCCGGGCCGGCGAGAGAGTGAGAGCGGCGAGAAGCGGCGGGGGGTTTTCATCGTCAGCCAATCGATCGGAGTCGGCCGGCGAAGAGGGCAAGTAACAAAGCAGAAGAAACCAGCTCGTGGACCCTCCCAGCTCTCCCCTTCCCCCAATGCAGTGAACACAGTGGCCACCAAGTCACAAGCACCCCAGCGACAGGCGCCCCGGCTAGTGGGCCCTCCCCCCAGCCGGTACATTGCCCACATGCACGAGATCCGCTCCACCCCACCGACCGCCCAAGACTCCCGCCCACCACGCATCCCACGGAGTGTCAGACTGTGCCACATAGTCCATGTCCCCAACAACGTGGAGGTGTGCCTCTGCGCGCGACAACATGACGTTCATGCGGCGCCTATCCCCGGTAAAGCGCATCATGCGTGCCCGTGTCCGTCGGTCGTCTCCGGGGATTGAGCGGGCGAGTGATAAGAACACACAGTCCACGGAAGCTCCCTGGGAGCCGTCCACGGTTGACACGTCCACAGTGTACTTGTAGGGCGACTGCTGTGGGTGACGGATGGCCGCACGCACTCGCCGCACAGCCTCGACGAGCAACCGCCGCTGTGCCGTGTACGGGCTCAGCACGAGTACGCGTAGGTCACCCGTAGGATGGCACGCCCAGCCACGCAGAACGTTCCGCAGCTCGGCTTCCACCACGCGCACCTCCACCTCATTCGAAACAGCCTTGGTGTTTGGATTGAAGTGCTCTTGTCGATCTTGCGGTGGTAGCTGGGAGGTGCTGGTAATCTCAAGCGGCCTCCGAGACGCGCGTGCCAGCCAGTCGGGCCGTAGGGATGCAGCATTGTCCCATGACACCTTGTTCCCCATCATACCGACGCCAACAGGGATTAAAGGGTAAAACAGGCCTCCCACTATTGTCCAAAAGATCGGTCGCATTCGATGCTGGTGAGTGAGGGTGAGGTGCGGGTGGTCTCGTTGGAGGCGCTCAAATACGCTGTCGCCCATTGCGAGGAGGTCGCCAGTGTACCGGATCCCACTGCACGGCGGCAACTGTGCGGGGTCGCCCATAAAAACCACACAGCGCGTCATGCCCGCGGCGTCGTCGCCCCCCTCCCCGGCAGCCCGGACGACAGCAGACACGGCCGCAGGGATGCTTGTCGAAGCCGCCTCGTCCACGATGATGGCGTGGTAGCCGAGCTTACCGATGACGTTCCCCGTCGAGGTGGCGGTAGTAGTCACGACGACGGGAGCACCCCGAGCGACTTGCGAACGCAGTTGCCGCACCGATCTCTTGACGGCCGCAGTTGCCTCCAAGAGCTCGTCCCCTGCCGCTTGTGCTTCACGGACGCTGGTTGGGCAATTCGAGTCGGAGGCCGCCAATCTCTGGCGCACGTGCTCATGGGCCGCCGCTGCCGCCTCCTGTCGCCTGACCACGTCGGGGTAGACGCGCGGTAGAAGGTCCTTGACAACAGCGTCAATGTGCGTGGCGGCGATCGGATCGCCCTTTGGTGGTGCCAGCCCGACTCGCAACAGCACGGGCATCCGGGCCCCCGACACGGGACCAAACGCCTGGGACAGGCTTTCCAGGTAACGCCGACCCCAGTCATGAACTTCCAGTAGCGTGTGTAGAGACAGCAGCGCCGACACAATCTGGTCACATGCGGCATTGGTCCTCGACACCAGCAGGAGCCTCGTCGTGATCGGTCCCCCGCCGCACCCACCGCCGCGCCGAATCAGCTCCATGGCCACCCCCAGAATGGTCCGCGTCTTGCCCGTGCCTGGTGGACCCGTCACGAGTACACAGCCGACACGGGGCCCGCCAAAAGCATCCGCGACAGCCCGCACGACTCCCAACTGGGACTCGTCCAGCTCGACCGATACGTCCAGAGGGGGGGGGGGCGGCGGAGGTTGTGCGTTCGGCCACGGCTCTGGCATGACCGGCGACGACGTGCCTGGGACAATGACAGACGACGCTTCCGTCGGAGCCGGAGGCTCAAGGCTTTCCCGTACGGCACGTGGCAAGCGCATCCATTCTCCAAGACCACTGTACTCGCGCCAGTCAGACACGATGCTCATCGACAGGGTCACGACCACAAGCCCGGCCATTCTGGTGGCGCAGGATACTAGGTCGGCATCCGTCCGCCGTACGGAAAGCCAGAGCGGCGTCGAGTTTCTGGTGCCAGCGTCACGGCCCTGCAGGGTGGTGCTCGTCGTCACTGCCTCACGACACACACACACCGCATCAATGGCGGTGCTGTAGGTGCAGCGACTCCCCTTCCCGTCCTTGTTCCCGCCGTCATCGGTGTCTGGGACTGGGACCCAGATATTGCAGAGATCGCCTGGGGAGGCATTCGCCGCATACGTAGGTTGCCGTAAGCGACGGTCATTGTCATCTCCATCATCGTCGGTTAAGTCATCCGCTCGTGTCTGGAGGGGGAGCTCTTCGACAAGGATGAGCTTGTCCACCGTCTCTGCTTGTTCGGCCTCGGTGTGGGTAGCCGCCACCACGAGCGAGCTGCCATAGTGAGCTCGCAGTTGCGCAGTGGGTGCGTGGACCGAGACAGGGTGGTCGGGGCGACGACGATCACTGCCATTCTCCCGGTACACCTCGTCGGCGACTGTGGAGACTGTCAAATTGGCCTTGGCGGTCACCAGCCGCAGTACGCGGCACCGCCACTCGGCCGCCGATCCGGTCGCGACATCCCTGTCCTCCCCGTCATCCAGGTGAATGACAGAGGCCGGTATCCATGGTGACGTGGAGTTCACCAGGGCGCAGACGCCCATGGCTCTGCGCTGTGCCAGGTGCCCAGGCAGTTCCGGGAGGTCACCGACGTCCGTCAATTCTTGTGGTGTACAGGAACCTCCTCCTCCGACTGCTCCCAGGGGCTGCACACCAGCCACTGGGACGGTACCACCGCGCACTGGGTGCGCCGTGGGACCTTGTGCAGCGTCAAGACCGCGTACATGGACGGTTGCCACCGACGATGACTCTTGAGGTAGAGCCACAAGCCCCTCTTCCTCGTCGTCATCGATAATCTCGATGGGGTCTTCCATTGTGCCTGACCCGCTTGTGCGTACACGTACAGGCTCGCACGCGTGCTCACGTACATGCCGCGCGGCGGCGGGGCCGCTCCTGTCGCGATGACGAGCTCCAGGCCCCCCCTCGACGGTGCCGATAATCTCATCGACAGCGGAGCTCAATTCTCGCAAGTCCCGGCTGATCTTGCCGTAAAACAGGGTGCGCTGCACGTTGGTCAGCACATTCAACAGCGCCGCGCCACCGGCCAGTAGCTGCCCACGGTCGTGCGTCTGTAGCAGGCGGCTGGTAGTGATGGCCATCGTAGTTCTTGACACTGACAACGTGTTTGGTGTTTCACGACGGCCGCGTCGCCCGACCGCTGTCCAGTACAACTCGGCGGCGGTTGCGACTTCCCGGGCCACGCTACCGGGGTCACCAAAGGCCAGGCACCACACCCACGGCAGGGATTCGAACCAGGCGTCTGCCACAGGCCTCTTGAACGCCCTGTAGTCGGGCCGTTCCCACGCTTCGGACGCCAGGAAGCGAACGCAGCTCAGTACCAGGCGCCGCAGGTTCCCGATGACCGACGCCGGGGTCCGTGCTCGTACTCTACCACGACCTTCGTCGAGTAAGCGTGCCAGGATTGCAGCCAAGCGGGCTCGCGCGTCACGGCTACCAGCGGAAGGCAAGATGGCCGCGTCGCCCATGGGCAGGGCGGCCACGAATGCGTCACAGGACCGAACGAACGCCGTGCAGACTGCAAGCGATTGCAGGGGCGTAGGCTCCTCGAGTGGTACGTCACGAGCGGCCGCAACGTGTACCAGGCGGAGGGCAGCGTCCAGGGCCAAGGCAAATATGAGGACGTCTTGATCACCTTGTACTGTGGCCTTATCCGCGGCCGACATCCGGACAACGCTCTTACACAGTCGAAGGAGAACGTCTGGGGACCACGACCGTCGCTCGTCATCCGCCTTGTTCGAATTCTCCTGCACTATGTCCATGTCAATCGAAGAAGACGCTTCTGCGTCGCACCACCGCGTCAGCAGGCACAACAGGCGCCATGTGTCCTTCCGCAAGGACTTGTCCGCTGACAACAGTAGACCGAGCCCGGTGCAGGTAAGCGTATACACAGCGGCCAACAAGCGTGTAGCGGCTTCGTCGTTCCCCTCGGGGGAGGGGTTGCAGAGAGCGGCATTAACAACCACAGTAACACCACGGAGAAGCTCGGAAACGTACGCAGTGACAGCTGCGCTCCACGACCCAAACCCGGGGATCTCTGTGTGGGTAACAGTCGGCGCACACGCGAGGACCCCAGGTAAGGACAGCATCATGTGCATGGACGGAACCATGGCAAGTGCTCGGGCGGCCGAGCCACGGGCGGCTTGTTCCTGTGCGCCGAGCATGGATTTCGACATGGCCTGGCCTACCTCACGCCAAACGTCCGTGCACAACCCGTTGCGAGAATGTGGTAGACGAGAATCGCCGACGGAGTCGCCCGTCCGTGCCACAATGAGGTCGGTCACTCTCGACGCGTCCTCGGCCAAAAACGCAGCCAGAGCGTCTGTCGCTGCGGATGACCAACAGCCCCAGTACCATGTCAACGACAGAAACCGCAGGATATCGCCCGCTCGTACGTAGTCCTTAACAAGCGCCCCGTTCCTCAAGCCGGACAGGAGCAAGAGACATACGGCCTCCACTACAGACTCGCCCACAATACAGGGCGCGGTCGGTAGGGGCTGCCGCTCCTGGTCGCCCGCACCGCTCGCACGGGGCAGCAGGGGGAGTCCGGGCTGCTGGTCCACGCGCTGTCCCCGGGTCCCGGTCAGTAGCCCGCTCTTGGTGGCGGTGGTAGTGGCGGCACAGACAGTCAACACCGACAGCTGGGCCCCAGTCGCCCAGGAGTCCGGGTGGGTGACAGGTAGGACCATGGCAGACAGCAGCGAGGCCACAACATTGGCCGGCAGGGTCAGGGCGGATGCACCCCCGTCACTGTGCAGAGCCGTGCACAGGGCACGCGAAAAGATGTTCATCACATCTGGCCGATCCGCAGCCGGCCACACAAGTGCGCGCAGCTTGAGAACCGTCGCCGACGCCACGACGGGGTCGACAGGGACGTCCTTGCGTGGCGCGATAAGGCGCAAGGCCACCGCTGTCGCCCGCTCAACGGCTACCAACAGCGACGCCGCGGGGGGGCTCGGCCCCCCTAAAAAAAATGTCGTGCAAGTATCAGCAACGAGCGAGTCCAGCTGCTGTGCGTCGGCGTCGCGGGTGCCCGGAACGCCCCCAGCCCCCACAAGTGAAGGGGTAGAGGTGGCACGCCGGACACTTTCCCGAGAACCCTCGTGCCCCTTGTCGCCTTGGAACTCCATTGAAGATCCAGGTGTGCAGGTACCCGGCGCAGCGGGTAACACGGACCGCGACGTACCGACGACCGACGACCAGGCGCACAGAAGCACACGCGCCCACCGAAAAAGGGAAAGAGAAGTGTGCGGGGGGAAGGAGGGGGCAAGCGCAGTGGGCGGGCGGGAAGGGGCAGACGAGGGGCAACCGGGCTACGCACAGGGCGTCACCGGCGAAGCGCCCGCGCGCTCGTCCGCCCCTCCCCACACACACACCGACCTGTACCCACCTTCCCACCCTCCCCCACCACCTCCTCACCCCACTCTTCTTACCTTGGCCGGGATGTGGCAACAGGGGGCGGGCGCGTGCACGACGAAGGCGGGTGGCGGGCTTTATCGGCCGGGGAAAGGGTGGGGGACGGGGTGGGGAAAAGAGGCAAAGAAGCCCGGTGGGAGAGGGGGGGAAGGGTGGGCAAGCGCGGTGGGCGGGCGGGAAGGGGCAGACGAGGGGCAACCGGGCTACGCACAGGGCGTCACCGGCGAAGCGCCCGCGCGCTCGTCCGCCCCTCCCCACACACACACCGCCCTGTACCCACCTTCCCACCCTCCCCCACCACCACCTCACCCCCGCCCCCCCACCCCCCCCCCCACTCTTCTTACCTTGGCCGGGATGTGGCAACAGGGGGCGGGCGCGTGCACGACCAAGGCGGGTGGCGGGCTTTATCGGCCGGGGAAAGGGTGGGGGACGGGGTGGGGAAAAGAGGCAAAGAAGCCCGGTGGGAGAGGGGGGGAAGGGTGGGCAAGCGCGGTGGGCGGGCGGGAAGGGGCAGACGAGGGGCAACCGGGCTACGCACAGGGCGTCACCGGCGAAGCGCCCGCGCGCTCGTCCGCCCCTCCCCACACACACACCGCCCTGTACCCACCTTCCCACCCTCCCCACCACCTCCTCACCCCCGCCCCCCCACCCCCCCCCCCACTCTTCTTACCTTGGCCGGGATGTGGCAACAGGGGGCGGGCGCGTGCACGACCAAGGCGGGTGGCGGGCTTTATCGGCCGGGGAAAGGGTGGGGGACGGGGTGGGGAAAAGAGGCAAAGAAGCCCGGTGGGAGAGGGGGGGAAGGGTGGGCAAGCGCGGTGGGCGGGCGGGAAGGGGCAGACGAGGGGCAACCGGGCTACGCACAGGGCGTCACCGGCGAAGCGCCCGCGCGCTCGTCCGCCCCTCCCCACACACACACCGCCCTGTACCCACCTTCCCACCCTCCCCCACCACCTCCTCACCCCCGCCCCCCCACCCCCCCCCCACTCTTCTTACCTTGGCCGGGATGTGGCAACAGGGGGCGGGCGCGTGCACGACCAAGGCGGGTGGCGGGCTTTATCGGCCGGGGAAAGGGTGGGGGACGGGGTGGGGAAAAGAGGCAAAGAAGCCCGGTGGGAGAGGGGGGGAAGGGTGGGCAAGCGCGGTGGGCGGGCGGGAAGGGGCAGACGAGGGGCAACCGGGCTACGCACAGGGCGTCACCGGCGAAGCGCCCGCGCGCTCGTCCGCCCCTCCCCACACACACACCGCCCTGTACCCACCTTCCCACCCTCCCCCACCACCTCCTCACCCCCGCCCCCCCACCCCCCCCCCCACTCTTCTTACCTTGGCCGGGATGTGGCAACAGGGGGCGGGCGCGTGCACGACCAAGGCGGGTGGCGGGCTTTATCGGCCGGGGAAAGGGTGGGGGACGGGGTGGGGAAAAGAGGCAAAGAAGCCCGGTGGGAGAGGGGGGGAAGGGTGGGCAAGCGCGGTGGGCGGGCGGGAAGGGGCAGACGAGGGGCAACCGGGCTACGCACAGGGCGTCACCGGCGAAGCGCCCGCGCGCTCGTCCGCCCCTCCCCACACACACACCGCCCTGTACCCACCTTCCCACCCTCCCCCACCACCTCCTCACCCCCGCCCCCCCACCCCCCCCCCACTCTTCTTACCTTGGCCGGGATGTGGCAACAGGGGGCGGGCGCGTGCACGACCAAGGCGGGTGGCGGGCTTTATCGGCCGGGGAAAGGGTGGGGGACGGGGTGGGGAAAAGAGGCAAAGAAGCCCGGTGGGAGAGGGGGGAAGGGTGGGCAAGCGCGGTGGGCGGGCGGGAAGGGGCAGACGAGGGGCAACCGGGCTACGCACAGGGCGTCACCGGCGAAGCGCCCGCGCGCTCGTCCGCCCCTCCCCACACACACACCGCCCTGTACCCACCTTCCCACCCTCCCCCACCACCACCTCACCCCCGCCCCCCCACCCCCCCCCCACTCTTCTTACCTTGGCCGGGATGTGGCAACAGGGGGCGGGCGCGTGCACGACCAAGGCGGGTGGCGGGCTTTATCGGCCGGGGAAAGGGTGGGGGACGGGGTGGGGAAAAGAGGCAAAGAAGCCCGGTGGGAGAGGGGGGGAAGGGTGGGCAAGCGCGGTGGGCGGGCGGGAAGGGGCAGACGAGGGGCAACCGGGCTACGCACAGGGCGTCACCGGCGAAGCGCCCGCGCGCTCGTCCGCCCCTCCCCACACACACACCGCCCTGTACCCACCTTCCCACCCTCCCCCACCACCTCCTCACCCCCGCCCCCCCACCCCCCCCCCCACTCTTCTTACCTTGGCCGGGATGTGGCAACAGGGGGCGGGCGCGTGCACGACCAAGGCGGGTGGCGGGCTTTATCGGCCGGGGAAAGGGTGGGGGACGGGGTGGGGAAAAGAGGCAAAGAAGCCCGGTGGGAGAGGGGGGGAAGGGTGGGCAAGCGCGGTGGGCGGGCGGGAAGGGGCAGACGAGGGGCAACCGGGCTACGCACAGGGCGTCACCGGCGAAGCGCCCGCGCGCTCGTCCGCCCCTCCCCACACACACACCGCCCTGTACCCACCTTCCCACCCTCCCCCACCACCTCCTCACCCCCGCCCCCCCACCCCCCCCCCCACTCTTCTTACCTTGGCCGGGATGTGGCAACAGGGGGCGGGCGCGTGCACGACGAAGGCGGGTGGCGGGCTTTATCGGCCGGGGAAAGGGTGGGGGACGGGGTGGGGAAAAGAGGCAAAGAAGCCCGGTGGGAGAGGGGGGGAAGGGTGGGCAAGCGCGGTGGGCGGGCGGGAAGGGGCAGACGAGGGGCAACCGGGCTACGCACAGGGCGTCACCGGCGAAGCGCCCGCGCGCTCGTCCGCCCCTCCCCACACACACACCGCCCTGTACCCACCTTCCCACCCTCCCCCACCACCTCCTCACCCCCGCCCCCCACCCCCCCCCCCACTCTTCTTACCTTGGCCGGGATGTGGCAACAGGGGGCGGGCGCGTGCACGACCAAGGCGGGTGGCGGGCTTTATCGGCCGGGGAAAGGGTGGGGGACGGGGTGGGGAAAAGAGGCAAAGAAGCCCGGTGGGAGAGGGGGGGAAGGGTGGGCAAGCGCGGTGGGCGGGCGGGAAGGGGCAGACGAGGGGCAACCGGGCTACGCACAGGGCGTCACCGGCGAAGCGCCCGCGCGCTCGTCCGCCCCTCCCCACACACACACCGCCCTGTACCCACCTTCCCACCCTCCCCCACCACCCCCTCACCCCCGCCCCCCCACCCCCCCCCCCACTCTTCTTACCTTGGCCGGGATGTGGCAACAGGGGGCGGGCGCGTGCACGACCAAGGCGGGTGGCGGGCTTTATCGGCCGGGGAAAGGGTGGGGGACGGGGTGGGGAAAAGAGGCAAAGAAGCCCGGTGGGAGAGGGGGGAAGGGTGGGCAAGCGCGGTGGGCGGGCGGGAAGGGGCAGACGAGGGGCAACCGGGCTACGCACAGGGCGTCACCGGCGAAGCGCCCGCGCGCTCGTCCGCCCCTCCCCACACACACACCGCCCTGTACCCACCTTCCCACCCTCCCCCACCACCACCTCACCCCCGCCCCCCCACCCCCCCCCCCACTCTTCTTACCTTGGCCGGGATGTGGCAACAGGGGGCGGGCGCGTGCACGACCAAGGCGGGTGGCGGGCTTTATCGGCCGGGGAAAGGGTGGGGGACGGGGTGGGGAAAAGAGGCAAAGAAGCCCGGTGGGAGAGGGGGGGAAGGGTGGGCAAGCGCGGTGGGCGGGCGGGAAGGGGCAGACGAGGGGCAACCGGGCTACGCACAGGGCGTCACCGGCGAAGCGCCCGCGCGCTCGTCCGCCCCTCCCCACACACACACCGCCCTGTACCCACCTTCCCACCCTCCCCCACCACCTCCTCACCCCCGCCCCCCACCCCCCCCCCCACTCTTCTTACCTTGGCCGGGATGTGGCAACAGGGGGCGGGCGCGTGCACGACCAAGGCGGGTGGCGGGCTTTATCGGCCGGGGAAAGGGTGGGGGACGGGGTGGGGAAAAGAGGCAAAGAAGCCCGGTGGGAGAGGGGGGGAAGGGTGGGCAAGCGCGGTGGGCGGGCGGGAAGGGGCAGACGAGGGGCAACCGGGCTACGCACAGGGCGTCACCGGCGAAGCGCCCGCGCGCTCGTCCGCCCCTCCCCACACACACACCGCCCTGTACCCACCTTCCCACCCTCCCCCACGACCTCCTCACCCCACTCTTCTTACCTTGGCCGGGATGTGGCAACAGGGGGCGGGCGCGTGCACGACCAAGGCGGGTGGCGGGCTTTATCGGCCGGGGAAAGGGTGGGGGACGGGGTGGGGAAAAGAGGCAAAGAAGCCCGGTGGGAGAGGGGGGGAAGGGTGGGCAAGCGGGAAAGGGCGCGTCGACTCGATGGGGGGGGAGGGGGCGGGAGGGGAGGGGGGGACGGGGTGGGAGAGGAGGGGGGGATGGGGTGGGGAAGAGCGGCAAAGAAGCCCGGTGGGGGAGGGGGGGAAGGGTGGGCAAGCGGGAAAGGGCGCGTCGACTCGATGGGGGGGGAGGGGGCGGGAGGGGAGGGAGGGCGGGCGTCACACGCATGCGCGCACGCGCGTCACGGTACTCGCCCGCACGGCCGCGGAAAGTCACCGGCCCGGTCGTCGTCCCGGAAGATGGACAGTGCTGGTAGGGTGGCGACGGCAACGCCACGGCCTTCGTGGCCCCAGTTCCTGGTACTTGGCAGTGTGACACTGTGACATGCAATCACACATGAGCGACGCCCATCTCTGTGAACGTGCACGGGTGGGTGAGGTGGGCGAGTCTTGGCCGCGAGGCGACGGAGAGGCGTGCGAGGCGTGTGGTCGACGTGCGTTGCAACTGCAACCACCTTTTGATTTCATCTGAAATCCCCTACGATAGGCAAGTGTTGTCCAGGCCAGCCAATCATACGTACAGAACCACACCAGGGCCTTGGACTTGGATGAATGCGTCGAAGAGTTTGGTGAGCTGCGGAGAACAAAAAAATGTCGAGCGAGCGAACCCCACGCCGAGTCGCAACTTCGTGGGGGGCGCCGTCGTTTGTAATGGTCGGCCGGCCGTCCCTGTCCCGCGCGTGTCGTTTTTGTTCGCTCCTGCGATGGCCTTCACGCGCTACTGTGCTGTGTGCAGCTCGCTTCGGGTGGTATGACTATACTCTGGCGCTTCCTCTCAGTCAACGCAATAGCGCTACAGGATCCACTCCCCCCGCTGCTCTCCACGGTAGCAGAACGAAGCACGAACTGCGCGGAAGCACGCTGTCTATCTGTCTTGGGTCTGCTAGGTGGGTTCTTGAGGGTGGGAGTCCTCGCGAGATTGCTTGTGTGGCAGCAAAGCTCCCACCGCTAGCCGCCTGCGGAAGCCCCCTCCCCGGAAGAGGCCGCCCCGCACCCGGCCTCAGCCGCCGCAATCGCGGCCGCGGCCGCCCCCCCCTGCCCGGCAGTGGCCACATCCCGCAACAAAGCAGCCACAAAGCAGCCGCCCGACGCCAGCCAGCCGCCGCCCCCCCCCCCCCCCCCCCCCCCGCAGCAGCCGCCCCTACTCTGGCCGTTACAGCGCACCCCCCAGGCACAGCGGGTGACTCCCCGCCCCGAGTCCCCCTTCCCCCTCCCCTCCCCGACCAGGCCCTTCACCCTCCCGAAGCGAGTGGGCATTACTGCGCAACCCCCACAATGGCAACCTCCTCGAAGGCCGCTGGCAGCTGGCTATTTAAGACCGACGGCTCGCCGCATCGTGCCATGCGAACCCAACGTGTGGCTGGGAGCAATTGGATATCGCAAATATGTGCACCAAGCAGTTGGCGTTAGTGCGACAAGAAGCGTGGCTGCTTCACTTAGGAGCTTCGCTAATGAGGCCGTAGTAAGAATGGTTCATTTTCTCCGAGGTGATCAACCTAATTATCTAGTCGTGTCGTATATACGCCGTGCGCGCGCGCGAAGCATGCACGAACGCACGCGCACCGCACCCACCTCTGGAGGCGCGTCCTCCTCGCAACGGCCCCTCCCCTCCCGTCCCCTCCCCCCACATCGAGTCGTCTCGCCCTTTCCGGTACCGGCAATCGATCCTCGGCGCGCCTGTGTCCTACGCGCCCGGTGCCTGCACACCTGTTGCTCCCGCTGGGTACAGGGCGGTGTGTGTGTGGGGAGGGGCGGACGAGCGCGCGGGCGCTTCGCCGGTGACGCCCTGTGCGTAGCCCGGTTGCCCCTCGTCTGCCCCTTCCCGCCCGCCCACCGCGCTTGCCCACCCTTCCCCCCTCTCCCCCCCCCTCCCCCGCCCCCTCACCCGCTCGTCTCCTACGCCTCTGCGCTCCGCACCGCCCCCCTCCTTCTCCCCCACCCCCGCCGATCCCGGCCAAGAAAGGGGAGGGTGGGGGGGGAGGGAAGGACCTGTTCCTGTGGCGTATATGTTTGAGCCGTCCACGCCCATACCCCCTCCACCCACCCCCCTCTGATCCCGACCAAGTCGCACAGCGCATGCTGTTCTGTCCTGCCACCGGCGTCTCACCATGGCCGATCAAGAGCATGATGGACAGGGCAGTGGTGGCGGTAATACTGGCGAGGGTGCAGACCCACCTCCACATCTTTCCCTAGCGGTGCGCCGACGACGCGCGCTTCTACGCGTCGCCGCGGACAGCCTTGTCGCACCTACAATCGTCGACCGCGCACTCTTTCGGGCTGGGACTTCATCCACCAGCTCTGCCGTAGCGGAGGACATTGGCGGTGGTGGTGGCGGTGGTGGATCAGGTTTATTGGCGTCGTCAACGCCTCACCCCTCCGGCCATCAGGTGTTCCTTGGTGCGGAAAGCGCTCCCGACGGCGAAACGGGCACGCCTGTTGTTGGCGAAGGCGACGACGCGGCCGTCGAAGTGAAGCGGAAGGACGTGCTGGCGGCTCGAGTACGCGGCGTCGACGGCGTTACAGTCGGGATCGGAGACCGTGTGGTCGCGACCGGCATGCTATCCCCGGCACGTCGCCGGGAGGACGTGGAAGCGCGCTCGCCAACGCCGTCACCGCGTCGGGCACCACGGCAGGCACTGGCGGACGTCGTAGCTGCCGGGATGAGCGTCCTGGCGTCGGCGCACCGCCAAGGGCGCGCTGAACAGGGTATGTCGCCGCCGCCACCTGCGCGACAGGTGCCGCCGCGGGGGATGCTTCCCCCGTTGGCGCCGTTTGGTGCAGCCCAGGGCGCGCCGCCGCTGCCATCTCCGCAGCAGGTGCCGCCGCCGGGGCCGCTTCCCCCGTTGGCGTCGTTTGGCATGGCGTCGAGGCCAGCAGTGCCGCCAGGTGGTGGGTTGCGCGAACGGCACCGCCAAGAGGATGGGAGTGCGTGTGCCGAGGAGCCCCCTGTAACCCGCCCAACCGCTACGACGGCACAAGTAGGCGGCGTACCGTGTCCTAATGGGACGCCCTCCACGGCGTGTAGGCGATGTCTTGAGGCCCCCAGGTGGTCGGGAAGGCCCCCGCCGTACGAGTACACGAGCGTGCAGAGATCGGCCCCAAATAAGAGCAAATCCTTCAAAAAAAAGGTCGCATCGTGGGAGCGCGGATGCCCCCCCAAGAAGAACGAGTGTGACTGTTGCGGGATGCGGTTTTGGAAACCCCTGGACTGGGCGAGGCACGGAGTGGCATGCAGGGAGTTCAAGGAATCGCTTGCGTTAGCAGCACGGGCCACGCTGCAGTCGCAGGCCAGGGCGCCGGTTGTTGGGCACGTGCCTGGCCCGTCGGAGGGGCGTATCGTCCGCCCAGTTCACCGACAGGTGAGCGTCTTGCGCGACGGTGCTCCCCGCCTCGGCGATTCTCCCCGTTATGGCCTCGGTGGTGCTCCCCGTCGTGACCACGGCGATTCTCCCCGTTACGGCCACGGTAGTGCTCCTCCCCATCGTGACCACGGCGATTCTCCCCGTTACGACCGCGGCGGCGGTCCTCCCCCCTACGACCGCGGCGGCGGTCCTCCCCATCGTGACCACGGCGATTCTCCCCGTTACGGCCACGGTAGTGCTCCTCCCCATCGTGACCACGGCGATTCTCCCCGTTACGACCGCGGCGGCGGTCCTCCCCCCTACGACCGCGGCGGCGGTCCTCCCCATCGTGACCACGGCGATTCTCCCCGTTACGGCCACGGTAGTGTTCCTCCCCATCGTGACCACGGCGGTCCTCCCCCCTACGACCGCGGCGGCGGTCCTCCCCATCGTGACCACGGCGGTCCTCCCCCCTACGACCGCGGCGGCGGTCCTCCCCATCGTGACCACGGCGGTCCTCCCCCCTACGACCGCGGCGGCGGTCCTCCCCCCTACGACCGCGGCGGCGGTCCTCCCCCCTACGACCGCGGCGGCGGTCCTCCCCCCTACGACCGCGGCGGCGGTCCTCCCCCCTACGACCGCGGCGGCGGTCCTCCCCCCTACGACCGCGGCGGTGGTCCTCCCCCCTACGACCGCGGCGGCGGTCCTCCCCCCTACGACCGCGGCGGTGGTCCTCCCCCCTACGACCGCGGCGGCGGTCCTCCCCCCTACGACTGCGGCGGCGGTCCTCCCCCCTACGACCGCGGCGGCGGTCCCCCCCCCTACGACCGCGGCGGCGGTCCTCCCCACTACGACCGCGGCGGCGGTCTTCCCCCCTACGACCGCGGCGGCGGTCCTCCCCCTACGACCGCGGCGGCGGTCCTCCCCCCTACGACCGCGGCGGCGGTCCTCCCCCCTACGACCGCGGCGGCGGTGCTGCCTACGACCGTGGCGGCGGTCCTCCCCCCTACGACCGCGGCGGCGGTCCTCCCCCCTACGACCGCGGCGGCGGTCCTCCCCCCTACGACCGCGGCGGTGGTCCTCCCTCCTACGACCGCGGCGATTCTTCCCCCCACGGCAACTGCGATTCTCTCCGCCACGAGCACAGCCCTGCGTGTGAACCGCCCCGTCCGGAGAGTCTTCCGGGGCCGCGTTGCTGGGGTGCGGGGGATCGGGGTGTTTGAGTAACGTTGCGGTCTTTCTCCATTCCTATCACCTTCTTTCTTGGCCTCGGCCTGTATGTGAACCGCCTAGTCCGGAGAGTCCTCCGGGGTCGCGTAGCTGGGGGCCGGGGGATCGGGGTGTGGTCGCGTAGCTGGGGGCCGGGGGATCGGGGCGTGGTCTTCACCATGCCTGTTTGAATGACATTCTGAGTACCTCCCCAGGACCTCTTTGTATCATCTCCGAGGGACCATTTTGTCAAGACCTATTGCCGCAGGCATCGCAGTGTACATTGATCGCTTTATTGATTGTATCAACTTCGCCTACACCCCACTGTTATATACTGCCCACTACCGCTGAGGGTATATGGGATCAACTTGGCGCTTCGTGTCATCCACCGCCCTTCCATTTTTCTTTCAGAGAGCAGCCGGGCCATGCAGGTCGTCAACAAGGCCGAGTATGACGCCCGCTTAGCTCCGCCGCCGCCCAGGCGCTCTCCTCATACACAGAAGTGAGCTCGGGGTTGGCCGCCGCCCCGGCCGCCGCCGCCGCCGCCGCCGCCGCCGCTGCGAGACAGGCGCCGACGGTGAGGAGGGCGGTGAGCCGCCGCCCGGTGGTGGGACGCGTCATGTTTGGGGGAGACGTTGACGGGGCGGAGACTGGCAAGGGGGGCTGGGAGCAAACAGAGGGGATGAGAACAGGGCGGGGGAGGGGGGGCGAGCGGGTCGTGGGGACGGGGAATGGGGGGGAGGGTATGCGGGGTGGGAGTGGGCAGAGGCGGGCCCACCAGTGGAGGCCTGCGCAGCGGTGGGAGTGCGGTGGGGAAGGGTGGAGAGCGGGACGGGCGGCTGGTTGTGTTGCCGGGGCTGCCCACGGTCGGCAGCTCCCGGGACGGGGGCGGGCTCTCAAAAAGCCATCCGCACCCCCACCGCCAGTGGGGCGGCGGGGCGGCGGCAGACTGCTGGGCGCCGCGGCAGAGAGGCCGCGGCCGGGGTGCGCCCGCGGCAGACTGTGGGGGCGGGACGGGCGGGACTGTATCCCATGGCCGGCCGGCCGGTGGGCGGGCGGGCGGGCGGGCGGGCGGGCGGGCGGGCGGGCGGGCGGGCGGGCGGGCTGACGGCACCGCGGCCAGCAGTGGCAGCCAGCAGTGGCGGCCAGCAGTGGCGGCCAGCAGTGGCGGCCGCGTCGGCCGCGGCGTGGCCGGCGTCCACTGCACCGCACCTCCCGTCCGCCCGCCGCTCACCTCCCACCACCACAAGGGGCATGCCAGCCAGCCGGTACGCCCCACCCATTCCTCTTCCCCCTCCCCTGGTGCTCCCAAGCGTCCCCCCTCACGGCCAGCCCATCGATAGGCCATCATCACCCCCACCACCCCCGCCACGAACCGCTTATCGCCCCTCCCTCGCTCATCCACCCCCCCTTCCCCCCGCCCCCCTCCCCCCCCCGCCAATACCGACAGCCCCACCACCACACACGGCTTTCGGGAAAAGAGCGCGAGAGACACGCCCGTCCCCCCTGCTCTTGCGTGGCCGCGAGCGCACATCCCCCAACCCCCCCCCCCCCCACCCCCCCCCCCCCCTGCGCTGGCCTCCCCCCGCCTCCTTCGCGGCGGCCACGCACCACCCCCTCCGTGGGCACTGCCACCGCATTCATCGACACCCCACCCGTCGTCACGCCGCTGTCGCCACCGCACCCGCCCGTCTGCCAGACGGCAGCGTCAGGCGTGCGCAGCGGGGGGCGGGGAGGGGGGGGACGGGAGGGGGGGGGGAGGGGCAAGGGGGGCGCCAGAGAACCTGCCGCCACCGACTGGGGCGGCGGATGCACGGGGCACGGCGCACCCGCGCGTGGACGGCGCCGTACCTATGGCCGGCAGCTGCAGCGGTCACCACAGGACGGTGGGGGGCGGCGGGCGGCCGCGGTGGTGGCAGACGGCCGCCGGGGGTGCGCCAGTCACGGGCAGGCGGCAGTGGGCAGGCACAGGCAGGCAGGCAAGGCACACAGCGGACAAACGGCGGTCGGTCGGGGCTCTCGCGGCCGCGGGGGGGGGTGGGGGGAGGGGGAAGAGCAGATGGGCAACGGCAGAGGGCGGGGGGGGGGGGGGGGAGAGACAGACTGGCTGGCCGGCTGTGCCTACACTGTCGACCCGGCTGGTGGATCTCGCGCGAGGTGGTCCGTGCCTCGGTGCTGTACCAAAGCCGTTACGCGGCGTCCCGGCGGTCTCCCATCCGCCCAAAGAGAGAGCAGCCAACGGCAATGGCACAACAACAAAAAGAAGAGTACGCACCGCGGACCGTCCCACGGCAGCCAATGGCCGCGGTCAGGCCAGCCCTTCACGATAAACGCTACTGTATGTACATACAGTCCATACAGTACAGCTCAGCCCCACGCGAGGGCCTCTTGTTTCTCAATCACACACGCGTGCAGCGTGGTCGGGGGGGGTACGTCCGCGGCGGCCCGTCGCGGCGCAGGTTAGGCCGCCACAGTGGCGCCTTGCCCCCCCCCCCCCCGCTCATCCCGGCCCCCCCCACCGCCCCCCCCCCTCCACACCCTATCCCCCTTCCCCCCCACCCTTGCCGCCGCCGCCGTCCACGCGCCGGGTCGGTGGGTCACACCCGAGGCGGCCCGCCCAGCCCCACTCGCGTCGCCGCGACGGCGGGCGGGCGGGCGGGGGGGCGGCGGCGGCCGCGTGTCTGCCAGGCCGCCAGCCCCACGGCCGCGCCACCCCGCCCGCGGCGCGGTCGCCCACCCCCCCCCCCCCCGCGGCTACAATGGCACACGCCCACCCCCCTTCCGCCGTCCCGCGGGGGGGGGGGGCAAGCGGGGGGGGGGGGGGGGGGGGGGGGGGGGGGGGGGGGCAGGGGGACAGCGCGCCGGGGGGGGACGGCGGCGGCGGCGGCCATTGGCGTACCCCCCACCCGCCACCACACACCGCCGCGGCGGTGCTGCCAGTCGCCCTGCGGGACGGGGGGTGGGGGAGGGGGGGGGGGGGGGCGGTGGAAGGAGTGGGTGTGTGGGAGAGACACGCGGGGAGCGGGGAGAGGGGACAGCAACCGTCGGGCGGGGCGGGCGGGGGCGTCGGCGTTGCGGCGGCGGCGTCGTGGACCCCGCGTCGTGGCGCGCCGCCGCCGGTGGGGGTGCAACGGGCAGCCGCGGCCGCGGCCATCATGGGAAGAGGTGGGGGGGGGGGGGGGGGGGGGCTGGAAGCGCCGCGGTGGGGCCCCGCCAGCGGGCCTGGCACCGCGGCCAGCGGGATACGGCGGCGGCGCTCTGGGTGTGCGTGTGGGTTGTTCATTGGCAGGGCTTGTCCGTTGCGGGCTGCGGTCGCTCGTGCTGGGTGCTGCGTCCGCTGTCTCCACTGCCCACTGCCCCACCGCCCCCCCCCCACCCCCACCCCCACCCCCCCCCGGCCGCCCCCCTCCCGCCCCTGCCTCCACTTTAGTCACCGCCTTGTTCCCCGCTTGTCCACCACACTGAGGATGCGACGCGCCTCCGAGGGCGGGCGCCCCGCTTCACAGGCCGACGGCTGGGGCTGACGGCTGCGGTGCCGGCGGCAGCGGCGCGAGCGGCAGCCCGTCGTCCCCATTGTCGCCACCGTCGTCGCCGCCGTCTTCGGTGCCCCTTGCCGCAACTGGCAATGTTGAAACGGTGGTGCACGGCCCGGGCTCCCCTCCCACGCCGGACGGGCGGGCGGGCGCCCCTCTGCCGCGCGCGCCACCCCCGCTGCTCCTCCTCTGGGGAGAGACGCCGGGGAAGGGGGGGGGGGGGGGGGGGGGGGGTGTTGGTTGTTGCTGAGCGCCCGCGCTGCCACCCCCCGGCTGGTGGCGTCCCTGCCCGTTGCCCACGTCTCGGCCGGGGAGTCCGTCGTGGCGACTGAGAAAAAATGTCAGAGCGGGGCCCCCCGCCGCCGCCGGCCACACCATCACCCCGCCGCGGTGGGGCCGCAGGTGGGTCGCCGGCGGGCGGCGCCACCGCCTGCGCGCGCATGTCCTTGGCGGCGGCCCAGGTCACGGCCGGGGAGCAGATCGTGGCCACGGAGAAGTGCTCCGAGGGGGGGGCGGGGCTGCCGGTGGCCGCGAGACCACCTCGCGGCGGGGCCGCAGACGTGCCGGCGGCGGGCGTGGCCGCCGCGTCCGCCTGGCGCCCTTTATGGGCTCCCTCATCTGAATCACCGTCGCCGCTGCCGCCGTCCGGCTTGGGCGCGCCCCCCGCGTCAGGCTGGCGAGCGTTGCGCGCCCGCCGCCGCTGCGCCGCCCGCAGCGCCCGCACCCCCCCCCCAATCACTGCACCCACCAGCGCCACGACGACGACGCCCACGGACGCGGCGGCGGCCGTCGACAAGGCGGGACCACTGTCGGCGGGGGCGGCAGCCACCGTGCACGCTGCCCACGAAGGGGTGGGGGGTGAGCGAACGGCGACCCAGTACCTGACGTTTGGGTCTTCCCACGCCGGCGACACGGCCGCCAAGTGCGCCGCCCCCGCCGGCGCCGTGTGCTTGGCCCCGTCGCCCACCGACGGGCCAACGTTGACGACGGGCGCCCACGCGCCCGGCGGCGGAGGGTCGTCTGAAAAGGTGGCCGCAAATGCCTCCGACACCCGCGCCACCTCCCAAATCGATAGAGGACAGGAGCGGCTCGCCGGGGAGGCGGCCCGCGGAAGGGGCGCCCGCCCAGTCCACCCGCAGGACCATGGCGTGCGGGTCGGGGGCGGTGTCCCGGTGGCCGGTAAGGCCGATGCGGATGCCTGCTGGAATTTCCGTCGGACGGTGTGGGTGACCCGGGTGTTGGTGCTGGGCTTTTCCCAGTGCAGGGTGGTACCCTGCAAGGGGGGGTGTCGGGTGGGGGGGGAGGGGGTTAGACAGGCGAGACGAGGAGGAAACGTGGAAGGAGGGTGAACTGGAGAGCGGCTCGGCAGGTCCCCAATGGACGAGAGCGTCAGCAGATGGCTACCCAGCGTGCGGCCGCCCAGCACCCCATCTCCTCGGGCAGCGACTCGTCCTTCGACACCTCTCGCTCCAAAATCCAGACGCCCCCTTGTCTAGGTCCACCCTTGCGCTCCCCACTGCCCAGACGGCGGTCGCCTACCGAGAAGACCCGTAGGTTAGGTTGGTGTAGTAAAACTGCAGCTTCATTTTCGACACGTTGCACGGACGCCCGACGGATGGCACGAGCGCCGCTGCGCCTGGCGTGGTCGTCGCCGCCACCACCGCCGCCACCCCCACCGCCGCCACCACCGTCGCCGCCGCCGCCGCTGCCACCGCCGCCGCGGCGGCGCCCACGACCGTCCCTCGCCCCGTGGACGGGCGCACGGGCATCCGCCCACACCGCCGTCGTCTCGTCATGCCGTATGGCGCGACGGGAGTGCATGGGGCGGTGAGAAAGCGCCGCCGACGGCAAGCGGGGTCGTGACGGATCGCGGCGGTCGTGCGGCGAGAGCGGGGGGAGAGCGATGGGGGGGAAGGGGGGGGTTTGGAGGGGGGAAGATGGAGAAAGGAACGAGTGTGGCTAGTGGTTGCAATCACTGCATGTCATCTGCCTCGTGGGTGGAGGAAGCACACGCGGGACCAAGGGAGCGCTGGATCAGATCATGAGCGGGGAGAGGGATGCGCTTGTGCACCGGTCTGCGCTGGGCGGAGTGAAGTGAGTGGGCCGTACAAGTATAAGGGCGCACGAAAGCCCGCGGCGGCAAGCTGTACTGTACAATACAGTTCTGAAAAAATGCCCGTGCTTCGCCCAGCTGTTAGCAGACGCCCCGTGGGCCGCGCCCGAGGGAGAGGTGGGCGATGCGCTGCCCCGCTCTTCTCCAGCTACATAGCAGGCAGGTAGGTGGAAATGAGGTCCGTCTGCCACGGTCAAGGTTAAGAACACAGCGGAGTAGTATAGGGAACGGCTGTATGTAGTAGAAGGTCCGACAGGATGAGCAAAGTAGAGAAATGCCACCTGTCGGCCATGTATCAGCAGCGGCGCTGCGCTGGAGAACGGGCAGCCTCCCCAGAAGGAGCACCTACACCTCAGCTGCTGCCGTCACGCGCGGGTCTATGCCCTGCCGCGACGTGCCCTCCCCCCCCTTCCCCCCCCCAAGCCGCCGAGACTGTTCGCTTCTCGTCAGACTCCCGGGGATGGGAGGGGCGTCCAGAGCGACGGCGGCAGCGGCGGGGGGGACAGTCCGTCATCGTCGTCGTCGGGCAGCGCCACCCCCCTCTTGACGCGCGGCGGACCCTCCGACGTTCGGGGGAGCCCCACCGGAGATTCGAGGCTGTCCGTCACGGCTGACCCCGTGCCGAGCGTGCCCGTGCCCCCAGAAGATGTCGTCAAGGTGGGTAAGTGCATCGCAAGTGCGTCGGGGAGCTCGCCACCACCGCCGCTGCGGCCGCCCCTGCCGCCGACGCCGCCGCTGCTAATGCTCACCACCCCGCCGGCCGTTGCGGGAGCGCCCCCGCCATCGCGGCCACCCAACCTCCCACCAGCCACCACCGTATCCTCATAGAGAGCTTGGGCGGCGGCGGCCACGTCCGCTTCGAGCGCCTGCGCAGCCACCGCTTGCGCGCGGATGTCCTCGCACGTCACCCAAGAGTCCACGGCCGGGGAGCCCGCCGTGGACACTGAAAAATGATCAGACGGGGGGGCGACGCCGCCGCCATCCAAGCGACCATCCCGCCGCGGGCTGCCGCCGCCCGCAGCCGGAAAGGCGCCGCCGCCATCGCCGCCCCCGCCGGCGGCACCATCCGAGCAGCCGCCGCGCGCAGCGTACGCTGGCGAGCCAGCCGCGGGTGTCGCCACCGGCTCACCGTGGCGCCCTCCAGGGCCGCCCCGCCGGTCGGCATCATCGCCGTCGTCGTCGTCTTCGCCGCCGCCGCCACCGCCGCCGCCGCCGCCGCCACTGGCCGGCTTGGCCGGCCACTCCGCATCAGACACATCGGCAATGCCCGTACGCCGTCGCTGCCTCCCACGCAGCGCCCACACCACTCCCCCAATTACGGCACCCAACAGCACCACCGCGACGATCCCAATGACGGCCATCACGCCCGCCGATAGGGAGGAGCCGTCATCAGCCGCAGCGAACGACGAGCACGCCCCACCAGCTGGGGTAGGCGGGGAGCGAAAGGCGACCCAGTATTTAGCGTCTGCGTCCTCCGCCCCTGCAGCGGCCGCCGCCACGTGCGCCGCCCCCACCGGCGCGTACAACTTGTCCGTCTCGTTTACCGACGCGCTCACGTCGACAGCGCGCGACCATGCGCTTGCCGGGGGGGCATCGTTGACAAAGGTTTCCGCAAACGCTTTCGACACCCGCGCCACCTCCCAGGCGGTTGACGACAGGAGTGGCTCGCCTGGGACGCCGCCGGCCGACTCGGGCGCCCAGTCCACCCGCATGGCCATGGCGTGCAAGTCCGGGGCAGTGTCACGGTGGCCGGTCAAGCCGATGCGGGTGCCCGCCGGGATATCCGTCGGGTCAGGGAAGTGCGTGACATTTGGGGTGGTGTCGGGCTGTTCCCAGTGCGGGGTGGTACCCTGTTGGGATCGTCGAGTGGAGGGAAAGGGTCAAACAGGAGGAGCGCAGAGGTCAGGGACGGCGAGGGGGAGGCGTGGAATATACTGGGACACTCATCCAATGGAGGAGAGCGTAAGTAGATGGCTCCCCAGCGCGCGGCCGCTCTCACCAAAGACCGACACACAATCTAATTCTCCACGAGCGCAGCTACCCCTCCCTCGACCCCTCTCCCGCCAAAATTCGGCTCGACGTCCCAGACGGCGGGCGCTTACGTACCAAGAACACCCGCAGGGTTTTGTAGTAAAACTGCACCTCCATTTTCGTCGCGTTGCACGGGCGCCCGCCGGCCGCCGCCTGCGCCGCCGCGCCAGGCGCGGTCGCCGCCGAAACCACCATCGCCACCACCACCGCCGCCGTCGCTGCTACCACCACAGCGGCGTCACCCACCAACGCTCCTCCCCCCCTTGCAAAGCGCCGCGGGGGGGCCCGTCGACCCCCCTGCGGCAGCCGTCGTCGCGCCATGCCGTACGGCGCGGCAGGTGCGCGGGTCCAGCGGGCGACCACCACAGGGGGTAGCGGGGAAAGGGTGGATCGCAGGGGCTGCGCGGCAAGAAGGGGTCCAAGAAAAAAGATGGGGGGTGGAGGGGGGGTGGGGGTGGAGCGCTCGAGGGGGGGGAGAGATTCTGGGGAGGCCAGAGGGTGGCGCGGGGTGGTGGCAATCCCCGAGTGTCAGCCGCCTTTGCAGTGGCCAGGCCGCACGCTGGACAGCGGGCGACCCGTCCAACGGATGAGTGGGGGGGTAGATGGGGGGAAGCGTGAGCGCCCCGGCTTCCATGCGGATGCGGCGGGAGGGAGCGGGCCGTGCGGACGTTGGCAGGGCCCCCGAGGCCCTATGGCTGGAAACGTCCAACGACAGGCGGGGCGCAGCCACGTTGTCCGCACCACTCTTGGCGAGCGTCGCCAGCGCGTGCATCGTTGTTGCCTCGCCGTCGTCGGACACCTGCGGGGCCCCGCCGGTGGAAGCGCGGCCAGCGACGCTCATTCCCTCCCGATCACCGCATCATTCTAACCCGCTCGAAATCAATCGCCAGGCCAACACCGTTACGTTGACAAGGCACCGCCCCCTCTCGCAGGGACAACATTGGCCCAGGTGGGCCCACCGGGCCGTACTCGTCGCTCATTGGTGGTCCCCTCCCAGAGGGACACAAACAAGGGGGGATGGAGTCCCGTTGTTAAAGCGGTGACGTTGGTGATGGTAGAAAAGCCATGCAGACTTTTTCTATCCCCTGACAGGAGGGGCGTGTCTGGAGATGTGGCGGGATGGTGGGTAGACTGGCACACCCGGCCGCGGCCTAAAATTAGCCCCTACGATTCCCCAGACACGCCCAATACATCGTCACCTTTGGACGTTTTTGACAACGAGGCCTGATCGAGGCCTTCGATCGGGTAATCGAGCAACGAAGCGAGCCCTCGATCAGACCTCGATAGGGTGCTCGAAGACCCCCTCGAACCACAACGAACGGGACAGCGGGCTGGTCATGTGCTGCAGGCCGAAATGCGCGACCCTGCAAACAGGCGCTTTTCTCGTGAAAAGGGGCCTGCAAACAGCCTACAAAAAAAGAGGCGATCTCGGCCGCTGCAGAACGAATATGACCGTTCTCTACATGAGAAGGTACGCCTCGTCGACGTGATGACGGATGTCGAGGAGAAAAAAATATAACGAGTAGGAAGCATGGTCATAACGCCGCCGTGCGCGCTCTTGCACGCGGAAATCGGGCTTTACGGGGCCCCTGGGCGCCCCTCAGCAATCCCGTGCACGCCTGTTCGGGCCCGATGCACGGAAAATAAGATACAAAGGTCTTAGATCCGCTGCGCCGGGGCGGCGTGGGTGGGGGGATGGCAGGGGGGTGTGGGGGAGGGGACTGCTGGCACCCCCCCCGCCACCGCCGCCGCTGCCGCTGCCGCCGCAGCCGCGGCGGAACCGGCGCCCCCCCGGCGCGGCTAGGAGCTGAACGCCCCACCCCCCCCCCCCCCCCCCCCCCCCGCCGGCCTGTGTGGCCCTTCCCTGCACCCTCACTTCTCCTTGCCGCCGCCGTCACCCCCCACCGGCGGGTCCCCCACGTATGGCTCCTCTGTCACAAGGTGGCCGGCCAGGAGCTTGAGCGCCAGCGTGGGCACGAACCAGCCCATCCCCCGGGGCAGCCGCACCACGCCGCCACCATCCGTCGCCGCTGCAACCACCGCCGCCACCACCGCTGTCACAGCGACGGGACGCTGCAGCCGTCGCGGCACCCCCATCGCCACCGCCGCGCCGGCCACCAGCAGCGCCGCGAAAACGCCCGCCGCGTGGGCCGGCGGAAACGCGCCGCCCGCCACCCCCCCCCGCCGCCACACCGCCGCCACCGCTGCAATGTGTACCCCGTGGGTGGCCACGAATGCCAAGCGGGCGGTCGGTGACGTGCCCCGCCGGTGGTACCACCGCTTGGCGGGGGTGGTCGCGTTGGCCACCGCCCCGCCCACGACGTCAAATGCGAGCGCGCCGCCAAACACGGCCTGCGCGCGGCTCTACCCGCAGCTGCGCAGCCCCGCAGCAGCGATGGTGATGGCAGCGGCCGCGGCGGGGAAGAGCACGACGGCCGTCTCGGCGGCGTTCGCGCCGGGGCCAATCAACCAGTCGGGGACGCCGGCCAGGCCGCTACGGCGGGGCGGGGGGGCCCAGTCGGTGGGCACCGTGGCCATGGTGCACACGATGCCGCCCCGCCACCTCCCCACTCCTATAGTGGCCCAAAGGTGGGAAACGCGCCGGAAACGGCACAGGAGGGGGAAAAGCAGGGAAAGGAGAACGCCAGGGGTGGCGAGCGAGTTGGGATGGTGGTGTAGGATATGGTGGTGGCGCGCAGTACAAACTCTGCGCATCTCACCCACCGACTGGGGCAGCTTTCATCTGCATGATATAGCATGGGCCCCCCTGCCCGCCCACCCCTCAAAAGCCGTGGAACGGCCACGGTGCGTGGGCGCGCCATCGCGCCATCCCGCCGCTGCAAGAGCACTGGGGATGTCAGGGCGCTGCGCACGTTTTTTTCTTTTCCTTGCCTTTTCCCCCGTATCCCACAGTAATTTTTTTTCTTGTTTTTTTTTCGGCTGCGACGCGCCTCCTTATCCTGCCCCCCTTCCCACTTCCCCCTTCCTCTCTTCCGCTTCCCCGTATTGCCCCCAGAAGATGGGGGTGCGTCGTCGACGACGCGCACGCGAGGGGCGCGCGGCACGACGTCAGGCACATGGCCAGCCCGACAGACCGCGCCGCGCACGTCCCGCTCCGCCGTGGCGACCGGCTGAGCATGAAGGGCAATGAGCACACCACAGAGCACAATTTTGAGTGAGGGGGGGTGGGAGTTGCAGGGAAACGGGAGCTGCATCCGCGCAGCCGCGGCGGCGGCAGTCGCCTGCTGCTGCCAAGGCCTCCCCGCCCCCGCGTCGTCCATGTAACCCTCGCAGCAGAGGGCAGGCGGGGGTGGCCAGACACCGCCCGCAGCGGTCCCTGTCGCCGCAGGTCAAGGGAACGAGAAACATAAAAGGGAAGGTGGCGCTGGGCCCGACGTTGATCAAAGAAGGGGGGGGGGTGCGGGGCGGGAAGCTGTCACCGCTCCTGATGTGTTGGAGAGCGTGCAGGGTGTCGGCAGGGGAAGCGCGGGACAGCGCGTGCGGTGATGATGATGGTGGTGGTGATGGTGGTGGTGATGGTGGTGGCAGTGGTGGTGGCGTTGATGGTGGCGTTGATGGTGGCAGTTGCGGTGGCGGCGGTGCGTCGGTGGTGGTGGCGCTGGCGGTGGCGGTGGTGCTGGCGTTGGGGAATTCCATGATGCTGACAACAATCCCATATGGTACATGCTGGTTGCGGGAGAGAGGGCCAAGCAAAGGTGGGGGGGGCAGCAGCCGGGCGGCTTCCGCGGGTACCGCAGGTTCGGAGCAGGCGCTCGTGGCAGTTGGGCTCTTGATGTGGTCGACGCCGTCGGCAGAGGTAGGCGGATAGAGACAGACGGCGGCCGGCGGGGCTGCCGCGCCCACCTCTCCCTTTGGTGACACTGGGACACGTGCGGTTGAGCGGCGGTGATGGCTGGCGCCCACCAGAACACAGCCGTGTATCGCATGGGTATCGGCTCCGTGGGTGCGATGGGCGGGCGCGGGAGGGGCAAAAGGACGGTGGGCGCGGACGCGCCTGACGCGAGCGGACACGCAGAGCAGACGGTGCGCCCGACGCCCAGTGGGGGCTGCCATCCCACAGTCACAAAGCCGCAGAGATGTCACCATCAGCAGAGAAGCCCCTCAACGCCTCAGCGTCAAGGGGGTGGCCACCCGCTACCACTGTATGTACAGTACATCCGCCGCCACGGCGGTTCCCGTCCCCCCCCCCCCCGGGGCCTTACCCCCGCACCCGTGCCCTCTCGCCTGCCCTTCCAGGCCCATGCTATCTCATGGAGGCACGCCCTTGGCCGGCCGCCGGCAGGGCTTGCCCTTGGCCCGCAGCAGCAGGTCAAAGTGGCCGGTGAGGGCGGCGCCCGAAAAGAAGAGCCCCACCCACAAGTCCCCCGCGCGCTCGGAAAAGTAGGGCCGCGCCGCCTGCCGGCGGGCGTCCCAGGTGTAGAGCTCCAGGTGGAGCCCCGCCGCCCGCGCGAGCGCGCTTATCTCCAGCGTCCCCAGCTCCGCACAAAGCCAGTGGCCGTGGAGGCCCCCAACGACGACGCGGGCGGGAAAGGCCGCCACCCGGCGGGCTGCTTCGGCCACCTCGGCCGCCTCGGCCGCCTCGGCAGCAGCCACCGCAGCCGCTTTGGCAGCAGCCGCCGCGGCGGCCGCGGCGGCCGTGCCCCCCCCGCCGCTTTCGGGTGGTGCGGGGGGGGGGCGCGGCACGCCCGCCCGCCGCACGTCGCCATTCGCGGGCAAGGGGGGGTCGCCGCCGCCGCCGCCGCCGCCGCCGCCGCCGCCGCCGCCGCCGCCGCCCCCCGCCCCCCCCGGCGGTCCGCCGACGGCCACAAACCCCCGCAGCCGCTCTGCCAGCCCCGCCGCGTCGGCAAGGACCGCGTCGCGCAGCAGCCGCCGGACGCCCGCGGCGGTGGCGGCGGCGCCCGCCACCCCCGCAATGGTCAGCGCCCACGCGACCGCCTCAAACCCACAGTCCCCCGTCTGACGCGTCGGCACCAGCCGCAGGTGCCCGCCGTCGGCGGTGTGGAAGGTGCGCGCGGCGGCGCCGCGGCGGTCCAGCAGGGCCGCCCGAAAGGCGGCGGCCGACTCGTAGCGCGGCCCACCCCCACTGGGGGGGGGGGGGGGGGGGGGGAGGGGACTCGTGCCGCCACCGGCGGTGGTGGACGCGGTCGTCGCGCTGTCGCCGCAGCTGCTCCGGTCGCTGTTGCCACCGCCGCCGTTGCCGCCGCCACCGCCGCCGCCGCCGCCTCCGCCGCCGCCGCCGCCGCCGCCGCCGCCATCACCGTCACCGTCACCGCCGTCACCGTCACTGCAGTCGCGGCAGCCGCCGTCGCCGCCCCCCCCCCCGGCGGCTCTGGCGGCGGTCCGCACGCGGGCGGCAAGGGAGCCCCCCCCTCCCCACCCCCCCCCCCACCCCCCCCTCCCCTCCCCCCCCCCCGCCGCCACCACCACCTCCGCCTCTGCTGGTGCCCCCGACCGCCCGCGGCGGCGACGCGGGTGGTGGGGGCGGCCGCCGCGGCGGCCACCAAACGGGGGCCCCACCGCCTCCCCCACTGCCGCCGCCGCCGCCGCCACTGCGGCGGCCGCCGCCCGGGCGGGCGGCGTCGGCCGTGGTGGCGGCGGCGGCACCGCGGGGGCAGCGGCGGGGGGGGGGGGGGGGGGGAGGACCCGTCGGTGGGGCGACGGCGTCGGAGCCAGCGGCGGGCATCGAGGGCGGCGGCCATGGCGGCCCCGCGGCGGTGCACCACCCCAGGGCAGGGTGGCCACACGCCGCGTCCTCTCCGCCAACGCACGTGGGGCGGCGTCACACGTAGGAGGGGGGGGTGGGGGGGGGGGAGCGACCGTCGCGGCAGCAGAAGGCAGGGGGCCTTCCCCTCTGCCAGAGGCGGCGGCAGCGGCGGTTGGTGGTCGTGGCGGTCACGGTGGAGGCGGTCGCCGTGGCGGTTGGCGGTGGCGGTAGATGGAGCGGGGGTGGTTCACCGATGGTGGCGGCGCAGCACGCCTTCAATTGGGTGTATGGTACCTATGGGTTACTCCCGTCCGGGAAAAGTCGGGCCCGAACGGTTAGGCCAGATTAGCTAAGGAGTGCCCCTCACTGCCTTTCCCGGGGCACCCCCCCGATCCCGGGCCCGAGCCGACCTTTCCCGGGCCTGACCCCCTGTGATCCCACCGGCCGGTAACTGGCTCTGCCCCGCGCGGCGGAGGGGGGTTTACAACTGGCGGTCGGCGACGCAACCTGGCGGACGATCGGCCGGGTCGTCTCATGACGGCGCCGGCTAGGCGGCAGCAGCCGCTGGCAGTTACGGTGCCGCCTGCCTCTCCTCCCCAACCCTGCCCTCTTTGACGCTCTCGTGCTTTCCCGCCACCATCCCCTCCCCCGCTCCGGCCTACCGCCTGGACCGCCGCTGCCTGGCGGCGGCAGCGCAGGCCTTTGGCAGATTCGTCTCTGCGGGCGGGCCGTTTCTTTGGCGGGACGCTCGACGCGTCGGGCGGCCTGGGCGGCGGGCACCGGCGCCCTTATAGGCGGCCGCGCGGGCCCCCTCCCGGGCATCCACTGCCCGGTAGCGTCCGTCGGCTTGCCCCGCGCCCCTGTCCTCCCCGCCCATCGTGGGCGCTACCACGGGCGTCCCTTTGTCGACTTGTGTTGTGGATTTTCCCACTGCTTGTTCTTGACGCTTCTTCTGTAGTTAGTACTAGTTTCCCATACTAAAACAGTCTACGCTTTCGGCACACCCACCAGCTACGAACGCTATTCCTGTCGAGCTCCAAGCAGATAGCCAAGACTTGTCACTAACAAAAGACTTCATGCGAGGTGTCTGCGCCTCTTTCATCATCCGGCCCGCCCGTGGTTGCGACTTGCAACGCACCACGCCAAGGCGCCACTCCCCCGCATACGCCGCGACGCCGTGGGAGCTTGCCTCCGTCCCCCGCACAGCCCGCCGCAGCTGCCGGTCGTTTACCTACGGGCCGTAGGTTACGGCCCCCGTGAGGTACCGTCGCCAAACGCGCACGACCGCGCGACAGCGGCGGCGGCGGCCGACGCCGTGGGGGAGGGCGCGGTGGCCGCCGCCGGTGAGTGGCCGCCGCCGGCACCATACAAGCCCGCTCCCCTTGTCCGCCCTCCCCCCCCACCTTGTCGCCGCTGCTGCCGCAGCCGCTGCTGTCGCTCCGGCCGCCGTTGCCGTCGCGGCGGTTGCGGCCGCGACGTGGCACGCACCGCGGGCCCGGTCGGCGACGCGGCGGTGGGGAGTGTCAGCTTCCCCCCTGTTGCAGTCATGGCGGGCGCGGCCGCCGCGGCACGTTTGCCGCGGCTGCCCTGACGGAGCCCCCGGCCGCCGCTGGCTTTGCCGCGCGCCGCCGCGCCGCCGGCCGCTTCCGCCTCCCACCTCTCGCTTATCGCCGCCGCCGCCGCCGCCGCCGCCGCCCCGCCGCCGCCGCCGCCGTCCCACCGCCGGCCACGTCTGCCTCCCGGCGTTGGCTGGCCGCCGCCGCCGCCCCTCCCGCCGCCGCCCCGCCGCCGCCGCCGCCGCCCCGCCGCCGGCCACGTCCGCCTCCTGGCACTGGCTGGCCGCCGCCGCCGCCCCCCCCGCCGCTGGCCGCTTCTGCCTTCCGCCGCTGGCTGCCCGCCGCCGCCGCCGCCGCCGCTGCCGCCGCCTTGCGTGGCGGGCCCCCCCCGCCGCGGACGGGCGCCTCCCAGGCGGCGGGGGCGGGGGCGGCGGCGGCGGCCAGCACGCCCCACGACCCTGTCGTCGGTGGGCCCGCCCCCCTATCCCCCCGCGTTTCACCCCCTCACCCCCACTGGGTGCTGCCGCCGGCGGGCACGTAGGGAGGGGGGGGGGGAGGGTGGATGGCGTTCTGGTTGCGGGGTGACGTGCTGGACGCCCGCGGTGCGTTGTGGCGCGTCGGCACGGTCGCGGGGAGTGGTGTGCCTTCCCCCCCCCCTTATTCTCTCCCGTTTTCTTCTCTGTTCCTCCCCCTCTCCCCTGCGCCCTATGCTGTGGCGAACGAGGAGCTCTCTCTGAGGCGCGTCGGCTGGCTGACTGGCTTTCTGGGGTGTCCACTTGGGAGAGGTGGGGGCGGCGGGGATGGCGCGGGGCGGGCGGGTAGGCGGGCGGCCAGGTAAGCGGGTGGGGGACGGCGGCGGCGGCGGCGGTGGTCGTCGGGGGCCGTGGCGTGGCAGTAGCCCCTGCGCGGGGGGTGCTGGTAGCCGTGGCAACGGGGAGGGGTGAGGGTGCTGTTGCAGCAAGAGTGAAGGAGAGTGCAAGCCGCCGCACAGGCTCCGGCTGCGGGGGGGGGGGGGGGCGCCCCCCCCGCCGCCGCCGCCGCCACCACCGCCGCCGTCGCCGCCACCGTCCGGGGGTGGGGGGGGGGGGGGGTGAGCGCCGCCTCGCAGCTTTTGCTTCTGTCGTGCGCCGCTGTCGCCGTAGCGGCGCGGCCGGCGCGGCGCGGGCGCGGGACTGGGCCGGGGGGGTGGTACCATCCCCACCACTACCATCACACTCCCATTCCCCCCCTCCCTCCTCCTCTTCTCTGACTGCGCTTGCATGCCGCCCGTCTGCCCCCGCACCACGACTCTTTTGCTTCTCCTGGTGGTGGTGGGTGACTATTTTTTTTTCTGGCGTCGACGACGCGGGGTGGGGGGCAAGCGGTGCGCCCCGATGCGGCTGGCGTGGTCGCCCAGCGGCACCGTGATAGACCGCCCGGCGGTGGCGGCGGCGGCGGTGAGGCGGGGAGGGGGGGGGGCGGGACCCAGCGGGCGTGGCGGGGTCCGCTGAGCTGGGTGGCGGTGGTCGCGACGGTGATTGTGGCGACGGCGGCGGTAGTGGTTGTGGCCTGGACGGTGTCCCCGGCACCCCGTCGGCCGCGTCGGGCTGTGGCCTGTCGCCGATGGGTGACGTCACCCGCGGGTGGGCGGCGGCGCGCCCGCCGCCGTAGGTGCTGGACCTGGACGACGGCTGTGCTAAATGCCTCGACGACGTCGACGCGGTTGCCACGACGCCGCGGCTGCCTTTGCTGCACGACCCGCTGCTGATGGTCGACGGGGGCGTCGACGGTGCGGGTGAGGTCAAGCGGCTCCCGCCCCCTGGCTCGTCGGCCAACTACGACGACGACGGCGCGGGGGGCTTGACGCTCGAGCAGGGCAGCGCCGTCTACGGGGTAACGGACCCCGCCTTGAGAGGGGAGGGTTCGGCGGGGGTTAGTAGCCGCCGCTGCCGCTGTGCCGCGTCGGCTGCGCCGGGTGGCGCTTCCGACACCACCGGCCGCGGTGCCCGCCCCGGCGACGGCAAGAGGGGCGGCTACGGCGGCGGCCGCGGCAGCTCAACAGCGACCGGCCACCGCCGCCGCGGTATCACGTGCGGGGCGGCGGGCGGCAGCGGCAGCTGGATGACGACCGGCGCCGCCGCAGCAACCGCGGCGGCGACGAGGCCGGCACGGCCGAGGGGGGGGGGGGGCGCCGCGCGCGGCAGGGCGGCGGGTGGCGGCGGCGCGTAAGCGTCGGCGTCGGCGTCGGCGTGGGCGCAGGCGTCGGCTGTGGGGAGGGCGGCGGCTTCGGCGGCAGCTGCCGCCGCCGCTTCATCGTCGACCGGCGGCGGCCGCGGCGGCGGCGGCGGCGTCGGAGACGGCCGCCACGACGCCGGCGGCGCCGATGTGGCCCGCACCGGTGGCGGCACGCCGGCGCACGGCGGCGGCGACAGGGTGCACTCGGAGACAGGCGGGGGGGGAGCCGGGGGTTCACCGAGGGCCGCCCCTTCGCGCAGCACCGCTGCCGCCGCCGCCGCCGCCGGGGCGGCCAAGTGGCGGGGTACGGTCGTCGTCAGCAGTTGCGGCCGCGGGTGCAGGGGGGGGCAGCCCAAGAGGAAGGGGGGTGGGGGGGGGGTTGTACCTACAGCGGCGAGCGCCGCCGCGTCAGCCGCTGCCACCGCCACCGGGGTGCGCACGGCTGTGCGTGATAGCCACCTTGGGTGGGCGTGTGCCGGTGGTGGCCCAGCGGTGCCGGCCGCCGCCGGAGCCGTCCCGCCGGCCGCATCGGCGGACTCTTGCCGCTCGGCGACGCGCTGCCGGCGACCAGGGGCGGCCCGACGGGCGCGCTTGCGCTTCCAATTTCCCCCCCGCGCCGCGGACTCCGCCGGCGCCGGCACCGCCGCCGTCGCTTGGCGGGTGGCAGCAAACGTGGTGGCGGTTTCCGCCGCGACTGTCACCGCCGCCGCCGTGGCGGCGGCCAGCCCGGTCGCCGCGGGGTCGGGGTGGCGGCGGATGGTGCGCCCGACGACGCCGCCGCTGACTCCGCCGCAGGCACCTCCACGGCCTGTGCCACCCTGTTTATCGCCGCGGCCACCCCCGCTGCCACCGCCACCGCCCCCACCGCCGCCCCCGCCGCCACCGCTGCCGCCTCCGCCACCACCCGCCACACACGGTCAGCCGTTGAGCCACGCTCGGACGCTGCGCTCGAGCGTCGGCCACAAAGTCGGGTCGGCCGGGGGCGCCCGCTGCTCGGCCTCCACCGGACCCCGACGGCCGCGCCGGAAGGCCTACCAACGCGCCGCTGCGGTTGTGGTCGCCGCTACGCCCGTCGCTGCCGCCAGGGCCGCCGCGACCCGACCCGACCCGCATCACAGATTGCGGGGCTTCAATCGCGTGGAGCCCGGGGACGTTGGCGCTCGCACCGCGCTGCCCTGCGAACGCGGCACGGGAGCAATTGGCGCTTTGTCTCCCAGCGACCGACGCGCGAGGGGCGTGTGTCGCCGCGGCTGCCGCTGCGGCCGACACCGCGTCGCCGGCTATCGTCGCTGCGTGGGTGGGGGGCGACAGGGCGACGGCACGCTAAGAGATGGGCGCTGTTGCCGCCGCGTCGGGCGCGTACGCGGGGCCAGCGGCCTCCGATGGCGCGCGCGGCGCGGCCCCGACGCCGCGGCGCCGCCGCGCACCTGCGCGGGCGTCCACGCGGGGGCGGCCGCGGCGCTGCTGGCGGACACCGCGCGCGACACGGTGGCCGAGGCGGGCGATGCCCCCCGCCATCCCGGCTGGCAGCTTTTTGGCGCTTGCGGTGATGTGCGCGCGCCTGACTGCGTCTTACTCTTTCTATTCTCTTTACCGTGCCTCTCCTCGCGAAGCACGTTTGGTTACCCTCTGCCTTGGGGGCCGCAGGCCTCTTCCTGCGTCCTGCGACCGCGTGCGGCTGTTGGGTGCCCTCCGGGGACTGCGTGCCCACCTCCGCGGTCGTGGGCTTACTAAACTGTGTCAACTGGCACTCCCGCGACTCGAGAGCAAGAGTAAGGAGGGGAATATACATGTATGTACAGTACATACATAATGGAGGGGAATGTAATAGCCACCCGCCGCGGCCTCCGCGTCCGCCACGGTGGGCTCTGTGCCCGTCGCCGTCGCCAGCGCGACGCCTCCGATCGGCACCGCCATCAGCGCCGCGCCACCGCCGCTCGCTGCAACAGCGGCGGCGGTGGGGGCGGCGGCGCCACTGCCGGAGACGGTGGGGAGGGCGACGGGGGGAGAACACCCCCCGCCGCCACGCCCCTTCCCTCCCCCGCCTACAACGGCGCAACCCCCCCAGCCACCCGCCACCGCGAGCTCCCCCGCCGCCGCCAGCCCGTGTGCCGTCGCGGCCGCCGCCGCGGTGGCACCCCTCGGAGCCGCCACCTGCGCCACGTCGCCCCCACGCGTTGCCATAGCGGCGGCGGTGTGGGCGGCGGCGGCGCCGCCCGAGGCCGTGAGGGGGACGTCGGGGGGGGAACACCCCCCGCCACCAAGTGTGTCCCCTCCCCCGCCCACGACACCGCCGCACCGCGAGCCGCCCACCGACGCCAGCGTTTCCGCCGCCGCTCCTGCGACGGCCGTCGCCGCCACCGCCGCGTCGCCGCGGGGCGCCGCCGCGACACCCGCCGCGCCGCCGCCGCAAGGCACCATGTCGGAGGCGACGGGGGCAGCGGCGGCGGCGCCAGAGGCCGAGGGGGGGACGGCGGGGGGGGAGCCCCTGCCGCCCCCAAGAGCCATCCCCCCACCGCCCACAGCGCCCCCACCGCCACCAACGACGCCCCAAGCCGGCCGGCCGCCGGACTCGCCCGGCACGCCGCCGGCCACCCCGCCGCTCACCGCCGTCGCCGCGGCTGCCGCTGCCTCTGTGGCGCCGCCGCCTGCCGCCATGGAAGCGGCGCGGGCGGCCGCGACGGCGGCCGAGGCGGGAGATGGGGGGCGAAGGGAGCGCGGTCGCACCCCTCCATAGGGGAGTCGCACCCCTCCGCCACGCGTCCTCCCCCCTCTCTCGCCGCTCCCACCGGCAGGCCTGTTGCTGCCTGCCGCCGCGAAACCGTCTGCAGCGGCCCGCCGGCCGCCAGCCGCCGGCGCGCCACCCCTTGCCGCCGCCACCACTGCCGCTGCCGCCGCCGTGGTGTCGCCCTCGTCACCGCGGGTTCAACGCGGCCGGGTGTGGCGGCGGCCGGTTCGGCCGTGGGAGGGGCCAGAAGGGAGGAGTCGCACCCCCCCGCCCGTCTTCCTCCCTCCGCCGCCCCCGCCGCCGTCGCCCGCCACGCCACCACCCGCCCCCGCCAGTGCGGTCGCCGCGGCCGGCCGGCCGCCAGCCGCCGGTGCATCCGCGGCCTCTGCGGTCGTCCGGCCGCCACCGCGCCTTGCCGCCGCTACCGGCGTGGCGCAGCCGCGGGCCACCGCCGCCCGGCCGTGGCCGGAGGCGGCGGCGGCCGTGACGTCGGCTCGGGGGCCGTCGGGGGGGGGTCACCCCCCGCAGTCCAGGACGACCCGCGCACCGCCGCAACCACCGCCATCGCTGCCGCCCGCCGTCACCGCCGGCGTGGTGCGCGTGGCCGACAGGTCTCCGGCCGCCACCGTCGCCGCCCGAGGGCCCGTTGTCGTCGCTACCGCGGCCGCGGCGAAGCCAGCCGCGACCGCCGTAGCCGCCGCGTCGCCGCCCGCGACCGCCCCGACGCCCGGCGCCGCCCCGCCGTGGGGTGTGATTGTTGTCGCCGTGGCGGCGGCGTGGGGGCCGACGAGGGGGGGGCCGCCCAAACTGCCAATCCAAGCCCCCGCCCTGCCGCAGCGCCCACCAGCCCCGCCCACCTCAGACGCCGAGCCGCCGTCCGCGGCTGGCCCCGCGCCGTCCGCCGGCAGCAGCGGCGGTGGCGCCACCGTTGTCGACTGTCAGGAGAATCACCGAGGTGCCAGTAGCGGGGGCGCAGTCCGCACTGGTCGACGGCGACGGCAGCAAAGGCAGCGACGGTGGCGTCGCGGTGGGCGGCTGGGCCGCTCGAGTACCGCGGTGACGCCGGCCGGCGTTTGGGGCGGCCCCCACGCGACTGCGCGCAAGCACCGCCCGCGCTGGGATGTGGTGCCACTGCCGCCGCTGGCGGTGCCATGCCCGCGCCGCCCCACCTCCGTCACGGCTGCGGAGGCGGCGGCGGTGGTGGTGGCATGTAGGCGTACGGGGGCCCTAACCCGCGTCCGCTCGGGGGGGGCTGGCGACCTCCCGCACGCCGACCACACCCAGTGGGCGTGGCGGCTGGGGCGCCCCCGTCGCGCCCACGCTCGGGAGCGCGGACAGACCCCGCCGCTGCGCCGAGGCCGCCTCGGCGGCCGTCGATGGCACCGGGGAGGCCTTTGCTGCCGACGCGGTGCTCATGTCCGGCGGCGGGCGGGCGCGCTGGGGCGGCGGCAGCGCAAAGGGAGCGGACAGCGACATGGACAGCAAAAACGATGAGCGGGGGGTGGGGGGGAATCGACACAGATGGCGGCGCCCGCCGAGGCTGGTGGGGCCCTCTACCGTCGGTCCCACGGGAGCGACGACCGCGGCGGGTACCGCTGGCCGTGCGCCCGCCCCCCCTCACTGACCTTTCCGCTCGAAACTGGCCCCGCGGTATCCCCCCCGCGGTGACACCGGGGGCGGCAACCACCCTCCCCACCGTCTCGGTAGCAACAGCCCCCCCCCCGGCCGCGCAGTGGGGTCTAAAGAGGGACCACCGATTTCTTGCAATCCGGGTGTTTTCCTCTTGCGCAGGATTTTGCAACCCCCTCTCAGTGCCTGAAGAACGTCGATTTTGAGGACTAAATTTGCTTTACGCTTCCAGATGCAAATTGCACAAGCCCGCATGGATGGTGCTTGTCTGCGCCGGAAGCGCACGACCCTCAGCTTCCTTGTGGTATCGACAGAACAACTTGCGAGCTTGTGAAGCGCTCCCTGAAGAGGGAATGGAGAAAGTTACATCTGGGATCTGTTCTGCACAGCAAGCACTGCACCCACAAGCAACGGACGATGCAGGTCTGTATCCCACTGCAGGGCGCCCCCAGAGCAGGAACAAAATTCACCCAGCATTCCGTTTGGAACTGCGACCAGTCGTATGTTCTCAATCGTGACTGCGGAGTCATCCGGGCCGTTCTATTGGACACTAGCGGAGAAAGAGTAAGGATCAGTCGCGGGAGATTTTTCGCTCGTGCCGAAGAGCACGGCCGACCTGGGTTGTCCTCTTGTTGTGCCCTGCAAGAAGTTGCGCTGCGCAGCAATCTCAGGAATCTTTCTTGCGCCCGCGATGCAAACTCAGCGTCGCTAAAAGCAAGGTTTCGGGCCAGGGCCCCGCTTGCTCGTGGTCCTGGCTTAAGCCCCCCTGCGCGGGGGCTGCAGCGACGTGGCCGCCAGGTCGCGCGCCTCCCTTGCTTCGGAAAAAAGCCACCCTCGACGCTCTGCTGGCAACCGGGTGGCGGCGGCGGCGGCGGCGGCGGCGGCAGTGACGGCGACAGTGGCGGCGGCGGCGGTAAGCGTGAGGTGGCGGTGGCGGCAAGCGTGAGGCGGCGGCGGCGGCGGCGGCGGTGACGACGGCGGCGACGGCGACGACAAGCGCTTGGGCGGCGGTGGCGGCTGGCGGCGGTGGCGGTCGCGGCGGCGGCGCCGGCGCCGGCTTGGCGGGAAGCTGAGGCGGGGGCGGCGGCAAGTGCGTGGCGCGGCGGCGACGGCGGCGGCATCAACGACGGCGGCGGCATCAAGGTATGGGGGTTGCTGTGGCGGTGGGCCAGTGGGGGGCGGGGCGGTGGTGGTGAGGTGGTGGTGGTGGCGGGGAGGTAGGGGTGCGGTGGTGGTCGAGCGAGTGGGTGGTGGTGATGGGCTAGTGACGGGCTGGAAGGCTCCTAGTGTGGGGGTGGTGGTGGCGGGCGGGCGGGAGCGGTGGTGACGGGCTGGCGGGGGAGGTGCACGTGGTTGTGGCGGGCTGGGGGGCTGGCGGCAGTTGGCAACGGCGCCAGACGCGGCGGGGCTTTGTGGGAGGTGCCTCGTCGTGTTTTGGAAGGGGGGTCGGGGGCGTGGGGGGCGAAACCAGGCCGCGAAGCCGTCTCCTTTTGCCGTCACGGCCACGCCGCTGCCGTCTTTCCCGCCCGTGCCGCTGCTGCCTTTTTCGTCCCTTTTTTAGTCTTCTTTTTTCGGGAGGGCGTGAGGGGGGGGGGGAGGCGTCTGAGGGAGAGGAGGGGGCGGCGGCGAAGGGCTTGAGGGGGGGCGTGTTGGAGGGAAGGGGGGTGCGACAGCGGTAACCGTGTGGCAGGGGCGGCGGCGGCGGGGCCACCCCCCCGGCCGCGAGCGTCGCGAAGCACCAGGGCAGCGGCGAGGGCGTCCCAGATCCCAGCCTGCGTCCAGACGGGCGCAGCCGCCGCGTCGGCGGCCCCCGCCACGGCGACCGGCGGCGAGTGCGCGGCGGCGACGCATCCGTACGGATGTCCCGGAGCCGTCTGTGGGCGGCCGCCCCAGCGACGCCGGCGCGCCGTCCGACGGCCGGCTGGCGGCGGCGGGGGCGCGCTGCCCGCCGCTGCCCACGCCGCGTCCCTCGCAGATGCCCGCCCAGCCGCTGCCGTCGCCACCGCCGCGGCTCGCCCCCCTGTCGTAGGCAGACGCGCGTCCATCATGGCCGGCAGCCGGCGGCGCCGGGCCACCGCAGCGGCCGCGGCCGTCACTCCCCCGCGGCGGCGGGTTCCGCGCCCCCAACGGCGGCCGCCGCGGCGCCCGTCTCTCGTGCGCTGGCTCCGAGGCGGCGAAAAAGTCGGGGGCACCGCCGCCGGCGGCCGCCCCCCCCCCGCCGTCGCCTCCGCCGGGCCCGCCGGCCGCGGGCGACGGCGGCGCCACGCCGCCACCCGCGGCACCCGCAGCAGCGGCGTATGCCACGGGCCATGCCGCCACCGCCGCTGCGGTCGTCGCTGCCGCTGCCGCCGTCGCTGCCGCCGCCACCACCGCCGGCGGCGCCAGCGCCGGCGGTGCTAATGTGTAGCGGCAAAGTTTCCCCCATTCCTCCGTAGACCGCCGGCCGGCTGGCGCGCACAGGGGGGGGGGGTCGCTGCGGGGCACGTCAGAGTCTTACCGCGTCGGCGGCGGCGGCAGACGCGGGAGCGGGGAAAGGCGCGGTGGCTGCAGCTGCAGCGACGAGAGTGGGCTGTCAAGTTCTCCCCGCGGGAGGCGTGCGGGGCAACTCCGCGGCCGGCGGAGGCCGCCCGCCAGCCGCGGCGGTGGAGCGGAGCGCGAGCGGGGAGGCGGCGGGCACTCCCGTTGCAAATGACAGTGGGCGACGGGTGTGACGCAAACGTTCGAACCCCACATGGAGTGGCATGGATGGGAGGGGTGGGGGAGCGATAGAGGGGAGGAGTGGGATGGGGGTGGGGGTGGGTGAGCACGTGCACGTGGCGGCCGGGTGCTGGGTGGGCGCGCCTCGTCGGGTGGGGCGCGAGGGGGGGGGTGGGGGGGAGGCAGAGTGTGGGGGGGCGTCAAGTGAGCCCGACAGCGGCGCATCCCCCCCCGCCCCCACCACCACCGCCCATGGATCCTTGCGCGGGCTGAACCGTTTACTGCCGCTCCACTGCCGACGTGCGGGTCACCCACGACGGGGCCCCTGCTGCTCGCGCGCCACCCACCCGCCGCCACTTGGGCGCCCTCCCTCTCCACTCTCCTCCGGTCTGGCGTGTCCGACTCGCCTCCTCCCCAGCCTGTCCTCCACGGCGAACCCGTGCCTCCCCCGCCCCCCCACCCCCCGGCGGCTTGGCGGGGGCGCATGAGCACGGCAGAGATGCGCCCACGGGTGCCCCATGTGCCAAGCCCTCGAGGGCCCAACTCTCCCGCGGGTCGCCACGGAGACAAGGCATTGGCCGCACTAACGCGCTGCCGCGCCGGCGACGCCGTCTGGCCAAGACGGCGAGGCCCCCCGCTCAGATCGCATGCGCTGCGGGCTGTCCAAATGACGGTATCCGCATCCATCCGACCCCCCCTCCACGACCTTTCCCGGGGTACCTTTCCCCTTGGAAAGGAACCAGGTTACTGCTGAGGCAGGAGCACACACGCCCGGAACGGGCGACTCAGTTCCTCTCCCAGGGGAAAGGCCGGACAACCTGTCCCGGGAGGAGCCGGATAGACTATTTGGCACTGGACTTGGTGGGACCGGCCTCCTGGGCTTGATGCAGTGAGAAGATTGGGCGTGACTGATCCCCTAAAAAGCTGCCCCTCATCCCCTAATGCAGGACCTTTCCCCTCAGGAAGAACTAAACGCCGGTGTCACACAAGTGAGGCGGACGAGATATATTTTTTCTCGAGCGGCACGCTTATTGTGCGTCCCGTAAAAAGTAGACGTGCACAGGTCGTGCAGTGTGGGTTTGATTGGTCCAGTGGCCGGTATTTGACATGATCGCGACACGTGCACCAGGGCTCTTCAAGCGATGCAATTGGAGCTTAGCGTACGGCATTGGCCCCAGCCAAATTCTGAAAGTGAGTGTGAGTACTGGCTGACAGTGGCAGTTTTCTCAGAAGAGCGTGTGAGTATCCGCGCCAGTTCTGAAGAATGCGTAGCAAGCGTATACGCTCGGCCAATATGTGGTCAAGCGTACTAGATAAAAAGCAAGTGGCAAGCGTACGTCGTGAGCGTACGCATGCAGAGTCTAGGGAGTGCCGAGGCCTCGGTGGTTACAAACAGGACGACGGTAGTGAAAGCGGTGAGAGCAGCCGCAGATGGGGCGACCGCCCCAGCGGCGGCAGCGGCCGCAGCGGCGGGCGCCGGAGCGACGGCGACGAATGCACTGTGACATAACTATACCAGTACAAAAGATTCTTTCACTGATAATGCTACAGAGATTGCTGGCAGGGTCGATAAGATAGACACTGCTCAGTTGCCTTAGCATAAGCCGAACGCTTGGTAGCGGCCGCTGAAGACCATGCAGCGGAAGGCATGCCATCCCTTCTTTGCTGTGCCTTGTCGTTGATAATCTGACGAAGAGAACGGCAGCTCTGTGCTAGTTTGGAGACTTCATAGCCGTCTAGGGCGCCAGCACCAAGTGCTGACGTGCTACGGACGTGGAGTCAGTGCTGCGCAGACGGTCAAATCGCTCGCTGGTCGATACGGATTTTGTCATTTGAAGAGCACATTAAAAAGGGAAGCCCCCAGATGTGTGCTAGCACGAGAATAATTTTATTGTAATAATTAACAACACTGCGCTTGGGAAGCTGGGCAAGTGCGTACCCGTTAGAGCATGTCTATCGGTGGAGCTAAAACCCATGCCCATCCAGCTATTTCTTTTGGCGATAGCTCAGAGCATGTCTATCGGTCCTGAGCCATATAGGCTTCTCCAGCCCACAAGGGTGCCGCAATGTTAGATAGTTGAAGCGGAGTTGATGTCCATTCCCTAAATCCACAGGGTAGGAGACTGGCGATGCAACAAACGCTGCTCTGCGATCATTCCAGTCCTCCCCACCGGTCTCACCAGTGCGTGAACCATCGCGCATTCCTCCACCAACGCTTTACCACCCGCCCCCTTTTTTTTTTGCAATGGACGAGCTCCTTGAGCACCTCCTGAGTGACGATGAAGAGCAGGATGCTGCGGTCGAAGTGTGCGTAGCACCGGCAACGGCCAGCGGAGCTGCAGTCACGTCGGTGCCTGCTACTTGGCGGGGGCGACTGGTAGGGTCAGCAGGAAGGTGCAGGAACAGGATCAGCCGCGTCAGGGGGATTAGGGCTCTCCGGCGACGATGCCATCACGGCAGGAGTGTGAACGTTTTCGCTGGTGTGGGAAGGGGGCACGTTGATGCTCGCATCACCGACGAACGCACCGAGTGCCACGGGCTGGACGAAGGCGAACGGCAGGCAAGTGTGGCAACTGTAAGAGCTGTGTGGGACATTCTCGCAGCAATTGTGTCCCTGACCCTGAACTTACTAGCATGAATCGTGTCACGGCCGCTCATTCTTGAGATGCTGGCACGTGATTGGCTTGGCTATTCTTCTCTGCAGGATAGCTCTGAGCTATCCTCTGAGCTATCCGAGGCCCGATTTGGCTCAGCGAATAGCTCAGAGCTACTTTTTATGGGTTTTAGGTGCACCGATAGACATGCGCTGAGCTATAAACCCATAAAATATGGGTTTTGGGTCTCACCGATAGACATGCTCTTACTCTTGGCCCCCCCCCGCCTGGCCCAGTGAGTGTTTGGGTGCCTCCGGAGCAATCGCGTACCTTGTAGCCAGATACGCTTGACAAATACGCGCGTATTACTCTTGACCAAAATACGCTTGAAGAGCCCTGAAGTGCACGTCGACTTTTTACGGGACGCAGTACACACCTCCTCGTTCAAAGCTTGCTCCTCAAACTCACCGACTATGAGAAAAGAAACACTAGATACTTTCACCCGCTAAATAGGATCTGGGTATGTTGTTGGTATATGACGTGACACGTTTGCCACGTACGTCCCTCCGACCCAGACCCGGTTGGCAAATTGTGCCTATCCAGTCCTCTCTACCGGGATGGATCTGGGTACACCTGGATCGCCACGTTGGCCACGTGGAGAACAAATCCCGACTGACCCTTCCGACGTAAGGGGTCAGATTGACAGGCACTCGTCTTCTCGGCTTGGTAGCAGATGGCGAGAACTCGGGCGTCCGCGCCCCCGGCACCCGCCACTACCGCCCCCCCACATGACAGAACCAGTTGTCATATGCACACGATGCCCGTCGAATGTCTCACAAGCGGGGCCAACTCGCGGCCTCCAAGGAGTCACCAGCCTCAACATTGTAGAATTTCTTCACGCTGACGTCGTGCCATTCAACGTTTGGACAGTACTCGACCGAGATTTCTTACCGAGATTTCTACCTGCTGAAAGTGGTCTCGGTCCGGATCTGGGTATCAAATGTGGGTGCAGAGCTACCCAGGAGCTACCCGCAACATACCCAGATCCGTACCTGCTGAAAGTCTCTACTAGATGTTTAGTCCATACATCTTGGTGCGAGAGCGGAGAAAGACCGACAGCAGCGCAGTGCCCCTTACACCGACGCCTCGGAAATAGTGCGAAATCGATGTACAGTCTGTATTGGGTATTGCCTGACCGGATATTGTCACGTCCGTGACGATACTCAGTCACAATCGATCGACTATCATGGTCTTACACATGGATCTGCAATGCGAGAATCGCCGATCGTTGCTGAGAGTAGCAGAGGCCGCGGCAAGTCATACAGTTCTGTCGGCTGTGTCACAGCCCAGGACAATGCCCAATACTGACTGTATTGGCGTTGCGCGGATCGTTGTGACCCCTCCCGCGAAGGAATTCCTCCCCGTTTTTCCCCCTTTTTCTCTACACGAGCGTGTGTAGCCGCGGCGGGGTTAGCGTTGCGAGCCTCCTGTGGCAAAAACCACTCGCACACACAGTACCCAAGTTGGGGCGGTGTGCGAGGGCTGCCTCCCGTGTCGGGGGAACCGGAAGAAGTGCAAGTCGCACACACTCTATCCCTGTTGTGGGGCAATCCCCCCACGGACAAACAAGAAGATGGTGTGTGGTCCAACAGTTTCTTGGTCGGGACGGGGACGCAGGGCCAAGCCCCGCTGTCCCTCCCCTTATCCCCCCAGGGTCCACTCAGAATCTCGCCACTCAGAATCTCCCACCCCAGCACCTGCCCACCGGGCCACACGAAAATTCAAGACGATAAATGCAGAAAACCCTCAAATCCAAGTTGGATTTACTACTAAGCTAACTATCCCGAACTTAGGGAATATGGACCCAAATGCAGGGGGAGGAACGGACCAGGCTAGTGGCCTGCCGCCCCTTGCATGGCACGTGTTGCCCCCTACCTGGGGGTCAATACTGCCACACTCCCCTCTCCTCAGTTCCGACCGACCCGGTCGGCCCTGTGAGGGGGTGCGTAAACGCACGTCTCGGCGTTGGGGGGGGACGCGACTTGCTGTCCCCCCTTGAGTACGTAACGCGGATGTGGAGGCGGTCACGTTGGCCGCCCCTCTCCTCAAGCTTGCCCACTTGGCAGCTTGCTCTCCCCGGTTCACACCTCACCACCACCACCACTTCTCCTTCACCTTACACGGGGCCACCCCACGCTGGGGAGGCCACCCGTTTACCCACGATCCGAGTCCCCCTCAACTCGAGGCGGGTCTCGTGCCGCGATAGCCAGGACGTCTCTCCCCAACTTGGGGAGAGCCATGGCGACTCCGGGAGTGGAGACGGACTCTCTCGATGAGCGTATGGAGGACACCTCCTACGGTGCAGCGCCTGCCGGGACTTCCGGCGGGGGCTCCGCGATCGCTCCGGGGGGTGGGACTCCCGCGTCACCCGGCTTTGGGTTGACGGCAGGATCTCCCCCGGAGGCGGGACAAGTTGTCCCGCGTGAGGCCTTGGGGCGGTGGTTTTACCCCGCTTGGCCTCTGTATGAGGAGGGGTTGACTGTTCTTCGCTGTGGCCGACTCGGCGCAGCGATGGGTCGGGTATGGGACCGCCTACGGGAGAAGTATCCCCGTAGGGTCGGGTTCCCTGCCGGCTTCAGGACGGACCAGTTTGCCTTCCTGGACGACGAGGAGGTCGAGGACGTGCAGCGGGCCAAGGCCATGGTGGACCGCGGGGGAACTATCCCGGGTCCCGGCGACTTGCCGACCTTCACTTGGGACGCGGTGGCAACTCGCCCCCCGTACCTTCACGAGGCCGATCCGCACACTCATCACTTTGATGTGCGGATGGAGAAGGACTTCCGGCGAGGTCCCTACTTGGTGACCTCGGCTCAACTTGAGTTTCCTCAGCAGTCTGCTGCCAGTAAGGAGCAATACTACCCGAAGAAGCCCGAGTGGTGGCCTCAAGTTGAGGTCCCCTACGGGTTCCCGGCATTGTTGCCACGGTTGCTTGACCACTTCGGCTCCGTCATGTTGACGGCTGGCCCTGATCATCTGGTGTGGGCCATGTTGGCCACCCAGTGGCTCCTCGAGGTCATGTCGACCTGGGTGTCATGTGTTCAGCGGCGGGGGATGCTCTGGCATCTCCCCCTCCGGCTCATCCAGGGTTTGGAACAGCTCACCCCTCAGCTAGTTGCTGAGGGGTGCTCGTCAGGACAACTCACTCTACTTGAGGAGATGCTCCGCCTCCACAAGTTTATCGAGTGGGAGAGCATTGAGCACAAGTTGCGCCGCCCCACTCGGGGGCCCAAGGACGATGGCGCACTTCGCCAGTTCGTGTGGGTCGCTCGTGAACTTCACGACGGCCGTGTGGTCCTACGAGAGGGGTTGGGCATCGGGGACTACCCGTATGCCCCGGGGGTGGATCGTCACACTGCGCCACCCCCGGACAAGCCCATAGTTATGGCTGTGCCCTCATATGATGACCATATGACTCAACCTACTGCGGGGGCCCCAAGTCGGGGTCGCAGTTACACCCGGGTACCGCCACCTCGGCGTGCCCCTCCGCTTCCTCCTGTTCCTTTCCAGCCTCACGGGAACATCCCGATCAGCGTGGCCGTGGAGTCATCCACACCGGTGTCTCCCAACTTGGGGGCCACCCTCCTGACGGTATACCCCAAGTTGGTGTTACCGCCCACGCCTCTAACCTCAGAGATGATGATCACCACGTTGGTGCGCACCATTTCCTGGTTGGCCGCGTCGACCGCAACCCTCCAAAGTTCCGAGACTCCTCAACTTGAGGAGCGCGTTCGTACTGCAGTGGCGACCGCGAGTTGCGAGTCGGTGGCGGAGTTTATGACGGCCGAGTTGGCTCGCATTGGGGCTATTATGCCCCAGCCAACCCCACTTGGGCGTGGCAAGCGTCGTGCGAGCCGGGCATACTCGCCTCCTCGCCGTCGTCGCCGTCACTCGCGGCGCTCTCCCTCCGTGTCGGAAGACGAGTTGTCTTACTCCGTCTCGGAGTCCTCTACCCCATCGGAGACGGAGTCTGTCCAGCGTCTGCGTCGCAAACTTGCGCGCAAGACCAGGCAGAAGAGTAGCCACGGTCGGCGCCACTTGCGCGACCGTGAGGGGCGCGACGGTTCCGACTTGGAGCCGCCGCCCCTTCCAACGAGTGGAGACCGTTATCGGCGTGGGTCTCGCCGCTCGCCTCCACGTGAGGGCGAGGGCCGTGGAGTGGGAGAGTCTAGCATGCGTGCCTAGTTGGCAGCTGCCTTTGTTGTGAGAGTGTGAGGGTTAGGGCTGTAGTTTAAAGCCACTCTGCGTACCACTTCGACTTGAAGCACTCTCTTGGCACTGTTGCTCGGCCTTCCCTCACGTTGAGGGAGGGCTGTTAGGGTCTATCTCGTTCCGGGCACAGTACGCCCGGACCTTCTCAGCAGGAAGGTCCTCCACATACTCCCACGTATCATCCTTGGCTTTGTAGCCAAACCAACGCACCCTCAACATGAGGCGGTCAGTATCCTCATCCCAGCCGTGGTCGATGAACTTGTCGAACACGTACTCCTGCGGGCCCTGTTTGGCTGCAGGCAGCGAGGGCAGGCGCCACGTTTTCAAAGCACGCGCCCAAGCTGGGTCGCCTGCAGGCGGTGGAGCAACTTTGACCACGTCCTGTCCGTTCACTGTGCGGACCCCATCGTCACTTTCGATGGTGAAGCGCCGCCCATCAGTACGAAGGACCTGGTACGGCCCCTTCGTCTGGAACACCAACTTACCCCCAGTTGGGGTGTGTGAGTGGACCAATACCCAGTCACCCTGCTCGGGGACATGCTTGGCGTTGCGCACCTTTTTGTCAAAGGTACGCTTGTAGCGCTTTTGTGCTTTGTCCATCTCAGCCCTGACTTTAGGGATGAGGTTTTCAAGCCTAGCAGCGAACTCCGCCTTACTCTCAGTAGGAGTGGGCGTACTGCCACCATCCTCCCTAGTTGGGAGCGGCCGCCGCACGGCAATAGACCGCACGCGACGGGGGGTCACAAAAGCGAGGGGTACTTCCCCGGTAGATGAGTGAACCTGCGAATTGTAGGCAGTGGTCAGAATAGAAATGTATTGGTCCCACGTCTTCACGTGCTCACTCACATAATGGCGCAGCTGCCTAACAATAGTTTTGTTGAAGCGCTCCACCTGCCCATTAGTTTGTGGGTGGTAGGGGGTGGCATAGTTTGCCTTAACCCCCAACATATCCAGCACTCCTTGAAACAGTACAGACGCAAATTGCGGTCCATTGTCCGATAGTGTACTATCCGGAATGCCATACGCGGCAACCCAGTGATCCAGGAAGGCTGACACGACCGACATGGCCGTGATCTCTGCCAGTGGGATCGCTCGCGTAAGTTTCGTGAAGCGGTCACAGATGACCAGGAGGTACTGGTTGCCCTCCTCGGTCACTGGCAGTGGCCCAAGGATGTCCATCGCCAACGCGGCGAAGGGCTCCTTGGCCGGGAACAATAGCATAGCCGTAGTAGGCCGCCGTTCCATCAGACGGTTCTGTGCACAACTTGTGCAGGCAGCCACCCAACTGTAGATGTCCACCACCATGGACGGCCAGTAGTACCTGGTCCTCAGGGTCTGGTACAGTTTACTAGACCCCAGGTGTCCACCCGTGGGAGCGTTATGCTCCCTCTCAAGGATACTGTCCTTGAGGGATGCGGGGACGACAAGTTGTTCGGTCCCCTGGAATACCCCCCTCCTCATGAGGAGGCCATCGTCTCCCAGGAAGAACCGCGTCTCCGCCACTGTATCCAGGGTATCCCTCTGCGACTTGCAGAAGGGATCCTCGGCCTGGGCCTTCACTACTTCGTCCAGGGACAGGGGCAAGTACTTCTTGTTCCCTGGCGCCTCGGGATTCAACGCCTGACCCGAGCGCGTGACTACCCCCACGATGGGGATGTCCTCATCGACTGGGGTGGTGTCCAGTCCCTCGGTAGGTACCCGAGAGAGGCCGTCGGCAAGGGCATGTTGCCTGCCAGGTCGGTACTCAATATCAAAGTTGAAGGGTGCAAGTCGCACCCTCCACCGGTTGAGACGAGTGTTCGTACAGTCCGTCTTGAAGATGAACTGCAACGCGCGGTGGTCACAGCGGATGAGGAACTTCTCACCCTCTAGGTAGTGACGAAGTGACGTCACCGCCCATACCACTGCGAGTCCTTCCAACTCGGTGACTCCGTAGTTCTTCTCGGCCGAGTTTAGCCCCTTGCTGAAGTATCCCACCGGCAAGTACTCCTTGTCCGGCTGTTGCTGAAGCAACACACAACCAAGTTGGTCGTAGCTAGCGTCCACATCCAGGATGTAGTGGCCTCCCAACCTGGGAATAGCCAGGATAGGGGGCTTCAGCAGAAGGTCCCGAAGAGTCTCAAAGGATTCCTGCTCCACCCGACTTGGGGGAGGCAGGTTCTTCGGTAGCGTTGAGCTTACTAACTCATTCAACGGCTTCGCCACTTTGGCGAAGCCCTTAGTGAAACGTCGGTACACGTTACACATCCCGAGGAAGCTCCTCATCTGGGTCTGGGTCCGGGGGTACTGAGCCTTGCGGATGGCCCTCAAGTTTTTCTCGTTGACACTGAGACGCCCCGGACGGACAACATGTCCCAAGTACTCCACCTCTTGAGTGAAGAGGTGGCACTTACTCGCCTTCAGTGACACTCCGGCGTCAGCAAGTAGCTTGAACACCTGGCCAAGATGGCCAATGTGTTCCTCCGGACTTCGGGAGAACACAATGATATCGTCTAGGTACACGAGACAGATCTGCCACCGTACTCCGGCCAGAATCATGTCCATAGCGCGCTGGAAAGTTGCCGGCGCGTTACACAGGCCAAACGGTAGGCGCTTGCACTGGTAGGTACCACATTGACAGGTAAAGGTAGTTTTATGCCTGTCCTCCGGGGCAATGGGAATTTGCCAGTACCCCGCGTTACAGTCCAGGGTAGAGAACACGTTTGCCTCCCCCAGAGAGTCCAGACAGTCATCCATCCGAGGTAGGGGATAACTATCCTTCACCGTGCTCTCGTTGAGCTTACGGTAGTCGATACAGAACCGGGGGGTCCCATCAACTTTGGGGACGATCACCACCGGACTCGCCCACTCGGCGTTGCTGGCCTCGATCACATCGAGGGCCTCCATGCGAGCAACTTGCTCCTTAACGAGGGCCCTTGAACGGGGTCCCCCCCTATACGGTTGTTGGCGTATAGGGGGCGCACCGGGTTTCAACTCGATCCGGTGTTGGGTAGCTCTCATGAGTCCCAATTGACCATCCCACAACTTGTGATATTGGTCCAAGAGGCGTTCAACTTGAACCCTCAACCTGGGTGGGACACCCTCCATGTTTACCTGGGGCCGAGGAGAGGCGGCCGACTTGGCTTGATGCTTCTCCTTTCCGGACTTCGGGTCGCTACTTGCGCCCGCGCTGAGGGTGACCGCTACTACCGGTCCCTCGTGTTGGTCGATATAGCCGAACTTGGCCCCCGACTTGAAGAACTTGGGCGACGAGCTCAGGTTCATCACCTGGATCCTCCACGGGACTCCGGCTTTGGAGTCCATCGTGCCCAGGGCAACATGCACTTGGTGCTTGCGAGCAAGACGGGGGTTAGGGTGCACCAACCCGTTCCCCGCATAATCAGTTACAACATCCACGTGCGCCACCGAGTTGGGGGGCAACATGACTTTACGGGCTAAACGCAGAGTAGCAGTAAACCCTTCCCTCACAGAACAAACAGGCTTCGACTGTGAAACTGTCACAGGAGCCACAGACTTTCCCTTACCAAGGATGGGGATAGTCTCCCCATTCATCAACTTGACCCAGTACTCAGGGCCACAAATCAAAGGCACTTGTGTTACGACATAAGGGGTACCCAGAAGCAGGGGTACCGATATATTCTCAACTACACCATAGGTCACGTCGACCTCATGGGTCCCCAACCGAGTTGGTAGGGTCACGGCACCAACGATGGGAAGTACCCCACCATTGATATCGATCAGATGGTCAGCTTTAGACTTCCAGCGTTGGAGCCTCATCCCCTTTGGTAATAGCGACTTGCGTATCAAGGAGGCTCCTGACCCGGTATCAAGTACGATACGGGCACAACAGGCGCGGCCGGGGGCAAGTTGCACCCGTCCAGCCACCTGGAAGTTCTCACCCGTCAGCACCGCGATGACCCGACGTGGGTTTACGTTCTTGGGAAGTCCCACCCGAGGTGGGCGGACTCCCTTAGGTCGCCGCAGTATCCGACACGGTTGGTTCGTCCTCTTGGCCCACTTGGCCGAGGCTGCCGTTGTGAGCTTCGGACGACCAGCTCCAACGGTCATTCGTTTCCCGCCGACTTGGCGTCCGAATCTGAGGGCGAAGGGGACGGCGACGAGTCCGAGGACGACGTGTCCGCCCCCTCCGTCGAGGGTGTGGCGACCGCCACCACTGGTCGAGACCCACCCTCGCGGCGTGAACGCACTTCGTTCGTAGCCGACTTCTTACTCGCATTCCTAACAAGCTGTTGGATGCGTTTACTCAACTTGGGGCAATCATATGCCCAGTGACCATCGGAGTTGCAGTTCCAACACCGATGATCAGTTCCCGGAGGGGTCTTCCCAACTGGGGAAGACGACGAGGTACCTTGGGAAGTTCCCACGGCAGCTACCACCCTCTCCTTGCGGATTCGGCGTGCCTCTCGCAACTCTCTGGCCTGGCGCGCCTCTTCCCGTTCCTTGGCCAACTCGGCCTGACGCTCCTGGCGTTGTTCCTCCCGCAACTTGCGGTAGGCCTCGCCTCTGCGGTAGGCGAACCTAGCCAACTCGGCCAGGGTCGCCCGGGCAGTGTTATGCTCCCGGGTCTCCATCCGGACTGACCAGTGGAGTCCTTCCACAAACCGACTCTTCACCACAGCTTGTGGATGAAGAAACCCACAAAGATTGTTGAGCTTACGGACTCGCTCCGCAAAGGACAACTCGTCCTCCGCCTCTTCCTGATGGGCTTGCGTAAACTCCTCGACTTGAGAAGCCAACGCCGCTTCATCAACCATGGCCCTCAACAACCAGTTGACGAGCTCCAAATAGGACGTCACCTCCCCAGCGCCTCCACTTGAGGAGCTGGGCATGACGGACATAAGTTCTGTCCGCAGGTCTCCCTTCGTAAACTCCTGTAGCATGTAAAAAGCCATGCCTTCACTTATGGCATTGTCGTCACAGGCTTTTGTGAAACGACGTAGGAACTCAAAGACACGGAGGGGGGGAGTTCCATCCCACTCCGCTTTGTGCCCAAAAGAGTGAAGTGCATTCTTCTTGGCACGGCCCATGGCTCGGGCCTGGTCAGGACCATACGCCACCGACTTGTTGTGGAGGGCGTAGGTCTCACAGTCAAAGATCCTCTGGTAGACCGGGTTGGCTACCTGGATCTTGGGCGGCACCTCACGTTGAGGGAACAGCCGCTGTGGCACTGGGGTAAGTTCACCCACAGTGCCTGTAGTCCGGCGCGGCGCGCTTGGTGTAGCCGCCGGTGTTGTCGGGGGGAACTCCCCCATGAAGGGCGTACGCCCCACCGAGTATGGTGTGGCTCCCTCGTTGGGAGTCACAGGGGTCGCCCCCTGTTCAGGGCGGCCCGAGATAGGTGTCAGGGGGGACACCCCCTGCGCCTGCGGGCTCGAAGGCCCCAATCCGGTCTGGACATTAAGGCCATCTGGCAAACTCGCCACAATCTGATTCAGAATAGTATTCGTCATCGTGACCACCAGGTCCGGCAAAGTCTGCCGCAACACAGTGGTCGCCTCCCGACGGACAGTTTCCGCGAGGAGTGGATTGACGACTCCAGTTGAGTCTCGGTCCACCTCCGGGAGTCCACCTGAGGGGTAACCACGTTCCTCAGGGGTCTCAACCGGGGTCATGGGCGCGAGCCCATCGCCGACCAACGGAGGTCCGCCGTCCTCCGAAAGCCTAGTTGGCGATGGCTCCATGCCAAAGTTGGCTCCAACCCGAGTGGAACTCGCGGGGACAGTCCTCACCCCTTGGGACGTTCCCGTTGAGTATACCACGCGGTGGCCAGACTTCGGCCCACCCACGTCAGAAGTGTCACCCGAGTGAACTCCCGACTGAGTCGGGGTGGCCTGTTGCCCGCCCGCACTTCCAGTCCTGCTGGCTTGAGGGACCTCTAGTCCCTCTGCGACCCCAGGTAAACCCACCTGTGTCTCACCAGTATTCAAAGGCACTGAAGTACGTGCGTCACCCGTGTACTCCCCGGACGACGGGGGGTCCGAGCTAGCCATGTTGGCTAACGATCCGTATGACACGGTCCAAGTCCACCGTTCCTCTGAGACAGAGGGCCCCCTACACCCGGGTGCACCCGGAGGTAAAGTTTACCTCTGTCCCCTGCTGCTCCACCAAATGTGGCAAAAACCACTCGCACACACAGTACCCAAGTTGGGGCGGTGTGCGAGGGCTGCCTCCCGTGTCGGGGGAACCGGAAGAAGTGCAAGTCGCACACACTCTATCCCTGTTGTGGGGCAATCCCCCCACGGACAAACAAGAAGATGGTGTGTGGTCCAACAGTTTCTTGGTCGGGACGGGGACGCAGGGCCAAGCCCCGCTGTCCCTCCCCTTATCCCCCCAGGGTCCACTCAGAATCTCGCCACTCAGAATCTCCCACCCCAGCACCTGCCCACCGGGCCACACGAAAATTCAAGACGATAAATGCAGAAAACCCTCAAATCCAAGTTGGATTTACTACTAAGCTAACTATCCCGAACTTAGGGAATATGGACCCAAATGCAGGGGGAGGAACGGACCAGGCTAGTGGCCTGCCGCCCCTTGCATGGCACGTGTTGCCCCCTACCTGGGGGTCAATACTGCCACACCTCCGTCAGTCGGGGTGAAGCGCAACGGCTTGTGCTCCGCAATAGTACCATTACCACAAGTAGCGGTGACCCCGAAGATTGTGCACAAGCGCTTCCACTTGGCGAGAGGCCGGCGGCGCGCAAGAGTTTGCTGGAATGTCTGCTCATATCAGCATGCATTGTGGAGGGCAGTGTGGTTCAGGCACATCTTGCCTCCCCGCGGGGGCTACTGGGCTCATTTGTTGGGTTTTGAGCAGCTCTCTGCCAGATTATTGGGTGCCTTCGGGGGTTCCGATACGCCACGCAACAATTAAATACCATCCTACCAAACAGTCTGCTCAACAAGAGATGCGGCGCGCTTTGTTGACGGCTGCAATGCTTCTTGAATTTCGGTTGTGCGAAGTGACCTCCGCAAGCTGTTCAACAAGAAAACGCACCGAATCGGGCGTTGCGCGGGACGTCGGGATAAGGGGCATGGTGGGACCGGGCAAGAGGCCCCGGATCCCGACAAGCCTCTACTGCGCCAAACTCGAAACAGAGCGCCGTCCACTAGCCGTAGTTAGCACCCGTCAATACTGAACACCCGACAAATACCCGCAAGCGGCTTGTCGGGTAGGAGAGGTTGGCAGATGCAGCTAGCCGGTGGCACACGCGGGACATGAGATGTGCGGTGTTGGACCGTCTCATGCTGTTGGCGTCCCCTGGCCGCTACCAGCTGCCGCCGGTCCCCCACTCCGCCGCGCCCCCGGCTTTGGCACGCGCTGCCCGCCGTAAACAAGAAAGCGTGCAGGGGATGTGTCTGCTGGCAAGCGATATATTGCAGTACCCGAATTTCGTCTCATGGCGACAATAACAACAACAGGCCCACAACAGGCCAATGGCATGCCTCAGATGGCGCACCACTGGCCAATGATTGCTCCGCGTTAGAGTGGAACCAGTGCGACCTGGGAGTTTCTCGGGATTTCTGCTCACATCGAAGAAGGAACAGGCATCTCAGGAACCAGCTGCGACCTCTCCCAGTGCTCTTGAGAGGATCGGGCCGAGATAGAGGGAGTTCCGCCGAGATCGTGAGAGAAAACGACAGCTATCGGACAAACCAGCGTTTGGTACCACATCCGCCGCGGCTGCAGCCAATCATCGCCTGATCAAAAGGAAAGTCACACTGGTCGCTATTGGTCCACTGCGAGCTCCCAGCATGCGGTTGGCTCATGGCCTTGATGTCACGCTGTTGCTCTTGTCTCCATGAGACAAAATTCGGGGAACTGCAATATGTAGGAGAGAAACGTACGATCTCCCAGTTGCGATACTCTGTAACAAGTCGGCGGGCGACACCGTCGAAACAAATTGTGTGCTTTTTTTGTGGCCAGTATGCACGGGCAAGTGTGCTTCGCTGATACGCTTGAATACAGTCTTTCTCCAAAAGAAAATACTCTGCGCGACCAACAGTCAGCGGCGAAGCCCCAATCGAGATACGCCCGCTGATTGCCGCAGAACAGACTCGATCGCATGCCGACACATGCAATAATTAATCGTACCATACCTGCCGGTCGTCCTACTTTAGCTCTTAGACACCGTGGCTAAAATAGATTATGACGGGAATGGAGAAGGACTGTAAATATGCCCATGTATGGCATGAGGCACCCTGAGGTGCACCTTGTTCAGACATCGGTGGGTTTTAAAATAGCGATTCCCATCCTACTAAGGCGTTCTCGATCACATGTGCACATAAGCAATGGAAGAGTAAATATACTTCGTTCATCAATAGAAGCGTTCTTTTGATGCCTTCACAATGTGGGGCAGTTTATGGGATCATCTCTCCAAGCAGATGGTTTTCTTTAGTGGCGTGAGCAATTTCGACGATGCGCTTCGCCGAAGAAGAACCTCGGCACGGCACCGTACCGATTGAGACGGACATTTAGCACTTCCCGCAAGCGATTGTGCGCACTTGCCACGACATTTTCACTTTGTGTTTTTGAGCACCACATTACTGCGGTTCCCGCCTGCGAAGACTCCTTGAAAAAATGCTCTAAGGATCGTGCTGGTTGCTTTTTAAAGCACATCTCGTGGTCACATCCACAGGTTCCGGGGCGTTCCGTTCCGATACACATCGACGCGATAAAGACAGTCTGGACACGAGTGTCACCAGCACAGGTGTATATCGGTGGCCCACTGCCAATAGCTTCGTACACTTTTCCACACATTACGCCAGAAGCATTGCCTGCACACTTGCGAGAGATCGATTAAACGCAAATAACTCGACAAATGACGGTACATCAATGATTGTCGCAAGTGGGCTGGTAAGTCGTGACACGAGGGCGCACGCTCGTCTTGCTAGCTCGCTCACGTGTGCGACGCGAGGCATCATTGGTGGTTCTAAATTCTGTGCCGAGGAACTGAAACTGACTCTTTCAGAGCACCTTAAAACTAATCAGATCACATAGTACACGACTGGTGTTTCCCCACAAATCGGAATCGCCCTCTCCTTTACTCAGATCTCCAAGGATTCAAGCGGTCTTCCTAACGTCTCCCTAGACAGACTACTGATTAAAAAAAAACAAGCATAGCCCCTGAAAAAACATAGTTCATGCACTCAGGCATTAGGTATGCGGCCCTCATGGGGACGAGTTGATTGGTCACTACAGCAGTTTAACGCAATTGTACGCCCAAGAAGTGCTTGCATTCATGATGCATTGACTAGATAGATTCCTAAATGTCTCCGTCTCGGTCTCTCAAGACAGCATCCAGAAACCAGCAGTTCATTGGCGGTCGGAAGCACATTGCATTGCGTATCGGAGTCTTACAAAGACTTTTTGAAACGGCTGTGCATTTTTGTAATCGCAGCCGAAACAGAAGAACATGATCCACTGATCATGTGATGACGTTTCCCAACATGTACTTGTCGCCAAAGGGAAAAATACAGGGAGGAAGCAAGGGCCGCGCACGTATTTATCTCGCTCATATGCTTCTAGAGCATTCTTGCGCTTTCAGAGGCCCTAGGAGTGAACATCTCAATACATGCGTCGTCGATTCGGACCGATTGCGAAACATGTAGCAATGGACGCTCGATTTCGGACGTGCTGCTCGGAGGCTCACTGGCGGGTTGAGGACGTGCTACTCGGAGGCTCACTGGCAGCAGCGGCGGTAGCGGTATGAAGAACGGTCTGTACTGTGGTGCTCTATTTACTACTCAAAGAATAGCCGTCGAAGATGCACACTTCTTGATACATGCATATATCTCTGTCCACCAGGGCAGAACTCAGAAATCACCAATTCTTCAGAGTTCTAACAGAGAAAGCGAACGTGGGCATAGAATCGATGCAACAAGTGAATAGAATCAGCATTGATTAGTTACGGATGAATCCGTTGTCGCTTGCCTGTTTTTTCGTTTCACTTCTTATCTCAATTATGCGTGCGCCCCCCTCCCCCCCCTTCCCTTTGCCCCACTGCCCATTGCCCTGTTCGTTATCCCATTGTTTATTCCCGCCACGCCACAGGGGCACAGCAGGACGGGCACTGCGCGACGGTCTGTCGCTCACGCGGACGCTTCCACTAGTACCGCTACTGCTGTCGCTGACACCACAGACTTCCTCGCCTCGTCCCTGGCCGCCGACCGTCCTTTTCCCATGCAGGCACGCGACAAGTACGGCGGGGGTTTGGTGCTGCTCTGAAGTACAGAAAGGCCGCGACCGGTACGGCCACTCGCTCTGTCGCCTTGGCCGCAACGCCAAGGATCGACACCGACCCACCGCCGCCTTCAGCACAGTTCTGGGTGACAAGAAGGTTAGCAACGAGAGTTCGAGTATCGAGCAGGTGTATACTGCAGTGTCGGGGCGACAGAGTGAGCGGCATGCTCCACGGCGTCGCGGCATCGGGGTCAAGCCAAGGCCATCAAAAACAGTCGATTATTTAAACATCGAGATTGAATGGAGTAAAATATGTACAGATTAATCTATCTAAGGAGGAAACCATCCATTTTCTGATACAATGAACGTTCAACATGAAATTCATTACTTCGCCAAGCTCTGCTACATCATTATACCTCTCAAAACTGATGTTGCTTTTCTAAGGCCCATGACTCTGCAACTGATGATGAGGTGATGACCTTGCCCTGTGCCTCATTCTGTCATATGGCCTCGGACACAGACACAGAGCGGGGCCCATTGGCCAATTCGAAGAGCATATTTGACCTGCTGTGAAGCTGATGTGCCCCCCGAGGCTGCAATCGCACATAAAAATCTGCACTTTTTTCGGGATCCCGACAGATCAAGGCAGATACAGCACGCTCGGGGTCAAGCGGTCTCAGGGCATCAGAAGAGGCCCGGGTTTCTTAAGGAAAGCGGATGCTAGTTCTCACTGGCGGCCATCTTGGGAGTGTGATTTTGGCTCTTAGAGGTTCCGATAGAGATTTGTAGCCAACAGGAGCGCGCGAACATGGTCTGAGTCTGTGTGCTTGTGAAAGACTGTGGCACAGAGCTGTATACGACAGATCTTTGAAGCATGTGTTATCGCCACAATAACAGCCTTAGGACTAGACGATGGTCGATCGCGTCCTGGTAGCTGATAGCGACCCTGTAGGATACTGAGGTTATCGAATGGCTACAGCTACCGAGGGTTTTCACTCGAACTTTGGTCGGACTGCAGCTGTCATCTCAAGAGATAATGCTCGTTTCACATGCATCTCTTGGGTAGCTCGCGAGAGCGACCCCGCATGTCGAACGCGCGTCGACTTCACTCTCCAATGTACCCAGAAGTATTCATAAGTTTATTCAGCGCATCCTTTGCATATCAAAGGGCACTGATGCCGAGCTGTCAAGGAATGAAATCAACTTATCGATGGCATTTTGATGGCCAACGTCTCTTCCCAGACACTGTTCTATTGCCCTGGGCAAGGGTGGCCCGGACACTACGTCAGACTGAGGCAAAACGTTCCAGCCACCAGACCCGGGAATTCCAATGATCTCATCTGCCTTACGAAAGAAAGCTCGCGAAATGTATCTCCTCGCCGGATAAAAACTGAGTGTGCCGTGCTGCTGGTTGTTGATTTCAGTCCTGAAGGGCTTTGGATAGCGCTCCGGGCGCTGCTTGAGGGAGCTATCTGGGCGCTGCTCAGGCGCATAAAGAGCGCGATGCGCCCCGACTCGCTCAGGCTATTAAGACGATACTTGGGCGCGATCAATTATTAGCAATGTAAACTTAACAAGCAAGATGTTTCTTCTTGCACAAGGGGTCAGTGGGTGACCAGACCGCAATCAGGAGGCCCAATGACGGGAGAAATGACGCCTTTTAAACTATTGCATTTTATCCAATTTTGGCCGATCTGTACACGAACAAGAACAACAGTCCACTGACCAATGACATGCCTCACAGAATGCCTCTCTGCCCAATGACAGCTTCGCATCAGCCACCATTGCAATGCAAAAAGTACGATCCGCAACTTTCCCGGGACTCCGAGCACATGGAGGGAAGAGCCCGAGTGGAACAGACACCCGATGCAAGCTGGACAACAGTTCCGGAGAGGAACGAGCCGAGGTGGCCGAAATCTCCGGCGATCCCAGCTGAGAGAACAACAGTGTTTTGAACAATCAGCGATCGGTACGAGGCGCACTGTGGCTGCAGCCAATCATCAGCTTCCGGCGATCGGGCGCTAGAGCACGCGATTGGCTCGCCCTCAGCAGCCAGCACGCGCTGGCTCACACAGTTGTTCATGCAGTGTTGCTCTCTTCCGGATCGGCCAAAATTGGGAGAACGGCAATAGTTACAGGGAGTACGACCTCAAGGGATGTTACAAAACCATTTTTCGGTGTGCTTCATGGGCGCTCTCAGGGTGCTATAAGGGATCTCAGAGGCGCTATCAAGGTCCGTTTTAGCGCCCCCGCCCCGAGTCATAGCAAAAAAAGAAGCGCGATGCACAGCCGTGCTGTAGTGGTAGGCTGAGCCTAGATATGTCACCAATTCATCAGCCGTTCAGAAGCGCCCCAGGGATCAACCGATTCGCTGCCGTAGACTGAAACCATGCTTACTCGTTCCCAAATCTATTTGGCACAGTGGTCTGGCCAAGATCTCCTTGGCTGCTGACTGTGAAGTGACCAATCAGTTTTTCAGAAGAAACTGTGAAAGCGCTCTTTGGCCGTTTAAACGAGTGCATAAATTGTTTCCCAAAAGTTGATCGCCGTTAACATTAAATGAGGTGCCGGCAGTGATGGAGAGCGCTGTATCTATGTATATATGTGGTGACTTTTTTAGACTTCTCATCATTTGAGGCTCTTAAGTTTTATCCTTTGAGGGCAGTACTCGATGCAGCTCGTGATGCTCTCTCTTCTCGTGTTGTTCGTTTTCTCCCTTCTCAGCTTGACCTTGTGTTGTGCACCTCTTTCTCTTTCTGAGAATATCACGTATCATCCAACGTGCGGTACGAAAATATCAAGTACTTTGGGAACTAGGCGGGCTACCATCTGGGAACTCGCTCGATTTGCATCTGTTTGACACCTCAAAACTAATGGAGAGGCGTTTCAGAAGGCAAGTAGTCCAATGACCGCGCGCGGACAACTGCTGTGGCCGGCTAGTTTGTGCGTCATGTACTTTAGGAGACCTCCTCGCAATTCTCAGACGACTCTATCTCCGTTCGACCGTCCTCAAGAAGAATGAAATTCCGATAGAAAGCCGCCACATATGTCCTTGAATCGTTCTCAGTACAGAAATGATTGATCAAGAACACGATCCAACACATACAAGAACAATCACGAAGACAGCAACTTCTGAATGTCTTCCGTCTATTGCTGATTTCTGGAGTCTGTCCTGGTGGACCGAGACTGACTCTCTCAGACGGGCTCTCAGCCAATCAGATACGCCGCTGGGACCGACTGCAAGGCCGATGTGCCCCCACAGGCTCGAATCGCCTCTAATTTTTTTTCGCATCTCCGGAGAAACAAGTGGTTCTGTCAGGATCTCCCGGCAAAATGCTCCTCACAGTAGGAAACGTCAAGCTTCTGATTAGAAACAGGAATAAACAGTTGCGGCAGTTTCAGGCCCGGCATACGACTACATGATTGGGTTGTCAAGCAGCAGATATCTAGCGCTGTCCAGCCAATGCAGTGCTCGTAAATATCATACATTAGTTCTATGTTTTTATCTCGGGCCGACAGGACAGAACTCAGCAAACAGCAATGCCTGCATAGATGTCTAACGCCCCTCGGGTGCTTTGTAGAGCCCTTCGGACGAACCACCAGCCCACGCATGCAATGAAGCACACGGCCAGCCTCGTGATTCAATCTTCAATCATCTTGCTACCTTCTAAAGTCTAACTGATGCGCTATATCAACAGCGCGGCGAAGCAGTTTCTCAGGCAGTACTGATGAAGAATGAATTCTGTCTCAGGGACCGAGACCGACTCTCTCAGAGGGTTTGATGACGTTGCCGGAAGCACCAGCAAACAGTACAAATAGATGGCCACAACAACCAATTTGGTTTTGCGGCCTTTAGTGTTCTTACATGTGAGGGAGAGTCGTGTAAAAGGAATGAGCGGGGCGCTCAGCAACTCACACACGGAAGTCATACGATCTTGCTTCGTCGTCCTTGTTGGCAGTGACGGTAGTCCACGACGGCTACGGCGCTTTGAAATGATTCGCAGAAAATTACTTTCTGGAAGACTGCGAAGAACTATACAATTATATTTAACGCCCGACACAGGCCTACGGATCAAGCGAATGATTCGTCTCTAGATACTTACATGTATAGAATATTGCAAATCTGCCCATGTCGGCCGATTCGGACAAGATAAAGAACAAGAGGCCGATTGACCAACTTAACCAAATGTCGCACAGCTTGCTCATCTGACCAATCTAAGCTCTAACAGTGCCTCCGATGATGTGTAAACCCTTACGATAGTAGACTTCTTAGACCTCCCGAACCGTTACCATAGTATATTTAGTAGACCTTCCGGGCAAATCCAAAACATATAGAGTGGAACAGGCGTCTACAGAAGTTAGGACAGTGCATCGCTCCTCTTTTTTGCACGCGCGCGCAAGGGGTGGGGCTGCTAAAGCGCGCCTTGTTAGTGCCCCTAAAACCCGTCATCGCGCCCTGAGATCGCCCTGCTTGCCCACTACAACTGTTGTTCGGAACATTATTTGGAACGGCAGTCCCCTATTGCAGTAGTCCCTATTTTGGCGGTTGTACATGTGTACAACTGCACAACAACAGTTGGCTGACAGCAAGTCAGCCAATGAAGTTCTAGAAGGGCATGAGAGCGGCGTAGTAATGCCGAAGCTCTCGCATCCCGGAAGTACGCGATTGGCCCCAGGTCCTGAGGCTTCTCAATCAAAGAGATCAATGGTCATAATACTGTTGTTCAATCCAACGATTTCCCCTCATTTTCCTCCATCTCAAAGGATTTCTGGGCAGGAACAGTTGGGAAGCCTCAGCCGTACTTCATTCCCCGGTGGATCGGCTCAGATATCGGTCGAAAATCTCCGACCGTTTTGTTTACACAACAACGGACCCCACTTCAAGGCTGCCATTGGTCGCGACAGCAAGATCTAATGCACGCCATTGGTCAACCACTGTCATACTCTTGTCTTTGAACAGACTGCCAAAATTGTGACGACTGCAATGATTAGTTCAACACGTACTTGCTTTCACTCGTTTGCGGCTGCTGATTGCGTTCTATTGCCCCCATGGACCCTGTTGACATGAAAAAATCCAGATTGTTCATTTCATATTGATCATTTATGATCGAGCACAAATCGCGCTTTGAGAGCTCTGGCGAGTCGGGGCGCATCGCGACAGGTTCGCGCCTGTGCATTGCCCAATCAGTAGTCTCCAAAAGCGCTTTTTGGCACTTTTCGTAGCCCTAGATATGCGGCGAACTGCACAAGTTGTCCTGAAGAGAAATTTGAGATTGAGAGAAGACCGGGCGAGATTGTACGATAGAAGAGCGTCGTTCTGACCGGTCCGCGCTCAGGGCGACACCCAGTGCTCCTGCAGACAATGATCTGTTTGTCGCGATCAGGCCCCAACAGCACCCTACTGGCCGGGGGTCTCATATTCGAGCGATTGACGGGCGCTGATTGGCTCATACCGTCCAGATGGCCGAACTTCGAACAATCCGGGACAACTGTCGGACACTGGCTGGGGGGCCACCTCCTTGATCTACCCCAGGGCAAGTGAGGGGTCGCACTGTATGCCAGCACGCAGTTGGCTTACACAGTGGTTCTTGTGGTGTTGTTCTTGTCCGGATCGACCAAAATTCGGAGCACAGAAGTACAACTGAAACGAAACGATTCAGGATGTTGTAAATCAGGGGATTTGGTGTACAAAACGTAGGATAGAATTCAATTCGACCGGGAGACCTTGCGTAGATAGATAGGTATGTCAAGCTAGCGAGCGTTCTTACAACGTTAAGATAGGATGCGATATGGTACGTTGCAGAAAAAAGTACACGGAGCGTTCATTTCTCTTTCCACCGAGAACCTTTGGGCCACAGACCAGAGCCAATCACGTGCCTTGATGGTATGCCCCGGTGTAATGCGCCGCGCATGAGCGGTGGTGGGTCCGTTTCGGGAAACCATGCCAGGACGCTCATCAACGGGAGAGCGAGTACAGCACGCGGGGAGGGCCACGACACGGCGGGGGGGAGGGGGCAGGGCCGCCGCCGGCGTCGACGACGGCAGCATCGTCGGTAGCATCCACGGCAGCATCGACGGCAGCGACGACAGCGACAGCGGCGCGACGGCGGCGGCAACGGCGGCCACGGCGGCGGCAACGGCGGCGGCAACGGCAGCGGCAACGGCGGTAGCAACGGCGGCGGCGACACCGGCGACACCGGCGGCGTCAACGGCAACGACGGCGGAAAGGACAGCGATGGCGACGTGGACGGCGATGGCGGCGGAGACGTTGCGTGTGGGGCGGGGGAGTGTGGCAGTATTGACCCCAGGTATGGGGCAACACGTGCCATACAAGGGACGGCAGGCAGCTAGTCTGACCCGTTTCTCCCCATGCATTTGGGTCCATATTCCCCAAGTTCGGGATAGTTAGCTTAGTAGTAAGTCCATCTTGGACTTGAGGGTTTTCTGCATTTTATCGTCTTGAATTTTCGTGTGGCCCGGCAAGCAGGTGCTGGGGTGGGAGATTCTGAGTGGCGAGATTCTGAGGGGACCCTGGGGGGATAAGTGGAGGGACAGCGGGGCTTGGCCTCGCTTCCCCGTCCCGACCAAGAAACTGCTGGCCCACACACCATCCTCTTGTTTCGTTGTGGGGGGTTTGCCCCACAGCAGGGACAGCGTGGGTGCGGCTTGCACTTCTTCCGGTTCTCAACGTTACGAGAGGCACCCTCACCGTTGCCACCAACTTGGTAAAGGTTACTGTGAGCGGGTTTTGCCACAGGGAGGGCGGGGGGGGGGGGGGGGGGGGGCCGGTGCCGGTGACGGCGACGGCGACGGCGCCGATGGCGTCGGCTCCTGTGGCTGCGGGGGGGGGGGGGGGGGGGGGGCGCCGGTGATGGCGACGGCGACGGCGCAAGTGGCGTCGGCTCCTGTGTCTGCGGCCGGCGCGGCAGTCAAGAGTGTCGCGGTGGTCACCCCACCTGGGACGGTGCCCACGGTGGCGGCCACCTCGCCTGCCGCGGTGTCCGTGGTGACGGCCGCTGCATCCGACGTGGCGGCAGTGGTGACCGCGGCGGCGGTGGTGGCGACGTCGGTCACGGCGGCGGCCGTCGACGCGGAGGCGGCGGTGGCCATCGAGTAACGGCGGCCACGGCGACCGCCACGGCAGCCATCGAGACGGTCGCAAAGACTGGCAGGCCACAGGCGGCTGTCGTAACGTGTTTTGGGGAGGGAAGAGGGGGGGACTGTGTTTGAGGGGGGGAGGGGGGGGGGGCGGCGGGCAGACGGCCGGATGGACTTGTTTTTTATGGTGAGGGTGAGGCAGGCCACAGAGAGCTGTGGCTACGTTTTTTGGGGGGGCGATGGTGCCGCCGCCGTTGTGGGTGCAGCATCCCTGGCCCCGACTTGGCGCCGACCCGGGACTGCAACCAGAGGGCACCAGGTGCCAGAACACGCCCGCCGTGTGGCGATGGTTGGCGGCCGTGGCCCGTGCCCGGCACTGGGATGCGGTGGACTACGCTATCCACACGCGAGAGAGGGATTTCTGATGTGTTTTTGCATATTTGTGAGGGACTTGATTTGAGAGAATTTGAGTGTGAGATTAGTGAGTGGGAATAGAATTAGTAGTGATAGTGGCCCCCGACCTGACGAGGTTAGACTCGGGTCGGGGCCACTCGGGGTTATGGGGGGGCTACCGGGCCAACGTGCCGGGGTTCCCCCAGATGCACGTTAAGAGGGACAGCGAGGCGCCCTCGGCCCGCGCCCTCAGGGAAAAAGACAACTGCGCGTTTGCTTTCCTCTTCCCCGTGTGCACTACCGTGCGTATCTGTTTGCCCTGCAAGCAGGCACGTGAGGCAACAGGCATACCATTCTCGTAGTTCCCCTTTCTGCGTTGCCTGTCCCTTTCCCCCGAGGGATATAGACACGTGTCTGAGAGGATCGAGTTTTATACCACAGTGGGGAAGGGGGAGGAGGGCGGCAGGCGGCCGCGGGGACGGGGCGCAGGGGAAGGGTGGGGGGACGGCGGGGGCGCTCTGTGAGGGGGTCGGGCAGGTCGCTGGGGATGGCGGGGTCGGTGTTTTGGATGGGGGGTGTGGTGGCGGTGGCAGCGCCAGGGGGTGGAGGGGGAGGGTTCCATGAGCTGATAGCTTCCCTTTTTGTGGCGGGGGAGGGCGGGGGATGTTGATGGCTTCTGCGTTGGGGGCATTTTGGTGACACATCGTCGGCGACCGGAACCACATGCAACTCAATCACACACACTGCATGGCGTTGTATTTCACAATTTTCCACTGCAACGTACTGCAACATCACGCGAAGACCGTCCACTGATGAAAAAAGAGCACCACTGCAATACATGTCATGACTTGTGTATCGCCGCATCTTATTGTATTTCCCTAAAACACAGATCCCTCATGCACATCACCGCTCCTCACACACTGGCCATCGCGACTCCGCCAGTCGCATCGGACAAGGTGGTCGAGTCACGGACGACGAAACATCGACCTTTCGTTCTCCACGCCTACACGCCCGGCCGCCAGTGTCGTCTTCGTTCAAAATACATCGCTGAAGAGTCCACGAATTCTTCCGACCCGACCAGATCGCGCGGTCCGGACGTTTCAGGACATCTGATTGACCACACAGCCTCGCCCGAGCCTCCGTTCACGCAGGCTACTTTTTGGCATCCCCTCCTGAACAAGCTCATTTGCGCATCTACCGACGCCAGTGAGCTGATTCTGGACTCAGCTTGTCTTAAATCGCACCAAGATCCTTCACAATTGATGATCCAGTTCCCGGCTCGCACCCCTCCCGCATCACCACGCGAAGCACCTCCCGAGAATCGTCCTTGGGGAGGGGCACGGTGCCTTCTGGGCCCATGTCAGAGGACTGTCGACTTGGTGCAGTCAGCGAAGAGCATGAGCCTGTACGTCTGCGTGTCCATGATTGAAGATTTCACCGAATCGCCTCTCCTTGCCACGTCCTGAGCAATCCCCACCCCTCTTTCCCAGAATTCTCATCTGACTCCTCAAATCCTAGTCAATCGCAGCTCCGGAAGCTCTCTGCCTCCCCGCCCCCCCGCGCCCCCCCAGCCCTCCCAGTTGCTCATGTTGACCCCCCCTCCAAGAAGGGCTCTCAATACATCAATTCAGCTCTTGGAACTTGTTCGGGAGGACGAATGACGACGGGAGCAAGACGCTGGGCTCATTCGACAGCGTGATCCCCCGCTCCCGGGCAGGCTACTGCAACGTAAAAAAATATCCCGCAGGGGCATGGAGGACTGACAAGCTACCAAATCGGTCTCACTTCAGATTCCTTCTCGAGAAAGTTAGCAGACCTTAATTGTTCATGATAAGTCTCATTCGACACCACTATCGTGAATTTGCATAGGGGCACCATCGCGTTCTGGTTGGTCGATGTGATGACATGTTTTGAAAACGTTGCATTTCCGCATGTTCTCTTGATGACTTACGTTAGAATGCTCGAGCACTCCGAAATTGGGGATGCTTCAAGTACGATTTCGTCAGTATTTGAACTTTCCGTGTGCGCAAGTACAGGATATTTTGTTGAACTATCACAGAATCTGAACAGAGTGGGCAGATCCTTGCACGGGCTTGCTCCATATGAAGATTATTTGCTTGACCAATCAGCGCAATCCGCCACCACCACTTGGCGCCCAATGAATGAACTGGTGGCTACCGTCGCTGCGGTGGAGACCGCACGCCATTGGATGCGTGTGGAGCACGAACCGGGCTTGCCACACATTGCCCCCTCCACCCACCGCCTTGCCTCCACCTCACCCCCCCCTCCACGCCCCGCTCGCACTCTTCTCCATCCCCTGCAAGCGCTCTCCCGGACTGCCCCTTCTCCCACCGTGTCGTGTCAGATTCCTTTCCTGCTTCCCCCCCACCCCCCCCCGTCTCCACCCCTCGAGCCCCCGTTCTCTCCATCTCCTCTCCCACTTCCCCGCACCCATGCCCCCCCCCCCAACCCCCCCCTTTCCACCCCTCGCGCCCCCCCCGCTTCCCTCCATCGCCTCTCCCGCTTCCCCGCACCCACGCTCTTCCTTTTCCGCTTACTTTTCTTGTCCATCACTCAGGTATGTGGGGAGGATGCCATGGGTGGTGCATGTGGGTGGATCGGCTGGACGGAGCTGCTCTGGTGATGTACGTGGGTGTGTGCGCGGGGGGCTGCTCGCGCGGTGGTACGAGAGGGCGTGTGGGAGGGTGGCAGCTGCCGTGGTGGTGGCGGTAGGAAGACGATACTCATGGGGGTGCCATACATGCACAGTTCCATGTCATGCGCTACATTGGCTTGCATTGCCCTGCATGTGCGGTGCGTTGGCTTGCAATTGCCTGCATGTTTTTGATATTCACGAGATTTTTTGCCCGCTACGCACCTTTCGCAGTTCCTTCTCAATGTGATCCTTACCGCGCTGGTGTCCTCTCTTTCCTTCCCTTCCGCCCCCGGCTTCCCGGCTCCCCTCTACGCGATTTCACGCCGCCCGGCGCCCTCTCCCTCCTCCCTTTGGTCTTTCTGTGCACCCATCAGGTATGCGCAGAGTATGCCGTGAGTGGTGCATGTGGATGGATGAGCCGGACGCAGCTGCTATGGTGATTTAGGTGGGTGCGTCGGTGGGTGGATGCGTCTGCTGTGGTACGGGAGGACATGTGAGCGGGAGGCCGCGGGCGTAGTTGTGTGCGTCGGGTGACGGCGAGTACAGGCGGCCGCGCGTGGGAGCACCAGCAGGCGTGCGGAGTGTCAGGTGGGATCCGTTGAACGGTGTGTCTGCCCACTGTGTCAGGGACGGCGGGTGTCTGGGGCGGCGCAGACACTGCGGCGAGGCATTGACGTCGATGCGGCAAGTGGCTGTGACTATGTCTGTCTCTGGTGTGTGTCTGTGCCTGTGTCTATTCTCCTGATCAGGCAGCTCCAGGTCGCCCGCCTCTGTAGTACTTGTCCACATGCTTTGAGAAGGTGCTGAGTAACTACTAAAGTGAACAAAAAAATGGATGAGCGATTCCACAAGGACCGGAATAAAAGGGGCCGTCATTCGGCGTCATCCGGACTGTGCCGGATACGCACTGTAGTGGCCTATTGAACTCCATGTGTTTCACACTGCAATCTAGCTTGCAATGAAGTGTGTTACGGGATGCAATACACGTGGTGTATGGTGCCTCACACCATTCTTGCTGCCCTTTTCCGGTGCCTGAGTTGCAAGCATCTGCCTGTATCTACTGCATTTCAAACAGGCGTTGAAATACAGGAAATCATGCAGTGAAATACAGTGGTTCCGGTCGCCGACGATGGCGGCGGGGTTCTTGTTTGGGCGATGGCGGCTATGGCGATGGCGGGAGGTTTGATAGCTGGATGGGGGGGCGGGGGGAGGGTCCGTCGGCGCAAGGGGAAACGGGCTGGGTAAAGGCACTGTTTGAATTGGAGTGGAGTGGGTGGCGGCGACCACAGTGGCGGTGGTGTTAGCCGCCGGCGCCGGCGCCCGCGTCAGCGCCGGCGTTTTTCTTTCCGTTGCGGGCGCAGGGGGGCCGGCGCGGTAGCTCCGCTGGGCAGAAGGGATATGAGGGACGGGGCGGGTAAATTCTGGTGCAGCGGAAGAGGCAGGAAGGTGGTGTCGGGATTGTGCAGTGCGTCGAGCGGGCCGATTTTTGCGGGGGCCTTGGGAAGGTCTGCCCGATAGGCCAAACAGCATCGAGGCACTTCGTGCTCAAAGCACGAAGTGCCTTCGATGTCGTGCACTTCCATCCCTTCTTGAGGCATGACCCCCCCCACGCCACGCACACGGGAGACGCCTTCACCCTTGCTTCCGGGGGCCGCGCACTGTCCGCGCCTGTCGAGAACCCACTCCACCTGGGCACGCCCCCCTGCACTGCACTCCACCTGCCAAAGGTGGAACCGCCAGAGGGAAGCTTGCTGGGGGGGGTTGCCTCCCTGATGTGCCTGGTCCAGGAGAGGGGTCCAAGAGGGGAAGGAGTGGGAAAGGCCGCTCCATCAGGAGCATGCGGGGCACTTGCCCGGGATGCCACAACGGGCACTGGACACATGAGGACCAGGCTTCTTCGTACACCAATCAGGCGACCCCATGACATGGAAAAAGTACCCCAAGAACGGCCATCACAAAAACGGTGACCCGCACACGGAAAAAGGTCCTCAAAACAATGGCCTCCAGCTGTCCCATTAAGGATGGCAGTTAACGATCGTTAAGAAAATCCTTACCGAGTTCACGATCGTTTAACGACTTTAACGATGTCGTTTAACGACTTCACCGATCTTCCTTACCGACATACTTGTTTTGTAATTATAATGTACTCAACAGACAATGATGTCACCTCCTCATTCCACTCTTCATGTACCAGTCGCGCAAGCGCCCCGTACAGGGGGATCCTATTGGAAGAACGAGCCGGGCCAGCAGTGCGTGGCGCGCAGCTTCCACCGATCTTCTTGTAGAACGAGCACTTTCGCAGGTGAGGGATCATCTTGTCCCTGCGGCCGTGCACCGGCGCGGCTGGTGTCACGCCGGGGAGCTTGGAGATGGCTGCCTCGTCACCGTCACATGCATCTACATCTTCGAGGTACCTCTGGTGAGCTGCCTCGCAGGCGCGGCAGAAGGCGATCCAATAGTTGGTCGGCTTGCCCTCGCCATCCAGCACGTGGTCGCCAGTTTTTCGAAACGCAGACCACAGGTCCATCGCGGTACTCAGGTACAGCCGGAAGGGGCGAAGAAGTGGGGCTGCGTGCACTGGTGGCCTCGTCTGTCGCTGGTGCGCGCGCATGGCAGCAGCGCCGGTCGCAATCCCGACCATTGAATCCTGGGCGGAGAGCACACGCGTGATTGATGTCTCGAATTGCACCTTGCGTCATATAAGTGCGAAAGTAGTTGGAATTAAAGCCTTTAACGAGTTCTCGTCTTGGGACCTTAACGACTTTAACGATCGTTATAACGATCGCTTAACGACTTTCATTTAACGACTTTTCTTAACGACTGACAACCTTAGTCCCATGGCTCTTCTCTAAAATCGACTACCCCTCTTCCAAGCCTCAGTTAGCACATAGGCCCGGACCGACCCCCTAGCCGGGCAAATCAATGCGAAAAGGATGGCCCCATTTCAGGGTGGACAGCAGCCGTTCCTTCCAGGGTGTCCCTGAAAGCAGTACAGTACACCGTCCAGGGGACCCAAGGACCTCATGAGTTCGCATGGGGCTCTGTGATCTTTCTGTCAGCATGGCGCCCGTGGGCCCCGCCACGGCCGGTGTGGAGCCCGTGCCCGAGCCGAGGAAAAACTCCATGTATCTTTTTTGTGCAACGTACTGTGCGTACGCGGTTATATGACAGGGTCGTCCGAGGAAGTAGCCCACCGATGTTCCAGCCTATGTTCCGCCCGAACGGCACCGTACCGCATGTGTGTACACAAAATTAGTTTAAATCAAGAGTATTTGAACGTTGGCAATACAGGGGGATGGCAAGCAGACGACCGAGTGTTCCGACGGAGTCAAAGCAAGCAGTCGCTACAGTACGTGCAGGACGGGGGAGCTGGGGCAGCGTGCTGCTACGCCCGCTACGGATGAGACACGTACTCGTCAAAGTTTTGAGCAGCACACCAGCTGGGCGCACTCTCCCTCCACTCCACTCAGAACCATATCCACCGTCTCCTCAATAGACTCCACATCGTCCTCGGCGGTGAGCCACCGACGCACAGCCCTCGCCTGGTCGGCAACCCCAACCCCCTCAAACTCTTCGGAGATAGTAGTGTTGGCAATCAGCGAGGTGATCTCGGACACGTCCGCGTCGACAGCGCAAGCAATCGCCACAGGTGCTTGCTGGGGGGGCACCGGCGCGGGCGGGGGTACTGGCGCGTGCTGCAGGTGTCCCGCCGACGGCCCCATCGGCGCGCGCGATGGGTCCTCCCCCCCGCCGCGCGCCTGGCCGAGTGCCATGTTCGGCCGCGATCCCCGCCAAAGCGATAGGCTGATAATCAGGAAAAGGTGGAACGGCGGCAGCGAAGACCGTGGCAGCCGAATCGGGATGGTGGTTGGAGGTGAAGCGCAAGGGAAGCTTTGCGAAGGAACGAGGGTGGGTACCGCGAACTGTGCGTGGCAGGTGGGATGCGGGTGGCCGCCGTGCATGTGCGTCGGACAAGAGCCAAATGTTTAGCTGTCCTGCTGTGTCAGTCCAATTATGAAAGCTGGGAAATACGAGGCCATGTTTGATGCGGAACATTGGGTCGAGCTGAGGACGCTTCTCGTGCGATGTGCGGCTCGGTTATGCGACAGGGGTCACACAACCGAGCCGCACATATTGTGCTTCCAGTAAAAAGTGGATGGTGTCGAGTCGTGAACATGTCATGAAGTACTTCACGATGTCCTCATGACTTCGAACGATTGCGGCACGAATGTCAATCAAGTGCTCTCGGTATGGAACACTTTTGTACATCTCTCCAACAATCAAACATACAGCATAGTTTATATACACCAACCGAGTGTTCATCGCGACCGTACACCAACCTGGCAATTGTACCTTCGTCGGCCGCCTGATGTGGAACAATATTCAGATCAGCTGCCCAAATCTGATGGCGTCGACAGCGGGCGCGCGGTGCCCACCACCGTGGAGAGCACCATCTTCTTCCCGCGGTCCGTCCCTGTCGAGGACACCTTATCGAAGCGTGCACGACCCCAGGGCCCGCTCGCGACACTCACCGTGACATCACACCCGCACTCGCAGCTGATTCGTCAGCAGCGATGGCTGGCGGTGCAGCCCTGCCGCCGGGGACGCCCGACATCCCCCCCGCAAGTATGCCTGATCCCTTCCAATAGCTTACATGTGACTTGTTTATGACATCTGCTGATCACACGGGGCTCCACACTAACTGATAGGATGCTCCTCGCCTTCTCTATTTTTTTTTTTGAGTAACATGGTGATTTTTGCTACTCAGACAATACACCCCAAACCACGAACCCATCAGCTGCGCGACGTCAGCGCGCCATTCGCACCCCATCTCTTCCCACTTGCGGTGCCTGTGGACACCAGAAAGTTGGCCAACATGGCAAGACGCATTATTTTGGGAACTGTGTACTCGTGGACGGTAGGGTTCAGTGCCCCGCGTCGCTACCACCAAGCCATGCGTTTTACACTGGTGCACCCTGCGGCAATCGGGACTGCCTGTGCAAGAAGGCGTACGTTACGGAGGATCTCTTTATTGATTGACTGTCTCTTTTATTTTTTGTCTCTCAGATGCTTGCTGTGCGTCATCATGCCGCTTACTTACTTTCCTGTGGATTTATTTCTGATCTCTGCTACGTTCTTTGGGGTGGTTGACTGTTTATCTTCGTAGCTGCCGCAAGTGCCGCCGTCTTTGGCATGATCAGCAGACGATCGCTCTGGACACTAGTTTGTTCAAACGGAACGTCACCGCCGCTGGGGTGTCCTTTACGAAGAAGCCCCACAAGTTTTTGTCGTTTAAGAACTACATCTGCCAGGCGTCCACGGCGGAGTTTTTCTCTCAGGAGGTCAGCCGTGCTCGGGCCGAGTATGCTGCCGCAGACGAGGCACTGAATGCCGCAGCGGCACGTCGCACCGATCTCGTGGCCAACATTGCAGAAGCTGTGGCTCCTGTGTCGTCGACTGTGTCTGCTTTGGTGGCAGCCGAATCGTCTGCGGCGGCTCTGGCGCCACAGAATGTGGCGGCCACGCGAGAGCAGGCGGAATGTGCTGATCTGGGACTGTCGGCGGTGGCAAGCGCGTTGAGCGGCGCCATCACCGCATCAACGGGTCGGCCTAGCGGGATCACCTCCGACGATGCTCCTGCGGCGGCATTAGCCACACTGAGTGGGCGACAGCAGGCTGCCGAACGAGTGGGTGCCAAGCGCCTCAGGGACGCGGCCATTGGCCTATCGGCTCCATCCGGATCGGATCGCCTGTACGTTATGAGTGGACGAATTCAATGGGCGTCTGCAACGGCGTCTTGTATGTTTCTTGACTTTGCCTGCAACGACCTTCGTCTAACTGTTCTCGTGGAGGTCTCGTTTGATTGCTGTTTCTATTGCTTTCTGATTGTTGTCATGATCGTGTCTGTTGCGCGTTTTGAGGCGACAGGAACGAGCGACGGGCTCGTCATGCCGCGGGGCCTGAGCCTGTTTTGCCTCCCCGGCCGAGATCTCCACGGCGTTTGCGGCTGTCGCCGAGCGAGGCGGCCATGGATCTGGCAGAGTTCATCTTTCAAGATGAGACGGGTGAGCAGCGGGAGGCTTTTCTTGGGCTTGTCACGGACGCGGCCAACAAGTACGGCATTCGCGGATCCACGTTGGGTGGGTCTGCGGACGTTAACACAGTTACAGAGCAGCTGTTATCGGGTATAGATGCAACCGATCTTGCGCGGTCCAGCTACATCGCAAGCTGCGGCGACTGGATTCATATGTTGCGTGCGCCGTCGAGCTGACCTTTTTTTTTTTTTTTTCTGTCCGTGTTGTGTGACTTGAGCTTAAAGCTTTTCTTGTGCTTTACGCAGTGGCGGTGGCATCGCTGATGCGGGCAGGGGCGGCGCCGGTGGTGGTGGCGGCGGCGGCGCCGGGGCCGACGCTGGCAGCGGCGACCAAATGGACCGGCGGCAGCCGGCCGCCGCGATTATCGTCAAGGCCACGCTAGTCGCGCCCGCCGCATACCGCGCGGCGGCGACGGCGGCGGGGCTAGCCGCCGCCGCCGCCGCCGCGGCTGCTGCCCGCCGCGGCGGCAAGGCGCCGGCGCGGGGTAGCCGCGGCGGCTGCGGCGGCAGCGGCGGCGGCGGCGGCGGTGGGGGTGGCGGCGACAGCAGGGGCCGCGCGGCCGGCGCGGGCGGTGCCGCGGCGGGCGCGGACCCCCCGCCGCCGCCGGCGGCCCGCCCCGCGGCGTGGCGTGTCGCGGCCGCGGCGCACCTGCCGTCTCTGCTCTACTTCGTCGCCCCCGCGCATGGCCCGGTCGCGCACAAGCTGCTGCCGCTGCCACGGCTGCCGTGGCTCGCGGGGGGGGGGGTGCCGGCGGCAGGGGGGGCGGCGGGGCAGGGGGGGGGGGGGGGGACGCTGCGCTGTTGGATGGCGCGCCGCCCCCGCGGCGGCTGGGGAGCGGGGGCGCAAGGGCCCGGCCGTTGCCGCCGCGGCGGCGGCGGTCCGGGGCAGCAAGCGCGCCCGCACCGCGCCGCCATGGCAGTCCCGCTCGCCGCCCGCCAAGACGGCGGCGGCGGCGACGCGGCCGCCGGGGGCGGGTGCGGCCACGCGGGTGGCAACGACGGCGGCGGCGACGACGAAGGTGGGGGCGGCGGCGGCGGCACCCCCCCCCCCCCCCGAAACCCCCCCTTCCTCGGTGGCCGTCACCTCCGCCGACGCCGACGCCGCCACCGAGGCCGCCACCGTCGCGGCGCTGCGTGGCGCCGCCATGGCGCCGCCGGCCCCGCCGGCCCCGCCGCCCTCTGGGCCTGGCTCCACGCCCGCCGCGGCCGGGACGCTTCGTGCGAGGCGGTCCTTGCGGGCGGCGGCGGCCTCGCCACTATTGTCGCCCGCGTTGCGTGCTGGAGGGTGGGGGGGGGGGGGGGGCGCACCGCCGCGAGTCATCCAGGTGGGTGGGCTGAGGAAGGACGTGGCGGCGCTGGGGCGGACAGGGGCCGGGGGGGGGGGGGGGGGGCGGTTTACGGGCGGGGGGGGGGGAGGGGGGGCACGGTGACTCCGCCGGCCTTTCTCGCCGAGCCGCCGTCGCCGCCGCCGCCGGACGCCGCCGCCGCCCCCGAGACGGTCACCATCCTCACCCACCCCGACACGCAGCCGCAACTACAAGTGCGCTTCCGCCGCGCGCTCGACACGGCCGCCGCCGCGGTGACCGCCGCCGCCGCCGCCTTCCACGCCACTCCCGCCGCCGCCGTCGCCGCCGCCGCCGCCGCCGCCGGACGCCGCCGCCGCCGCGGCCGCCGCCGCCTCCGAGACGGTCATCATCCTCACCCACCCCGACGCGCAGCCGCAACTACAAGTGCGCCTCCGCCGCGCGCTGGACACGTCCGCCGCCGCGGTGACCGCCGCCGCCGCCGCCACCCCCGCCACTCCCACCGCCGCCGTCGCCGCCACCGCGCCCGGCGGTGGCACCCTCCCGCCCCCCCCCCGCGGGCGGCGCCCGCCTGGGCGGGCTACACGCTCCTGCTCATCGCGTCGCACGCGCTGCGGCCGCCGCCGGCGGGGTCGGGGCCGGAAGGGCACGCCGCCGCCCGGCTGGCGCTCCAGGCCGCCGTCGGCGCCACGCCCCGGGGGTGGTGGGGGGGGGGGCCCGCGGCTGGCGCGGGCGGTGGCCGGCACGGCGGCGACGGCGGTGACGGCAACAGCGACGGCGGCGACACCGGCAACGACGGCAGCCGCGTCGACACGCCCCCCCCCCCGTGCCGTTCAAAGCGACGGCCGCAATTGGCCTTCCCCCCCCCCCCCTTCAACGCACTCGCCGCGGCGCTGCGCCTGCGCCCCCCCGCCACCCCTCCCTGGTCACCAGCCGCGGTCGCCGCCCTCGCCGCCGCGGCGCGCACGTGCCGCGGGACACCGCCGCAGCCGTCGTCGCTGCCGCCGTCCCCGCAACAGGTGCGACAGCTACTGCCGCCGACACCGCCCCCACTGCCGCCGCCGCCACACCCGCCGATGCGCCTGCGGGCACGGCGGCGGGGTCTGTCGCAGCGACCGTGGCGGTCGGACACGGAAGGAGGAAACTGAGGCTCCAGACGAGACGACGAGAGGCCGCGGGGTGGGCGTGGCAGGAAGGGGAAGGGGGAGGGGGGTGTACCTACCGAGCGGGGGAGGCGAGGGGTGGGACGCCACCCCCCACCACCCCCCCTCCCTCCCATGTAGCCAGCCGGCACGGCGCCGTCCCCCCCTCCCGCCCCCACACCGGTGAAAACCGCCGCCCCCCCCCCACCTTCCCCCCCAGCCGCCACGCCGGCTGTAGCGGCCGCCACCGACGCCGCCGCCGCGGCATGAGGGTCGGGGCGGCTCTCCGCGCGCGCGGGGTGGCTGGGGGAGGGGTGGCTGTGGCGGGGGCGCCCGCTTCTCGTCGCGGCGACGGTGGAGGGGGGGTGGAGGGGTACCGCCGTGGCCGCCGGGGGGGGGGGGTGGGGGGGGAGGGGGGGGGTGCTGGGGGCGCTGGGCGCCTCCGCGGATCAGGTGGTAGCGGCGGGGGGGGGGGGGAGGGGGGGAATGGGCTGCGTGGACCGTCTGGGCGACGGCAATTGTGGACGCGGTCGACCTGTGCCGCGCGATAGCGCTGCTGCGCGTCGGCCGCCGGTGGGGCGGCGCGGGGCCCGGCAGCGGCAGTAGCGACGGCGACAGCGACGACGGCCACGGGTGGGGGGCGGCGGCCGCCGCGGGCGCCGCGGTCCCCCCCCCCGCGGCGTTTGACGGCGGCTGGCCGCCCGCCGCGGCTGTGCTGCGGCAGCTGGTGGCGACGGCCCCCCCCTCCCTCACCCCCGACGCGCCCTCCACCGCCGACAAAGGCGGCGGCGGCAGCGGCGGCGGCCGCCGCGGTGCTCGACCCCTTGCGCGTAGCGGCCACGGCGGCCGGCGGCGGCGTCGGTGGGGGTGGCTGCGGCGGCGGCCGCAAGGCGCACCTCGCGACGGAGCTGGGCGTCTACGCCGCGGCGGCGGCGGCGGCGGCCGAGGCGATGGCGGCGGAGGCGGCGGCGGCGGCGGCGGCAGCGGATGCGGCCGCCGCGGCGGGCACGCGGGTGGCGGCGGCGGGGGGCCACCACCGGCCGGTCCATGGTGGCGGCGGGCAACGACGGGGCTGCCGCCGACGCGGAGGCGGCGGCGGCGGCGGCGGCGGCGGCGACGGGCGCGAGCGCCGAGTCCGCCGCCGCGGCGGTGGTGTCGCGGGGGACGCATGGCAGGCGGGCGGGTGGCTTGGCAAGGACCGCCGCGCGCAGCGCCGCCGCGTCGGGCGGCGACCGGTGGGAGAGGCCACCGCCGCCGCCGCTACCGCCGTCGCTACCGTCGGCGCCGTCGGTCGACGGCGCCGCCGCCGCCGCGGCCGCCGCCGCCGCAGCGCCCGCGGCTGGCACGCGCCTTAGCAGCCGCAGCGCGACGAGGCGCGCCGCGACCGCCCGGTGCGGCCCCGTCGCAACGACCGCGACCACCGCGTCGGCATCCGTGGCGGCGGCGGCGACCGCCGCACCGTCAGCGTTGTCGTCCCCCTTTTCCGCGTCGGCGAGGGGGAGCCAGGCGGCCGCCGCGGCGCCACCGGCGGCGGCGTCGTCTTCCCGTCCCGCGACGGCCGCCGACAGCGCGCGGGCGCGGAGGCGGAGGCCGCCCCGGGTCCCCGCCGGCGGCGCGCCGCCCGCCGTGGTGAGCGCGTCAAGCGCCGTGACGAGCCGGCCGAGCCACGCGCGACGCTGCTCCGCCGTCGGCGGCGGCTCCTCCCCCCCCTCCAGCCCCGGAGGCACCTCCTCTCTATCCGCCGCGGCGGCGGCCACCGCCGCGGCGGGGGCGGCCGGCACAGCGGCGGTGGCGGCAGCGGCGGCCGAGGCGGTGGCGGCGGCAGCGGCTGCGGGGGCGGCGGCGGATGTGGCCGCCGCGGCGGGCACGC
>CM020618.1:8651742-8692431 GCA_009829735.1 Pyropia yezoensis | reverse complement strand
CGCCTTCCACGCCACTCCCGCCGCCGCCGTCGCCGCGCCGCCGCCGCCGGACGCCGCCGCCGCCGCGGCCGCCGCCGCCTCCGAGACGGTCATCATCCTCACCCACCCCGACGCGCAGCCGCAACTACAAGTGCGCCTCCGCCGCGCGCTCGACACGTCCGCCGCCGCGGTGACCGCCGCCGCCGCCGCCACCCCCGCCACTCCCACCGCCGCCGTCGCCGCCACCGCGCCCGGCGGGCACCCTCCCGCCCCCCCCGCGGGCGGCGCCCGCCTGGGCGGGCTACACGCTCCTGCTCATCGCGTCGCACGCGCTGCGGCCGCCGCCGGCGGGGTCGGGCCGGAAGGGCACGCCGCCGCCCGGCTGGCGCTCCAGGCCGCCGTCGGCGCCACGCCCCGGGGTGGTGGGGGGGGGGCCCGCGGCTGGCGCGGGCGGTGGCCGGCACGGCGGCGACGGCGGTGACGGCAACAGCGACGGCGGCGACACCGGCAACGACGGCAGCCGCGTCGACACGCCCCCCCCCCCGTGCCGTTCAAAGCGACGGCCGCAATTGGCCTTCCCCCCCCCCCCCCAACGCGCTCGCCGCGGCGCTGCGCCTGCGCCCCCCCGCCACCCTCCCTGGTCACCCGCCGCGGTCGCCGCCCTCGCCGCCGCGGCGCGCACGTGCCGCGGGACACCGCCGCAGCCGTCGTCGCTGCCGCCGTCCCCGCAACAGGTGCGACAGCTACTGCCGCCGACACCGCCCCCACTGCCGCCGCCGCCACCCCGCCGATGCGCCTGCGGGCACGGCGGCGGGGTCTGTCGCAGCGACCGTGGCGGTCGGACACGGAAGGAGGAAACTGAGGGCTCCAGACGAGACGACGAGAGGCCGCGGGGTGGGCGTGGCAGGAAGGGGAAGGGGAGGGGGTGTACCTACCGAGCGGGGGAGGCGAGGGGTGGGACGCCACCCCCCACCACCCCCCCTCCCTCCCATGTAGCCAGCCGGCACGGCGCCGTCCCCCCCTCCCGCCCCCACACCGGTGAAAACCGCCGCCCCCCCCCCCCTTCCCCCCAGCCGCCACGCCGGCTGTAGCGGCCGCCACCGACGCCGCCGCCGCGGCATGAGGGTCGGGGCGGCTCTCCGCGCGCGCGGGGTGGCTGGGGGAGGGGTGGCTGTGGCGGGGGCGCCCGCTTCTCGTCGCGGCGACGGTGGGGGGTGGAGGGGTACCGCCGTGGCCGCGGGGGGGGGGGTGGGGGGGGGGGGGGGGGTGCTGGGGGCGCTGGGCGCCTCCGCGGATCAGGTGGTAGCGGCGGGGGGGGGGGAAGGGGGGGAATGGGCTGCGTGGACCGTCTGGGCGACGGAAATTGTGGACGCGGTCGACCTGTGCCGCGCGATAGCGCTGCTGCGCGCCGGCCGCCGGTGGGGCGGCGCGGGGCCCGGCAGCGGCAGTAGCGACGGCGACCAGCGACGACGGCCACGGGTGGGGGGCGGCGGCCGCGTGGGCGCCGCAGTCCCCCCCCCGCGGCGTTTGACGGCGGCTGGCCGCCCGCCGCGGCTGTGCTGCGGCAGCTGGTGGCGACGGCTCCCCCCTCTCTCACCCCTGACGCGCCTCACCGCCGACAGAGGCGGCGGCGGCAGCGGCGGCGGCCGCCGCGGCGCTCGACCCCTTGCGCGTAGCGGCCACGGCGGCCGGCGGCGGCGTCGGCGGGGGTGGCTGCGGCGACGGCCGCAAGGCGCACCTCGCGACGGGCTGGGCGTCTACGCCGCGGCGGCGGCGGCGGCGGCCGAGGCGATGGCGGCGGAGGCGGCGGCGGCGGCGGCGGCAGCGGATGCGGCCCCGCGGCGGGCACGCGAGTGGCGGCGGCGGGGGGCCACCACCGGCCCGGTCCATGGTGGCGGGCGGGCAACGACGGGGCTGCCGCCGACGCGGAGGCGGCGGCGGCGGCGGCGGCGGCGGCGACGGCGCGAGCGCCGAGTCCGCCGCCGCGGCGATGGTGTCGCGGGGGACGCATGGCAGGCGGGCGGGTGGCTCGGCAAAGACTGCCGCGCGCAGCGCCGCCGCGTCGGGCGGCGACCGGTGGGAGAGGCCACCGCCGCCGCCGCTACCACCGTCGCCACCGTCGGCGCCGTCGGCCGACGGCGCCGCCGCCGCCGCGGCCGCCGCCACCGCAGCGCCCGCGGCTGGCACGCGCCTCAACAGCCGCAGCGCGACGAGGCGCGCCGCGACCACCCGGTGCGGCCCCGTCGCAACGACCGCGACCACCGCGTCGGCATCCGTGGCGGCGGCGGCGACCGCCGCAACGTCAGCGTTGTCGTCCCCCTTTTCGGCGTCGGCGAGGAGGAGCCAGGCCGCCGCCGCGGCGCCACCGGCGGCGGCGTCGTCGTCCCGTCCCGCGACGGCCGCCGACAGCGCGCGGGCGCGGAGGCGGAGGCCGCCCCGGGTCCCCGCCGGCGGCGCGCCGCCCGCCGTTGTGGGCGCGTCAAGCGCCGTGACGAGCCGGCCGAGCCACGCGCGACGCTGCTCCGCCGTCGGCGGCGGCTCCTCCCCCCCTCCAGCCCCGGCGGCACCTCCTCTCTATCTGCCGCGGCGGCGGCCACCGCCGCGGCGGCGGGCGGCCGGCACAGCGGCGGTGGCGGCAGCGGCGGCCGAGGCGGTGGCGGCGGCGGCGGCTGCGGGGGCGGCGGCGGATGTGGCCGCCGCGGCGGGCCACGCGGGTGGCGGCGGCGGGGGTGCTGGCCGCCGCGGCGGGCGGCGTTGGTGGCGGCGGCGGTTGAGAAAGGGCGCGTATGTCGCCCGTCGCGCGGGCCGCGCGGCAGGCGGTGGCGCTCGGGGTGAGGGCTGCCGCCCTCCCCTGCTGTCGGTGCGTCGGCGGGGGCGGCTGGGGAGGGCGGGGGGGAAGGAGGGGGGAGGGGGGGGGGGGAAGTGGCAGGGTGAGCTGGGCGCGGGTGCCGTCGCCGCCGCGGCTGATCGGCGGCGGCGGGGGTACTGGCCGCGATGGATGGGGGGATGGGGGGGGTGGCCGGCTGGGCAGCGCGGCGGCCGGCGCTTGCCGCACCGGTGGTGGCCATGGTGAGGGGGGGGGACGGGGAGGTGAGGGGGGAGGGAGGGGGGAGGGCGCGCGCGAGGCCATGGACGTACAACGGCAGTGGCAGTAAAAGTATGGATGAAATATAAAGAAATACGCACGCAAAAACACCCACGCAAGACCAATACAACACGACGCGACACCAGCCATACGCCTAGCGGTGGCGCCCCCCCCCCCCGACCTCCCGAAGACTCGTTCAGCAGCCGCCCGCCGCTGCAGCGGCCCCCCCCCCCACCTCGCCCACATACGCGCCCACCGCCAGGGCGCGGCCCCCCCCCCCTCCACGACGGGCGCCCCCCGCCGCAGGTCCCACCCCCCACACCGCCGCCCAGCGGCGCGCCTCCGCCGCCGCCGCCACCGCCGCCGCCGCCCACCCACCACCCACCCGCCCGCCCCGTTGGCCGACCCCACGCAGCCGCCGTGGCAAATGCGTCGGCGAGGCGCCGCGCGACGAGCCGCGGCGCCGCCGCCGCCGAGGCCGCTGCCGCTGGTGCCGCCGCCGCCGGGAAGGCGGCCGCCGCCGTCGCGTCGTCCGGGCCGAGCCCGCCCGCGGCGGGGGGGGCGGGCGGGGCGGCGGGGGCGGCAGCCGGCCACCGCTGTCGCCGCCGCTACCCCCGCCTTGGTCACCGCCCCGCCGCAGGCGGCGGCCAACACCCCCCCCAACGCCGCTGACGCCGCCGCGGGTGCGCCGCCGCTTGCGCGGCGGCGGCGGCGGCCGGCTAGTGGGCGTGGCGGCCGCCGCCGCCGCCGCGGGCGCCGGCGGGGTGGCCGGCGGGGCTCGCGTGGTGGCGGCGGCCGGCGACGGCGGCCGTCCGTGGCGTCGCGTCCCCCCCGCCCGACGAGGCGGACTCGTCGAGGGCGATGGTCCTGGGCGTGGCGGGGATGGCGGGGTAGAAGGTCTTGAGGGGCTTGGCAGGGGTGGCGGCGGCGGCGGCGGGGGGGGGATGGCCTTGGCGGTGGTGTGGGGGTGGGCTGTGGCGGGGGGGGCGCCGCGCGTGTCCATGGCAGCAGCCGGGAGTGGGGGGTGGGTGAGGGTGTGGGGTGTCTTGACCGTCGGCTGGCATGGGCGGTGGTGGTACCGAGCGGTGACGGTGGTGGTGGTGGGCAGGGATCACTTTGCAGGTGCTTGGCCAACACCGACGACGACGGACGGCGAGCGGCAGCTCGGGTCTTGCGTGGTGGAGACGTCGAAGGCCGATGGTTCCCAGCTGCCCCCCGCCGCCCACCCGCGGCCGCCTATACACACCCAGCGGCGGCGCCATCCCCCCCGTCCCAGCCCTCCGCACCCCCGCCCAGCCGGTATCCCCGCCCACCCCCTGCCGTTGCCCCTCCGCCGGCGCCCGCGGGCCCGGCACCCCCCCCCACCGCAGCCGGCCCGGCCCGCGGCCGGCCACCCCGCCGGCGCCAGCAGCGTGCGTGTGTGGTGGGCAGCGGCCGCCGGCGCGGCTTCTACCCCCGCCCCCCCCCCCGGAGCGGCGGCCGCGCGCCCGCAGCGGCGGGGGATGCGGGTCGGGCGGGGAAAAATCTGCGGGCGGCCGCGCTCCCCCTCACTGTGGGCGATGGACCGGCGGGGGGGCCGGCGGCGACGGCGTTCACCCCCCCCCCCCCCCCCCCCACGCCTCCTCCCCTCACGATACCGCTGCCGACGGGTGGCCACCGGCGGGGGTGGGGGGTGTGACCCCCACCGGTAGGCCCGCGGCCGCGATCGCCCGCCGGATGAGCCGCCCGGCGGCGGCGTGGGGGTGGGCCGCAGCCGCCCGCGGCGGGCGGCGCGAGAAACGCACGCGGCGTCGGCGCCTCACGCCGGGTGTCTCTCCCCCTCCCCCCCTGCCTCACGCCGCCGCAGGCGGCGGCCGCGGCGGCCATCACCACCAACCAAGCAGCTCGCCTGGGGCGGCAGCGGCCGCTGCAAGTGACGGCGCCGCCCACGCCCACGCCGCCGCCGGGGTGCCCGCCACGCGCCGCCAGCGGCGCGGCCTTGGATAAGCAAATAGGCACACGGCGGCGGCAACAGATATGTGTATGCCCACCGCAGGCGGTGTGGCGGCCTCGGGGGATAGAGGTGGAAGAGCGGGGGGGGGGAGGGGGTCAACAGCTCGCCGACGCCTTGTGTCTGTAAGCAAAGGGGCGGTGTGGGGGGGGGGGGGGGGCGGCGGCAGCGGCGCGGCCGCGGCCGTCGTCCCGCTCCCCCCGCCCGCCCGCGCCGACCGGCGGCGCCACCTCTCAGCCTCACGTCAGGCCAGCGGCGGCGGGCGGGCGTACGTCAGCGCACGCTGCCGGCGGCGGCGTGAGCGTGTCATGCGGCGGGAGGGGCTGGAAGCGGGGGGGGGGGGGTGGCCGCGACGCGACACGCTGGCTGCCTGCAGCTGGCGGCGGCAGGGGAGGGGGGGGAGGCCCGCGTCGTCGTCCCCCCCCAGCAGTCCCCCGCACCCAGCGCACACCCACACCCCCACTCCACAAGCCCGGCGGCGCTCTTCCCCCCACAGCCCTCACCGCACTGTAGGCAAACGGTGTGGGGGCGGGCACAGCGGACGCGGCTGGCGGCAGCCAGAGGGGCGGCCCGGCCGGGTCCGCCGCGCCGCCGCCGCCGCTGGCGCCCCGCCACCCCCCCCACCCCACCACGCGCGCGGCGAGGCGCATCAGAAACGCGGGAGGCAGCACGTTGCGGTAGAGGCGGAAGGCGGTGACCCCCTTTTCCCGAAGCAGCGCCCCGACGCCCGTGGCAACGCCGTCCACCGCCGCGTCGCCGCCGCCGCCAGGGCCACCGTAGGACGCGGCCAGGACGCGGCGGCCGCCCGGGCCCGACGCCGTGGGGGGCGACGCCGCCGCCGCCGCGAGGCGCCGGAAGCCACCCGCGCCCACGCCAGTGGCGGAGAGGTCGAGATCGGCGAGAGCGCTAAAGGGGCCGCACGCGCCAGTGGCGTCGCCCGCCGTGCCGCCGCCGCCGGCGCCGTCGTCGCCGAGGACGTCGCCGGTGCCGTCGCCGGCGCCGTCGCCGTCACCGTCGCCGTCACCGTCGCCGTCACCGTTGCCGTCGCCGGTGCCCTCGCCTTCGCTACCAGCAGCACCAGCACCACCATTGCCACCACCACCAGCACCACCGCCCAGGCCGGTACCGCCCACGCCAAAGCCGCCACCCCGTTCACCAACGCCCTCCCCCCCCCCCCCCCCCCCCCCCCCCCTGTCGCGCGGAGGCAGCGCTCGCGGCGGCGGCGGACACCAGCCGCGCCGCCGTCGCGTCCGTCAGGCGCACGTTGGCGGCCAGCCGCAGCACGCGCAGCGGCGTGGCCGCCCGCGCCGCCGCGTCGAGCAGCCGCCCAACGTCCCCGTTGGCCACGTTGGCGCCCGTCAGGTCCACCGCCCCACACGGGCCCCCGCCGGGGGGGGCCGCCGCCGCGCTGCCGCCGCCGTCGCCGCCGCCGCCGCCGCCGCCGCCGCCGCCGTCGCGGCCGCCGCCGCCGCGGCGGGCAGCCTCCTCCTGCGAGGCGGCCTCCTCCGACCCGCCCGGCTCGGCGCACGCGGCGCCCCCCCCCCCCCCCATGCCAGCGGCGGGCGCGTCCGCGACCGAACACGCTGCCACAATGGCCGGCAGCCCCACCCCCCCCCATCCCCGCGGCACGCCACCGCGTACGCGGCGGCGAGCCCCAGCCGGCGCACCGCCCCCACCTCGGCGGCGTACACCCCCACCGCGGACCCGTCGGGCGGCGGCGGCCCGACGCGCACCACCCCCGGTGGTGCGACCGCCACCGCCGCCCTGTGCACTTCGGCGAGCGCGGCTGTGACGCGGGCGGCGAGCCACGCGGCGGTGCCGGGGGTGGCCGCTTCCGCCGCGGCGGCCGCGCCGGCGGGGGGGGACCCGGCGGGGATGGGGCTGACAACCCACTCGTCTGCCCGGCCGGGCCGCCGCACCACGACGCGGGCGGTGGTGGCGGCGGCGGTGGCCGCCGCCGCCGCCGCCACGTAAGTCGCGGGCCACGGGTGATATGCTCCGCCGACGGTGCCGCCGCCGCTCCTCCCCCCCATACCTCTCCCCCCCCATCCACCGCCACCTCCCCCCCACCACCACCACCACCACCACCACCACCACCGCCGCCGCCCCCACCGCCCAGCAGCGTCGGCGGCGCCAGCGGCATCAGCGCGAGCGACGGCGGCGGGCAGAACGGCACAGCGTCTGCAACCGCCGCGGCGGCAGCGTCGGCGTCCGACCCGCCCGAGCTACCCCACCCCCCCCCCCCCCCCCCCCTCCCACCCACCGACGCCCAGTCTTCCTCGCTCCCACTCCCGCCCCCGCCATCATCGGCGGGCCAGCCGTGGCCAGGCGCCCCCATCCCCCCTACCAGACGCCCCTGGCAATGACCGCTGGCGGCGGCGGCGGGCGCGCCCCCCCCCCCCCCCGCGGCCGCGGGCGGCGGGCCGCCCCCCCCGCGACGGCGGGCCAGCGGGCGCCATCGTCGACGAGGAAGCCGTCGAGCGGGTCGGCCGCGGCGCGCCCACACCGCCACCGCCCCAGCTTGGCCGACCGCCCGCCCGCCGCCGCGGGGGGGGGGGGGGACGCGCCGCGGCCACCTGCCGACGGCCGCCGGGGCCGCCCGCCGGGGCGGCCGCGGCGGCCGCCCGCCGCGTGCCGCCGCGGCGGCGACGACGTGTACATCGAGGACGACCCGCCGCCGCCATCACCACCACCACCGCCGCCGCCGCCACCGCCGCCACCGCCGCCGCCGTCAACGTCCGAGTCAGCCGCGTCCCCCCACCCCTCCCCCCCCCACCCCAGTCCCCCCCCACTCCCCCCAAAGTCCTCCATCCCGTCATTCACGATGCCATACACCGGCTCGTCGTCCGCCTCGCCTTGCGTCTCGTCCCACCCCCCATCGTCCCCACAAGCCCCCCCCCCAGCGGTCTCCTCCCCCTCCAACGACGCCTCCCGTCGCGGCCACCGCCGCCGGAACGTCCCCTCCCGCCCCCGCCGTGGCCCCGCCGGGTGCGCCCCGCGTCCCCCACGGCGGAGGCGGCGGCGGCGCCCCCCCCCCCCCCCCCCCCCGCGTCGCTGTCGCCACTCCCCGCGGCGGCGGCGGCGGCGCAGCCAGCCCCCCCCCCACCTGGCTGCCGCCGCCGCCCCGGGCGGACCCATCGTGCGCGTCCAGAGAGCCGACGGCGGCACCCCCCCCCCACCCCGCCCCCCCGCGGGGCCATCCCACATGAGCGCCTCGAGCGCGCGCGCCGCCGCCGCGTCCGCCGCCGGGTCCACCGGCGCCGCCGCTCCGTCCGCAGCGTCGCCGCCGGCCGCGGCCGCCGCCGTCGTGGCCGCCGCCGTCGCTGCCTTGGCCGCCGTCCGCGCGCGCAGCTCGGCGCGGGCGGCGTCCACCTCGGTGGCAAGTGCGGCCGCCGCGGCGAGCCCCAGCTCCCCCCCACCCCCACCCCCCCCCCCACCCCCATCCGCGGCGCCGGCCTTGCGCTCCCGCCCGAGCGCCGCCGCGGCGACAATCAAAAAGTAGGACAGCGCGCTCCGCCGGACGCCCGCGTCGCCCGCGGCGGCGGCGAGCGCCGCCGCCCGCCGGTACGCGGCGAGCGGCTCGGCGACGGGCACCGCGCCCGCACGTACCGGGCCGATGGAGGCGGTGGCGGCGGCAGCGGCGGTGGCGGCGACAGGTCGGCCCAGCGGCCGCCGCCACCTCTGCCACCACCCCCCCCGCCGCAACCACCCGCCCCCGTCGCCGGCAACGGCACCCACGGCACACCCCGCCGCAGGGTCTCGCACGCGCCCGCCGGATACGCGGTCTGCGGTGGCGACGGCGGCGGCGGCCGCGGCGTGGGCGACCGCGCCACCGGCAGCAGCCCCCCCCCCCCCCCCGGGCAACCTCCCCTCCGCTCACCACGCCCTCCCCCCCCACCGCGCCCACCGGCGGCGGTGGGCGCGGCGGCGCCGACGCGGCGGGCGCCGAGGCCGCCGCCACGGACGTGGCGGGCGCCGCCCAGCCGCCGCCGCCGCCTGCCGCTCACCGCGGTTAGGGGGGCCGGAGCCGCCGCCGCCGCTGCTGGTCGCCCGAGCGCCGTCGCCGGCGGCCGCGGCAGGCCGCCAGTCCGGGGCGGCGGGCCAGCCCGCCGTGGCGGCGGCCGGCCGGCCAGGCCCGCCACCGCCACCACCGCAGCCGCCGCCGTCTCTCGCTGACCACCCGTGGCGGCCTTTAAGTCCCCCCAGTCCCCACCAACACCGCCGCCACCACGGCGGGCGTCGGCTGCCACGGGCGGCTCACACCCCCCCACCGCCCCCCCCGCCTAACGGCCCTGGCGGGAGGCTCCTCCCCCCTGCGGCCGCCGCCCGCCTCGTTCCGAGGGGCGTCGCCGCCCCAGCGGCCAGCCGCCTTGGCCGCCGCCGCGGCCGGCCGCCACCGCAGCGACGTGTCCGCGCTCGCATTTACTAGTACCGCAACGCCGCCCCGGCCGGGACGGCCGTGCTCCACCGCAAGTGAAGCGGCTAGGGGCAGCCGCCCGAGCGGCGGCGGCGGCGGCGACGACGACACGCCGCCGCCGCTGACGGCCGCCGCCACGGCCGCCGCCGACGGCGGCGGGCGCGCGAGTGGCGGGATGTCCCCGCCGCCGCCACCCCCACGGCCGCCCCGTCCGCCGCCGTCACCCCGCCAGCCGCCACCACACCCACCGCTGCGGCCGCTGCCCTCCGAGTGGGCGCCCGCCGCGGGCGGCCGCCACACCGCCCACGCGGCCTCGTCCGCGGCGGCCGCGGCGGCCACGCCCACGTCTCCGCCGCCGATCATCGCCGAATGCAGCCGCGGCGGCGGCGTGCCGCCACAGCCGCCACCGCTAGGGCTGCTTGCACCGCGCAGGTGGCTGCCGCCGCCGCCGCCGCAGCCGCTGCCGTTGTCGCCGCCGCCACGGGGCTGACGGCCGCCATTGCCGACCGCCGCGGCCGCCGCGGGCGACGCCACCCGCGACGCGGCCGGCGCGTACACGTACGCCTCGGCGGGCGGTCGCGGCCGTCGGACGCCGCCGCGGCCGCCGCCGCTTCCAGGGGGCAGGACTGGCGAGGCGCAAGTCCATTCACCCGGAGGAGAAAAATTGCTGAGCGTCAAGGCGCATTTAACGCAACAGGAAGACGGGCAAAAACGCCTTGCAGCGGCCGGCCCGCTCCAGTCAGCTCCGGGAGGTTCCGCAAAACCTGCCGCCGGGCCTCGCGATAGTGACCCTGAGCAGACGCCAAAGACAAAGAAGCAAAAGCAAGTACGTGCGCAATACGGTCCGGGAGGTCGGGGTGGTGATAAGAGATGGTGCGCACGGCATGCTTGTAGTCATTAAAAACGGGCTCTATGGCAGAGAAGTCGGGGGAGTACGGTGACAGTCGCAGACGATGCACACCGTTAATGTCCAAAATCATGTCCACCAGCGCAGTGTGCACAGAGGCGTTGTCATACACAAGGACACAATCGTCAGGCTGCTCCGCCCACGGCACACCCGGCACAAAAGCATTCATCCTGCGCACCAGGCTGACACAAAAAAGGATAAAATCGTCGCCGTTCTGCGCAGGAGGAACCTCGTTAACAGCTAGCTCTAGGATGCCCCTTGTATACGACACAGCCACGGTAGACGAAAACCTAGGCCGCACGCGAGGATCTGGTGCAAGGGCCTCCAGAGCTCTGCCAACTGGCGCCCGTCCACGGCGTCGAACCATGGCTGGGCCAGCGATGTGGGTCTCGTCTACGACGACAATGCACCGATCTGGAATGTCGAGGTAGAGCCGTCCAAACGCGGCCCGTCGCGCCGGGCACCGCTCCAACGCCAACCGCTCCACGCATTTCAGGGAATATCCAATGCTTCGCAGCATCGCGCTCAAGGTCGAAGATGACACGGGCCACGCCTCCTCCCAACCTGGTAGTTCCCCAAGCTTACGAAAAATCGCCCCAATCTCCCACAGGAACATCTCCGGGTGAGAACGCACGATGTGGTCGAGCGCCACCAAAAAACGTTCGTTAAAAACCGCGGCATCTGCGTGTCGATTGTGGATGGCGTCGTCGTTCCACGGAGATCCGTGGCGCTCATAATTAGCCCACCACTGTTGCGCCGCCGACAGACTGCAGCCCACATGATCGGTAATGGTCTCCCAAGAGAGTCCTTGCAGACGATTCCGAATCACCTGCCAGCGTATCGCAATAGGAAACATGTGAGCTGGGTCAGGGAAAAACACCAGCTCCAGGTGTATGGGAGAAAAGCGAGATGGGGGCGGCATGCAAGGTGGAGCACAAAGCTGCATGTTCCATGCATCAGAGTGCTCATCTGATGTTTGTGGGACACAAAACGCCATGTACGCGTACAGCTGATGTTCCGAGCCGCTGTACACCAGAGTAGAGAATTTTTTTGTAAATTTTGGTTTAGGCCGGAGAGCGCGTCGGGCCGCAGACAGGCTGCAGTGATGGAGCTCTGATGCCTTCAATTTGTGCGGATCCCACGGAGCTGAAGTTCTGGGTCGAGCTCTGGGAGTTCCAAGGTCTCGAGAGCCGAGCTGGACTCGGACCCTCGTCCGTGCACGATGATGGTCTAAGAACTGAGTCATGTCGGAAGCCACAGCGGCCCGGGGCTCGGATCAATTTTTTTGCATCTGATGGCTGCTGCCTGTGTTGAACCACTCACAGGCCAGCGTCGCCTCTGAGACCAACGATAGGTGCTGCCTCCTCGCGTTTTGTCCCTCATCTCTTGCTCACGTCGGTCGTCCAATCGGTTTATAGGAAGAGAAAATCATGTTCATTGTTCCTGGTCTGGCGGGCTCTCTATGCGACAAAGCAGCAGAGCTGTGTCAGACACTGTGTTCCGAAATATTCCAGTTATGTTCATCAGGTGTGTACCTCGGCAGCGTATCAGACGCCAGTATTGTTCATGTCAGACGACCATTTGCGGAATCAATTTCACGTCCGCGTCTCGTTTGCATCAAGTCCCGCGTCCATTTGACATGATGTTCTCACGTTCACCATGGCGACACATCCACTTTTTACTGGAAGCACAATAACCGAATACACACTGTACCATAGGAGTTTTAAGGTAGCATATGGTGCTTTTCCCAAAAATGGCCACCTCGGTGTGGGAACGCAACCTTCGATGCAAACAGCAACAGTATCTGGCCCACTTGATCGCGGGACTGGTCCACATTACGTGCAGCCAATAGTAGGGCACGGAGCGCGCAGATCGCACCGGCCACAGGCTGAGATGCATGTAACTTCAGAGAATGTGACGGTTGGGCACGTCATTTGGGCCATCTGCCCACGCATGCTGAGCAATCAAATCAGCACACGTTGCAAGACAAGCCTCGTGATTACATTGACCAATCGCATGCTCGACACGTTTTCGCAGGTTGCCGGAAGCGTCCGCAACCAGCACTCGCAGGCCGCAACCCGGACTCTAAGACCCGGCCTGGTCTCACGGAACGACTTGGGTCCGCCTCTGAGATTCAAACGGCCAATAACCATGAAGGCCTGAGGGGGTCGTGAGGCCACATAGTTAACAACCCGAGACCCGCATTAGCACACCAGACTGGAACCACCTCGCCCATTTCACCGGTCCACAGCAACCCACGGCAACCTGTGACACGGTTTGCGCAGTTGTCCCCGGAAGCCCGCGAACTGGCCATCGCCGACCACGTGACCCCCACAACCAGCACTACTTACCAACACAATCGAGCTCCCCGAAAGTCTAGCGGACGTGTGACACGCCTGGAAGACCATCCAGGGGCGGTGTCGAGGTCCCGTCAAAGGTTGCATTCCACACCGATGTGGCCATTTTTTGGAAAAGCACCATATTCAAAGTTACCGAGAAAGCTGCTCATTTTAGCACGGCTAGATCGGCATTGGAGGAGGCGGGGGGAAGAGAAGGACTACATTTAGGAGGGGCTCCTCTGATGCTGGCGCCCCCCCCCCCCACCCCCCCCGGGACGTGGAGGCGCGCTCATGTTGGCCGAGGGAAGAGGGGTGAGAGCGGTGGGGTCGAAGTTTGACCCCGCCGGCCCAACGCGCCCGCCCCTCTGACTGCGAAGCCCAATCAAGCAGGCGCGCGGAGGGCGTTTAAAGCGCTGCACCCGACGATTGGGGTCTGCACCTCCCGTGCGCAGTAGCCGCCATCCGCGGAGCGTGGGGCGGAAAAAGAGAAAGAAAACCGACAGGAACAAGACGATACCAACAATGCGGGAGCAAAACAGGCAACAGGAAAAGACCGACCACTTGCATCGCGGCGGCCATCCCCCCCCGTCCTCTCCAACCGTCCCCACGCCGAAAGCCGTCGCCCACTGCCCCCCCGTGTGCGGGTGCTCCGCCACACCTCACGAGCCCTCTCAATAACACATGGCCGTTGGCTCACAGCTAGCCGTGCCAAGCATGCGAGACTCACAACACGCATACGTGCACAGGTCCCCCGAGTGAAGCGCATTCGCGCACACATCGGAGTCAAACGGCAGGCCATAACCGTATGGCATGTACTGCTCCTGGAAGCTCAGCTCGGTGAAGGCTTTCACGTCCGTCGTGGACGACGGGGCCTCGAAAAAGAAGCCGGGCTGCGCGGGGACGAGCCCAAGGTCCGTCACCTCGTCCGGCTCCACCGGCGCGAAGTCGAAGTCAAGGGTCACCCGAGACGCCGTAGGACCGTCCAGGGGCGGCGTCGACGCCGCCGCATTATCCACAGACATCCGCAAGGAGGTCGGTGGCAGAATGGCGTCCTTGTACTCAAACTCCAGCTCTGCAATCGCCTCGTCCATAGCCGTCCGCGCGCGGGCTTCCATGGCCTGAGCCTCCGCATAGGCAGCCGCGCGGGTCGCCTTGGCCGCCGTCATCACCTCCCGGATGGCCTTCTTTCGCCACCTGTCCGCGTCTGCTTCCGCTGCCTCGTACGCTTTCTGCGCACGGGCCAGCGCGTCCTTGTAGGCGGCCTCAGCGGCGCGAATCCACGCGACAGCGTCCTTGTTGGCTTTCGTCTGCGCTCCGTTCGACGAGTCTTCGGCATCATCCCGCATTTGCCCTGCGACCAACCGCGCGTGCTTCAAGTCCTCCTTCGCGCCTTCTGCCGCGGCATCAAGCGCTTCCTCGGCGAGCTCGACGAGCCCCTCGTACTCGTCCGCCGTCTCCTTTTCGGGATTGACACCCAAGAACTGCTTGATCGCCTTATCTTGCAATTGCTGCGCTTTTCGGACGGCCTTGGCATATTCCTTGACGACCTTGCCGCGCGCCTTGGCTAGTTCCTTCGCCTTCTTGTGCCGGATGCGCTGTTTGTCACGCACATCGAAATCCGCGCCCTCCACAGGAACTGTGCGTTGCCGGCGCGTAAGGGGGGGCAGCGGGTCAAGCGCTAGCCAGTCCCACCCCGGACGCGCAGGGCGCGCGGGCAACGGCCACCCAAGCAACACGTGGGGGATGACAAATGTGGCGGGCTCGTGGTAGGTGACTAGCAACCCCGTCCAGCAGTAGACGACCCAAGTGGAGCCCGTTGGCACGCGATGAAAAAACGTAGAACACTGGCCAGAGCCGACAAGGGCGTCCACCATGACGCGGATAGCGTTGATCGTCGTCAGAAGAGCGTCCAGGGTGAAGGACGGGTTGAGCTGCTGCTGCACATCCTTGACGGCACTCGTTCGGCCTTTGCCAGACTGGCAACGCTCCAGTGTTCGCGCCATGCCGCCCAGCGTCCGGACCACCAGCGCGTGCTTCGAGAAGAACTCATCCACAAGAACGGCTGTGTCCTCCAACGAGACCGCGGCCTCCAACGGCACCGGTTCCGCCACCACCAGTTGTGGCGACTGCGCGTCGGCCTGCGGGGTGGGCGTTCCGGCTTGCGTTGACTGAGATGCCACGGCAGGTTCGGTCGACTGAGACGCCACGGCGGGTTCCGTTGACTGAGACGCCACGGCGGGTTCCGTTGACTGAGACGCCACGGCGGGTTCCGTTGACTGAGACGCCATGGTGGGCTCTGTTGACCGAGGCGCTGTGTACTTGGGTGCTTCTGCACTCGGCGCCGGTACCATGACGTCTGACGTCTTGGTCGGCGAAGGGGTTGGCGTCAGCTTCACACCTGTCTTACCGCCACGCCCCTTGCGCTTGCGCTGCTTCTTGGCCTTGCCACCGGCATCTCCGCCTGTGACCAAAAGCAGTACGCAACACGCCAAGAGCAGCAGCACGCACCACAGCCACGGCACGCCCGAAGTCCGGAGGCGGGATACCCGGCCACGGCGAGGCCCGGGCACGGCCAGCTGTCGTCCACACAGAAAAGAACTCATGCCAGGCCACACGAGCAGGAACTAGGCATACACCTTCTCCAAACGTGCGGCGCCGTGTTCACAATAGCGACCCCTCGGCCGCGGTCGCAACAGCGACCCGCTCGGCCGCGTGCGAAACAGCAACCCACTTTGCCGCGGCACACGACGCCAGACGGTCGTCGCACACGGCTTGCCTAAAGAGTGGACACGGCCCTGCGCTAAGTCGGGCACCAAGAAGAGGCGCCGGCGGTGGCCGTACGCCAAGGACTGCTACCACACCCGCCGCCATCGCGTGACAAACCGCGCAACGGAGTCCACCAGACCGAGGGCGGCCAGCGTCGACCGTTCCAGCAGCAACGGGGCGGACCGGGTTGGCCTGCTCAGGCGGAGGGCCCTCGCTAGAGCCCGGGCATCACCGACACGCCGACGAGTTGCGTGGCAAACGGGGGAGCTCATCGAGAGGACCCGGCCCTCACGGCGTCCAAAGAAAGGAGGCGGCTCCGGCGGCGGCAGTACGCCAGGGGTTGACACTACACACACCCGCCGTCGCAACGCGAGCAACCGCGCGACGGGGCCCACAGGAGGGGGAGCGACGAACGTCGACCGCTGCAGTAGCAATACAGGGCAGCAGGCTGGTGCGCAGCAAGGCGGAGAGCCCTCGCGGGAGCCAGTCATACTTGACAGCCCGAAGCGTTGCGCGCGCAACAATCGGGAAGACGGGGCTATCCCCTGTCGGACACATGGAGCGACCCATCCCGATTGGGCATCCAACTCCTGCCGACACGATGACGACCGCAGGCGCCCCAAAACAAGTTCAACCCGCGCGCCGCACCCCACCGTGACGATGGACTGAGGCCGGTGTCCTCCCACCGCCATGAATCATGAATCGCCACCGTGCGGGGGCCAGTGTCCACCACCCGCAATGTAGAGTCATCGTGAGGGGCGGGCAGGTGGAGAGAGCCCGACACAGGCTACAGCGGCTGCGGCAGGTCCATGCTCGTGCCTATTGCCGAAGAGAGAGCGCTCCCGACAGGTAAGGGGGCAGAAGGGGGCGGCTGCGGCGTCACGCTCACGATCATGATGAGCCGGCTTTGGCATCGCACTCGGGTCGAACCGTGGGCGGTCTCTCAGCGGATGATCCCCGGGCAAGAGTTGTCCGTAAATTTGTTTTCTGCAACGTGGCGGGACGTGCGGCAGGGCCATTGCCATTGAGGCCCCACTGCGGCTGTATTCCGCCACCCGCCCCAACGCTTTGAGGAGCTGCGCACCAGTGCACTGCCGCCCATTTACAACCATATACTAGCTCGCCTTTTCCGCCAGGTACGCCGCGCACTCCCCTGCTCGGCGGCGGAGGACAGAACGAAGCGCAGCCTCCCCGTCTGGCCCATCCTCCACCCCATACACGCAGTATTCTTGCGGCAGGACCGTCTGCTTCCGCACAGCGGCTTCGGTAAACACGGTCGGCACGGCCACAACCTTGGCCCCCGCTGCCACACCCGACCTCAGCCCATTGAGGGAGTCTTCCAGCACCACGCACCCGCGGACATCGACGCCAAGCTTGGCAGCGGCGAGCTCGTAGGCCTCGGGCGCGGGCTTGGGCTCCTGCACCTGGTCGGCACCCACAACCACCTGGACAACGTCAGACAGGCCGAGTGCCCCGAGCACCCGCGTGGCATCAGAGGTGGAGGAGCTGGTGGCCACTGCGACGGGCAGTGCAGGGCCTTGGCCGTCACCCGCTTCTGCCACGGAGCGGACCACCCGCAGGTTGCGGCTGTACGCACAGGCACGGAGGTTGGCGGCCGACGCAAAGTGGGCATAGTATTGCTCCTTGCGCAGCAGGTAGAGGACCCGCCAGTCGTCGGAGACGCCACCCTCCGTGGTCGACGATAGCCGCGCCTTGGCAGCCGCAAACGCGGGGTTGCCCTCGGAAGACAGGTGGAGGGTGCGGAGGAGAGCCTCGCACACCATGCGGGAGGTGGCACCCACGTTGGCAAGAAAAACAGAGAGGGCCGCGTCCACCACCATTTGAGAGTTGCATGCCTTGTGGGGTGCAGAGGACGGCGCGTCCGACGACTGGGGGGGGGGCGGAATCGACAGCTTGTGCTCCGCCGACGTCACCGCCTTGCGTACACGCTTGGACAGCGCGGGGATGTCCGCGTCCTCACACGCAAGGATGCGCATCGCGTCGGGTTGACGGCAGTCAAAAAACGTGGCCATGACGCGGGCGTAGGACATGGCCTTGAGTAGCTCCGTCTCCGTGAGCTGCCCATCGTCCGCGTACCAGTCACGGTCGCCCGAAAGATCAAAATGCAGCCCCGTGGGGGGGGCATCGCACAGCAAAGAGAATACCACACAGCCCGCCCACACACAAGAACAAACAAAAGGGACAAGCAGGAGAGCCCCACCAGCGCATGTGAGACAACCACCCCGTGCACAAGTGTTGGGTGATAGAGCCCACCCCCCACCCCGCCCCCCAATCGGTTCGCCGGTCCCTTGACCGTTCCAACGTGAGCGAGCCGCACGACAGAAAGCGGTGCGCAGAATAGCACGCGGGCAGCCAAAACGCCAGCCGCCCCCCGTCGCCCCACCTCCCCCCCCCCCCACCCGGAAAACGTACCGTGCCATCGAGGTCACTGATGAGGGCGGCAGCGCCGTGCAGCAGCCCCTCACTGGGGACTGGCGGCGGGCTCATGGCGGCGGCCGGCCGGTAGGGACGGCAGCAGCAGCAGCAGGCACCAAGCGTAGGTGGGCAGCGCCGGGGGAGGAGCACCGCCGTGGGGGAAGGAAGGAGGGCAGACCGACGCAGCGGGGGCAGGGGAAATGGGGGGGGTACAGTCAGCAACGCGGCGGCGAGGTGACGGCGGGGGTAAACTGTGTGTCGACCAGACACGACGACGCCGTTACGGTGAGGAGCGGCCGGGTGTGGAGGTCGACCTACACGGGACGGGGGCGGGCCGGCGTGCGTCAGGGGGGTACGGGCGCTGCGCGGGGGGCAGCCGCGCCAAGAGCTCTAGCAGGAGCGACGACTGTCCCGCCGAGTCAATAGGCCCGCACAGAAGAAAGAAAGGGAAAAAAGGCACCGCCGTGGGAGGAGGGCCGCAGCAGGTACGCGCACGGGGCGCGCGCCATGGGCAGGGGGCGCGGCTGACCCCAGCGGCGCGGCCTGGGTGGCCAGAGGTGGGCGGGGACTCCACTGGGGAGGGGGGGGATGCGAGGCGGTGGGTGGGTGGGGGCCGCCGCGGCTGGGGCGGCTCCCGTCCCCCCAGAAGTGAGGTGTGGGGGGGTGGGGCGCGGGGCGAGAAACCCTGGGGATCAGCCCGAATGGGCGGGATCCCCCACTCAACGTCAATCAAAACCGGTGCAGCTGGGGTCAATGACCATTCCCTGCGTGGGGCCACGCCGCTGCGAGCCGCCGCAGCCACAGCTGCAGCTGGCCAGCTGGCCAGCCGCGCCCCAGCCGCGTGCAAGTCGCGAGCCCGACAATGCACCCGCAGCGCACGGCGGCGCACGGCCGATTTGGGGGGAAGGGTCGAGTGAGAGGGGTCGCCACGCCACAGCATCCATCCGCGGACGCGGGGTGGAAGGGGACCGCCGCGGCGCGACCGCAAGGAGAAGTGGGGGGGGGGGGGGGGGGGGGGGGGGAAGATAGAGGGGGCAGGCCTCGTGCGCACGCCCATTTGCGGCACGTGCCGCAATCGGGCGCGGCTGGTGGGAGGGGTGTTGATAGGCTCAAAGCCAACTACGCCACAGGACGGGTGCGACTGGCTCGGGGAGCTGAAGGTCCCCACGTTAACAGGGGCGGGGGGCGACCAACCGACCGCCTCCTCGGGGGGCGCGACCACGCCCCATGGGATGCGCACGCGGCTTCCCCCCGCCCGCACCCGTCCGCGGCAGCGGGAGACTGGCGCCTCACACGGCCTGGGGAGCGAGGCCGTCGTGCCTCGGCGCGTGGCGCCGTGCCTCGGCGCGACGGCCTCGCTTCCAAGGCGCAGCAGAGGGACTGCCCAGCATAGGGGCAAACCCACCCCAACCAGGCCCTGACGATAGCAAACGAGGCAGCGCTCGCCTTCACCGTCTGCCAACGACCCCCCCCAGGGCAAGGGACTCGCCCCTCAGCAGGCGATAGGCGGGGGAGCCTGAGTCCCAAGCGGCTGATGTGCCGGTCCGCGGTGACCATATGTACAGCCACAGCGTCCTGACCAACATGCTGGACAGTGGCGGGACTACACGTTGGCACAGCACGCCCGCAGGGCACTGTCACTCACCCTGACCCATTCACCCCGAGCTCCCCCACCCCCCCCCCCCCCCCCCCCCCCCCTCCCCACCAGTATCAGTGCCGCATCCGGTGCATCATGCGGAGCAGCACGCGCACGGCCGCGTCGTCCGCCCCCTCAGCCATCCCCGCCGCCGACGCGGCGGCCACACTCGTCCCCGCAGCCGCCGACCGTGCGGCGGGCGCGCCGGCGACCGCCGTCAGCGCCATCTCCACCGCCCCCCGGGGTGGGGGGAAGCGGCCCGCCCCAGCAGCCGCCGAGCCGCCCACCGCACACACGCCGTCGGCGTCATGGTCGCCCATGTCGGCGGGCGCCGCAACCGCCACTCGCGTCAGGACATCGATCGGGATGTAGGGGGTGCGGAGGGAGGCCAGCTGCCGGTGGAGCGCCGCGACGGGGTCAGTGGGGTCGTACAGGGGTGGGGGGGGGGGGGGGGGGGGCGGCAGCTCGTCGTCGCTGCCGCTGCCGTCGCCCCCCCCGCCACTGACAGTGTCGTAGCCGCCCCCGCGGCGAGGAGCGGATGGTGCTGATGGCGGCGGCGCGGGCAGCCCCACGACCACGCCCCCCGCCGCTATGACAGCCGTCCGCAGGGCCAGCTCCTGCTCCGCCTCTCCCCCTCCTGCCAGCAGCGGATGGCGTTCCAGCTCCACCGCCGTCGCCCGCGTGGCCGACGACGGGTCCAGGCAAGCGGCTAGGAAGGAGTGCAGGTGGACGGACCACGGGCGCCCGCCCGGTAGAGGCGGGCCCCGAGGGGGAGCCGCCCCGTCCCCCCCGCCCCCCCCCCCCTCCACCGCCGCCGCCGCCGCCGCCACCACCACCACCACCGCCACCACCACCCCCACCACCACCACCGCCGCCACCGCCGCCGCCGCCGCTGCCAGCTGCCGTCCACAGTGGTGGTGGCGGCGGCGGCGGCGGGCCACCCGTGGCCAGCTCCACGGCAAGGACGCCCAGCTCCCACACCTCGGCCGCCATTTCGGCGGCGCCCGCCCCTGTGGCGGGCGGGGGCGCCTCGCCGGGGGCGGGTGGCGGGGCGCCCTGGCCCGGCGCAGCCGCAACCGCCGCAGCCGCGGCAGCGGCAGTGGCGGTCGCGGCAGCAGCCGTGGCGGCGGCGGCGGCAGCGGCGGCGCCGACCCCCCCCCCCCCGCCCCCCCCCCCCCCGGCCACCCCCACCGCCCCCCCCGGCAGCCAGCCGCGGCGCTCTGGGGGCACCGCCCACCCCCCCCAGCCCTCCTCACCGTATGCCCCCCCGGGCGCGTCGTTCGCCCCTGCCGGCGACGCTGGGGAGCAGGCCCGGTCAGCAAGGGCGGCGGCCAGGAAGGCGGCCACCCCATAGTCGGTCCAGCCGACCGCGCCGGAGGCGCCGACGAGCAGGTTGGTCGCCTTGACCGCCCCGTGCACAATCCCCAGTTCAGCGTGGAGGAAGGCCAGGCCTGCCACGGCTGGCCGCAGGGCGGCCACGAGGGCGGGCTCGACCAGCCCGCCGGCCGCCGCCGCCGCCGCCGCGACGGTGCCGCCGGTCTCGTAGCGGGACGCCACCCACACCTCCCGGCTGCGGCGAAAGAGCGCCACGTACGGCACGAGGTGGGGGTGCACCGCAGCAACCGCCAACGGCGCCAGCTCCCGCAGGAGCGCCCCCGCCGCTGGCCGGTGGATGGGCAGCACCTTGACCGCCACGTCCAGGGGCTGCGCGGCGTCCCCGTCGCCCCGCCCCAAGGTGGCGCGAAAGACGGTAAATAGGCCGGTAGCAGGCAGGACACGACCGACCTCCAGCTGGTTCCCCTCGTCCTCCTCCTCGGCAGCGGCGGGGGGGGGGTCTGGCGAGGTGGGGGGGGGAGGCCGACGCGTCGCCATCGCGGAGGTGGGGATCACGCGGCAGGGGGGGGCGCGCCCATTGCAGGAGGACGTACGTCGAGTCGTTGCCCAACACGAAGGCAGTAGGTAGCTGTACGACGACGCGGGGCTAGGCGCGCCCACACATGGTCTGCTTCCGCACGGTCCGCTATCGTCGCCAGTGTTCGCTCGCCTGGGACGCCGGCCACCCCCGCAGCCGCGAACCACACCAACGTAACACTTGAATTGCGCTCAGAGCATCTGCCTGTGTACAGTACTGTGAATACTGGGAACCCTATCCAACAAAATATACTATTACGTAGTATTCATACAATGAACTTGACAGATAGTTTGTACAGCATTTACGAACGCTTTAGTAATGGCGTAGAAGCTCCCGAGACGACGACGTGGTGGGGGCGGAAGGGGCATGCGCTGCTGGCCAGCGTCTCTCGCCCGCGTCCACCGCCGCAGCGGCTGCCAGCGTGTGGGCGGCTGCGCACCTCGCGATGCATGTTCGTGGGAAGGGGGTCACTATCTTTGGAGTGCCCATCGTATGGGGCCACCAGCTGATCTCGCGGACCTCAACGTCGGAGCACTGCCGCGCCCACAGATCCCGGAAGCACCCGCGGCCGCTGGGTCAGGTAAATACTTGGGCGGCAACACCGCGCAACGGTGGCTCCCCGTGTCTGCGCGCCCCACCGTGGGGAGTGTGACACTGGAGGTGGATGGAGGCTGGCAGGAGGGGAGGAGGAGGGGGAGGAGGAGTGGTGCGGCGCCGTGCCCCCATCCTTGAATGTGGCTCCCACCAGTGGAGGCCGTCGACAACTGCCGTTTCTTTTTTTTTCTTTTCGGTGTCTACTCTACAGATCCGCACCTGTGCCGCCTGCTCGTGGCGACACATGGGGGGGGGGAGCGTGAGCAGACCGGCCCGGCCCACTGCAGTGCTGGGCAGTTGCAACTGGCTGGGGGGGGGGAGGAGGGCGGTAGGCGGGGGGAGGGGCGGCAAGCGGGGGGACACCTCGATCGCCCCACGGCACGTGCCCCCCCGCTTTTCTCACGCCGAGGCCACTGTCATTGTAAGGCCCACCGGCGCACTCTACGCGTGCCGCGCCGGCCGGGCCGACTGCCGGCCGCGGCCGCCCGTGACCGCCGCGTTGCCATTACGAGCCGGTGGCCACGCCGGCGCGCCCTTCGCAGCGGGCAGACCACACCCCTCCTCCACCGCCTTTTCCCCGTCCCAGACGTCGCCGGCGCGCGCGGTTCCGGGTGGCGGCCCGTCAAGAGTGGTTGTGCGTCCACGTCGAGTGGCGCAGCCGGCAGCCGGCCGGAATCGTCAACGCGGGGCTTCCCCGTACCCCCCCCATGCCCCCTACCCCCCTCCCCAGGCGCTCGATCTGCAGGCGGCGGCCGCACACCCGCCCACACCGCCACCACCGCCACCGCCCTCCGCCCCCCCTGGTGTGGTCCTTGGGAGGCAAGTAGCAGCGGCGGTGGCGGCGGCAGCGGCTGTGGTGGCGGCCGCAGCGACTGTGGCGGCGGTGGCTGGGACTGGTGGATGGACGGACCGGGGGGGCGGCGGCGCAGGCGGTTCCGACCCTTTTTTCCCACGTGGCATGGCGCGCCGTCACCCCCCCTGGGTGACGCGGGCGACGCTCGCGGCCTTGTCAGTGGGGGCTGTCACTGTTGCGACCGACGTGTGGCACAAGCTGCTCCCGCCCGTCCCCGGTTTGTCGGCGGCAGCGCCGGCAGCGGTGGCCGCGGCAGCGGCGGTGTTGGCAGCGTCGGCAGCGGCAGTGTCGGCGGTGGTGACAGCGGCGGTGAACCTGCCAGGGCTGGCCCGTCAGGTGGTCGTGCCGTCAGTGACCAGTGCAACCGTCACCACGACCGCTCTGCCCATTGCCATTCTCTCGTCGTCCGTTATTGAAGAACCGACCGACGCCCCGTCCATGTCGAGAAGGACGGCAAGGCCAAGGCCATCACCGCCTCCAACGTCCTCGCCGACGCTCTTCCCATCGCCGTCTCCTTCACGGGGGCCGAAGCGGACGTCCAGACCGACCACTTCGCCGTCTCCATCACCGAGACTGAGGCGGACACCGAGGCCCACGTCGACGCCATCGCCGACGGCGTCCCCATCGCCAAGACCGAGGCGGACTCCGAGGCCCACGTCGACGCCATCGCCGACGGCGTCCCCATCGCCAAGACCGAGGCGGACTCCGAGGCCCACGCCGACACCATCGCCGACGGCGTCCCCATCGCTGAGGCCGACGCGGACTCCGAGGCTCACGTCGACGCCATCGCCGACGGCGTCCCCATCGCCAAGACCGAGGCGGACTCCGAGGCCCACGCCGACACCATCGCCGACGGCGTCCCCATCGCTGAGGCCGACGCGGACGCCGAGGCCCACGCCGACGCCATCGCCGACGGTGTCTGCATCACCGAGACTGAGGCGGCCTCCGAGGCCCACGTCGACGCCATCGCCGACGGTGTCTGCATCACCGAAACCGAGGCGGACTCCGAGGCCCACGACGACGCCGAGGCGGACGCCATCGCCGTTGCCAACGGCATCTCCAACGCCGACAGAGCTGCCGGTAGAGCTTCTCCCAGTAGTGATCATTGAGGAGCCCACTGCTCGCCAGACGCCGTCGCCGTCACCGTCCCCAACGGCGTCGCCAGCGCCAACAGCTTCCCCCTCACCCAGCCCTTCCCCCAGTCCCTCTCCCACTCCAACCGCTGTACCAACGGCGGCTAAGACGCCCACGCCCGCGCCCATGACCCCTCCCCCTGACCTGTCATCTGTCCGCTGGCGCTTTGGCGACGGCATCCGCTCGTGCACCGCTGCGAACCGGCGAACCCGCAAGGAGCTGCGCGACCTCTCCCCCGTCGAGGCGGCGACGCTCATGGGCGGCATGCGCGCGCTCATTGACGCGGGTGTCCACGCCCAGTTTGTGCGCCTCCACATGGCCGACACGCGGGCGGCCCACGGGGGGGCCCAATTCTTCCCCTGGCACCGGGCGCTGTTGGTGGAACTGGAGCACGCGCTGCGGACGCTCGTCGACCCGTCCATCTCGCTCGCCTACTGGGACTGGACGTCTGACGCGGTCGACCCGGCAGCGTCCCACGTGTGGAACACCACCCTCCTGGGCGGCGCCTTCCCGGGCGTGTGCATCCCCGACGGGCCGTTTGAGGGGGCCTTCTCAGAGGTGGAGACGCCCCACTGTGTGGTGCGCAACTTTTACGCCCGCTCCTCGCGGGGTATGCTGCGGCGGGGCTTTGCAAGCCCCGCGTTTGTGGGCAATCTGGTGAGCTCGGGCAGCAGCAGCTGGGACGACTTCACCTCTGTCTCGGAGCGCATCCACGGGGACGTCCACGTTGCGGTCGGCGCAGCGGTCGAAGCGCAGCCTGTGGGGGACATGCTCCCCACTAGCATATCTCCAGGCGATCCAACGTTCTTCGCCCACCACGCCTTTGTCGACGCGTGGTGGGCTGACCGCCAGGAACTGTTTGGCGACGACTATGCGGGATTCCACCGGGGATTCCCGGTCTCCCCCGACGACCGCCTCGACGTCTTTGACGCCCTCGTCAAGGACATCCAGGACCTCCCATGCGTCGCGTACGCACCGCCCGTGGTGGCGCTGACGCCCAACGGCCGGGGGTTTGCGGCCGACGAGGCGTCGGGTGGCGGCCCGCCCATCGTCTTTGGCTTCAACTCGGCCCCGCGGGTGGACGTGGCCGCCGTCGAGGCGAGCCGCGACGCTCAGGCGCGGGCGGTGGGCCTCGACGACGGGGCGATTGGGGCGGCAAAGGCGGCGGTGGCGGCGGTGGCCCAGCGGGTTGCGGAAGGAGGGGGGGGGGGCAGCATGACGCATGAACAGGATCACCGTTTGGTGACGCGGGGGGGGTGACCAGGAGAGCAGGCGGAGGGCAGATGGCGACGGCTCAGGTGCCATGCACGTACGAGATTCCCAATTCAGCCGGCCAAAATATTCTGACCTCTCTGTTGACGTAGGGACCTGGTGCCGAGCTCTCGACCTATCCTGGCCAGTGGACGCGGCGGCCGCCAGCGCCTCGACCGCAGCGAGGTCCTGCACGGCCTGTGCGGCGGCGGCAACCTGCGCGGGGGTGCGGCTGCCGACGGGGATGGCGGCACCTCTCTGTTAACGTGGGGACCGCCTGGGGGTCGCAGCTCGCGACCCATTCACGCAAGGCCCATGTAGGTAGATGGTCGCCGCAGTCGTCATTGTCACGGCTATTGATATCTAGCGGTAATGGGCCCACGCCTGTTGGCACCTGCCGGTCCGACCACACGTGAGCCCCTTGGCGCACGCCCAGCACGGGTCGGTGCACTTGTGTCCAAGGCGCATCGGCTTGACGCAGCTCAGGACCCCCTGATTGCTTCTGGCACATACCACCGCGCCGGTGGTGGAAGCACCCCCCCCCTTGTCTCCCCGCGCACAGTCCAACAGCCCCCACGCATAGTCGGCCCCCCCCCCGGTAAGGGGACGGCGCCCACCGGCGTTTCCACTCATCGGCGAGGCCAATCCACGTGGCGCCCACCCCGCGCGCCGCCGCCGCCGCTTCTACCTGGATCGCGTAGGCGGCGGCAGCAGCCACCGACGGGGTGGTGGTGGTGTTGCCGCCGCCCGGGGGTGCGCGCCAGGGCGGCCCCCGCGTTGGGAAGCCTGCTCGCTGAGCGTGACCGCCACCCCCGGGTGGGCGGCCGCCACCGCCGCACTACCGCCACAAAGAAGACGGGAAAAAAGACGAGCACCCGGCGTGCAGAGGCGCACCAGCCTCACCCCGCACAACCCCCCATGCTACCCACACTACCACCACAAAGAAGACGGGAAAAAAGACGAGCACCCGGCGTGCAGAGGCGCACCAGCCTCACCCCGCACAACCCCCCACGCTACCCACACTACCACCACAAAGAAGACGGGAAAAAAGACGAGCACCCGGCGTGCAGAGGCGCACCAGCCTCACCCCGCACAATCCCCCACGCTACCCACACTACCACCACAAAGAAGACGGGAAAAAAGACGAGCACCCGGCGTGCAGAGGCGCACCAGCCTCACCCCGCACAACCCCCCACGCTACCCCCCACCACCCCGTCTCCCCTATCCCAGACGTCTCCATACTAGCTCATGCAGCTCCTTGAAGCGCTGGGTGTGGGCTTCGATGGAGCGGGGCGAGTGGGGGGAGGCGTGTCAGGGTGCTAAACGGAGACGGGACTGTGACCCGACACGTGCGTTTCGCACGACGACCCGAGCCCACCTGGACGACCGGCCGCACTGACTTGGGTGACGGCGGTGGTGACCCAAAGCGTATGCACGCGACCACCCAGTCATAAGTGACCCAAAGGCAATGCAGGCGAAGACCCGGCCGGTGGGCCGATCTCTACGATCGTTGGACGCCTGCCAGTCGGCCGACAGCTGGAGTCCTCTGGCGGATCTGGAGCAGTCGTGACACAGAAGCATATTTACCACCGAAATTATACCCACGTACGGATTTCGCTCGGAAGAGACATGCGCTACAAGGGGCTCTGGGGGGGGGTGTAGGGAAAAGAGCAAGCACGCCTTTGCCGAGAGTGGGCGCGGGTGAAACAGGCAACAGGCAACGGAAATGAGGTCTCCTTCATGGGGGCATCACAGCCCTGTGCAGCACGCACCCAAATAGAGGCGGGAAGGTAGCAGTAACTGCAGTAACTGAAGCAGCTGATAAAAAAGGGAACAGCTGTTCCCTTCTGTTTAGTACCTGCATGTAACCAAGCCCTTCCCCCTGTAGCCAGACCATAAAAATGTAGAGCCTGGGTGCGCATCATGCGTACAGTATGATGCCGTAAAAAAAACAGTCAGTGATGTTGGTCGCCAAACCGGTGGTGTCAAGGTGTCTATAGGCGCTCATAAGGGGACCTTGGAGGGGGTTCTCCGAAAGTGGCAACACACCGTGGCACGTCCAACCCACCGTGGGTGCTGGCAGCCAACACAGGACGCCAAGACAGGGCGTACAAACCGTTTCGACATCCTAACGTGGCGCGGCTTCCCCCCCGCAACCCCTCCCACCCTACACCCCCTACTCGCAGAAGACGTAAAAGCCCTGTAGCCTCCAGTCCCGTACCCAGTCGACAACAGACGCACCCGTCAACCAACCCGTCAACTACACGCACTGAGTCGCTCCCCCGACCACCCACTTCCCCTACTACAACACCTGACCCCCTCCCCCCCCCCCCCCCCCCCCGCCGACGCACATTGGTCGTCACATCATGAGCTGGGCACCCCTTGAAGACCGCCCCGCATACACCCGCATTCCTGACACACTCACCACCGCACTTGTCGCTATTCCTGGTATGGCGGCAGCTGCTCCCCAGCCACTTGACCTGGCCGCGCGGTGTGTCGATCAGTGGCCCCCCGCCGCCGCCACCGTCCTCGGTTCGGGTGTTGATCACCGGGCACTCGCCGCCGTTGACGCCGCGTGCAGCGGTACGTACGTTCAGCGCTCCTCCATCCCAGGGGCCGGGCGCGGCGTGTTCGCCGCACGCGCCTTCGCCACCGGGGAGTGTGTTCTACCCTTTTTCGGCCAGATTGTGTACCACGACCTCGACGACGACGCCTACCGCGGGGGTGGTCTGTACGGAGACGGCCTCCTACCCGCGGCACTGTGTACGACCGTCGAGTATTGAGGGAGGCGGTCTCTACAGGTACGGATTGGCCCTGAGTTTTCGGAGGAGACGCCCGACGCGCCCACCCCGTCCGACCCTATCGTGTCCGTCGTACCCCCCCCGTTTTGTGCGGCGGGCTGGGCAAACGCCCCCCCGTCTGGCCACCCACACAATGCCGAGTTTGTCCAGCGCTTGGACCCCGTCATCTCCCGTCAACAGCTCTGCCAGTCAGACAACCTCCGCGTCAGGGTGACTCGACCGATCAAGGAGGGTGAGGAGTTTTTTGTCTGTTACGGGGAGGCGTATGACCACTATTGAGGGTGGGACTATTGAGGGTGGGGCATCGCGGGAAGGTGGGGAGGGGGGAGGGCGGAAAGGAGGGGGGAGGGACCGGGACGGAAGGGGTAGTCTGGCCTCCCCGATGTTTCATACAATCCACCCTCATTTACATGGTGCCCGGCCGTTCTCGGTCTACCGGCCTGCCGGTCCATTCAGATTGCAAGTGCACCCCCGCAACCTTGGTGGAAAGAACGCATGGGGGACTCGGGGAGAGTCGGGTTGCCGTGGCAAGAGGGAAATAAGCACGGGTAGAGGGGGGCGCGGCCTCCGTCGTGGGGATCGGTCATGTTCGAGAGTGGCAGTACGGACGTCCACTACATACGACGAACGTGACGCCCCGTTTCAATGGTGTTGACTGGGGAAGCGCACACACCCGTCCACGTCGCTCGTCCGTCCAGATCCTTCAATCGTCCAGCCAGCTGTATACACGTATCATGCGTGGAGACCTATGAGCCCCCTTGACTCGGCGTCGTCAGGGGCTCCCTGGCACTGCCCTACTACGATCTCACTACCACATTCCATAACCGCACCAGACTGTGTCTTGTTTGTGTGGTGTGAGGCGTTATGCGTCCGCCTAGTAGCGGGTGGGATCTTCCCCCCCCCCCCCCTCCTCCCCCCGCGGCGAGCGTGGCTGTGCTACTTTCGGTATCCGGCCCGGTTGACCAGCTGTCCGCCTCAAAGGGGCCCATTGGCCAGGCACGAGTGGGAGACGCACCGGCCGCCGTCGCGCGGGGGGGGGGGCGGTCGCTCCCGGATGGGGACGGCCGCTGGTGGCGGGGGGTCAGGGGCGGACGGCCGCTGCCCCGGTAGGGGCGGCTGTGGCCGGGGGGGGTGGATGGTGTCTGCCAGGGGTGGGGCGGCTGCAGCCGCGCAGGGGTCGGCCCTTGCCGGGCGGGGGGCGCAGCTGCTGCCAGAGAGGGGGCGGCTGCGGCTGGACGGAGGCGGCCGCCTGCGTGGCTGCCGGGGGGGGCGCCATTCTTGCCAGCCGCTTCGTGCCGCGCGGGGGATGGCGGCCGCACGTGGGGAGATGAGTAAAGTTGCCCATCATCGCAACTCAGACAACAGGTTTCCTGACACGCTATGTCCGTGTCATCATCGGACTGTCTGGACAGACTCGGACCGTCTGGGCAGAGTCGGACCACGTGAGCAGACTCGGACTGTCTGGACAGGCCTCTCACCCGACACCCGACACCCGGCGCAGCACTGCTTATCCCCTGTCAAGATACAAGCCCGATTTTGGCCAGATCTCTTGCTTCGTTGTGTAAATTCTTGCGCTGCTCCGCTTGTCAAAGCGGCCCGCCCCCGACGACTGTTGCATTGCTATCTCTCCCTGGCAAGCCCTCGACGGCGGCCGCACTACTGACGGCGACGGCGGCGCGCGCGCACCGTCCGCCTCACCGGCCGCCTGGCAGTGCCGCTCCCCGTGGCGCCCATGTCCCAGTGTCCATCGGTGGGCGCCGGAGGTCGGCCGTTGCCCGCCACGGGAGAGTTCTGGGTACGAAGGTGAAAATGAGACCTTCCCCCCCCCCCCCCCCCCCCCCCCCCCCCGTCCGACAGGGTGGAGGAGGAAGCAACACGTAGCTACACCAAGACGACGGCGATCCCTTGCCTGGCCCCTTACCCGGCCTGGTGGAGGGTACAGCGCGATACACCACGCAGCAATTACCTTCTCACCCAACAGGCTGTCTGACACGAGATGGGGCGCGTTTGGTTGACGACTGCCACGCATGTTGAATTTCGGATGTGCAAAGAGACCTCCGCAGGCTGATCAGCAAGGAGAAACGCACCGAATCGGGCGTTGTGTGCGTGTCGGGATAAGGGGTGCACCGCATGTGCAGCGGGGGGCGGCGACTCACAGTTTTGCGCCAGTCGGCAGCGAGGGGGGCCACTCGGCCAGGGGCGACTTGCTTCAAAGTGATATCAGGTCGGCGGTGTTGTCTGGGTCTGGGTACGACAGGGGACACACCTGCGAACCGCCAACATTTTCATTCATGTGAGTTGCTCTGGACGGCGGGGAGGAGGGAAGGGCAATTGGAACATGGAAGGAGATGCGCCAGGAGACCCGTCGCGAGTACGGGGAGCCGGGGATCTCGCGAGCCCCGCGTGATCGGCGCTCACTGTCAACGTCGCGGCCGGCCAATGACCCCAACGACGACACCCGTTATCACAAATGACGGTGCTGGTGCGGTTCCCGGGGGTACCGCCCACCAACCACAGGCCACGTACAGATCATGACGTGTCCTTGCAGACCGGCAGACACAATTCCAGTTAGCTGAACCATTTTTTGTTTTCGGTGGCGACGCGGACGGCACCGGCGGCGCCCCTTGAATGCATCTTCCCGCTGGGCTGTGTTGTGCATCGTCACCGCCCAATGGCCTTGCGGTCCTTCGTATATAATCGCGGATATCACGGATGTGCTCTGCATCTGCGACGATTTCGCGTCAGCGGTATGCTGACGACTTTTTTCCTCTCGTATGCGCCCCGGCACGCCGCAACGCCCGTGCTTGGCCGCTCGACCAGCGGCCTGCCTTTCTCAAACCGCGTTCTCCACCCCTTCCGCCCTCCCCCCCCCGCCCTTCCCCTCCCCGCCGCCCCGTGCCCCACTGCCCACCGCGCCCTCCTGCCCGCCACCCCCCCCCCTCCCCCCCCCACCCCCCCTCCGCTCTTCCCGTCCTGCAACTCCCAACCGGACGCGCGTACCTCCCTCGCACGTAACTCCCTCGCATACCATCGATGGCGGGGCTCACTGGCCCTGTCCTTGAGATCGACCTGGGGACCACCTTCTCCGTCGCGGCGACATGGCATCCAATCGCCAGCCGGGCAGCCGACATCAAGGATGGCCTCGGTCGGGCACTTGTCCCCTCGGTGGTGTCGTTTACGGAGCATGAAATGCTAGTTGGCGCCGCGGCTGTGGCCAGGATGTCGTCCAAGGCAGTGGACACGGTGTCGTGTGTCAAGCGCCTGATGGGGCTACGATGGGACCATACGCATGTGCAGCGGGAGGTCAAGAACAGCTCGTGCAAGATCGTCGCCGAAGCGGGCAGCGACGGAGGCATGGTCCCGGCCGTGGAAGTGACCTACAAGAAGGAGGTGCGTCGCTTCCGCCCGGAACAGATTAGCGGCTTCATTGTTTCACTCATCCTCACGCTGGCACAGACCCAGCTCGGCAAGGCAGTCGAGGCCGTGGCGGTGACCGTTCCCGCACACTTCTCCGTGCAGCAGCGTGTTGCGACCCGGGTGGCGATGTCCCCGGCGGTCCCCTCCACCGTTTTTATCGGTTTCCTGAACGAGCCGATGGTGGCCGCCGTCGCCCACGGGTACATGGAATGGGCCAGCATCAGCCGGGGCACCCTTATGCCTGCCAAGGTGGCGGGTGTCGTGGACTTTGGAGGTGGCACATTTGACGTGACGATGCTCAAGGTGGGCTTCACCCTAAACGACGACGGTAATCGTGACGCGTATGTGGCCGCCATCGCGTCCGAGGGCGACCCATACCTCGGAGGTGAGGACGTCGACCGCATCCTCTCGGGTAAGTTCAAGGACCGGATCATGCGGGAAATGAAGGACTTCCGTATGACTGCGCGCGATGAAGCTCCTGTGCAGGTGGCCTGTACGTTGGCCAAGAAGCAGTTGTCAATGTCTATCGAAGCGGAAGTGTCGGTGCCAACGATCAGAAACGAGGATGGCGACGAGTTCTCCATGACCATCGTACGCAACGACATGGACGCGTGGTGTAAGGCGGATGTACACGACCAGGTGGTAGCTGTAGTCAAGAACGCGGTGGGGGCAGCTCAGAGCAAGTACCGTGGCAAGAGCGGCGACGGGCTCGAACGGGGTAGCAACGGCGACCTTGTCATCCACGAGCTCATCCTCGTCGGCGGCTCTTCCCGTATCCCCGGTTTCCAGGACGCGCTGAGGCACGCTTTCCCCGGTATCACGCTGATCGCACGACTTGACGCCGACGAGGCGGTCGCCTCCGGGTCGGCGGCTCATGCGTGCGAACTGTCGCAAGGGAAAGACGCTGGCCCTGCGAGCAGGCTGATGCTGATGGACGTGACGTCTGCGCGTCTGGGCGTTGAAGTGCAGGGCGGAGGGTTCCAGATGGTCATCGACAAGAACGAGGACCTTCCTGTACATGCGACGCACACCTTCTTCGGCGCCTCCCCTACTGTCGAGCGCATTCGGTTCAGCGTGTATGAGGGGGACGCGATTTGGGTCAAGGACGCACGGCTTCTGGGCGAGTTTGTACTGCCCAACGTTCCGAAGGAACCCGGCGCCGTCGCAGCTGTGCGCGTCACGTTTGACATGGACGTCAATGGCGAGTTGAACGTATTCGCTCAGAACGCTCACGAGAGCGGCCCTGCCCAACAGCACCTGACGATCAGGGACACGTTGCGTAAGGTGGCTGAGCGCAAGATGCTGGAGATGGCGGTGTGGTATAAAACTCGATCCTCTCAGACACGTGTCAATATCCCTCGGGGGAAAGGGACAGGTAACGCAGAAAGGGGAACTACGAGAATGGTATGCCTGTTGCCTCACGTGCCTGCTCGCAGAGCAAACAGATACGCACGGTAGTGCACACGGGGAAGAGGAAAGCAAACGCGCAGTTGTCTTTTTCCCTGAGGGCGCGGGCCGAGGGCGCCTCGCTGTCCCTCTTAACGTGCATCTGGGGGAACCCCGGCACGTTGGCCCGGTAGCCCCCCCATAACCCCGAGTGGCCCCGACCCGAGTCTAACCTCGTCAGGTCGGGGGCCACTATCACTACTAATTCTATTCCCACTCACTAATCTCACACTCAAATTCTCTCAAATCAAGTCCCTCACAAATATGCAAAAACACATCAGAAATCCCTCTCTCGCGTGTGGATAGCGTAGTCCACCGCATCCCAGTGCCGGGCACGGGCCACGGCCGCCAACCATCGCCACACGGCGGGCGTGTTCTGGCACCTGGTGCCCTCTGGTTGCAGTCCCGGGTCGGCGCCAAGTCGGGGCCAGGGATGCTACATAGCTCCCTCCCTAGTCCGGCACGTCCTCGGGCCGAACCAGGTGCCACCGTGCACAGCCTCGAGCACGTCCACACCGGTGCCGAGGTCGAGCGTCTTCACCCCGGTCACGATCACCTGCCCCGATTCTGCCCCCCCCCCTCCGCTCCTTCACCTTGGCCCTCTCGTTCCCCGGAGTCTGGACGGTATGTCCAGTTCCGAGATCCAAGCTGGGCCCGTGGTTCCGGCGGCGAGTATTGCGGAGGAGAACTCGGGTCGTCGTGCCCCTCTCCTGCCTCCGGTTCCTCGGATGTCGGTGCCGGCGCCGGTCGCCACGGCGGGGACGGATCGAGTTCCCCCGGCTTCCGCGATGCACCCGGTCGAGGCCCCCCCGGAGGGTCTCCCGGAGATGCTTCTTGGGCAGGACCCTCTGGCGGCCCGGCGTTACTCCACGGTGGTCGGCAACGCCGGCGCGGCCCAGTGCCAGCAGGATTGCATGGACCTCTGGCGCAAGGAACTCCAGCGCGGGGTCTTGACCGAGATGGACAAGGCACGTCTTCATACGGCGGACCAGATGCGCCTGGCACAAGACCGCTCCCAGAGCTTCTCGGGTTCCTCTTGGGTTGCTCGTCTGGAGGATCTCCCCTTCGCGCTGGTACTGGATCTACCCTTGACCGAGCGTCGCGTGTCCGCGTCCGTTCTCCGGTGGCCGGAGGAGGACGGGTACGTCCACCGGGCGCTCAAGGTCTGGGACGAGGCGCTCAAGGGGTCGGGAAGCTTGAACTGCGACCCCCGTCCGAGCATGGTCGCTCTGGAGCCGCCTTTCTTGACCCGGAAATACTCCAAGTTGTCGCCGGCACGGGAGCAGGGTGAACGACGCGGGCGTCAGCGTGACTTCCTTGTAAGCTGCAACCACCAGGAGTTCTGGAAGCTGGACAAGGCTAACCGGGCGGCATACTACCCCAAGGTCATCCCGCAGCAGCAGGAAGTCGAGATCCCGGTCGGGTTTGCTCCTTCCAGCATCCCTTGCACCTGGTACTTTTTGGACGCCTTGACTCAGGCGTCGATCAAGGGCTTCTTCCACTCAATCCCGTACATGATGTACACGTCCGAGATGACAGTCTTGGCGGCCAACCACTGGCTTCATGAGGTCTTGGTGTCCAACCGGCTTTGGTTTCTCCCTGACCTCCTGATGGTCTGGATTGTCGACAAGTTGACCGTCGACTTCCTGTGCAGCCAGGACGAGGAGTACAAGGAGCTCTTCCAGGCGATGATCGACTTCCGGCGTCTGGTGCCGGTGCATGACCGGAACTTCTTGAACGCGATTGCCGACCAGAACCGCCCGCGTCGGGATGGCTTCGGTTGGGCGCAGGTGGTCTACCAGTCTTCTCCGGCCAAGGTGCAGCTGGCGACGCCGCTTCCGGCGTGGCCGCAGCTAGGTAGCTTTCCTGCTCCGGCCGCCCTTGATCTTCTGCCAGTTGGGCCGCCGGTGCAGGAGTCGGGATGGGCCGCGGCGGTCGGTCGGGCGTCTGCGGCGGCTCCGCTTCCTCCGGTTGCCCCTGTCGCCCCGGTCGCCTCGCCTGAACCGTCACCGGCACGTCCGCGCCCTGTTCCGGCTGTGCCAGTACTTCAAGCTCCTCCGGCACCGCGCTTGTCTGCGGCGAGTCTGGGAGTGGCCGTGCGGTCGCCGATTACTCCGGCCGCTCTACCCCGGACGCCTTCTTCCAACGCCGGCGGCGCTGTGCCTCCGCTGGAGTTGGGCACTCCGGTCTCGGGGGCCGTTGTGGACCGTCCGGTAGTGTCATCCTCGGGCCGGTTCGAGATTCCGGCGCCGACTCTGCGCCTTACCCGCTTCCGGGTGCCTGACTGGTACCTGAACCAAGGTGGTCCAACATGCGACCAGTACGACGTCGGCATGATTGAAGACCAGCTGGGTCGTCTTCCGGTGCAGGTTGAAGGCGTCGGGTCTTCTCTGGTGCTGGGCACTTACGCCAGTGTCTTGAACGACGTGGTCGACCGGGTGTTTGCTTGCGCGGACAGCGGTCAGATGTCGAACAACCCGGTGGTTGGCGAACTTCTGGCGACTTTGACGCGGCATGGCTTGGCCCAGCAGTGGTCAGAGACCTTCACGGGCTTCCAGCGGCGCCGACGGACATATCTGGATGAGCGGGAGCCACCGGCAACTACTGGTACTACTCCGATGGCGTCATACCGGGATGCGCCGCGTCCACCGCACTACGTCATCCCGTCTTCCTCCGGTTCCCGTCGTACCGCGGAGGCAACGCCGGAGGACACTCCCGCGGCTCAGCGTCCGCGCCGGGAGTAGTAGTTGGATGCAAGGAGGGTGAGGGTCTTGGGAGAAGCGAGGAGGGAAGAGGCGGAGAGAAGGGTTGCTCGAGCGGGTGCTTGTTTTCCTTGATTGTTCCATGCTTGCGTTGCGTGTTATCCTTGATATACCCGTTCCCTTCTTCTCAATCCTCTTGTTCCGCATCCGTTGCGGGTGAGCTCGTCTCGTCCCGAGGGTCTTGGTTGGCCCCGTCCTCTTGGTCCTCCTCCGTGTCCGACTCCAGAATCTTGCCGGCTCTGGCCACTGGAGTGCCCTCGATCCCGTTCCGTCGCGTGTAGGCACAGACGTCCGCGATGGGTAGCCGGTTTGAGGGTTCCCATGTATCATCTGCTGGGTTAAAGCCGAACCAGCGTACTCGCAGGTACAGGCGTCCATCTCTCCAGGCATGGTCGACAAACTTGACGTAGACAAATTCCCGGCCTTCTCCTTGGGATAGCCAGGGTATCGCAGTCCGCTTACGCCGGGTCAAGTCCCGTTGGCTTGGCGGTGGAGCTCGGGTGACATGGTCGCTGCTCACCCGGTACGGGGAACCATCCACGTCTAGAAGGAAGGTCCAGCCATCCGTATTGAGGATCTCATAAGGTCCATCCGTCTTAGAGTCCAGCTTCCCCCGGGTCTTGCTATGGTTGTCCACAAAAACCCAGTCGCCACCACCCAGTTCCTTGTTCTTTTCCCGGACACCCTTGTCATAGTCCCGCTTGTATCGCTCCTGGGTCTTTGAGATTGACTCCTTGACTCTTGGGAGCAGGAGCTTTAGTTGTTCCAGGAACTCATCCTTTGCCTTGGGACCTGACTTCAGTGCAGGCTGGAGACCATCCGGTATTCTTTCCAGGGAGAAGTTGGTCAGCCGCCTTGGGGTGACAAAGTCGAGTGGAGCGACTCCCGTTGTCCGGTGAACTCGGGAGTTGTAGGCTAGAGTGAGGACAGCCAGGAGCTCGTCCCAGTCTTCTTGGTGCTCCTCCACGTAGTGCCGTAGCATGTCCACTAGGGTCCGGTTGAATCGTTCCACCTGGCCGTTCGTTTGAGGGTGGTACGTCGTGGTGTACAAGTTCTTGATGCCCATCAGGTCACAGACTCCTTGGAAGAACAGGGATGCAAACTGGGGACCGTTGTCGGTTAAGACGGAGTCTGGAGGGCCATAGGCAGCTATCCAGTACTCGCAGAAGGCCGACGTGACATCCAGAGCCGTGATGGTTCTCAACGGGATTGCTCGAGTGAACTTGGAGAACCGGTCACAAATGATGAGCAGGTATATGTTGCCACTGGAGGTCTCAGGTAGGGGCCCCAGGATGTCCATGCTTAAGCTTGCAAAGGGCTCCGCCGCAGGGAATAGGCGTAGCTTAGAAGTCTTCTTCCTCTGGGACAACCGGTTCCTTGCACAAGAAATACAAGCCTCCAGGCACTTATGGACGTCACTGGCCATGGTTTCCCAGTAATAATGTCGTCTCATGGAAGCATACATCCGATTGATACCAGGATGCCCGGCCTGGGGAGACGAGTGCTCCAGGCGTAGGATGTCAGTCCGTAGGCTCCGGGGTACGTAGACTTGAGTTGCCCCATCGAAGGGTGACACCCGTACCAGGAGTCCGTCTGTAGACTCGGAGAAGCGACTGTTCCGGTTCAGGTCCATTTGGTGGCGAAGCTCCAAGCATTGAGGGTCCGTCAATTGTGCCTCCAGCATCCGGTGAATGGTTACCGGTTGATGAGCGTCAGGTGTCTCGTACAGGGGAGCGTGCCAGCCACGTCCGACATTCGGGAGGATAAAGCAAGGTATTTCCTCCGGGATAGGACCGGTATCGGCTGCAGGAGTCTCCAGCCGGGACATGGTGTCGGCGCAGTGGTGCTCCCTCCCTGCTCTGGTGCACACCTTGTACTTGAACTCCGAAAGGCGTAGGCGCCACCGGGCGACCCTTCCTTGACTGCTGTCCATGCATAGCAGCCACCTTAGACTGGCGTGGTCCGTCCGGATGAGGAACTCTTGTCCTTCAAGATATGGACGTAACAGGGAGCAAGCCCAGACGACCGCCAAGCACTCGCGCTCGGTCGTGGAATAGTTCTTCTCGGCTGGAGTCAAGACGCGACTGTAGTAGCCTATCGGGAGGAAGTGCCCATCAGGTTGCTGCTGGAGTAGTGAGCACCCCACCTGGACGCCACAGGCGTCAGTCTCCAGAACAAACTGACCCTCCCGCTTGGGTAACGCCAGTACTGGAGTGGTGGTCAGGCGCTTCTTGAGCTCTTCGAAGGCTGCTGTCTGCTTCTCGTCGAACACCGGGAGTTGTGCTGGAAGCTTCTTGCTAGTAAGCTTGGTCAAGGGCCGGGCAATCAGAGCGTAGTCCCGTACGAACCGGCGGTAGACGTTGCACATACCCAGGAAGCTCTTGAGTTCCGTCTGGGTTTTAGGTTGCCGTGCATGCCGGAGGGCCTTGATGTTCTTCTCATTGACTCGGAGCTCCCCCGGACTCAGCACGTGCCCCAGGTACTCCACCTCAGTCTCAAACAGGTGGCACTTCTCGGCCTTGAGGGTAACTCCAGCCTTGGACAGGAGGGCCAGGACCTCTCGAAGGTGCTCCAGGTGTTCCGCTGGGGTCTTGGAGAAAACAATGATGTCGTCCAGGTAGACCAAACATGTTCTCCACCTTAGCCCCGACAGGATGATGTCGATGGCTCTCTGGAAGGTTGCCGGAGCATTAGTGAGACCAAAAGGGAGACGCTTGCACCGGAACAGTCCCATGTGGCACGTGAAGGTAGTCTTGTCCTTGTCCTCATCAGCCAGAGGGATCTGCCAGTAACCGGCATTACAATCCAGCGTCGAGAAGAGGGTGGCATCACCAAGAAAGTCGAGGCAATCATCCATCCGGGGTATCGGGTATACATCCTTGACTGTCATCTCGTTCAGGCGTCTGTAGTCAACGCAGAAACGGAAGTGACCGCCAGGTTTCGGGACGACTACCACCGGGAAAGCCCACTCGCCATCAGACGGCTCGATAACATCCATCTTGAGCATCTTGTTAACCTGCTTCTCAATCTCATCCCGGCGATGAGATCCAGCCCGGTATGGGTGCATGTGCACTGGTTTGGCATCTGGCTTGAGTTGAATCCGGTGTAGGGTGGCGTCCATCTTGCCCAGCTCTCCGGACCACAGGTGCCGATATTCCTGGAGAAGCTTCTCCAGTGCCTCCTTCAAGTCGGGAGGGACGTTTTCTTGGTTGACCTTCGGCATCCCGGGCGGTGCTTGTTCGGGCTTCGGAGTAGTACGGCCAGCCTGCTCTTGTTCCGGAGATACGTCTAAGGCCGTCAAGTTGGATGCCAGCTCTTGTTGCAGGTTGAAGAGGTCTTCCTTGCTCATAGCGCGGGCGGACCCCCGGTAAGGCTCTGCTGTACCAACTCGAGTGCCCTTGGCGAGGGTTATTGGCTTCCGGCTCACGTTGACGATCAGCACCGAGAACGGGGTGTGCCTCTCCACCTTCTTGTGGTGTCCGTGGGCTAGGTATAATCGGTGTTTCGCCAGAAATTCCTTGCGTCCGTAGATCAGGCATTGACCTGCAGTCCGGGTCGTGACTTGAACCTTGGTCTCCGAGCGAGGAGGTAGGAGCACCGGTTTGATGAGGGTCAAGGTAGAGGGTGGGATGCGTTCCTTCTGGTTCTTGGCCACACGAACCTTGGTGTCCAGGTGCTCCAGCACTGGTGACACAAACCCATGGTTGAACTGCACCTTTCCTTCTCCGGGTAGGATGCTCTTGACATGCTGCTTCTGGAAGTCCCAGCCTAGGATGAGGGGGACTGATAAGGTCTTGACTACTAGAAAGGGAAAAAGCATTGGTTCATTGTTGACATAGATGGCGACGGGAAGACGGCCAAGCGGTCGTAGGGTTTGACCTGATGCGTCTACAATCCGGGTCTTGGTAGGCGCTCTCCAGGCATGTCGACGCCAGCCCGGAGGTAACAGGTTCTCAGTGATGACGCTTGGTCCGGCTCCCGTGTCGACCACCGGCGTAACAGCTTGGGGGAGGCTATCCCCCACACGCATACGAGCATTAATCTTGAGGTTTTCCTTACGCAGGACGAGCAAGGTCCCCTTGAACAAACAGGGTGTCCAGGCGGCTACCGGTTGAGCAGGTAACTGCCGTCCTTTCTCCCGGCACGCAAGGGGAGAACAGGTAGAAGTACCCTGCCGTTGGAGATTCGGGAAGACACTTGGGGAGAGCGCCTGCCCTACTCGTTTCCCGGCTCCGAGGAGTCCTTAGAGGTTTCGGTCTCCAGGTCAAAGTCCGTAGGAGCTTCCCTTGCCAGAGCCTCCGTGATGCTCTGTAAGGTTGCCACTCGGATGGCATGTACCTGTGCCTTGTCCATCTTGGAGGGTGCCCGCCGGTCAGCCCAGTTGACCGCCTTTGCAAACACCAGTCCTTGACGCTTGAGTTTCTCCTGGAGATCCTCGGGAATGGTCGGGCACTGGTAGGACATATGATCCTCCTTCTGGCACAGCCAGCAAGACCGGAACCGCTGGTTCCTGATCTGCTTGGGGGCGACCAGGGAAGGTTGCTCCTTAGAAACGAAGCCGCCCCACTTGTCCCTTGACTCCATGGGTGAGGCCTCGCCAACTGCGAGTACCGGTACAGGGTTATCACCTCCCTTATACTTGTCGGGTCCGGGGACGAACTCGCGACAACGGCTTGGGGGTCGATACCATAGGAGCCTGGAGGGCCTTGGCTTGCCGGTGCTTGCCCTGGGTATAGGCCATCAACTGCTGGAAGGTATGTTCTTGATGTTCCTGGTTGTAGTTCTCCGCATCCACTTGAAGATATTCAGGAAAGCCCCTCCGAGAAGATCATCTTGAGCCTGTCCTCAGGGTAAACGTTGCCACAAGCATCGCTCATCTCCCGGACACGACGGGGCGAACGCCTCTGGAGTCTCTTGTCTCTCCATGGTTGCCCGGTTCAGCCCGACTGCCTTACGCAGGGAGT
>CM020618.1:8614856-8651242 GCA_009829735.1 Pyropia yezoensis | reverse complement strand
TTGCGGAGGAGAACTCGGGTCGTCGTGCCCCTCTCCTGCCTCCGGTTCCTCGGATGTCGGTGCCGGCGCCGGTCGCCACGGCGGGGACGGATCGAGTTCCCCCGGCTTCGCGATGCACCCGGTCGAGGCCCCCCCGGAGGGTCTCCCGGAGATGCTTCTTGGGCAGGACCCTCTGGCGGCCCGGCGTTACTCCACGGTGGTCGGCAACGCCGGCGCGGCCCAGTGCCACCAGGATTGCATGGACCTCTGGCGCAAGGAACTCCAGCGCGGGGTCTTGACCGAGATGGACAAGGCACGTCTTCATACGGCGGACCAGATGCGCCTGGCACAAGACCGCTCCCAGAGCTTCTCGGGTTCCTCTTGGGTTGCTCGTCTGGAGGATCTCCCCTTCGCGCTGGTACTGGATCTACCCTTGACCGAGCGTCGCGTGTCCGCGTCCGTTCTCCGGTGGCCGAGGAGGACGGGTACGTCCACCGGGCGCTCCAAGGTCTGGGACGAGGCGCTCAAGGGGTCGGGAAGCTTGAACTGCGACCCCCGTCCGAGCATGGTCGCTCTGGAGCCGCCTTTCTTGACCCGGAAATACTCCAAGTTGTCGCCGGCACGGGAGCAGGGTGAACGACGCGGGCGTCAGCGTGACTTCCTTGTAAGCTGCAACCACCAGGAGTTCTGGAAGCTGGACAAGGCTAACCGGGCGGCATACTACCCCAAGGTCATCCCGCAGCAGCAGGAAGTCGAGATCCCGGTCGGGTTTGCTCCTTCCAGCATCCCTTGCACCTGGTACTTTTTGGACGCCTTGACTCAGGCGTCGATCAAGGGCTTCTTCCACTCAATCCCGTACATGATGTACACGTCCGAGATGACAGTCTTGGCGGCCAACCACTGGCTTCATGAGGTCTTGGTGTCCAACCGGCTTTGGTTTCTCCCTGACCTCCTGATGGTCTGGATTGTCGACAAGTTGACCGTCGACTTCCTGTGCAGCCAGGACGAGGAGTACAAGGAGCTCTTCCAGGCGATGATCGACTTCCGGCGTCTGGTGCCGGTGCATGACCGGAACTTCTTGAACGCGATTGCCGACCAGAACCGCCCGCGTCGGGATGGCTTCGGTTGGGCGCAGGTGGTCTACCAGTCTTCTCCGGCCAAGGTGCAGCTGGCGACGCCGCTTCCGGCGTGGCCGCAGCTAGGTAGCTTTCCTGCTCCGGCCGCCCTTGATCTTCTGCCAGTTGGGCCGCCGGTGCAGGAGTCGGGATGGGCCGCGGCGGTCGGTCGGGCGTCTGCGGCGGCTCCGCTTCCTCCGGTTGCCCCTGTCGCCCCGGTCGCCTCGCCTGAACCGTCACCGGCACGTCCGCGCCCTGTTCCGGCTGTGCCAGTACTTCAAGCTCCTCCGGCACCGCGCTTGTCTGCGGCGAGTCTGGGAGTGGCCGTGCGGTCGCCGATTACTCCGGCCGCTCTACCCCGGACGCCTTCTTCCAACGCCGGCGGCGCTGTGCCTCCGCTGGAGTTGGGCACTCCGGTCTCGGGGGCCGTTGTGGACCGTCCGGTAGTGTCATCCTCGGGCCGGTTCGAGATTCCGGCGCCGACTCTGCGCCTTACCCGCTTCCGGGTGCCTGACTGGTACCTGAACCAAGGTGGTCCAACATGCGACCAGTACGACGTCGGCATGATTGAAGACCAGCTGGGTCGTCTTCCGGTGCAGGTTGAAGGCGTCGGGTCTTCTCTGGTGCTGGGCACTTACGCCAGTGTCTTGAACGACGTGGTCGACCGGGTGTTTGCTTGCGCGGACAGCGGTCAGATGTCGAACAACCCGGTGGTTGGCGAACTTCTGGCGACTTTGACGCGGCATGGCTTGGCCCAGCAGTGGTCAGAGACCTTCACGGGCTTCCAGCGGCGCCGACGGACATATCTGGATGAGCGGGAGCCACCGGCAACTACTGGTACTACTCCGATGGCGTCATACCGGGATGCGCCGCGTCCACCGCACTACGTCATCCCGTCTTCCTCCGGTTCCCGTCGTACCGCGGAGGCAACGCCGGAGGACACTCCCGCGGCTCAGCGTCCGCGCCGGGAGTAGTAGTTGGATGCAAGGAGGGTGAGGGTCTTGGGAGAAGCGAGGAGGGAAGAGGCGGAGAGAAGGGTTGCTCGAGCGGGTGCTTGTTTTCCTTGATTGTTCCATGCTTGCGTTGCGTGTTATCCTTGATATACCCGTTCCCTTCTTCTCAATCCTCTTGTTCCGCATCCGTTGCGGGTGAGCTCGTCTCGTCCCGAGGGTCTTGGTTGGCCCCGTCCTCTTGGTCCTCCTCCGTGTCCGACTCCAGAATCTTGCCGGCTCTGGCCACTGGAGTGCCCTCGATCCCGTTCCGTCGCGTGTAGGCACAGACGTCCGCGATGGGTAGCCGGTTTGAGGGTTCCCATGTATCATCTGCTGGGTTAAAGCCGAACCAGCGTACTCGCAGGTACAGGCGTCCATCTCTCCAGGCATGGTCGACAAACTTGACGTAGACAAATTCCCGGCCTTCTCCTTGGGATAGCCAGGGTATCGCAGTCCGCTTACGCCGGGTCAAGTCCCGTTGGCTTGGCGGTGGAGCTCGGGTGACATGGTCGCTGCTCACCCGGTACGGGGAACCATCCACGTCTAGAAGGAAGGTCCAGCCATCCGTATTGAGGATCTCATAAGGTCCATCCGTCTTAGAGTCCAGCTTCCCCCGGGTCTTGCTATGGTTGTCCACAAAAACCCAGTCGCCACCACCCAGTTCCTTGTTCTTTTCCCGGACACCCTTGTCATAGTCCCGCTTGTATCGCTCCTGGGTCTTTGAGATTGACTCCTTGACTCTTGGGAGCAGGAGCTTTAGTTGTTCCAGGAACTCATCCTTTGCCTTGGGACCTGACTTCAGTGCAGGCTGGAGACCATCCGGTATTCTTTCCAGGGAGAAGTTGGTCAGCCGCCTTGGGGTGACAAAGTCGAGTGGAGCGACTCCCGTTGTCCGGTGAACTCGGGAGTTGTAGGCTAGAGTGAGGACAGCCAGGAGCTCGTCCCAGTCTTCTTGGTGCTCCTCCACGTAGTGCCGTAGCATGTCCACTAGGGTCCGGTTGAATCGTTCCACCTGGCCGTTCGTTTGAGGGTGGTACGTCGTGGTGTACAAGTTCTTGATGCCCATCAGGTCACAGACTCCTTGGAAGAACAGGGATGCAAACTGGGGACCGTTGTCGGTTAAGACGGAGTCTGGAGGGCCATAGGCAGCTATCCAGTACTCGCAGAAGGCCGACGTGACATCCAGAGCCGTGATGGTTCTCAACGGGATTGCTCGAGTGAACTTGGAGAACCGGTCACAAATGATGAGCAGGTATATGTTGCCACTGGAGGTCTCAGGTAGGGGCCCCAGGATGTCCATGCTTAAGCTTGCAAAGGGCTCCGCCGCAGGGAATAGGCGTAGCTTAGAAGTCTTCTTCCTCTGGGACAACCGGTTCCTTGCACAAGAAATACAAGCCTCCAGGCACTTATGGACGTCACTGGCCATGGTTTCCCAGTAATAATGTCGTCTCATGGAAGCATACATCCGATTGATACCAGGATGCCCGGCCTGGGGAGACGAGTGCTCCAGGCGTAGGATGTCAGTCCGTAGGCTCCGGGGTACGTAGACTTGAGTTGCCCCATCGAAGGGTGACACCCGTACCAGGAGTCCGTCTGTAGACTCGGAGAAGCGACTGTTCCGGTTCAGGTCCATTTGGTGGCGAAGCTCCAAGCATTGAGGGTCCGTCAATTGTGCCTCCAGCATCCGGTGAATGGTTACCGGTTGATGAGCGTCAGGTGTCTCGTACAGGGGAGCGTGCCAGCCACGTCCGACATTCGGGAGGATAAAGCAAGGTATTTCCTCCGGGATAGGACCGGTATCGGCTGCAGGAGTCTCCAGCCGGGACATGGTGTCGGCGCAGTGGTGCTCCCTCCCTGCTCTGGTGCACACCTTGTACTTGAACTCCGAAAGGCGTAGGCGCCACCGGGCGACCCTTCCTTGACTGCTGTCCATGCATAGCAGCCACCTTAGACTGGCGTGGTCCGTCCGGATGAGGAACTCTTGTCCTTCAAGATATGGACGTAACAGGGAGCAAGCCCAGACGACCGCCAAGCACTCGCGCTCGGTCGTGGAATAGTTCTTCTCGGCTGGAGTCAAGACGCGACTGTAGTAGCCTATCGGGAGGAAGTGCCCATCAGGTTGCTGCTGGAGTAGTGAGCACCCCACCTGGACGCCACAGGCGTCAGTCTCCAGAACAAACTGACCCTCCCGCTTGGGTAACGCCAGTACTGGAGTGGTGGTCAGGCGCTTCTTGAGCTCTTCGAAGGCTGCTGTCTGCTTCTCGTCGAACACCGGGAGTTGTGCTGGAAGCTTCTTGCTAGTAAGCTTGGTCAAGGGCCGGGCAATCAGAGCGTAGTCCCGTACGAACCGGCGGTAGACGTTGCACATACCCAGGAAGCTCTTGAGTTCCGTCTGGGTTTTAGGTTGCCGTGCATGCCGGAGGGCCTTGATGTTCTTCTCATTGACTCGGAGCTCCCCCGGACTCAGCACGTGCCCCAGGTACTCCACCTCAGTCTCAAACAGGTGGCACTTCTCGGCCTTGAGGGTAACTCCAGCCTTGGACAGGAGGGCCAGGACCTCTCGAAGGTGCTCCAGGTGTTCCGCTGGGGTCTTGGAGAAAACAATGATGTCGTCCAGGTAGACCAAACATGTTCTCCACCTTAGCCCCGACAGGATGATGTCGATGGCTCTCTGGAAGGTTGCCGGAGCATTAGTGAGACCAAAAGGGAGACGCTTGCACCGGAACAGTCCCATGTGGCACGTGAAGGTAGTCTTGTCCTTGTCCTCATCAGCCAGAGGGATCTGCCAGTAACCGGCATTACAATCCAGCGTCGAGAAGAGGGTGGCATCACCAAGAAAGTCGAGGCAATCATCCATCCGGGGTATCGGGTATACATCCTTGACTGTCATCTCGTTCAGGCGTCTGTAGTCAACGCAGAAACGGAAGTGACCGCCAGGTTTCGGGACGACTACCACCGGGAAAGCCCACTCGCCATCAGACGGCTCGATAACATCCATCTTGAGCATCTTGTTAACCTGCTTCTCAATCTCATCCCGGCGATGAGATCCAGCCCGGTATGGGTGCATGTGCACTGGTTTGGCATCTGGCTTGAGTTGAATCCGGTGTAGGGTGGCGTCCATCTTGCCCAGCTCTCCGGACCACAGGTGCCGATATTCCTGGAGAAGCTTCTCCAGTGCCTCCTTCAAGTCGGGAGGGACGTTTTCTTGGTTGACCTTCGGCATCCCGGGCGGTGCTTGTTCGGGCTTCGGAGTAGTACGGCCAGCCTGCTCTTGTTCCGGAGATACGTCTAAGGCCGTCAAGTTGGATGCCAGCTCTTGTTGCAGGTTGAAGAGGTCTTCCTTGCTCATAGCGCGGGCGGACCCCCGGTAAGGCTCTGCTGTACCAACTCGAGTGCCCTTGGCGAGGGTTATTGGCTTCCGGCTCACGTTGACGATCAGCACCGAGAACGGGGTGTGCCTCTCCACCTTCTTGTGGTGTCCGTGGGCTAGGTATAATCGGTGTTTCGCCAGAAATTCCTTGCGTCCGTAGATCAGGCATTGACCTGCAGTCCGGGTCGTGACTTGAACCTTGGTCTCCGAGCGAGGAGGTAGGAGCACCGGTTTGATGAGGGTCAAGGTAGAGGGTGGGATGCGTTCCTTCTGGTTCTTGGCCACACGAACCTTGGTGTCCAGGTGCTCCAGCACTGGTGACACAAACCCATGGTTGAACTGCACCTTTCCTTCTCCGGGTAGGATGCTCTTGACATGCTGCTTCTGGAAGTCCCAGCCTAGGATGAGGGGGACTGATAAGGTCTTGACTACTAGAAAGGGAAAAAGCATTGGTTCATTGTTGACATAGATGGCGACGGGAAGACGGCCAAGCGGTCGTAGGGTTTGACCTGATGCGTCTACAATCCGGGTCTTGGTAGGCGCTCTCCAGGCATGTCGACGCCAGCCCGGAGGTAACAGGTTCTCAGTGATGACGCTTGGTCCGGCTCCCGTGTCGACCACCGGCGTAACAGCTTGGGGGAGGCTATCCCCCACACGCATACGAGCATTAATCTTGAGGTTTTCCTTACGCAGGACGAGCAAGGTCCCCTTGAACAAACAGGGTGTCCAGGCGGCTACCGGTTGAGCAGGTAACTGCCGTCCTTTCTCCCGGCACGCAAGGGGAGAACAGGTAGAAGTACCCTGCCGTTGGAGATTCGGGAAGACACTTGGGGAGAGCGCCTGCCCTACTCGTTTCCCGGCTCCGAGGAGTCCTTAGAGGTTTCGGTCTCCAGGTCAAAGTCCGTAGGAGCTTCCCTTGCCAGAGCCTCCGTGATGCTCTGTAAGGTTGCCACTCGGATGGCATGTACCTGTGCCTTGTCCATCTTGGAGGGTGCCCGCCGGTCAGCCCAGTTGACCGCCTTTGCAAACACCAGTCCTTGACGCTTGAGTTTCTCCTGGAGATCCTCGGGAATGGTCGGGCACTGGTAGGACATATGATCCTCCTTCTGGCACAGCCAGCAAGACCGGAACCGCTGGTTCCTGATCTGCTTGGGGGCGACCAGGGAAGGTTGCTCCTTAGAAACGAAGCCGCCCCACTTGTCCCTTGACTCCATGGGTGAGGCCTCGCCAACTGCGAGTACCGGTACAGGGTTATCACCTCCCTTATACTTGTCGGGTCCGGGACGAACTCGCGACAACGGCTTGGGGGTCGATACCATAGGAGCCTGGAGGGCCTTGGCTTGCCGGTGCTTGCCCTGGGTATAGGCCATCAACTGCTGGAAGGTATGTTCTTGATGTTCCTGGTTGTAGTTCTCCGCATCCACTTGAAGATATTCAGGAAGCCCCTCCGAGAAGATCATCTTGAGCCTGTCCTCAGGGTAAACGTTGCCACAAGCATCGCTCATCTCCCGGACACGACGGGCGAACGCCTCTGGAGTCTCTTGTCTCTCCATGGTTGCCCGGTTCAGCCTACCGACTGCCTTACGCAGGGAGTCCGCGTCTGCGTAGTTGGACAGGAGCCAGTTGACCGCCTCCGGATAACTCGCGACGGTACGTCCAACAATGTGCCCGGCAGAGTCTGGTAGAACCTGTGCAAACCGCTGTTCCGCTTCTCCGGTCTTGAAGTTAACCAGGAGATAGAGAGCCTTGCCCTCGGACACATCGTTGTCATTGCATGCCTTGACAAACCGGCGCAGGAAGGCAAAGATAAGCGCCGGTCTCTTCCCGGAAAACTTAGGATGCCCCCCAAAGCTCGGCTGCATTCGCCGGTTCAGGGATGCCATCTTCTTGGCCATCTTCCGGGTGTAACCTTGGTCTTGGTTCTCCAGCCGGTAGTTACCCCAATACGTGACCTTGTTCAGGGTGGCATCTCCCACTTGGTGGGCAGGGAAGTCGAACTCGACTAGCCTGCGCCGGGTAGGACCGGGAGATGCATCCCAGTCATATCCCTCCTCAGAGCTGGAGGAACTGGTCTCGCTGGTGCTAGAGCGGCGGCGACGACGCCGACGCCTACGGCTGCTCCGGTCACCGGTCTTGGAGCTCCCCGCCCCATAGGACGCAAGGGGAGGAAAAGCTTGGCCGGTCCCAGGAGTCGAAGTCTCCGGAAGACCCGTAGAACCAGTCATAGCGGTGCCTCTGGCACTGCTAGTGCCCACAGGAAGAGGTGTATACACCCAGCTGCCATGTGTGGGTCCAGGAGTAAACACACCAGGGGCTATCCCTGGAGGTTGAAGAGTAGAACCGACAGGAGGGAGACGTCTGCTGCGAGCGGACTCAAACGCCGTTGACCCCGGGGTGGCTCCCACAGGAGGAACAGCCGGAGGAACGGGAGCAGGCGGTACTTGGCCGCCTGTAGACTCCAGTCCACTACCGGATGTCACGCCCAGGTCTGCTTCACCCGTAGGGAGAACGCCGGGTTGGGCACCGTCCCCCGCGGTGACCAGGGATGCGTCAAGGGACGCGGGGTCTACCCCTTCGGGCACCGTCGTGCCAGGGAGGGTAGCCATGTTGGTCTCTTGACAGCCACAGTCCAGTTACCTGCGTGTCCAAAGATCGCAAGACCACAAGAGAGGGGTTGGAGAGCCAGGAATGGGGTTCCCGTGAACGGGTGCAAATAATTCCCAAACCACAGAAAAAGACAGAATAGGAACAACGCAACCGCTGCTCCCAAATGTCTCTTCTCAAACACTCCAATCCCCTGCTGCTCCACCAAATATGTGGTATAAAACTCGATCCTCTCAGACACGTGTCAATATCCCTCGGGGGAAAGGGACAGGTAACGCAGAAAGGGGAACTACGAGAATGGTATGCCTGTTGCCTCACGTGCCTGCTCGCAGAGCAAACAGATACGCACGGTAGTGCACACGGGGAAGAGGAAAGCAAACGCGCAGTTGTCTTTTTCCCTGAGGGCGCGGGCCGAGGGCGCCTCGCTGTCCCTCTTAACGTGCATCTGGGGGAACCCCGGCACGTTGGCCCGGTAGCCCCCCCATAACCCCGAGTGGCCCCGACCCGAGTCTAACCTCGTCAGGTCGGGGGCCACTATCACTACTAATTCTATTCCCACTCACTAATCTCACACTCAAATTCTCTCAAATCAAGTCCCTCACAAATATGCAAAAACACATCAGAAATCCCTCTCTCGCGTGTGGATAGCGTAGTCCACCGCATCCCAGTGCCGGGCACGGGCCACGGCCGCCAACCATCGCCACACGGCGGGCGTGTTCTGGCACCTGGTGCCCTCTGGTTGCAGTCCCGGGTCGGCGCCAAGTCGGGGCCAGGGATGCTACAGGCGGCAAGCAGCAAGGACATGGCCGCAGACGTCCGGGACCGCGCCGCGTGGCTGGCGGCGTAGGAACAACTGCTGCGCAGCGTGGACCATATCCGGCGGGACTCGGTACAGAGCGCCTCTGTCTCCGCCCGTATGCGCGCAGACACCCGAGATCGCATCCTCAAGATGTTGGGCGACGCTCAGTCGTACGCGTCTGAAGCTCGAATGGACATGGTGAGTACCACCAACATGCAACGCCGTATGGCTGCTCTCGTCACCAGCTTTGAAGCCGCCATATCGGAGGTCCTCACCGCGCCCGGACTGGGGACCACCGGCGGTGGACGTGTCAAACAAACCGCCCTCCGCTCACCGCAGGCGAGCCCCCGCGCGGCGACGGGGACACCTGACACGGGCTGTGACGACTCGGATGTTACCATTGTCGATGCGGTGGTGACAGGGACGACCCGGACAGCGGATGGCGATCACGACAGGCCTTCCAAGCGGGTGCGGACGTCGGCGGACAAGGTGTCTGCAGACGCTGCCACCCGTTCCGGTAGTGCTCGTTACAAGTCGGATGAGGAAGAGGAGGAGGAGGAGGGGGACATGGACTGAAGGGGCCGTGACAGTAGGGACTTTGCAAACTGGGCGTGCCGTCTTATGGCGTACGAGACATGTGATGTATGTGTTGGGTGTGAGTGTGTCTCTTGCTTTTATAGTTGCGTTGTGAAAGTGCGTGCCTCTACGTCTGCATTGTGCTGTAGCGCCTGCGTAGTATGCGGACGACATGACCACCTGTCATCTAAACAGGAACCAATGGCCACCCGGCATACCCTTCTCCCCGCCTCCATTGGTGGGCCATTGTGTCAGAGTACTCGTACACTAATCTCATACATGTACGGGTGCCACAGCGTGGGTACGCCGTTCGCCGTTCATATTATCTAGGCGCTTGTACCCGCATGGACGTCCTTCCAATAGCGGGTCCAAGCACTACACCAAAGCACATCACAGCTGACCGCAACCGCTAGAGCCACGCGCGTAGGCCAGAGGCCCCCACCGCGCTGAGTGGGGGAAAGGTCGGCCCCGCTTGCACGGACGGGGCCGACCGATTCACCTGGCAGTGCCCGACGCCACTCCCAATACACACCGTCAAGGTCGGCGGGGGTAAGCCCCCGCATCGCCTTCTCCCGTTGCCGGAGTCCGAGCTGCTCCCGCAGCCATGCAACGAAGTAGCGAACCGCCTGCTGGGAGACCTCGCTCATCGCCTGGGCCCTAACGGGCAGAAGAAAGTTGGTCACCATTTCGGGCGGCAGTCGTCGAACGGCGCGCGGCTGGGAGGGTTGTGGTACCGCAGCACCTGCCCGTTCCCCGGCCGGAGGGGAAAAGCGGTCCTTCGCCAACCGGGCAAGATGAACTGACGGGTCCCCTGCGAGTACATGCGCATCTGGGGAGACAATGGCAGAAGCGGGTGATTCCACCGGTTGAGGCTCGCGAGGGGTTCCATGTGGCTGCACCGGCACATCTGGTTCCATCACATCTACGACAGCCGCCGCTTCTGTTGCTCCACCAGGAGGGACAGGCGGCTCTCGTGGCTCCTCCGCGTAAACAACAGCCCCCACGCCGGTTTCCCCGTCGTCGTATCCACCAACGCCACCACCCTTATGCGGATGCAGACCGGATACACGAGCAGCTGTGGCGTTGAATGGGTCCGGCGTCGGTTGAGATGTTTGTTGGGTAACACAGGAGCCCGTGACCGGCACGCCACGTGCGCGTAGATGCGGCACAGGCGCGGGACCAGTATACGTCATGTCTAGGCCATTGGTAGGCACGCTGCCCTCTTTGGGAGGAGGGAAGACACACAGGAACACGTAGGTACTCGCCAGACTCGCCTGTAGGGGCTGCACCACGAACCGAACGTCTCGGATGAAGCGCTTCACCTCCACATCAACGGGCGCCGTTTCCAGGTCCTGCACCGTTTCTGGCACCAGGAGCACCACAAGACAACGCCCAGACACCCCTGGTTCAGTCTTCTCCATGAGGGCGGGCGAGAGTGTGTGGGTTCTACGGCCCCCCTTGTAAGGGGAAGCAGCCCGACACACTCGCGCTGGAAAGGCAAAGAGAATTCACGAGCTCTTGTGCCGGCGTGTGGGGACGGGAGGTGGTGGGAGGGGTGGGGGAACAGGGAAGGCAGTGGCAGGGGATGATGGGAGCTGCCCCACACAACGGGTGTCCAGGCAGGTAAAACAGTAGGCGCGACGGGGGGTAAAAGCAGTCGGCGCGACTGCGGCTGGCAGCGCCTTTGACAGAGCCCCTGCCGGTCCGCGTGCAATGCAAATTTGTCTTGGCCGGGGACCCATTTATATTCATATCCAATGTCCGCGACCTGCCGACGAGCCCGCTCCACTGTACTTAGGTGGCATGTGAGCGGGGTTACGGTTCGAATTGTGTATAGTGCACGTGGCCAGTCGGTGAGCCTGGGCGTCGCCGGCGGTCGAGGAGCCCAAGCACGTTTCGATGGGCCGCCGTCAAGAAGAATCTTGTGTGATTTTTTGCATAGCTGGCTTACCCGCATATTTATCTACATGCCGAAAACCCGTGTTGGTGGCCTGTCTGGCCACCCCACATGCCATGCAGGTGGCCTGCGGGCAGCCGGGCGGCCACCCGACCACAGCCGCCCCGTACTGCGAAAATATTTGGTATTCGGGAGGGGCCTACAGGTCACACACATTGGAATCGTAGGGGGGGGGGGGGGGGGGGGGGGCTGACAGGCCACCTGCACGGGGTTTGGATTGAGGGTGGCCGACAGGCCACATACACGGGACTCGGGGGGGGGGGGGGGTGGGTGGGGGGGCCGACAGGGTAAGGGGGCCGGTAGGCCACCTTCACGGGATTCGGGGGGGGAGGGGAGGGGGGCGACAGGCCACTTACACGGGATTGGGGGGGGGGGGTGACAGGCCAGCTGCACGGGGTTTGGATTGAGGGGGGGCGACAGGCCACCTTCACGGGATTCGGGGGTGGGGGACAGGCCACCTTCACGGGATTCGGGGGTGGGGGGGGCGACAGGCCACATACACGGGATTCGGGGGGGGGTGAGGGGCCACCCGCACGGGGTTGGGATTGAGGTGGGGCGACAGGCCACATTCACGGGAATTGGGGGGTGAGGGGGGGGCGACCGGCCACTCGCACGGGGTTGGGATTGAGGGGGGCGACAGGCCACTTACACGGGATTCGGGGGGGAGGGGGAGGGGGGCGACAGGCGACTTACACGGGATTCGGGGGGGGGGACAGGCCACCTGCACGGGGTTGAGATTGAGGGGGGGCGACAGGCCACCTTCACGGGAATTGGGGGGTGAGGGGGGGGCGACCGGCCACTCGCACGGGGTTGGGATTGAGGGGGGCGACAGGCCACTTACACGGGATTCGGGGGGGGAGGACAGGCCACTTGCACGGGGTTGGGATTGAGGGGGGGCGACAGGTCACCTTCACGGGATTCGGGGGTAGGGGGGGGGCGACCGGCCACTCGCACGGGGTTGGGATTAAGGGGGGCTGACAGACCGCCTGCATGGGATTCGGGGGGGGGTTGCGACAGGCTACCTGGACGGGACCCCACCACAAGAGCAGGCAAGGGGAGTGGGACGAAAGGAGGGGGGGGGGGGAGGGTGGGAAAGCAATGTGGCGGCGGCGGGGGCGGGGGGGGGGGGGGGGGGGGGGGGAGCACGCGGGGGCACTAGGTGTTGCAACGGACCCCGCCTGCGCAGCTGCGTGAAACGTAGGAACCCGGCGGCCGAGACGCTTCCGTTTCAGACAGGCCCTGGGGCGCTGCAGCGGCTCGATTACGGACGTTTACACGTCGAAGTCGTCTGCACCCGACCTGTTGAGGCTGCACTGCCTTTATGCAGCTGGCAGCTATGCGTGTGTGCACTCTGCGCCCCACCATGCCATGTGCGACAATGGAGCGCGGACGCCGCTGGCGTGGACCGTTGCGTCGGAAATGGGCCACTTAAGTGTCAAGGGCGGTGTCTACTCATACCATGTGAGAAATCAACATTTTCAGTGCCTTTCACGCCTAGTTAAGACCCGCAGAGAGCGGACATAGGGTTCTTGCCACCTGGTTGGAGGGTCGATGGAACTGAGGCTTCTCATTGGAAAAATCTGAAACACTCCAAACTTGGCGACTTACAGTGCTGCGGATGAAGTCGTCAGCGAGGGGTGAAAGAGGGGGCTACATCTCTGTCGAATATGCTATGTCCGCCCTCACTGTGCTTCCCGTAAAACGTGGATGTTGAAGGGACGTGAGAGGTGGGATCCATTCGTCCAGACAGCGATTATCATTACCTTCACGTACCGTCAACATCCGTTTTTTACAGGAAGCACTATAACTGGGTGTGCTGTGGGGGGGGGGGGGGGGGGGGGGGGGGTGGGGGAGCACTCGGGCTACTAATCACGCTCAAATCAAGCCCCGCGCACTGGAAAGGGCCTGGCTGCGGATCCCGGGATATTTAATGAGCACTGCGCTGGTGCCCCCCGTAGACGTCGTCCCCCCCTCCCCGCCCCCCACCCGGGCCCCTCGCTGTCGTCCGTCGTTTTCGCCACCGTCCCACCCCTCCTCTCCGCCCCCCTCCTCGACCCCCCTCTTTAGCCTGCTTTCATCTGGCGGTGGATCGACCGTGTCTGGGCGACGGTAACGGATCGGGTCGCGCAAGAGGGCGTGCGGGAGGAAGGTGGCGGGCGGGTGCGGGTGCGGGGGGGTACGGGGAGAAGGGAGTGGTCGGGGGCGCGTGGGGTGGGGGAGAAGTCGACGGGGTTCGGCTGTCAACCGGTGCACGTCTTCCCCGCAGGGGGGGGGCCGTTGCGACACCTGGTGCCCCCCGTGTGCTTCCCCCCCCCCCCCACCCGCTGCTGCCCACTTCCTTGCTTCCCTGCCCTCCCGCTCCTCCAGTCCGCCCCCCTCCTTTCATCCTCTTCCCCGTCGGTCCCGTCGGTGCCCTGGTTGTGACCGCCCGACTGCTTGATGGACTTCCAAGACGGCAACGGCGAGGAGGGTTCGCCAGACGACATCCGGCCTGTTGTGGCTACCCACACAACTGTCGCTGGACGGGACGATGCCGAGGCAGGCGTAACTGCCCGACCAGTTACGGTCCATGGACGTTTCCCTTCCCATGGGAGTGTTCCTGAGCGGACGGGACCAACGCCTGTACCATTGTCGGCAACCGCTGCTCGCCATCGTGACCCGACCACCACCTCTGTGCCTCGTGGCACCGATGCAGAGAAGCTGGACGTGCTCGTTGCTGATGGTTGCCGACAGTTGCTGACGGGCGGTGGAACCCCTCCCACGGCCACGTTGTCAGCGCTGATTCGCGATGCGACCGATGTGGCTGCGCGTCTTCTTGCGCCCCACGAGGGCGTTCCGGTAGACCCCATCGTCGCATCTGCTGTGGTTCTCAAGTTGCACGCACTCGTATGGCCTGTAGCCGATCGAAGTGACGTCATGGATGTCTTTCGCCGTGGACTGTGTGCGGCTCTGCGCTGTGACAAGGACTCTTCCGTTGTTTGTCTACCTGCCAAGGTCGTTGCCTGTCTGTTGTCTGTCATCGTCTTGCCCGTCATGGACCCGGAGTCATGGTCTATGGGGTCACGCCTGTCGGCCTTGGCTGTCTGTGCAACTGCGATGGGCAGCGGGCAGCGGGCTGGGACCACATGCTCCGCGCGTCAAAGTGCGTCTTCACTGCCGTCCCGTAGGCCCAGCGTAGGCGGCGAGCAGCAAGAGCAGCCGCAGATACTGTCCTCGTCTGGTCTTCTGAACGAGTCCGCCGTGGAGGCCACATGCCTCTTGTTGTTGTCGGGCCTTCAGACGGGGACATCCGTCCGCGACTATACGAACACGGGTGATATCCTCCGGCTTCTCTCCCTTGCATGGCGATTGGGCTACTGGCCGGCGGCGTCGACGGACGCTCTCGCTGCGCTTACGGATGGGGACTCGTCACTGGTGGTCGACTTGGCCCTCGCGGCGACGGACAACGCAGCCCGTGATGTTCTTCTGCGATCACGACCGGAGAAGATGTGTACGGAGCTTTTGCTTCGCATGTCGACGGCCACGGCCGCGTGCATAGAAGGTGGGCAAGAACGGAATGCCCTCTGTGCGGGGACCCGCGCTGTGGCGATTGTTGTCGACCCGCGAATGACGAGGTTGTTGTCTGTGCCGGGAATCATCGCGTTCGTGCCCGGTTTTATCGCCACGGAGACCCCTGAGTATGGTCCGTGGTGTGCGGGGGTGACTAGTTACGTCACCACGCTTCTCCGCTGCGTTGTTGTCGTACTTCGCAGCCCCTCCCATGTCGAGAGTGGCGAAGCGGTGGGAAACTTGACTACCTGCATGTACACGCTTGCGGGCACAGGTCTGGGCCTGCTGATTTCGGCGGACGTGTCGCTGCGAAAGGAGTCACATCACCTGATGTGCCTGTTGGCGCACTGGTTTGAGACCGGAGACGAGACGATGATGACGATACCAGCAGGAGCAACTCAGACGCTGGGGGAGCTGCGGTCATGGTCTCCAGACGCTCTACTCCGTCTTTGCAGGAGCGTCGCCACCCGCACGGCTGCCGACGAGGCGGACACCGCGGCAGTTGTTGAAGAGGTCGTTGCTGGTCGAGCCCCGGCCGCCGCCGGTGAGGCGCCTGTGGCGGGCACGGTCCTGCGTGGTCACAAGCCGTGCCCCGCTCCTGGCCCTCTGTTCACCTTTGCCATTGCCGTGGACGCTGTCCTTCGCATGCTGCGCATTTCAGCTGCACGTGACGGGCCGTCGGGCGAGTACGTACCCTTACAGGCCTTCGCTGTGTGTACGGCGCTTGTTCGGTGATGTGATGCATTTGTCGTCGCCCTGCCCGTGAGTGTTGCTGGTTCCATTTGCTCCGCCGAAGGCAGACACGCGGCGGGGGCCCGCCTGACATGTATCCTGAATCACTTGTACCACGTGGGTGGTGGCAGGGTGCCAGCAAGGACGACGGCGTCGGTCATGGGTGACGTGCGGCGCCTGCTGGTGCGGTGCGTCCGATTTCTGGGGTCGCCCACATGGGAAGGCTGTCCAGACGAGATTAGGGTGTCCGCCAGGCCCGTGGCAGACGCCTGGTTTGACTCCCTACCGTGGCTATGGCGTCTTGCCTTTGCCGACCCCAGCGACAGCACCCGGGAGGCGGTGGCTTCCGCCGCAAAGCTGTACTGGCGTGCCGTGTGTCGCCGTGGCCGAGTCGGTTTACCACACACGTTGTCTGTGTCGCGAGCGGCGATGGCAAGCACAACGCACCGGCTGTTGCAGGCGAACTGTGGTGGGGATTTGTTGGGCAGTGGCGCTGTATTGCTGGAGGGGTTGGCCGAGGTGAGAAGCACCCTGTTTTACGGCAAGATCAGTCGGGACCTGCGGCGACTGAGTTGCACAATTGACCAGCTGCTGGTAGATTTGGAGAGCCAGCCGCGGGGCCCACCGGGGACGAGTGTAGGTGTACCTGTGCCGGTGAACACGCGCGGGACGGGTACGGCGGACTGCCCTATTGAGATCATTGACGACGATGAGGAGCTTGTGGCTCTCCCTTCGGAGCCGGTAACGACCTCGTACTTCATCGCTGATGGCTTGGCTGTTCCTCCTTGCCCCAGGGGTCGCCCAGTACGGGGTGACACTGGACCAGTCATCGTCACGCGGCACGCAGGAGCTCCCCGGGGCTCTCCTGGGCAGCAGCAGCTCGTCGACGTGGGGGACCTACCGCAACTGACTCCGCGCCTGGCAATGCGCAAAGCCATGGGCGTCTGCGCCCTGGGGAACGCGACGCCGACTTGGAAGCCGGTCGATACCATTGTTCTGCGTGGCGAGGAGGATGCGAACGCCGCGAACAACACGGCGACGAAATGGCGCCGGCGCGTGTTGCGGCTCGTGGTTGCCAAAGCCGGTATGGCCGCCTCTGCTGTCGCAGCCGATGCATGGCAGAGATCGCTTGGGTCCCCCCCCCCCCGCGACCTCACCCCGCCTGTACGTGAGCCCACGGATGGGTTGCGTACCCGCTATGGTTTGTCCTACGTAATATCTGCCACACACTCAGACGCCGCCCAGGCACTGACCGTTGACGTGTGTGTTGTCGTATCAGGTCACCCACGCCCCGACTGCGAGGACGGGTCGGAGGACGGGGATCGTCACGACCGACGCATTCGACCGCCAGAGGACGCGGCGGCCGCCTCACCGGGGGACCTGTGTAACGTATGGGTGGACCAGGCAGAGGCGGACACCAGCAAGCGTTCCTTCAGTACCCCCGTCGACGCGGTCTGTGTCAGACGCAGCGTAGTGGCGGAACCTGTCGAGTCGGGCTCTGGCACGACCAAGGCGACGCTGCTGTGGCTCTCTGTGCGACACACAGACGCTCCCCTGTTGCCCTGTCAGACCAACAGCTCCGACGGCACCCGTCGGTTCGTGGTGGTGACCCTGTCCTTGAACATTGTCTCCGACTGGTGTGAGTACAGCGGCCTCGGAGAGTGGGCGCGTCTGCCACTTTCTGTCCGTAGTAACCTGGAATCGTCGGAGAGGGCGGCTACATCAACCCCCCTTGTCTCGGGCACATTGCCGTCAGCGCCGGAGCGACGTCCCGACAGTGGGCCTCCGCGCGTTCCCCGCCTCGACGTATCGATCCAACTGGACGAGTCCCAGGGGCGGGTCGTTATGGCCATCGTTGACGCGTTTGCCGCGCCCCGTGTTGGCTGTGTGTTGGTGACCGGTCCGCCGGGTACGGGCAAGACGCGGACCATTTTGGGTGTGGTGATGGAACTGATTCGGTTTGGTTGCCTGCATCAGCCATTTTTCTCCACGAGGCTGCTGGTTGTGTCGAGGACCAACGCCGCATGCGACCAGATTCTGTCTGCACTACTGCCCCTGCACGGTCTGCTGCAAGGCTACAGTTGGGGTCGCCGGTATCTGGCACAATTGGCAGGGTCTTCGCCGGGGACTTAGTTCCCTGTGCTGTTACGGGTCGGTCTGGCGCCGCCTAAGAACGACCCGGTTGCCGTCACCCACATTGACGCCGTCGTCGACGATTTACTGCCTCGCGTCTACCCTGACGTGGTGCAGCGGCTGGAGGTTGCACGAACGGCCGTTGCACGAGGAGAGCACACGGTGCTGGCTTATTGTTCTTCTGGGGGGCCGCCACTTGCGACCAATGACGGGGGCCCAACGGCGGCGCCCCATGTCGACATCGGAGTCGTACAGGCAGCTCAGTACGAGCTGGCGGAAGCTACCAAGGCGGTCAAGAATTCGATGCGGCGGTTGCGCAAGCGAGTCGCCCGGGATGTGCCGGTTGTTGTGAAAACCACGGCCTCCTCTACGGGAAGGGACATCGGCAGCCTCGGCTACCATGCCGTCATCGTAGACGAGGCTGCCACGACAAGCATCCCTGCGGCCGTTTCTGCGGCTGTCCGGGCGTCGGGGGAGGCTGGTCGAGAATTCGCCGAGATTACGCGCTGCTTGGTGTTCATGGGTGACCCTGCACAGCTGCCACCAAGCTGTGGAATGCGGTACAGTGGTGACCTCATCCCGATGGGTGACAGCGTGTTTGCGCGGCTTCAACCGGACCACCCTCTTTTGACACTAAGAGAGCAGTACCGTATGCGGCTCCTGTTGTGGGACATTGACCGACGCTTGTTATACCCGTCGATACCGGGTGGTGCGCGTGCGGTCGGGCCCAAGGCGTTGTGGGACTGCGCCACCCGGGTATTGCCCGACTGGCTGGCGCGGTCGCGACGGAAGCCGCTCCACGTCACAAGTACCTCCCTACTACCGCCCACGGCTCGACAGGAAGCATCCGACCGTGGCACTGGAAGCACGACAAACGAGGCGGAGGTACATGTGGTGGAGGAGGAGTTGAGGAACCTGCTTCGTGGCTGGGCGTCGCATCCCTCATGCGACCTGCGAGTGCTCGTGCTGACACCGTACAGGGCCCAGCAACGGCTGCTCGGCGCCGCTGTGGCGCGGGTTCGAGTGGCCACCCCCCCCCCTCGACAGACGCACCATCGGTACACGGTACAAGTGTCTACTGTTGACGGCTGTCAGGGTGCGTCGGTGGACTGCGTGCTGCTGTCACTCGCACGGTCCGTCCCCACCGACAACCGACACACACGGGAGTACAGGATGCGCTTTACCGGGGATGCCCGCCGCATGAACGTGATGCTGTCCCGGGCAGAGGCACATCTCCACGTGGTAGGGGACATTGAGTACATCGCCAGCTCGGGAACCAAATGGGATGAATGGTGGGTCATTGTGCGAGACCGCCACGCGGACTGGGTGGGCCTTGTGCACATTGACAGTGTGTCTGTGCAGGGTACCGCCTCCAGATACAACCGTCTCTAGCGCCGATACGGGTCGCCGCCGACACGACGCAGAGACGGGTGGCCCCATGGCCACGGAGTGGATGGAAGATGGGCACGTGCCACCCTGTCGCCACCGTCCCGACGCCCTTGCGTTTCATCCCGCGTGGGCGGGCGTTTACGATCAGGGAGGGGCCCGGGAGGAATCCTGGAGGCTTGCATTTAGACAACGGGGATGGGAGCTGGGGGGGGGGGGGGGGGGGGGGGGGGGGGGTGGGGGGTTGGAGGGGGCGGGGGTTGGAGGGGGCGGATAGTGGCCGGGCATTTGTTGGTTCACATGCATATACCCTATTCACGTGCAGTTGACAGGACACTACCATGGGTGATATCGCGCATCAACCCCCTGTCCCTGTCGATATTCTCTCGTATACAGATTGGACAGGTCCATCCCCGGTACATTGCCGGTGCCTTGGTCAAAGTGAGGGGGCGAGGGGGGGGGGGGGGGAAGGGGGGAGGGGGGTTATCACCCACCCCCGCCGTTGCCAGTACCACGCCCGGCATGTTGCTCGGCTGACGTCCGTGGGGCACCGGGGGGTGCCTGATGGCCCTTCCTGTCCTCATGGAAAACAGCCATTCGAGTGGCACATGTCGCTTCCAGGGCCCTCAGTTCGGTCGTCAGGTCACAGAGTCGCTTCCGTGCGACGGTTCCGTCCGTAACAGCCTTGTTGACAAGAACGCCAAGTTCCTCCATGACTGTGTCGACGACAGCCCTTGCAGCAGACAGGGCACCATCATCGGGGTTCGGCCCGAGTAACTCGAAGCACCACATGACCCTGAACACTACCGGCGGTGCAACGGAGGTCGCGCCAGCCTGCCGAAGGACCGTGGCCACTGCACCGACAAGCACCGGTTCCAGCCGAGACAGGGCAGCCGACGTCGAGGCTGCATGGGCCCGCGTCGCATTCAACTCGGCCTCTGTAGCAGCTACCCTGCCGCGGGCGACGGATAAACGATTGGCCGCGTCGACGGCGGCGCTCTTTGCATTCTTGAGGTCGTGCACCGCGTCGCTGTGCTCCCTCCCGGCCACATCCCTTGCACGACTGGCCGAGCGAATACTGTCCGCCAAAAGCGCGGTACGACGCTCCGCCTGCTCCCGACTGGTACACGCACTGGTGGCCTCCGCCGTGCTTGCAGCGGCCAGGTCCCGAGCGACAGCAAGCTCGGTACGCGCCACCTCTTGTGCCGTAGATGCCTGACCCAGTTTGACTTGAGCACGCTCGTGTGCCGCACGGGCCAAGGTCAGCGTGGCACGGCACTCTTCGACATTCTTGACACGTGCGTCGCGGACAGTCTGCGGCGGCCGCTGGTCGGCTCCTCCAACACAGCCGTCAACACCTTGCCCTGTGCGGCTGGGGGAGCTCTCGTGTGGAGGTGGTGACGAAGGCTACGCGCGGAGGACGCTCAGCATGGCCTGCAAATTCCTTGAGGCTTGAGCAGCAGTAGCCACGTCTGGCTCCACCAGCGCGGTAAGCTCGTCCTCTCGGGCGTCTTCAGCACGGGCACGATTTCTGGCGGCGACCACTTCGGCGACCATACCGGCGGTCGCAGCTTGGCGTTGGCTGCGGGTGGCCTCCATTCGCCGGCGTACCCTGTCTGCCTCAGACTCTGGTCCCGCCACGCAGTGAAGGTGAAGCGTGCTCGTGCACTCAGGCCGGCACGCGCTGCATGTCACGTCTTCCCGCCGAGTTCCGCAGCTGGCTTGGAGGAGCTTTCCGTGCGGAACTTGTGTGTCCCAATTCAGGTCCCATAGCGCGTGGAGGTTTGGGCGAAGGCGTGCGTGCTCAGCTTGCTTCGCTGCCGTTAAGATGTTGGAATGCATTGATGCGCCACCGCGCCTGAAATAGTACCACATGATGGCTTCCAGGAGTAGCGGCGGCAGCTCGCAAAGCACGCGGTCAACGGACAGGGAGTGCCACCAGGACGCCACAATGTCACACAGCATTGACGAGGCAAAGATGGTCCAACGCCTGTGTGAGGTTGTCTTCGTACAGTCCCAGAAGTACGTGAAGCCGTCGGGTAATGTGGGGGGGTGGGGCAGTCGTCGTCCAAAGTCGAGCATATTCGAAAGTAAGGGCCCCTCCAGGTCCACGGCTAACTCCCCCGCCCATATCGGACACACGACGCCTCGTGCACGCCACACGCGGTCCGCAGAGACAATGTCGGTTGATGGTCGCGCCACGCCTTGAATAGCCTTCATTGCGTCGAGGAGGGGTTGGGTGCCCATGTTTCTCAGAGACGTTAGCGGGACCGCGTCTTCAAACCGGAACGTGTACCATTCGCCGTGACGTTCTGCCTCCAATGTGCGCTGTACCAGGAGACGCAGGGCCGCGGCGTGGGCATCGTCCCGCGCAAACGGGAACGTGACCTGTTGAGCCAGATCCCGTACCATCACAGCCGATGGCCAGGCCCGGAACACATCGCAAAGAGCGGCTGCGGTCACGGCCAACGCCGCCGCCGGGTCCCAGGGATGTCGAGCGTACCCAGCATGACACAGAAGGCGGACAAAGTAAGACACGGTCCCGCCGTCCAGGACCTGGCGCACAATCTCGTTCGTGAAGACGAGCACATCTACGATCCTCGGACTGCCCAGATTTGACAGGACACCGTGTATGGTGGCAACTGGAACTGTCCGCCCACCAGGCGGTCGAGCTCGACGGTGGATAAGTAGGAAGCCAGGAGGAGGGGCTTCACCACGATGCTCCAACGCGGACAGGGCCTCGCCGCGAAGTCTTTCCGCATCTGTACGGAGGGCCTCGTGAGTGTCTTGATCGGCTCCGGGTGTGGATCGACTGCGGCGCGGCACCTTGAACGATGACCATTGCAGGCGTGACCCCGGCGAGCTCCCCGGTGCGCTCGGGTGCGGCATCATACATGTATGACGCACGGGGATGGCGGGTGGTGGAGAAACCAAGGTGCGGTGCTTGTCCAGGGGAGGTGGGCGTGGGGGGGGGGGGGGGGGGGGGGCGCGGAGCGGGGGAGGGGGGTGGGGTTGTCGCAACAGTAGGGGTGGGGAGGGCACTGTATAGACAACAGCAGGCAGCACAAGAAGGGGTCGTGTGTCGTTTGCCCACGGGAGAAAAGCCACGGGAGAAAACCGCATGCACGGCTTTCCGACATGGGAACGGTGAGTGGTGCGTCCACAGTAAGATACACAAATACGTGGACATGTAGATAGATACGTAGATATGCACCTATGATATGTGTTGCAGTTCTCCCGAATTTTGCCCCATGTGGACAAGAGCAAGAGCAAACTGTGTTTGACCGATGATATGACTCAGATGCTGCCTCTCTAGCCAATGACTGCTCTGCATGAGGGTCCGTTGTTGTACGAACAGTGTGAGGGCCAAAGTAGGGCGGTGGGCAGGCCACATGTACCTCATTTGAAATGGAAGTCATCCAGTCAGAGCGAGCGGGCATGTACCTACCACCCTGCTGCCCCCCTCCCTGCCCCGGCCCCTACCGCCGACGCCCGCCCGCCCTCTCCGCCCCACTCGTGTCCCCCGTCACCCCCTTTTGTCCTGTCTGTCCCGTCTTCCCCATCCCCTCTGTCTCCCCCATCTCTCCCATCTCTCCTGTCTCACCCACCACTTCTCTCCGGTCTCCCGTCCCCTCCACCCCCCATGTACAGCACCCTGTCCCCCCGATTGCCCGCCGTTCCCCACCGATGACCTCTACGGCCGCGGGGCCCCTTCGTTCCCGTCTTTGTGTGCGTGTGTTCCCCAGGAGGCGCCCGCGTACGACTGAGGACACGCTGGCCAGTGTACCTTGTTGACGTGTCGTGAATTGGACTGGCCTGCACGAGGAAGCCATCGTGCCAGGGCGGCGCGTATCCCAGCATGTCCGTCGTATTGCCTTTGGGACCAGAAGACGGTCTGGCAGATACCATTGTCCGTCGGATCCCTAACGTCGTCGGTGTCATCCGGTCACACCTGACTACGTATGTCGAAAGCTTGACGGACACCGATCGAGCTGCCATTGGACATGTGTGTATCATGGTGTACGGCGGTCAAGAACATGCAAACGACACAATCGAAGTTTTGGCGCTGCCGTGTGGTTTAGGAGATACCCCGTCCGAGTTGCTGGATGTGACGGAAGCACTCATCCGCAAGAGCATTGTCTTCTGCAGCGGCTCACCTGCGCATGAACCTGGACTGTCTGAGGGTGCGCCTGGTCTCGCGCCAGCGGTAGGGGGCGGGGCTGGCCCAGTCACCACTGCGGGGGCGGCGGCGGCCGTGGATCCCGTGGCGGCGGCGGCGGCGGTGGCCGTGGATCCCGTGGCGGCGGCGGCGGCGGCGGCCGTTGATCCCGTGGCGGCGGCGGCGGAGGTGGCCGTGGATCCCGTGGCGGCGGCGGCGGCGGCGGCCGTGGATCCCGTGGCGGCGGTGGCGGCGGCGGCCGTGGATCCCGTGGCGGCGGCGGCGGCGGCGGCCGTGGGTCCCGTGGCGGGGCGGTCCCCATTAGCGACTGTCATACGGGGTGCGGACAGAGACGTCGTCCGCAAAAAACTGGGGGGGCAGCACGGTCACGGTCATCCGGCATCACCGCAAGCGGGTTTGTGTCGCTGTCCGGCCTGGGGGAGCCGCTGCGACAAAAGATCGCTGCTGGACGTCCGGCGACCGTGGAAATGTGCCCTGGACGGCAAGGACGCCATTCGACTGTCGCCGAGCAGGACGCGGTATCGCTTGTGACGCCGCCCATGGTGGAAAGTCTTTTGCGCGTCTGTGGTGTGGAGGCAATGGACGAGGTGTCGCGGCCATGGCTCCGTCGCCTCTTCCCGTGGCTGCGTGCCAAGTTGGCCCCGGGTAATGATGGTTTTCAGTGGTCGCAGTACATCCCACAGGGGCTGTCGGATACTACATGGGAATGGGCACGTGCGCTCCCGGGGGAGACCGTTCCCCCAGTGCGTGCCACAGGCGTACACCTGCATACGTCCAATAGGAACATCGACTTGATGCGCCTCCGTGTAGCTCTGCAGGTCGCTGCACACTTGGAAGAATTCTGGTACCAAGCGCTGTACCAGCTCGCTCACGAAACGAGTGGAAAACGATGAAGGCCGAGGGACGGGGAGTGTGGAGGGGGGGGGGGGGGGGAGGGCGGGGGGGGGGGGGGGGGGTGTACATGAAAAACACATGGTAAGATTAAAAAGAGGGACCGTACGAGATTACGAAGTGATGACCCTTTGACCAAGACCTGGGGCAGGGGCAAGGACGGCGTCATCCCAGTCCCGAGTCGACGCATTCAGTTCAGAGCGGTCTCCTGCAACAGTGGTCTCCTGCGCAGCACTGCTGATCGCCTGTCAAAATATTGCTTGCTTTTTTTGGGAAATTCTCGAGCAAAAACCTGCATGAAACCTGCATCGACCCCCCCTCAAGGCGTCATACGCACCGCTTTTACCCCCGCTTCTTGCTTTCTGCCTACAACAGCTCGAGCGATTGGTAGTCGCCACCATGCGATGGGTGCTGCGACAGGGCGCCCAGGCCGACTACTTCACAGCGGCACGGCGCCGCACTTACCGGCCTCGACTACAGGCAGTGTCCTTACCATCTGCGCGCTGGCGACATCCTGTGGGTGCCCACCCGACCGTCCGTGACGACGCCTCATGGTCGTCGCCCGTGTTGTTGTCCCATTTGAAACCACATGCGCAAGGGACATGTGGCTAATCGGGTCCGGTTGGGTCGGTCGCAGACGTATAGGCAGCAAACGAATTTTTTGCTCTCGCCTAATGTGGCCCCACGCGAGCAGTGAGTATGCCCAGGTCCCCTACAACCCCCGTCCGCGCATCGCGCCGCCGGCGCTCACGGCCTCGCGCCGTGGACCACGCCGCTGGTGGGCCGACCGCCTCCATTCCATGGCCCGCGTGGCCACCGTGACGACAGCCCGTACAAGCAGCCCCAGTCAGGCGGGCACCAGGCCAGGGTCGAACGGGTCAACCCTGCCGCGGCCGATCGCGGGCGTCAAGCTCAGGTCCCCACAGTGACACACGAATGTAGATATCGGGGTGCGCCAGGCCGGGACAGTCACATACATCACCCAATTCTGCCGAAATACGGCATACAGACGATCCCGTGGGCAGCTGTCTGAGCAGCTGGGATAAGCGCGGTGCGTGATGACGATCCACATGCCCGACCTGGTCTCCCGTGAGGAACGAAAGGGTGTAGGGTAGGGGTGGGTGCATTGACAGCGCCCATCCGCACGTTGTTCACCAACCAGCCTCCACTCACACAGCAAGGCATACAGCGCGTTAGTCCTATACAAAGACTGTGGACGCAAGTGGCTCGCAATCCGGAAGGGTACAAGACACAACTCAACCCCCCCCCCCCCGCCGCACCCCCCCCCCCCCATGCCCCTTGTCCGAGACTGGCAATGCATACCATCACGTCATGGACGTAGACCTCCACGGCGTGGGGGTCGAAAGGGTTGTGAGGGTTTCGGTACAGAGTCACCGGCGTGCCCGGTTCCACGATGTGGTTCAGTCCGGTGGGGTAGTAGCGCCGACCGACAAGAATGGCTTCGTACACGACCGAGGGCGTCCGCTGAGCCGCCATATGTCTGCCTCCTCCTCCCCCAGTGACCAGGCGGTGGCGATGGAAGACGGGGGGGTGGAAAAGCAGTGTCGACTTGTTCGCGGTAACCATGACGCACGACGCACGCCCCGGTCAAGCAGGCGATGAAATTGTGCTCGGTGACCCCCCCCCCCCCCCCCCCCCCCCCCCCCCCTTCCTCTGCCTCACACCCCTGCAGTACACCTTGCTGTGCTCTCAACTCCTTCCCCACTGTCACACCCTTCGCCCCCTCCACAACCCCTCTCTCCCGCCCCCCCCCCCCCCCCCCCCCCCGAGCGTGCTGCTAGCTCCGCCACCCAGCGACGCCTGTACGAGTAGTGTGCGGGAGGAGACGCCTGCACGAGTAGTGTGCGGGAGGAGACGTCCGCCGCCGCCACCTGCATGGCCCATGTGGGTGGCCTCCCGCTCGACCAGCCACCCCACCTGCACCGGGGGTGGTTTCAAAGCAGAGAAGCAGAGGTATTGGTCGGATTGCCTTAGAGGGGCGTCTTTTCCTTTACCAGAGACAGCGATGGTGCACCGGACGGTCGGGACAGCTGCTGTACAACCGCTCCATATCCGTTTCGTACTCTCTCTCTCTTGTAATAAAAACAAAAACAAAAAAGCTCGCGGGCTTTCCCCACGTGTGACGCGGTTCTCTGTGTCTCGTGCGACACGAGGAAGAGGTAGTCGTGTCCACAAATTCTACGCAACGCACACCCACTCCCACGGTAGAGGAGGTAACCGTACGCTGAGAGCCACCGTTCAAGACACGCTTTGCACACTTTGGTCGTGGCGGGGGTACCCCACCGACAAAGATGTGTATAATGCGACCATGCACACAAACAGTTCTACGAGATGAGGTACGACAAAAAAGGCACGAGAGAGAGAGATGATGTATAGAGACGCGACACACGGAGCTGACACGTGACGAGGGTCATACGCGGAGGACGGCCGATGGGTCGTCAGGGACCGGGAAAAGCGGGTGCACGTGACGATGATGACGATGACGGTGGAACGACGCCGTGTTACAGCTTTGGAGGCGCTTCCAGAACAGGAATGACAGGCGGCGGTGGCAGTGGGGGCGGCGGTGGCGGTGCCACCACTCGCGACGACCGACGGAGTGCCAATCGAGTCGATCGACGGAGAGGCGACGGCGACGGCAGCGGTGGCGGTGGCAGGGTGTCCGGTTCCGGTTTAGGATCCGGCTGCAATACAGGGTGGACAGACGGCGGTGACGGTGACGGTGGTGGTGGCCTTGGTCAGGTGGTGAGCAAACTCTTTGGTCTCCATGCGCTTCCGTAATGTGGCAGTATTGACCCCCAGGTAGGGGGCAACACGTGCCATGCAAGGGGCGGCAGGCCACTAGCCTGATCCGTTCCTCCCCCTGCATTTGGGTCCATATTCCCTAAGTTCGGGATAGTTAGCTTAGTAGTAAATCCAACTTGGATTTGAGGGTTTTCTGCATTTATCGTCTTGAATTTTCGTGTGGCCCGGTGGGCAGGTGCTGGGGTGGGAGATTCTGAGTGGCGAGATTCTGAGTGGACCCTGGGGGGATAAGGGGAGGGACAGCGGGGCTTGGCCCTGCGTCCCCGTCCCGACCAAGAAACTGTTGGACCACACACCATCTTCTTGTTTGTCCGTGGGGGGATTGCCCCACAACAGGGATAGAGTGTGTGCGACTTGCACTTCTTCCGGTTCCCCCGACACGGGAGGCAGCCCTCGCACACCGCCCCAACTTGGGTACTGTGTGTGCGAGTGGTTTTTGCCACATTTGGTGGAGCAGCAGGGGACAGAGGTAAACTTTACCTCCGGGTGCACCCGGGTGTAGGGGGCCCTCTGTCTCAGAGGAACGGTGGACTTGGACCGTGTCATACGGATCGTTAGCCAACATGGCTAGCTCGGACCCCCCGTCGTCCGGGGAGTACACGGGTGACGCACGTACTTCAGTGCCTTTGAATACTGGTGAGACACAGGTGGGTTTACCTGGGGTCGCAGAGGGACTAGAGGTCCCTCAAGCCAGCAGGACTGGAAGTGCGGGCGGGCAACAGGCCACCCCGACTCAGTCGGGAGTTCACTCGGGTGACACTTCTGACGTGGGTGGGCCGAAGTCTGGCCACCGCGTGGTATACTCAACGGGAACGTCCCAAGGGGTGAGGACTGTCCCCGCGAGTTCCACTCGGGTTGGAGCCAACTTTGGCATGGAGCCATCGCCAACTAGGCTTTCGGAGGACGGCGGACCTCCGTTGGTCGGCGATGGGCTCGCGCCCATGCCCCCGGTTGAGACCCCTGAGGAACGTGGTTACCCCTCAGGTGGACTCCCGGAGGCGGACCGAGACTCAACTGGAGTCGTCAATCCACTCCTCGCGGAAACTGTCCGTCGGGAGGCGACCAATGTGTTGCGGCAGACTTTGCCGGACCTGGTGGTCACGATGACGAATACTATTCTGAATCAGATTGTAGCGAGTTTGCCAGATGGCCTGAATGTCCAGACCGGATTGGGGCTTTCGAGCCCACAGGCGCAGGGGGAATCCCTCCCCACGCCTATCTCGGGTCGCCCCGAACTGGGGGCGACACCTGTGACTCCCAACGAGGGAGCCACACCATACGCGGTGGGGCGTACGCCCTTCACGGGGGAGTTCCCCTCGGAAACGCCGGCGGCTACACCAAGCTCGCCGTATCAGACTACAGGCACTGAGGGTGGACTTACCCCAGTGCCACAGCGGCTGTTCCCTCAACGTGAGGTGCCGCCCAAGATCCAGGTAGCCAACCCGGTCTACCAGCGGATCTTTGACTGTGAGACCTACGCTCTCCACAACAAGTCGGTGGCGTATGGTCCTGACCAGGCCCGAGCTATGGGCCGTGCCAAGAAGAATGCACTTCATTCTTTTGGGCACAGAGCGGAGTGGGATGGAACTCCCCCCCTCCGTGTCTTTGAGTTCCTACGTCGTTTCACAAAAGCCTGTGACGACAATGCCATAAGTGAAGGCATGGCTTTTTACATGCTACAGGAGTTTACGAAGGGAGACCTGCGGACAGAACTTATGTCCGTCATGCCCAGCTCCTCAAGTGGAGGCGCTGGGGAGGTGACGTCCTATTTGGAGCTCGTCAACTGGTTGTTGAGGGCCATGGTTGATGAAGCGGCGTTGGCTTCTCAAGTCGAGGAGTTTACGCAAGCCCATCAGGAAGAGGCGGAGGACGAGTTGTCCTTTGCGGAGCGAGTCCGTAAGCTCAACAATCTTTGTGGGTTTCTTCATCCACAAGCTGTGGTGAAGAGTCGGTTTGTGGAAGGACTCCACTGGTCAGTCCGGATGGAGACCCGGGAGCATAACACTGCCCGGGCGACCCTGGCCGAGTTGGCTAGGTTCGCCTACCGCAGAGGCGAGGCCTACCGCAAGTTGCGGGAGGAACAACGCCAGGAGCGTCAGGCCGAGTTGGCCAAGGAACGGGAAGAGGCGCGCCAGGCCAGAGAGTTGCGAGAGGCACGCCGAATCCGCAAGGAGAGGGTGGTAGCTGCCGTGGGAACTTCCCAAGGTACCTCGTCGTCTTCCCCAGTTGGGAAGACCCCTCCGGGAACTGATCATCGGTGTTGGAACTGCAACTCCGATGGTCACTGGGCATATGATTGCCCCAAGTTGAGTAAACGCATCCAACAGCTTGTTAGGAATGCGAGTAAGAAGTCGGCTACGAACGAAGTGCGTTCACGCCGCGAGGGTGGGTCTCGACCAGTGGTGGCGGTCGCCACACCCTCGACGGAGGGGGCGGACACGTCGTCCTCGGACTCGTCGTCGTCCCCTTCGCCCTCAGATTCGGACGCCAAGTCGGCGGGAAACGAATGACCGTTGGAGCTGGTCGTCCGAAGCTCACAACGGCAGCCTCGGCCAAGTGGGCCAAGAGGACGAACCAACCGTGTCGGATACTGCGGCGACCTAAGGGAGTCCGCCCACCTCGGGTGGGACTTCCCAAGAACGTAAACCCACGTCGGGTCATCGCGGTGCTGACGGGTGAGAACTTCCAGGTGGCTGGACGGGTGCAACTTGCCCCCGGCCGCGCCTGTTGTGCCCGTATCGTACTTGATACCGGGTCAGGAGCCTCCTTGATACGCAAGTCGCTGTTACCAAAGGGGATGAGGCTCCAACGCTGGAAGTCTAAAGCTGACCATCTGATCGATATCAATGGTGGGGTACTTCCCATCGTTGGTGCCGTGACCCTACCAACTCGGTTGGGGACCCATGAGGTCGACGTGACCTATGGTGTAGTTGAGAATATATCGGTACCCCTGCTTCTGGGTACCCCTTATGTCGTAACACAAGTGCCTTTGATTTGTGGCCCTGAGTACTGGGTCAAGTTGATGAATGGGGAGACTATCCCCATCCTTGGTAAGGGAAAGTCTGTGGCTCCTGTGACAGTTTCACAGTCGAAGCCTGTTTGTTCTGTGAGGGAAGGGTTTACTGCTACTCTGCGTTTAGCCCGTAAAGTCATGTTGCCCCCCAACTCGGTGGCGCACGTGGATGTTGTAACTGATTATGCGGGGAACGGGTTGGTGCACCCTAACCCCCGTCTTGCTCGCAAGCACCAAGTGCATGTTGCCCTTGGCACGATGGACTCCAAAGCCGGAGTCCCGTGGAGGATCCAGGTGATGAACCTGAGCTCGTCGCCCAAGTTCTTCAAGTCGGGGGCCAAGTTCGGCTATATCGACCAACACGAGGGACCGGTAGTAGCGGTCACCCTCAGCGCGGGCGCAAGTAGCGACCCGCAGTCCGGAAAGGAGAAGCATCAAGCCAAGTCGGCCGCCTCTCCTCGGCCCCAGGTAAACATGGAGGGTGTTCCACCCAGGTTGAGGGTTCAAGTTGAACGCCTCTTGGACCAATATCACAAGTTGTGGGATGGTCAATTGGGACTCATGAGAGCTACCCAACACCGGATCGAGTTGAAACCCGGTGCGCCCCCTATACGCCAACAACCGTATAGGGGGGGACCCCGTTCAAGGGCCCTCGTTAAGGAGCAAGTTGCTCGCATGGAGGCCCTCGATGTGATCGAGGCCAGCAACGCCGAGTGGGCGAGTCCGGTGGTGATCGTCCCCAAAGTTGATGGGACCCCCCGGTTCTGTATCGACTACCGTAAGCTCAACGAGAGCACGGTGAAGGATAGTTATCCCCTACCTCGGATGGATGACTGTCTGGACTCTCTGGGGGAGGCAAACGTGTTCTCTACCCTGGACTGTAACGCGGGGTACTGGCAAATTCCCATTGCCCCGGAGGACAGGCATAAAACTACCTTTACCTGTCACTGTGGTACCTACCAGTGCAAGCGCCTACCGTTTGGCCTGTGTAACGCGCCGGCAACTTTCCAGCGCGCTATGGACATGATTCTGGCCGGAGTACGGTGGCAGATCTGTCTCGTGTACCTAGACGATATCATTGTGTTCTCCCGAAGTCCGGAGGAACACATTGGCCATCTTGGCCAGGTGTTCAAGCTACTTGCTGACGCCGGAGTGTCACTGAAGGCGAGTAAGTGCCACCTCTTCACTCAAGAGGTGGAGTACTTGGGACATGTTGTCCGTCCGGGGCGTCTCAGTGTCAACGAGAAAAACTTGAGGGCCATCCGCAAGGCTCAGTACCCCCGGACCCAGACCCAGATGAGGAGCTTCCTCGGGATGTGTAACGTGTACCGACGTTTCACTAAGGGCTTCGCCAAAGTGGCGAAGCCGTTGAATGAGTTAGTGAGCTCAACGCTACCGAAGAACCTGCCTCCCCCAAGTCGGGTGGAGCAGGAATCCTTTGAGACTCTTCGGGACCTTCTGCTGAAGCCCCCTATCCTGGCTATTCCCAGGTTGGGAGGCCACTACATCCTGGATGTGGACGCTAGCTACGACCAACTTGGTTGTGTGTTGCTTCAGCAACAGCCGGACAAGGAGTACTTGCCGGTGGGATACTTCAGCAAGGGGCTAAACTCGGCCGAGAAGAACTACGGAGTCACCGAGTTGGAAGGACTCGCAGTGGTATGGGCGGTGACGTCACTTCGTCACTACCTAGAGGGTGAGAAGTTCCTCATCCGCTGTGACCACCGCGCGTTGCAGTTCATCTTCAAGACGGACTGTACGAACACTCGTCTCAACCGGTGGAGGGTGCGACTTGCACCCTTCAACTTTGATATTGAGTACCGACCTGGCAGGCAACATGCCCTTGCCGACGGCCTCTCTCGGGTACCGACCGAGGGACTGGACACCACCCCAGTCGATGAGGACATCCCCATCGTGGGGGTAGTCACGCGCTCGGGTCAGGCGTTGAATCCCGAGGCGCCAGGGAACAAGAAGTACTTGCCCCTGTCCCTGGACGAAGTAGTGAAGGCCCAGGCCGAGGATCCCTTCTGCAAGTCGCAGAGGGATACCCTGGATACAGTGGCGGAGACGCGGTTCTTCCTGGGAGACGATGGCCTCCTCATGAGGAGGGGGGTATTCCAGGGGACCGAACAACTTGTCGTCCCCGCATCCCTCAAGGACAGTATCCTTGAGAGGGAGCATAACGCTCCCACGGGTGGACACCTGGGGTCTAGTAAACTGTACCAGACCCTGAGGACCAGGTACTACTGGCCGTCCATGGTGGTGGACATCTACAGTTGGGTGGCTGCCTGCACAAGTTGTGCACAGAACCGTCTGATGGAACGGCGGCCTACTACGGCTATGCTATTGTTCCCGGCCAAGGAGCCCTTCGCCGCGTTGGCGATGGACATCCTTGGGCCACTGCCAGTGACCGAGGAGGGCAACCAGTACCTCCTGGTCATCTGTGACCGCTTCACGAAACTTACGCGAGCGATCCCACTGGCAGAGATCACGGCCATGTCGGTCGTGTCAGCCTTCCTAGATCACTGGGTTGCCGCGTATGGCATTCCGGATAGTACACTATCGGACAATGGACCGCAATTTGCGTCTGTACTGTTTCAAGGAGTGCTGGATATGTTGGGGGTTAAGGCAAACTATGCCACCCCCTACCACCCACAAACTAATGGGCAGGTGGAGCGCTTCAACAAAAACTATTGTTAGGCAGCTGCGCCATTATGTGAGTGAGCACGTGAAGACGTGGGACCAATACATTTCTATTCTGACCACTGCCTACAATTCGCAGGTTCACTCATCTACCGGGGAAGTACCCCTCGCTTTTGTGACCCCCCGTCGCGTGCGGTCTATTGCCGTGCGGCGGCCGCTCCCAACTAGGGAGGATGGTGGCAGTACGCCCACTCCTACTGAGAGTAAGGCGGAGTTCGCTGCTAGGCTTGAAAACCTCATCCCTAAAGTCAGGGCTGAGATGGACAAAGCACAAAAGCGCTACAAGCGTACCTTTGACAAAAAGGTGCGCAACGCCAAGCATGTCCCCGAGCAGGGTGACTGGGTATTGGTCCACTCACACACCCCAACTGGGGGTAAGTTGGTGTTCCAGACGAAGGGGCCGTACCAGGTCCTTCGTACTGATGGGCGGCGTTTCACCATCGAAAGTGACGATGGGGTCCGCACAGTGAACGGACAGGACGTGGTCAAAGTTGCACCACCGCCTGCAGGCGACCCAGCTTGGGCGCGTGCTTTGAAAACGTGGCGCCTGCCCTCGCTGCCTGCAGCCAAACAGGGCCCGCAGGAGTACGTGTTCGACAAGTTCATCGACCACGGCTGGGATGAGGATACTGACCGCCTCATGTTGAGGGTGCGTTGGTTTGGCTACAAAGCCAAGGATGATACGTGGGAGTATGTGGAGGACCTTCCTGCTGAGAAGGTCCGGGCGTACTGTGCCCGGAACGAGATAGACCCTAACAGCCCTCCCTCAACGTGAGGGAAGGCCGAGCAACAGTGCCAAGAGAGTGCTTCAAGTCGAAGTGGTACGCAGAGTGGCTTTAAACTACAGCCCTAACCCTCACACTCTCACAACAAAGGCAGCTGCCAACTAGGCACGCATGCTAGACTCTCCCACTCCACGGCCCTCGCCCTCACGTGGAGGCGAGCGGCGAGACCCACGCCGATAACGGTCTCCACTCGTTGGAAGGGGCGGCGGCTCCAAGTCGGAACCGTCGCGCCCCTCACGGTCGCGCAAGTGGCGCCGACCGTGGCTACTCTTCTGCCTGGTCTTGCGCGCAAGTTTGCGACGCAGACGCTGGACAGACTCCGTCTCCGATGGGGTAGAGGACTCCGAGACGGAGTAAGACAACTCGTCTTCCGACACGGAGGGAGAGCGCCGCGAGTGACGGCGACGACGGCGAGGAGGCGAGTATGCCCGGCTCGCACGACGCTTGCCACGCCCAAGTGGGGTTGGCTGGGGCATAATAGCCCCAATGCGAGCCAACTCGGCCGTCATAAACTCCGCCACCGACTCGCAACTCGCGGTCGCCACTGCAGTACGAACGCGCTCCTCAAGTTGAGGAGTCTCGGAACTTTGGAGGGTTGCGGTCGACGCGGCCAACCAGGAAATGGTGCGCACCAACGTGGTGATCATCATCTCTGAGGTTAGAGGCGTGGGCGGTAACACCAACTTGGGGTATACCGTCAGGAGGGTGGCCCCCAAGTTGGGAGACACCGGTGTGGATGACTCCACGGCCACGCTGATCGGGATGTTCCCGTGAGGCTGGAAAGGAACAGGAGGAAGCGGAGGGGCACGCCGAGGTGGCGGTACCCGGGTGTAACTGCGACCCCGACTTGGGGCTCCCGCAGTAGGTTGAGTCATATGGTCATCATATGAGGGCACAGCCATAACTATGGGCTTGTCCGGGGGTGGCGCAGTGTGACGATCCACCCCCGGGGCATACGGGTAGTCCCCGATGCCCAACCCCTCTCGTAGGACCACACGGCCGTCGTGAAGTTCACGAGCGACCCACACGAACTGGCGAAGTGCGCCATCGTCCTTGGGCCCCCGAGTGGGGCGGCGCAACTTGTGCTCAATGCTCTCCCACTCGATAAACTTGTGGAGGCGGAGCATCTCCTCAAGTAGAGTGAGTTGTCCTGACGAGCACCCCTCAGCAACTAGCTGAGGGGTGAGCTGTTCCAAACCCTGGATGAGCCGGAGGGGGAGATGCCAGAGCATCCCCCGCCGCTGAACACATGACACCCAGGTCGACATGACCTCGAGGAGCCACTGGGTGGCCAACATGGCCCACACCAGATGATCAGGGCCAGCCGTCAACATGACGGAGCCGAAGTGGTCAAGCAACCGTGGCAACAATGCCGGGAACCCGTAGGGGACCTCAACTTGAGGCCACCACTCGGGCTTCTTCGGGTAGTATTGCTCCTTACTGGCAGCAGACTGCTGAGGAAACTCAAGTTGAGCCGAGGTCACCAAGTAGGGACCTCGCCGGAAGTCCTTCTCCATCCGCACATCAAAGTGATGAGTGTGCGGATCGGCCTCGTGAAGGTACGGGGGGCGAGTTGCCACCGCGTCCCAAGTGAAGGTCGGCAAGTCGCCGGGACCCGGGATAGTTCCCCCGCGGTCCACCATGGCCTTGGCCCGCTGCACGTCCTCGACCTCCTCGTCGTCCAGGAAGGCAAAACTGGTCCGTCCTGAAGCCGGCAGGGAACCCGACCCTACGGGGATACTTCTCCCGTAGGCGGTCCCATACCCGACCCATCGCTGCGCCGAGTCGGCCACAGCGAAGAACAGTCAAACCCCTCCTCATACAGAGGGCCAAGCGGGGTAAAACCACCGCCCCAAGGCCTCACGCGGGACAACTTGTCCCGCCTCCGGGGGAGATCCTGCCGTCAACCCAAAGCCGGGTGACGCGGGAGTCCCACCCCCCGGAGCGATCGCGGAGCCCCCGCCGGAAGTCCCGGCAGGCGCTGCACCGTAGGAGGTGTCCTCCATACGCTCATCGAGAGAGGTCCGTCTCCACTCCCGGAGTCGCCATGGCTCTCCCCAAGTTGGGGAGAGACGTCCTGGCTATCGCGGCACGAGACCCGCCTCGAGTTGAGGGGGACTCGGATCGTGGGTAAACGGGTGGCCTCCCCAGCGTGGGGTGGCCCCGTGTAAGGTGAAGGAGAAGTGGTGGTGGTGGTGAGGTGTGAACCGAGGAGAGCAAGCTGCCAAGTGGGCAAGCTTGAGGAGAGGGGCGGCCAACGTGACCGCCTCCACATCCGCGTTACGTACTCAAGGGGGGACAGCAAGTCGCGTCCCCCCCCCCCCAACGCCGAGACGTGCGTTTACGCACCCCCTCACAGGGCCGACCGGGTCGGTCGGAACTGAGGAGAGGGAGTGTGGCAGTATTGACCCCCAGGTAGGGGGCAACACGTGCCATGCAAGGGGCGGCAGGCCACTAGCCTGATCCGTTCCTCCCCCTGCATTTGGGTCCATATTCCCTAAGTTCGGGATAGTTAGCTTAGTAGTAAATCCAACTTGGATTTGAGGGTTTTCTGCATTTATCGTCTTGAATTTTCGTGTGGCCCGGTGGGCAGGTGCTGGGGTGGGAGATTCTGAGTGGCGAGATTCTGAGTGGACCCTGGGGGGATAAGGGGAGGGACAGCGGGGCTTGGCCCTGCGTCCCCGTCCCGACCAAGAAACTGTTGGACCACACACCATCTTCTTGTTTGTCCGTGGGGGGATTGCCCCACAACAGGGATAGAGTGTGTGCGACTTGCACTTCTTCCGGTTCCCCCGACAC